>VHKM01000664.1:0-600000 GCA_007210695.1 Neogobius melanostomus | reverse complement strand
GTCCTAAAAATAGTAATTTTAAAGAAATATATTTGCCTTAGTCTGAAACTCCAGATGCCCCGTGGACCATTTTACAGGCTGCTCCTTTTACATTGTTGTCTATGGCGAAAAAGGCTGTTGAGCCGTAGGGTGCAATATCACGGCCTGCCACTATCACAACTCATTTCAGAGCAAAGGGGCGGACCCCCCCACTGTTTTGACCCAACCTGCTGGGTAGGAAAAAATCAACCCAACTCTATGAAAATAACCCAACAAAATGACCCAACAGCCATAACCCAGCAGTTGGGTTGTTAAAATAACCCAGCATTTTTTAGTGTGTACATTAATATTATATTGTGTCTTATGTTTGACATTGGCCAATACTCTCTAAATATGGAAAAGACAGTGGAGATGGTTCTGGATGACCGGTGAGTGTACCTACTAGCCTGGAAAAATCCAGACTCACCGCTGTACCAGCGAGTGAGTCTGGTCACCGCTGCGTCAAATCCATTTCCCACAGCGGTAGATACGCAAGCAAACAGGAAGCGGAGTAAACCAATCAGCGAAGGGCGGGCGTCTGCCATTGATGCGGTGTTATTAGCGGTTTTGCGTTAATATTTGCGCAGGATTATGAATCACGAAACTCACCTACTGTCGATGTGTTTTTGGTCATTTACCGCCGATTGGAGACACGCTTTCTCTCTTTCGTGCGTCGTTCGTAGATTGTTATTGAGGGACTTCCGCGTCCCGTGAGTGACGCTGCTCGCTAACAACACGTCAGGGCAAATAAACGAATCTGATTACACGTGAACGGATTGATTTTGTGGAAGCCGCGAACGAGGGCAGGGTGACCAGACTGATCCCCCGCTGGATAAAAAAATACGGAGGGGAATCATTCTGGTCTCACCAGGCTATGTACCTACAGCATGTTCCTCTGAAAATCAATGGTGCTGCTGTGGAAAGGGTGACCAGCACCACAAACACTTTATCACTGGTAAAAAAAAAAGGAAGAAAGCATCTCTACTTTATCCACAAACTGAGAGGCGCCAGAGTACACTTTCTACAGATCGAAAACAGGAGCCATATGGCCTTCACCACAGAGTGAAAGCAGCTGAGATCATTGGCGCTCCTCTCACCTCTGTTAAGGACATTTGCTCCACCCGTCTCACCTGCAGAGCTTTCAGAATCACATCTGATCCTTGGCACCCCTCACAGTGTTCAGTGTACTGCCTTCAGAGAGGAGACTGCTGTCAATGAGCCAGGTCCAGCCGACTGAAGAACAGCTTCAACTGGATGCTGTCTGGTAGTTGAATTCTCTCCCTTCCCTGCTTTCCCTCCTTATGACCTGCATTCAGGCCCTCAAAGACACTGAAATCTAACCCACCATTTGAAGGATTTGAGAGAAATCCAGATAATTTCAATTTCTCTGATTGACAATACAATTATCTTTATCCTATTGATTACATTATTGACCATTATTTTCTATTCCGAATGCTGCTCTTTTTACACGCAAGATCTGAGTATCATGTTTTCAGTTGAATTGTTCAAATTCTCATTTTAATGATTATGTCGTAAAGGGAACATAAATATGTCTTTCCATTCTGCCCAGTTGAATTTAAAATGGGCCCCATATAGTTAGCCCATGTGGGTTGCTCATATGGGACCTATATGAGTCAAATTATGTGGGCCCTACATTGGGCATCACATGTCTAGCCCATGCCTAGTTTGCCCACTTGAGCTGTAAATGGGCCCCATATAGTTAGCCCATGTGGGTTACTCATGTGGGACCTATATGAGACAAACTATATGGGCCCTACATTAGGCATCCCAGTTCTAGCCCATGCCTAGTTTGCCCACTTGGAACCCATAAAGGCCCCATTTAGCCAACCCACAAGAGCTTTACACCTGGGCCCCATGTATGTTAAACTATATGGGGCCCATTAACTTTTGCCCAGTTTTATCCCATGCCCATTTAACCCACAACAGACCCATTTGGGGCCCAGATCACAGCCCATGTGGGCATCACATATGGGGCCCACATTAGGAAACCCTTCTGGGCCCCTCAAAATTTGCCCTGGTCAAGCCCATGCCAAGTCAGTACCCATCTTGCCCACTTGTGGCCCATGTGGGCCCACATTGCTTTGCTGGCTGGGCCAAGACAAGGATCAAATGGAAGTAAATCAAGACTAAAACTGAAGCTGGTTTTTAAGTTCCCATGTGTTTTTGTTTGAAGCTGTGTTTGTAAGAAAGACCTCAGTGATCCTGGGACATATCGAGGCTTCTTAATAATACTTGTCTGATAAATTGCTCCGCTCTGATAGAAACCTCCTGTCCTGTCCCACAGAGCTCCCCTGGTGTCGTTCCTGCAGAAGTCCTCCTCGTCCCCGGTCACCTGCTTCGCCACAGGCTTCTACCCCGACAGAGCCATGCTGTTCTGGACTAAAGACGGAGAGGAGCTGCTGGAGGACTGGGGAGGGATCCTGCCCAACCACGACGGACCTTCCAGACCAGCGTGTCCCTGGACCTGTCCTCTGTCCCCACTGGAGACTGGGGCAGGTACAGCTGTGTGTTCCAGCTGTCCGGAGTCAAAGACGACCTCATCACCAAACTGGACCCTGGACTGATCCGCACCAACGGTGAGACTGGGGTGAGACTGGAGTGAGACTGGGGCGAGACTGGACATCCACATGCACATTAAAATCACCTGAAATGACTAAACAATCAAAATCAGTGCATATAAATGAAAGTAATTCAGTAAAATCTTCCATAAAACAATTCGCTTTTTTGTTTTCTTCATCGCCTCCGCTTTAAACCAGTCGCTCACAAGTTTCTCGCTCACTCCAAACTCATTTTCTGCTGCTCTTACTGTTTTTATTATTTTTAGGTACTTGAGTAGCAGATACACAAGCCTAGAGCGCCCTCTAGTGGTGGTCAGTGTAAATAACGAAAATAACAAAGATGTAAAATTGTATATTGATGTATAAGTCGCATACCCAGCCAAACTATTTTATAAAGTGCGACTTATAGTCTGGAAAATACGGTAATGTCCCTGCACAGACAGTGAAATATGCTGCATTCGAGGGCTCTTTGTGAGAGTAAAAGCAGCTCATCCTGTAGTTTATGGCTCGACAAACTTGTTCTGAAAAGCACCTTATTCTTGTATTATCACATTTGTAAAACTTGTCAGAGAAATCGCAGTGAGACATTTCTCCAAATCGACTTAATATGTACATAAACAAATACTAGTAAACATCACATTTATAAAAACAGCACAAATTCACACTATTCCAGCTAATCCGCTCTTCTTTCAGCTGCAGCCTCAAAATAACCCACATGGTCCAAATACAGCGTTTTCCTCTTGGAAGGTGAAACGTATCGTCCGTGTGCAGCGTCCGGATCCTCTGAGGCTCCTCGAGTGTCTCTGTTTTGCCCATTAGACGAGTCCGTGCGAGTTTGTAGCTGATTTTACACTTAAATTCAGCAGATCAGCAGATCCTCTTCCTTCTGTTTGTGACTCCCTGGGCTTGACCTGACAGGCACAGCAGCATCGCGGCGTCTGTAATATTTCCCAGACTGTGACAGGACTGACCAATTCTCCTGTCGATTTAAACGCACCACGCGATTATTGAGATCGGCCTTTATTAAAATCTCTACAAACATGTTCTGAAAAGTAGTTATCCTTGTATTAGTTTAACATATTTCACTCTTCTCTCAGATTAATTACAATCACATTTGTAAAACTTGTCAGAGATACAGTGCCTTGCAAAAGTACTAATACACCTTGAACTTTTGCACATTTTGTCATGTCTACAACCCTAAACGTAAAGATTTTATTTTGAATTTTTTACTGAAAGTTCACACACAAGTAACAGACAACTGTGAAGTGAAAGCAAAATGATTATTATTTATTATTATTATTGTTATTTTTCAAAAAAATAGAAAAGTGAAAAGTGGGTCGTGCATAAGTATTCATACGGCATGACTTAATACTTTGTGGAACCCCCTTTTGCTGCAATAACAGCAGCAAGTCTTCTGGGGTATGACTACAAGGCCTGTTCTTTTTCTTACCGAACGATAATGTCACGGATGCGCGTTTGGCTACGAGAGGAACAGGACTATTCAACCTTCCTAAAGAAGAGTGCACTCGCCAGAAGTTGGAATTTCTTTCCGGGATTAAGCGACTTTATCAACCAACCTGATGGATGCTTGGTAAACCTTGGCCAGAATCAAAGTGGATTAACTTTTATAACCAACGCGATCCCATGGGGAAGCCAGACTGAGCGGTTAGTCAATCAAAACGCGTGTTAGCGTGTGTGTTAGCATGTGTGTTAGCCATTTATGAAACTGTGTTGCACATGTCAACTCCTTATAACTGCATTATGTGAAGTAACTTCACTTTTTGCAGCGATATTTATATTTATAATACTGTAAATGTGGAATGAGCGGAGAGAGGGGCGGAGTTAACTGAATCGAAGCGTCTTGTCTTCCGTGTAGGGAAAATACCCCCAAAAATATTTGTATTTCTCTCAAAATGAGTACTCCATAGTGATAGAGGTACAATATATCATATAAATGCCTATACTTTACTTTGTAATGGCTAAAATAGCAGGATACAGCTCCTTTAAAGGTGCGTTCAGACCAAACGTGCGTCCACGCTCCGTCAGCCTCTAGTTGGACGCCAAACATTGCCGCTTCACACTCGCGAGAAACGCCTGTTTGCTGGCGCGTGAAGTTTTGCAAGCGTCATAATTAGGAGGCGTGTCATACAACTCAGGCCGAGCGCAAACCGCCATGATCAACTTCTCCTCCTTGCTGCAGGTCAGGGCGCAACTACCCCCCCTCCCACACACACACACACACACACACACACACAGCCCTTTGATGGTTGTTGCAAATAAATACTCTCTGAATTGACTTTATTTTAACGAAAATGTCACTATTTCACACAATATAACATCGATATTTCCCTCTATGGAGTTTGTTATCACAAAAACAATCACACGGCCCGATTAAAAGCTTCTGTTGCTTCATTCACGTAACTTTTCCTCCTCTCCCTCTCTCTCCCTCGCGCAAGAGGGGAGAAAACAACGCAAGCTTCAACGCGATCTCCTCTGTAACCGTGTTTATTATTTCATTAGGACTTTTATTTCTCAAACTTGTTGCCTTATGCTCACTTTGAGCTCCTCGTGGGGGGTGGAGATGACTGTCCCTCTGCACTCCTCTCTGCCCCACTCCAGCAGTGACTTTAGTTTCGCAAAATAAGCACAACTAAAGTGACGCCCGTCCCCAAAGAGGAATTAAAAAAAAATACTTCACCACCGCGAACCCGTTCATATCGTTCACTGTAAAGACTCGTTCAAAAGAGCCGGATCGTTCACGACCGACACACATAGACTGTTAAAAAGAACACATCACTATTGGCGCCCCTATGAAAGGCATATATTGCGTATGCTCTTTTTGCTCCACTGCTGCAGGTAACAGGTGACGCTTGTGCTCACTATTTAAGCCCAGTCCCGGATTGGTTAACAAGGCGTAAATGAACTCACGTATAGATTGTGATTACTTGAGTGCATGAAGAAGTGGGCGGGGCATCGCTGCTCTGTACCGCGCTGTTCTCACTGGCTTTGACGCGCGTTTATCCTCATCTGCTCGCATTTGCAACGCTTCATACGCGCGGACATCTTTGCTTACATTCGACGCGCGTCGAAGCGTCTACATAGGGTTAACATGGAAGTTGGTGGCGTGTCAGCGTTTGGTCTGTACGCACCATAATGCTGCTTTAAACTTCTCCACAGCTTTATCCCTGACCTCTCTGGTGAGCTCCTTGGCCTTCATGATGTTGTTTAGTGACCAATACACTCTGACCATAGCTCTGAGGCCCTCACAGAACAGCTGGAATTATACTGAGAGTAGATTACACACAGGTGGCCTCTATTTAATGGTTAGGGCAAGGTGTGAACATTCTGCAGTCATTAGGAATGAAGGCAATTTACTGCACTCAGAAATGCTGTATGAATACTTATGCACGCCCCACTTTTCACTTTTCTATTTTAAAAAAAATAACAGAATCATGTATCATTTTGCTTTCACTTCACAGTTGTCTGTTACTTGTGTGTGAACTTTCAGTAAAAAATTCAAAATAATATCTTTATGTTTAGGGTTGTAAACATGACGAAGGTGTGCAAAAGTTCAAGGTGTATTAGTACTTTCGCAAGACACTGTATTTCTTTAAAATCACGCAGCTCTGGGTTAAAACTCTTGGTTTCTTAAAGCTGCAAATAAGAGTTCATATTAGTGTGTATTTGCCATCCTTGGATTATAGCGGGTCCTGACAGTCCAGAAGCTCTGCCTTAATGCACCTTTAACTGCATCAGTCTCTTATAAATGCACTGAATTATGATTATTTTCTGTCTTTAACAGAGAAGAAATACACTCCGTACATTGTGGCCATGGCGTGTGTTCTCGGCGCTGTCGTCTGTGCCCTGATTGGATTCTTTGTGTATCGCAGATGCAAAGGTAAAATGAAAGTCAAAATGTGCCTGATGTTTAATGTGACACAAACTCAACAAATGTTTCTCTGCTTCGTTTCCAGCCAAACAGCTCAGTCCTCGTAAGTAACGCTTCACCATCAGAGCTCAGAGTCTGAAACGCTCCTGTTACAGTAATGACAGAGTTATGTTTCTGTGTTTAACGCTGTGCTGCTTTTTCTATAGAGTCGAGTGAACCTGAGGTGATGCAGGAGCTGAACCCTCAACCCCCAGAGACTCAGTGAGACCCTTTGACTCACCACATTCACATCTCCAGCTTAAAGGAACAGGCCAGTGTTTTTCCCACACTGAGATCTGTTCTTACCTGAGCTTAGACGAGTTGATGCGTACCTGTCTGGTCTTTACGCGTGCGCTCAGTCACGCACAAAGACCGAAGATGTTGTTAGCATTTAGCCTCTCCTCCTCTCCTCTATGGGGCCAAACGGGGGTGAAGTTAGAAGCGACCGAGCTCTTCCACGTTTCCTTATTTAAATACAGTTACGTGAGGAGTTACACGATCCAAGTCTAGTTACACAAAATTAAACATGTGGATTTTCTAAGTGGATAAAAACGGGAACTATATTGTGAGGCGTAATAACACCTTAGGAGCACTTTGACGTCCGCGCAGTAAAGTGAAGATATTACTGCACGTTTGGCCCCATAGAGGAGAGGAGGAGAGGCTAAATGCTAACAACATCTTTGGTCTTTGTGAGTGACTGAGCGCATGCGTAAAGACCAGACAGGTACGCATCAACTCGTCTAAGCTCAGGTAAGAACAGATCTCAGTCTGGAGAAACACTGGCCTGTTCCTTTAATGTTTTCACAGTCAGGACCACGTTTAGGCCAGAGGCTCCGCTAGACCTTCATTATTTTGTCGGACACTTCGACCGACTGGGTTGTAAAATATCGGTCATTAAGAAAATATTGAATATTGTGTCATATTATCAATAACAATGTAGCCGACCACATGTATAGATGTTAAAGAGGGGGTATTATGCTTTTTTCAATCACATAGCACCAGTCTATAGCATACTACAATGATGACGTAACCTTCTGTTGGTCTGTATATGCAGTAAATTAAAATAACTGCCTTGAATAAAATTGCTCTCTCAAAATGGCTGTACTGAACGTCTTGAAATAGGCCTCTGTCTCTTTAAGAAGCTTTCCGACACGCCCCCTTCAGCACACTACTGTGGCATCTAAACAACACTACTGTGCGGGGAGGGGCTCTGCTGAGCTGAGGAGCAGTGGTTGGTGGCTTGGCTGGTGAAAAAAGGTCCAGAGGCGTCTCCAGGAGGTGGGGGCGTTCCTAGGAGGACTGAGGCATAGCTACACCTAAAATGGCTGCCGTCTAAGTTTTTACTGATTTCTCAAAAATATGTGAATGAGCCAAGGCAACACTCCAGGCATGTGTTTAATGAGGGAATGACATAATAACATGATATAAAGCTTGAAAAAGTCCATTTTACATAATACCCCCCTTTAAAGCACTCATGCAGCGCTCTGATACCAGTGAGTGGGGCTGTTTCTAAAGAAAGAACTCCGCTGCACAATATATATTATATATATATTTATCACAATAATAGGTGATGCAATATCTGTATTGTGAGAAGCCACAATGAACAGAACTTAAAAATGTGTAAAAGTTGAGTTTTAATTAAACATTTCCTATTTCATGAGGCATTTGTGAAGGATATTTCATGTCTTTAAATGTGCTTTTATTTCAAATGGACCTGCAGCGTCACGTCTTAAACTGTGTCCTGTCTCTGTATCTCTATAGTGACATCAAATGAAAGTATAATAATAAACGTGAGTGTAAATGTCCATAACTATCGTCTAACTGTCCTGTGTTTCTGCGTCTCGTTCACAGATAAGTCGTTTGGCCAAAGCTGCACTTCTTCATCCTCCTCTCAGCGTCTCTTACTGGTTTAAGACTCTCTTGTTTTGACTTTTTCAAATGAACTGGTCTCTTTCTGTCCATTTTTCATAAAGCTGTGAATAATCTGTCCATTAAATACAAGCCGTTCACTTTGACCAGAGCCCACGTTTGGAGTTTAGCCTCTGGAAGTAGTTTCTGTTTTTGAAGCTTTACTATATTATTGCACTTTTGTTCTGTTACACTGTTAATAATAATAATTCTGCCAGAATATGTAAACCTTTGAGCACAACTGTATATAAAATATTAAATCAAATCACAATATCTGAAAAATCGCATTTAGGTTTGTTGTCAAAATCCTGCAGCCCTGGATGAGTTTTGTGGCTGATGATGTGAAAAGAGCCAGTCCTTGAACGGCTCTTTTGAAGTGAACAGATCCCTAAGACTCGGCTCCTTGTAAAGAGCCGTGAACCCGTCTCTGCTGTCAGATGTTAGACCTAATGACTCTCTGTAGACCTGTGTCGGTGTGGGAGCAGAGTCCTGTGGTTCTCCCCGGGGACCTGCCCTCTGCTGCCGCCCTGGTGGAGGTGACCTGTACTGCAGAGGTCAGCCCAGAGCCCGGAGCGGCGGCGGGAACGGCGCCACGGACGGTTTCTCAGAGCAGCTCCATCTGTGCATCTGCCGCTCAGCATCACCACTGTGTAGGAACTTTGTTTTTATATTTGATGTCATTTTATACAGAATGTTTTTATATAAAGCTCTTTGGTCTGCCAAGTGTTGTTGTAAAGTGCTTTAGAAATAAACTTTGACTGAACTGAACGTAATACTGTACATTTGACCAGTTTCAAAATGTAATAATTATTCTGTTATTGGTCATTGTGGTTCCTGAGTGAGCGGCCGATGACACAGTTTAAGCTTTTTAATGACTTTTAAGGCCTTTATTTTGACATAATTCATTTAATGACTTTTAATGCACCGCGGAAACCCTGAGTAATGTAATAACAACCGACTTGCAGAAGCGACGCTGCCATCATTCGTTTATAATCAAAGTGTCTTGCCCAAAGGCAGTGCAGGAAAAAATAGCATTTGAGATTAAAGATAAAAACAAAAGTAGATAAAAAACACATTAAATAACAAGTGAGTTTGTGCAGTTTAGACAAAACTGAACAAAAAAGTTGATGCTTCTCCTTTTTTTATTTCTAATTATTATTAACCTTCAAAACGCTGAATGTAACAGGTACGTAAATTTCTCCATTGTGAGATCAATAAAGGATATCTTATCTTATCTTGTATAGAAATATAGAAAGTCGACGATGATCATGCCCCGTGTGAGTGGGGCTGGTTGGATAAAGTAAACCCAAATGTTATTAATGGATTTTTAGGTAAAAAATGTGTGATTATTTTTGTTTTTTGAGATTAAATGATTAAAAATGTTTGAAAATACTCACAGATCAAAGCGTTTCCTCACAGTAGTTTAATTTCATGAATCAGTCAAAATCGTTTTCATTGTTTATTGACTTGTCTTTGAGCAGGATATCATACAGAAAATGCTTTAATATTTCTATAACAAACTCCACTGTTCAACACTGCCCCCTTGTGTTCGAGTGTTGACAAATCAGCTTTTTCCATCTTAAAACTCTAAGCACTCACTGTCGATCTGAATAAATTTTTACATTTTTACAGTTACAGTTTAGAACATAAGCAGCAGCAACACCAGGCACCGCATCACGTGTTTAATCCAAGCGAGTATCACAGACTGATAATCGATCACATCAGGTTGTATCGACGACAGTACGAACATGATCAGGTTTATCAGAGCAGATTAAGACGAGACGCAGCAGGTGAACAGGGGAAAGAAATCAGTGTCAAACTAAATTACCGACATAAATATGAAAGAAATGTATCACAGTAAGTTTCCTGTTTAAATGATTGTAACTAATACGTCACAAATAAAACCAAAGATTTGCTCAGAGGGATTTTGTGTTTTGAATCATCTAAATAAAGTAAAAAAAAAAAAAAGTGTAAAAGTCAATTTTCCAAACAGTCCGGTCCTTAAATAAGAGCCTAGTCCGGTGCTTAAATAAGAGCCCAGTCCGGTCCTTAAATAAGAGCCCAGTCCGGTCCTTAAATAAGAGCCCAGTCCGGTCCTTAAATAAGAGCCCAGTCCGGTCCTTAAATAAGAGCCCAGTCCGGTCCTTAAATAAGAGCCCAGTCCGGTCCTTAAATAAGAGCCTAGTCCGGTCCTTAAATAACAGTCTAGTCCGGTCCAGTCTGCAGTTTCTCCTGGACGCTGCGGTCCCCTTTAGAGCCGCCCAGGCAGCCGGGACTCTTGCCCAGGGCGGGGTCCGCGGCCCACTGCTCGGGGTCTTGGCCTGGATGGCGAGCGCGTGGATCCTGGTGCTGAGCTCGTCCTTTAGCGTGGCGTTGACCAGGCGGTGGCGCTGTAGCAGGGACAGGCCCTGGAAGCAGGGGCTGACCACCAGGACCCTGAAGTGGGACTCGGAGCCCGGCGGGACCGCGTGCATGTGGCTCTCATTGTGGACCTCCAGGTGCTCCGGCTGCAGGGCCTCGGTCAGCTTGGCCCTGATGGAGGTCTCCACGGGACGGCTGGGGTCAGGAGCCATGAGGGGCCCGGTGTGGAGCAGGCGGGTGCAGAGGGAGCGAGCACAGAGGGGGCCCCGGGACAGCATCAGAACAGCCACACTGAGACACACAGGCACATTACCAGTACTTTCAAATTATAATATAATCTATATTAGAAGTTACAGCTAAATTAATGTAATATGTTTGTATTACATGTTACTGTTTCAAAAATGGAGCCGAGTTACACTTTGATTTACTTTTGTAAAAATATAAACTAAAAATAGTAATATTTCCACTGAACAAGATTTCCTTTTCCTTCACTTTCCCTCATTCGCTCATGTTTTGTTTCGTTTTGACGACATGAACTAAACGCAACTGCAGATCTGATACACCAGTGTCCAACTTGATCTGGTGCTGTATTTTATTTGAGGGGAAATGTGTTTGTGTTTGACCCAGTAATACATTTATCTATGTTATAACTTAAACCAGGGCACTCAGAGATTTTAAATCTCAATGAGATTTTTCCTGATTAAATAGAGGTTTGAATGAATGAATTGTTCATGTTCATTTTGTTTTCAATGCCAAATTTGTACATTGTCTTTGCCTGTTCTTTGTTCCCGTCTCTACGAGTTATGAAAATAAACAAAGTGTCTACGATCACGTCACAAATGTTTGATATAGACAATAACTAGGAATAGAAAATATGTTAGAAACGGTTAGGTTTAGGTATATTGAGCAGTATATAATGACGCAATATTTTCAATCAAGTTTCTCTAATAACTAATCATTTATTTTATCTCTCAAACCAACACTAAGAGCATAAAATGAACAAAGAACAACATGTTGAGCTGTTCAACAAGATCTTCTTCTTCTACACGATAATTAAGTAATAATATGTTAACATTATATTAATTTCATAATAACTGACATCTCACACAAGACACTTTTATCAGCTAGTTTGTATCTAAAGTAACATCTCAAAAGGTCTGAACATTCATTAATGATTCTAACAAGGCTTTGACAGAAACCTGAAACAGCTGAAAACATCTGGATCTTTCATAATTAGCTGTTTGATGGCTAATGCTAACGGCTATAGGGAAATACATTGAGCAGGCTAATGCTAACGGAGTAGCTGACCGCACAGAGCCGTCCCGTGTGGACCTGTCCCGGGCTGGACTTCTCCTAACCCTCCGGGACTGCAGCCCGTCCCACAGCCGAGGTCCGAGCACTATCTGCCCGTCACATCTGAGAAACAACAACCAAACACTCACCGGAGAGTTTGTCATCAGTCAGAATGTCCGCCATCTTCCCAATGTCAACAGGAAGTGACGCAGAAAAGACGCGCTGGAGATCATCCCGCGAGTGCGCATGTGCGTGGAGGCATATTTATTTATTTATCTCTATTTTATTACTGTATCTTGTAAATTTACTTCAATGTTTGTACGTCGTAATAAAAAATATAGCCAGATTACTAACTAAATAAATAAAAGGTAGTGGAAAACAAAACAAAACACCAAACCCACGCCCTTGGTCACGTGTCTAAATTAAACTTTTAAAAGTTATTTAAGAGTGTTACAAAGTTATTTACGAGTTTAGCCTCCTGTTCTACAACACAAAACCCCACGTGTTTACATCAATATTTACTTCTGGTTTAGTGACTTCCCTTTTGGGGCTGTGGTTCACGTCTTCCCAGATACACGTGACATTTACGCTTTCCTGGATTCTGATTGGATGAACTGACGTAAACTCCAAATCTAAACCGAAAGTAAAGTGGACTTTATATAAACCCGTCTGTCTCTGACTGTGTGAGTTTGTCCTCGATCACTGACGGAGGAATCACTTTCTGAAGGATTTTGCACCATGAAGATTTGTGCTGTTGTTTTCCTGTTGGGAGTCATGATACACGGAACTACATCAAGTCAGTATATTTTCATTTAATTCTGTCGAGTTTACTTGAAGATTTAGTCCCTGCCAAATACTTTCTCTTTCTATCGATCTGCGCTGTTTGTTGATTTACTCTTTACAGACTAAGCTTTAACTGCATTTCTCAAATATATCACACATTTGTAACGGCGCCAGAGTGTAACGGTTATTTAGAAATAATGAAAAAATATTCATTTGTTCATTTAAGTCCATTTGACAGCTGTTTACTTTTTGATCTGGTGTCCATTATTACACGTGCGTAGTTGGAAATAGACTTTGGCCGCCATTTTAACTTTGAAACTTGTGCAGCAGCAATACAGCATATTTAACCCTTATGCCATCCTGTGTACATTTTTGTAGATTTTTCTTTTTAACTTTTTCTTTTTTAATTTGAGGACCATTTTGTCAGTGTTGCAGCGTGAGGCGTGGATTTCAGCAGAACATTTTCTTTTGAGTTTGTTTTTCACTCATGTCTTTCATATTGTAGATCTGCATTTGCACCTTTACCCGCCCTCGTTTACAAAATGTACACGCTTTAAAAACTGCTACAAAAACCTCATATTTTCACATTTGTTCTAACCTTTAACTAATAAGATAAGATAAGCCTTCATTGATCTCACAGTGGAGAAACTCACTTGTGCAAATATGCAAACAATTAGAGATGTATCTTATATTGGCTACAATGAAAACAAAAACTTAAGGGGCAAAAAATATAAACAATAAATTAACAGACTATAATACAAATGTCAGCATTAGCAGTGCAGGTTTACAGTCATAGTGCAGTGACTGATTGTGACGCTCCCACTGATCTGTTTGTGTCTAAAGACACATGGCTTGTACAGGTTTGTGCAGGAGGGCGGAGACTGAGGGAACATTTGAGGACGACACAAGGGTTAAATTGTTTATTTATTGATCAAGCAATGATTTATTCCTATTTTAACCTCTTACCCCCCACTTTAACCAAATCTAAAAGCTTCTCGACTGGAGTTCATGAGAAAATCTTGTTTAATATTGCAGATATTTCATTTTATCTGACAGATAGTGCATGACTGAAGGTACGACTTTTTGGTAAACATTCTCTTCTTATTTCTTCAATAAAAACAGACGAACGCGAACATCTTATATTAACATAAAAACAAGGTTGCCAACCCCTAACATTCCGGAACCAGAAAAGTTACAATTTCAGATTTTCGTACTAGACTATGATGAGTCTCGATTTCTGTTGAGACATTCAGATGGTGGAGTCAGAATTTGGCGTAAACAGAATGAGAACATGGATCCATCATGCCTTGTTACCACTGTGCAGGCTGGTGGTGGTGGTGTAATGGTGTGGGGGATGTTTTCTTGGCACACTTTAGGCCCCTTAGTGCCAATTGGGCATCGTTTAAATGCCACGTACTACCTGAGCATTGTTTCTGACCATGTCCATCCCTTTATGACCACTTTAACCAAATCTAAAAGCTTCTCGACTGGAGTTTACAGGCTATAGGCCAGAGTAACGCCTCATTTGAAAGCTAAGACCTACAAAACTCATCTAAGATTTTTCCTCGCATTGTCGCCGCATTTATGGCACTTTTTCGTCGTATTTTTGGTGCGACTTTGTCACTCTTTTTTGCTTTGTTTTCCTCATTTATGTCTCATTTTGTCGCTATTATAACATTGTTTTTTTTTTCAAGAAGATTTTAGATTTGGGTAAAGTCGAACTGGAGAAAATGTGCTCGGTTCAGGCGGGGGTGAAGAGATTATTTCAAAACAAAGAAATTAGAAAAGACGATGCTTTTTATGTGCACGTCATAATAAATAAGTATTATTTTATATGTTAGTAGGTTATTTTTTGCTCAGCTTTTATCGATTCCTCTCGATTTAAAATGTGTGATTTCTTCTTCTTTCAGTGATTCACACTTTGAGATATTTTGAGACGGCTTCATCTCAGATCTCAGGCTTCCCTCAGTTTGTGGGGGTCGGTTTAGTGAACGACCTGGTGATAATGCATTATGACAGTAACACAAAGAGACTGGTGCCTAAACAGGAGTGGATGAACAATGTGACAGAGGAGGAGCCTCAGCACTGGGAGGATGAGACTCAGGTCTGTTTGAATCTTGAGCAGGCGGGAAAAGTCAGCATTGAAAATGTAAAGCAGCGTCTGAACGTGACCGGAGGTGAGTCTGAACTTTTACCTTTAACTGAATAAACTACGATTCACTGTTTTTAGTTTGATTTAATGAAACACAAAATGATGACGTAACAGTTAATAATAAATGTAAAAATATGAATAAATAAAAATTCCTTCATAATAAAATCACAGTGAAACAATTGTAGAAGCGTTTAAGAAGTGCTGCAGGATGGCCTAGGGGTTTGGTCACAGCACATATGCAGCTCTGTGCTCAGATATTTTGCTGAATGTCTCTCCTCACTCTTCACACTGCGATTGTTCTGTGAAATAAAGACCACAGGGTTAAAAACTTAAACTGATGATAATGATTCATATGAAGCTCGTGTCTCTGGGGCTTTGACAAACTCATTCTGACACAAAATGAACAGATGTGACTCTGACGTCTCTGTTTAGGTTCACACTTATATCAGTGGATGAAGGGCTGTGACTGGGACGATGAGACCGATGAGATCAGAGGATATTATCAGGATGCGTTTGATGGTGAAGACTTTATCTCGTTGGACTGGACGACACAGACCTGGGTCGCTTCGAAACCACAGGCCTTTGCCACCAAACTGAGCTGGGAGAGGAATGGAGTAGCTGCTCGATGGAAAAACTACTTTGACCACGTCTGTGCTGAGTATCTGAAGAAATTTATGCGATACGGAGAGAAGACTCTGAAGAGGAAAGGTAAACGTCTCTAAACTTAAACATCATTAGAGAGAGGATTATTATTTCTCCCACATCAACGAGAATTCACTTCTGAAGGAAACACCTCATAAAAGTCTGCATTTACATAATAAAATAAATCTTTAGTGAGTATAAGTTAAAAAGTGAATCTCAAAGGATCAGACTTTCTTTAGAGGTTCTGTAACTAGACTTTTCAAAACTTTACCATGAAAGGAATGTTTTCACTAAAGCCATGACTTAATTATATGTTTGTGATTCATGAGGCCTGGTCCGTCTTATCCCACATTATTAGTACATTTTAAAACTAATGAACATTACTTAAAAGACACAATTAAAATCTGGCTGTAGTGAAAAGTAAATGATCTATAACATTCAAAAAGACAAACCACAGAGGTCAGTGAGAAGCAAAAGTCACTGTCAAGCTTCATTTGATCAAAGTTTCCTTAAATATAAAGAAGTGCTGAACAATATGAAAATATATATATATTTTAGTAACCGACTATTTGTTATTTTTTAGTAAATTGTGTGAGACTTAATCAGGACCAAGACAAGGATGAAATGGAAGTAAATCAAGACTAAAACTGAAGCTGGTTTTTAAGTTCCCATGTGTTTTTGTTTGAAGCTGTGTTTGTAAGAAAGACCTCAGTGATCCTGTGACATATCGAGGCTTCTTAATAATACTTGTCTGATAAATTGCTCCGCTCTGATAGAAACCTCCTGTCCTGTCCCACAGAGCTCCCTGAAGTGTGGTTCCTGCAGAAGTCCTCCTCGTCCCCGGTCACCTGCTTCGCCTCAGGCTTCTACCCCGACAGAGCCGTGCTGTTCTGGACTAAAGACGGAGAGGAGCTGCTGGAGGACTGGGGAGAGATCCTGCCCAACCACGACGGGACCTTCCAGACCAGCGTGTCCCTGGACCTGTCCTCTGTCCCACTGGAGACTGGGGCAGGTACAGCTGTGTGTTCCAGCTGTCCGGAGTCAAAGACGACCTCATCACCAAACTGGACCCTGGACTGATCCGCACCAACGGTGAGACTGGACTGAGACTGAGGCGAGACTGAGGCGAGACTGAGGCGAGACTGGAGTGAGACTGGAATGAGACTGGACTGAGACTGGAGTGAGACTGGAGTGAGACTGAGGCGAGACTGGACATCCACATGCAAATTAAAATCACCTGAAATGACTAAACAATCAAAATCAGTGCATATAAATGAAAGTAATTCAGTCAAATCTTCCATAAAACAATTCGCTTTTTTGTTTTCTTCATCGCAGTCAGAGTCACCTCTGCTTTAAACCAGTCGCTCACAAGTTTCTCGCTCACTCCAAACTCTCTTTCTGCTGCTCTTACTGTTTTTTATTAATTTCAGGTACTTGAGTAGCACCACTTTAGTGGCGGTCAGTATAAATAACGAAAATAACAAAGATGTAAAATTGTATATTGATGTATAAGTCACATACCCAGCCAAACTATTTTATAAAGTGCGACTTATAGTCTGGAAAATACGGTAATGTCCCTGCACAAACAGTGAAATATGCTTCATTCGAGGGCTCTTTGTGAGAGTAAAAGCAGCTCATCCTGTAGTTTATGGCTCGACAAACTTGTTCTGAAAAGCACCTTATTCTTGTATTATCACATTTGTAAAACTTGTCAGAGAAATCGCAGTGAGACATTTCTCCAAAATCGACTTAATACATACATAAACAAATACTAGTAAACATCACATTTATAAAAACAGCACAAATTCACACTATTCCAGCTAATCCGCTCTTCTTTCAGCTGCAGCCTCAAAATAACCCACATGGTCCAAATACAGCGTTTTCCTCTTCGAAGGTGAAACTTATCGTCCGTGTGCAGCGTCCGGATCCTCTGAGGCTCCTCGAGTGTCTCTGTTTTGCCCATTAGACGAGTCAGTGCGAGTTTGTAGCTGATTTTACACTGAAATTCAGCAGATCAGCAGATCCTCTTCCTTCTGTTTGTGACTCCCTGGGCTTGACCTGACAGGCACAGCGGCATCGCGGCGTCTGTAATATTTCCCAGACTGTGACAGGACTGACCAATTCTCCTGTCGTTTTAAAACGCACCACGCGATTATTGAGATCGGCCTTTATTAAAATCTCTACAAACATGTTCTGAAAAGTAGTTATCCTTGTATTAGTTTAACATATTTCACTCTGCTCTCAGATTAATCCAATCACATTTGTAAAACTTGTCAGAGATACAGTGCCTTGCAAAAGTACTAATACACCTTGAACTTTTGCACATTGTGTCATGTTTACAACCCTAAACGTAAAGATTTTATTTTGAATTTTTTACTGAAAGTTCACACACAAGTAACAGACAACTGTGAAGTGAAAGCAAAATGATACAGGATTCTGTTATTTTTCAAAAAATAGAAAACTGTAAAGTGGGGCGTGCATAAGTATTCATACAGCATGACTTAATACTTTGTGGAACCCCCTTTTGCTGCAATAACAGCAGCAAATCTTCTGACTACAAGGTTTGCACATGTAGAGACATTTTAGCCCATTCCTCTTTACAAAACAACTCAAGCTCTGTCACATTAGAAGGAGAGCGTTTGTGAACAGCAGTTTTCAGGTCTTTCCACAGATTTTCAATAGGATTTAGGTCAGGACTTTGACTGGGCCATTCTAACACATTAATATGTTTGTTTTTAAACCATTCCATTGTAGATTTAGCTTTGTGTTTAGGGTCATTGTCCTGCTGGAAGATGAATCTCCGCCCCAGCCTCAATTCTCTTGCCGACTCCAGCAGGTTTTCCTCCAAAATGTCTCTGTATTTGGCTCCATCCATCTTCCCAACTATTCTTACAATCTTCCCAGTCCCCGCTGAGGAAAAGCAGCCCCATAGCATGATGCTCCCCCACCATATTTGACACTGGGGATGGTGCACTCAGGACGATGAGCAGTGTTAGGTTTGCTCCATACATAACGTTTTGCATTTATGCCAAAAAGTTCCCCTTTTGTCTCATCTGACCAAAGCACCTTCTTCCACATGGTAGCTGTGTCCTCCATATGACTTCTAGCAAACTTCAAACAGGATTTCTTATGGCCTCCTTTCAATAATGGCTTTCTTCTTGCCTCTCGTCCATGAAGGCCAGATTTGTGTAGAGACTTATAGTTGTCCCATGTACAGATTCCCCCAGCTCAGCGGCAGTACGTCGCAGCTCCTCCAGAGTTATCTTAGGGCACTTGGTTGCATTTCTGACCAGTGCTCTCCTTGTTCGGTCTGTTAGTTTAGGTGGACGCCCGTGTCTTGGTAAGTTCTCAGTGGTGCTATACTCTTTCCATTTCTGAATGATGGATTGAACAGTGCTCCGTGAGATGTTCAAATCTTGGGAAATCTTTGTATAACTTAACGCTGCTTTAAACTTCTCCACAGCTTTATCCCTGACCTCTCTGGTGTGCTCCTTGGCCTTCATGATGTTGCTTAGTGACCAATACACTCTGACCATAGCTCTGAGGCCCTCACAGAACAGCTGGAATTATACTGAGAGTAGATTACACACAGGTGGCCTCTATTTAATGGTTAGGGCAAGGTGTGAACATTCTGCAGTCATTAGGAATGTTATAAAGGCAATTTAATGCTCTCAGAAAATGCTGTATGAATACTTACTGTATGCACGCCCCACTTTTCACTTTTCTATTTAAAAAAAACAAAACAGAATCATGTATCATTTTGCTTTCACTTCACAGTTGTTTGTTACTTGTGTGTGAACTTTCAGTAAAAAATTCAAAATAATATCTTTATGTTTAGAGTTGGAAACATGACGAAATGTGCAAAAGTTCAAGGTGTATTAGTACTTTCGCAAGACACTGTATTTCTTTAAAATCACGCGGCTCTGGGTTAAAACTCTCGGTTTCTTAAAGCTGCAAATAAGAGTTCATATTAGTGTGTATTTGCCATCCTTGGATTATAGCGGGTCCTGACAGTCCAGAAGCTCTGCCTTAATGCACCTTTAACTGCATCAGTCTCTTATAAATGCACTGAATTATGATTATTTTCTGTCTTTAACAGAGAAGAAATACACTCCGTACATTGTGGCCGCGGCGTGTGTTCTCGGCGCTGTCGTCTGTGCCCTGATTGGATTCTTTGTGTATCGCAGATGCAAAGGTAAAATGAAAGTCAAAATGTGCCTGATGTTTAATGTGACACAAACTCAACAAATGTTTCTCTGCTTCGTTTCCAGCCAAACAGCTCAGTCCTCGTAAGTAACGCTTCACCATCAGAGCTCAGAGTCTGAAACGCTCCTGTTACAGTAATGACAGAGTTATGTTTCTGTGTTTAACGCTGTGCTGCTTTTCTATAGAGTCGAGTGAAGCTGAGGTGATGCAGGAGCTTAAGTCGACTCAGTGAGACCCACACTGAGATCTGTTCTTACCTGAGCTTAGACGAGTTGATACGTACCTGTCTGGTCTTTACGCGTGCGCTCAGTCACGCACAAAGACCGAAGATGTTGTTAGCATTTAGCCTCTCCTCCTCTCCTCTATGGGGGGTGAAGTTAGAAGCGACCGAGCTCTTCCACGTTTCCTTATTTAAATACAGTTACATGATCCAAGTCTAGTTACACAAAATTAAACATGTGGATTTTCTAAGTGGATAAAAAGGGGAACTATATTGTGGGGCGTAATAACACCTCAGGAGCACTTTGAAGATATTACTGCACGTTTGGCCCCATAGAGGAGAGAAGGAGAGGCTAAATGCTAACAACATCTTTGGTCTTTTGCGTGACTGAGCGCACGCGTAAAGACCAGACAGGTACGCATCAACTCGTCTAAGCTCAGGTAAGAACAGATCTCAGTGTGGGGAAAACACTGGCCTGTTCCTTTAATGTTTTCACAGTCAGGACCACGTTTAGGCCAGAGGCTCCGCTAGACCTTTATTATTTTGTCGGACACTTCGACCGACTGGGTTGTAAAATATCGGTCATCAAGAAAATATTGATATTGTGTCATATTATCAATAACAATGTAGTCGACCACATGTATAGATGTTAAAGCAGTCGTGCAGCGCTCTGATACCAGTGAGTGGGGCTGTTTCTAAAGAAAGAACTCTTCTGCACAATATATATTATATATATATTCATCACAATAATAGGTGATGCAATATCTGTATCGTGAGAAGCAACAATGAACAGAACTTAAAAATGTGTAAAAGTTGAGGCATTTGTGAAGGATATTTAATGTCTTTAAATGTGCTTTTATTTCAAATGGATCTGCAGCGTCACGTCTTAAACTGTGTCCTGTCTCTGTATCTCTATAGTGACATCAAATGAAAGTATAATAATAAACGTGAGTGTAAATGTCCATAACTATCGTCTAACTGTCCTGTGTTTCTGCGTCTCGTTCACAGATAAGTCGTTTGGCCAAAGCTGCACTTCTTCATCCTCCTCTCAGCGTCTCTTTAAGACTCTCTTGTTTTGACCTTTTCAAATGAACTGGTCTCTTTCTGTCCATTTTTCATAAAGGTGTGAATAATCGGTAACACTTTAGAATACGGCCCAGTAACTCCTAGGTAGTTACTATGTGTTGTCACGGCGACGTGAAAACAGGAAGCGACCTCCCTCTCTCCTTGTGCATCTTGAGTTTTTTTGCTTTTTTCTGCGAACTGCATTTGTGGTTTATGTTCCACATTGTTTTTCTAGATACTTTTGTATGTCTTTGCCGTGTTTTTCTGGAGCTTTGGTGGATTTGTTTACTTTGAGAGTCTAAAATGTTCCTGAAGAAAGCAGCTTTTTAAAGGTAAACAAAATGCTAACTTTTCAGCTAAACCCATTTGAGACCTACACATTTCTACACTGAAGAGGCACCAAGAGCCCCCCTGCAGCACAGAGGAGGCGTCACAAGAGGAGCTACAGGAAACAAAAAGGGACAAACGAGAGATGGTGAAAGACTGTTGTGGAGCGGAGGGAGGAAGAGGAACGAGGAGGTGGAGCTGACCAGTGCAGGACACCACGCTCTGAAACAGGGACAAACCCAGGAGGCGCTGCACCGTTTCAGAGGATCAGAGGAGACAGAGGTCAGAGCCAGGTTTCCTCCGAGTGCCACAGTTTCCCCGACCTCCAAGGTCATGCGGGTCAGGTTGACACAGTGGCAGCGCGGTTCAGCCGCAGCAGCTCAGGACTAACACCTGAACACTATTTCGTTGTACGCTTGTACAATGACAATAAAGCACTTACTTACTTACTTACTTACTTACTTACTTACTTACTATGGTACATCCCTGGTACTTACAGAGGTAATTACCAGGTACTTGCAGTGGTATGGCCTGGTAACTCCGGTGCCATGCCATTGGTCCGACAACCCATTAGTCCGACATCTCATTATTACAAAAATATAACCCTAACCCTAATGGCACCCCTACTCAATGGGTGATTTTCAGAATGATGAGACGTCAGACTAATGGGCCGACCTCGTAACTCCTATACTTACCTAAACGTACCACTGTAAGTACTTGGTAATTTCTGTAAGTACCAGGGATGTACTACAGTAACTACCTAGGAGTTACCGGGCCGTATTCTAAAGTGTACCTGAAAAATCTGTCCATTAAATACGAGCCGTTCACTTTGACCAGAGCCGACGTTTGGAGTTCGGCCTCTGAAAGTAGGTTCTGTTTTTGAAGCTTTATTATATTATTGCACTTTTGTTCTATTGCACTGTTAATAATAATAATAATAATAATGCCTTACACTTGTATTGCTCTGTTAACGTCACTTCTTCCTTTGTGTAAATACTTTTGTTTGGTTTTGTTAAATTTATAACAGTAAGAAGCTCATTTATTGTTTTTATGCTGGGAGTTTTTGGAACATACAATCTCATACGACTCGACTCTCATACGACTTTCTGGATTCTTCAGGGGACGAGGACCGAGATAACTTCTCCATCTTTCCTTTAACTTCGGGTTTCTGGATATAGTTAATACATGCATCATGTTAATGGATTAGAACAAAATGTGTTTTATGTATATTGAGATTTGTAATTGAAATGCTGTATCTTTTGCTGCACCAATGGGACTTTCCTGGTCAAATAAAGGTTAAATAAATAAATAATACGACATTGTGGTTTAAATTGTCCACCTGTAAGAACAATGTTGACGGCCCAGTCCAGGCCTTCACTGGAGGACGAGCCGTGATCTCTTTGACCTGAACAACTAAAATAAAAACAATAGACTCCAATTTTACATTCACACCTCAAAATCATAAACATGATGGAATTAATTTCTTCTGCTTTACTTATCTACTCTACACAATGGTATTGAATAAACTTCAGTTCTAGTAGAATTTACAACATTTTTACAAACACTCCCATCAGCTGCTTTGTCCTTTAAAACAACATACATTTGTTACATGTATTACAGCACATATGATGTAAAGCATAAGGCTTTTCTTAACCCCAAATATGCAAACAGAAATAGTGGAAATAGAGGAGCAAAGTGGCTCAACCATAGATTGTAAAAATAATAGACAGCGTCTGCTCACTCCTCTCCGTTTGCCATAATGACCACGTTCGAATAGATGGGAGCAACATCCGAGAACTTTTACTGAGGAACGCCCCCTTTTGGGGGAATAGAGAGTTAAAAATTGCATTAGTGTGTATGTGAAAAAAGGAATATTTCTCGTTCTGGGGATAAATATTCCAAACCAGTGTCAGAACTACAGGAAAATGTCCGTTCTTGATCACAGACACATCAAGTCACTGTCAGAAGACGATTGGAAGATTTTGTATTTTTTTGTGGAAACTTATATGAGCGAGTTTATCGATTGCTAACATCTGCTCATTACTGAGGAAACAGCTCCCCCTGGTGGCCGTGTATTATGCACTTTGTGTAACGTCTTTAATCTGTAATTATTCAAACTCATCAAACCTGTTCAGCATTAGGCCTAATTAATGATTCTGTGGGTTTTAAAACACACATTAACTACATCGTAGGCTGTATGATTTTAATTTAATGATAATATAAAAGCAACAGACTAAAAGCTGAAGCTGTAGTGACATTATAAAGCATCCAGCGAAAAAGTTCCACAGGCAAATGTCACAGACAAGTCATGATCACAGTGGGTTTAGCAGCTCAGTTTTAAATGTTAACCGTCTTCTCTGTGAATTATCTGAAACAACAGGTCATGCCCATGGTCCATGGCTTCCTTTTCACGTTCCATAATTAAATAAAACAAAGAAAATGTTTTTTTTTCATGTGTAAATTAAAACTTTTCAGACGATCTTTCCTCATTCACTCTAATGTACGGAGCTTCTGTTTTCCCCGAAAAGGGGCGTTAACCTTTTGGCGCCACTGATGTAGACATTGCTCCCATGCTTTTCAGTCATGTGACCTTTGTTGTTATGGCGGCCATTTTGAATACCGAAGTAGAATTATGCAGTGCTACAACTTGTAACAATATCTCAACTCATGATGAAAATGAAAGAACTGATTGACAGTGGCATTTTTATGACCTCGTAATCATTGCTCAAGAAGATAACAGTAAAAACACGGAACCAGAGACGCACGTGTATGTGAAGAAACCAGTGAGTCAGTGTTTAAGTTGCTCAAAACATTAGCATTCTACCAGTTAGCATTTAGCTTCAACAGCTCAGCTCTGATTGAACCACGCTCTGAACATCTAGCCTTGGATACATCATGTGACAGAGGTCAGAGCTGAGCTGTTACTGTAGTATTTCCTCAGTGTTCATAGATGTGAGTCACACAAGTGTTTATCGTGTTGAAGCCGTTGACAGTTGATGACCTGTAGCATGCTACTGCTAACCAGTAGCATGCTAACGTTTTAAGCAGCTTAAACACTGACTCAAACTGAGACTCTGTGGACATGACAAACTTTCACTTGCATTTTTTCTCCCCTCTTGCGCGAGGGAGAGAGAGCGAGAGGAGGAAAAGTTACGTGAATGAAGCAACAGAAGCTTAATCGGCCGTGTGATTGTTTTTTGTGATAACAAACTCCATAGAGGGAAATATCGATGTTATATTGTGTGAAATAGTGACATTTTCGTTAAAATAAAGTCAATTCAGAGGGTATTTATTTTTTTATTTTTTTAAATATAGTGGGGGGTGGGAGCTGTGTCTATTTGGTGCAGAGAAGACGGCTGGTGAAATTCACTAAAGGCCTCCCGACTGCGACAACACCCATACACCCCCCGGTCCGACCACCACACATTGCCTTCAAACCTGTGGGAAACACTGTACCCCCCGCCTTAACTGAGCACATTTTCTCCAGTTTTACCCAAATCAAAAAAGCTTCTGATGCCTATAGGCCACAGTAGTGCCTCATCTGAAAGCTAAGGCCTGCAATACTAATCGGAACTTTTTTGTCGCATAGTTGCTGTTTTTATGTCACGTTTTTGTTGCTTTATTGTCGTGGTTTTGTTGTGTTTTCATCTTTCGTATTTTGATGCTTTGTTCAAGAAGCGTTTAGATTTGGGTAAAGTCGAACTGGAGAAGATGCGCTCAGTTAAGGCGGGGGTTAAGAGGTTAAAATGAGCAGGTACTGTACATAGAAACATGTAATAAAGAAAGAGAGGAGTCCCATTTTCACACATATTTAATCGTCACTTTTCATGTCTAGGCTGTTCTACAGATACACAGGTGCAGTTTCATTCATATCCACAGACGACAAATGAAAAAACATCACCTAAAAGACGCCGCTCGTCCACGCCGGGACACGTGCGGCGCTGAGAGAACCCTGCTTTTTTACAAAACACGTCATTTATATGCTTTTATACATGTTCCACGCACATCTACTACGACTACGCTAACTACGACACGGCACAGATGGAAGCGTGGGACGCCCCGGACCACTTATTGCTTTGGCCGCTTTGTGCGCCGCGAGACAGTGACGGGACGACACCGGCGAGCGTCTCCGGCTGCGGGACGACACTGGCGAGCGTCTCCGGCCGCGGGACAGCGACGGGACGACACTGGCGAGCGTCTCCGGCCGCGGGACAGCGACGGGACGACACTGGCTGTGCTGTGACGCTTCCTGTTTGTTCGTATGTGCTTCTCAAATCCCTCACGCTGCGTCACAACACATTAATCACTGAACACACAGGAAAAAACGATAGCGAAATGAAGCACGATACAGATGTGACCTTTATGTGACCAGATGTTTCTGAGCTCACCAGCCGTCCGAGTCTGTTCAGCGGAGGATGAGTTCAGCTTTATGGCTTGTTTAATGTTTGTGCAGAATTACAGTATTTTACACGATATATAACTAGGGCTGGGAACCGTTACATTTTTCCGGTACCAGTGCTTTAACGATACTTGGTTTCCGATACCGATACTAAAGTATTTGTCATATAGAACCAGAAAACATAAATAATGTGTAGAAGATCTGCAGGTTCATCTCCAGGATCATCACCGACTAAAAGGATTTATAAAGAAAAACAAATCCAACACACTGGAGCAGGTTCTCAACTGGTGAAGCATTTCTTGCAATATTTTTTGACTGAAAAAGCCCAAGGTGCCTTGTTCCTTTGACAATGATTTCAGTGTAATAGGTTTATTTAATCCTTAGATCAACAATAATCTTTACGAAAATACTTGATTTGAATCCATTCCAACTAGGGGTGTCCATGGTTAACCGATTAAAAATTGCGTAACCGAGTAAAAGCATTTTGCTCGGTTAACTGGCATCTTTAATTTGTCGTGCCATTGAAAATACTTGTAATACATTATTGCACCACCAGAGACCGCCAGAGCGCTCCCAGACATTTTCCCACGAGAAGTAGTCATCGCGCATGGCTAGCTAGTTTTCAATATGAAGCGGGCCAAAAAAAGCACAGCGTGGGAGAAAGGCTTTACAACCGAGAATGGCGGATCGTAATGCAAGTATTGCATTGCAGTGCTTAGATATACTTCAAGTACAATTTCGTTGTTGTACCATCTCAACAGCCGACACCCGGGCATCACTTAGGAGGTAGCTAGGTGAGCTACAGGCACAAAACTCACCTTTCTCGTTATTGTTAAAAACATGGTAGAGAGATAAGTGTTGTTGTTCTTTGCACAATGTTTCAAAAAAGTGGACTAAATGACTGCAAGTAAAATGAATTAAAACACTCTAGGGCCTTGTGAACGCAAAAGTCAGTGACCTACTTTTACTGCTCTGTCATTACCACTGAGTTTTATTTCTATACATTTATTTAGTTTCAAATGTGTTGCAGCCATTTAATAAAGGTGTTAACGATGAAAAACCCCTTTCGCGTTTGTCAGTACAACGTTTTGGTTAGTGCGCACACTAATGGTTAACCGAGTATTAACCGCTAAGGGCCTCGGTTAACGGTTAATGAAGAACTTGAAAAAGTGTAGCTCTAATTCCAACTGCAAAGTGTTAAAAAATCACCGTGTCCTGACGCCAAACCAGTTGAGAACCATTAATCTAAACAAGAGGTCACAAATGGTGGACCTCGGTCTGGATCCGGACACACGCGCCAACCCGTCCGGACCCGAACCTTGGACCCGACAGTGAATCTCTCAGCTCCTCTCTCACTCCTGGTAAAACTACAGCCCAGATGAACAGAAAGAGAAAGTGCTGCCCCTGAGCTTCTTGACACTTTTTACTTTTTTAGAAACAGCCACGACTGAAATACGGCTCAAAACTGAGGACATCGTGATTGAATAAGCACTCGCAATCGTAAATATATCGCAAATAATGCCACTGTTTCCCGATTGGAAGTGAGCAGGGCTAAACCAGGACTAAACCAGGTCTGAACCAGGACTAAACTAGGACTGAACCAGGACTAAACAGGGCTCAGGGTGTTGAAAAGAGCAAAGAGGAGAAACACATCACTGCATTGTGCACATAATATATAGGGCTACTGTATTATGTGCACAATAGCCTATAGCATTGTTTCCCAAAGTAGGGTCCGGGGCCCCTTGGGGGTCCTCAAAGGCAGTACAGGGGGGCCCCCAAAGCTTGTCTACAAAACAAGTACATTGAAGGAAGGTGTATCACTTTAAACATCTTTTTAGCCTAAAGACATTGCTTGATGTTTATGTAATTGTAAAATAATTTAAATTCCTTTGAATGGAGTAAATCATTGGGAATGGCTGATCTATAGGCGATTATGCATTCTTCTATTTAGGAGCTAAAATATATTTTAGAGTAAAAAAACAATAACAGGATTCAATCAGTTGCATTATTTTTTAAATCACATGCAGTAATTGTTATTGGATTTAATAAATTCTTAAAAATCCTCATTGAACCATGAACTAACCCTGTATGTTCCAGTCCTTTGCTTGACCATTTTTTTCCAATTTGGACCTTAGTATATTTAATTTGTGACCCCGGCTCTCGAGTGTCCCTTTATGATCTGCCATGTTAATAATACAAATCTCGATATGAATAATTAAATCAGACGCAGACACTATCCCGCCACGGTTCAAATGGACTCGGACAGCGGGAACGCTCTGTTATCGTGTCACTGTGAACACTTCTTATTGGTTTACTGCAGATAAACAAGTGCGAGATAAATATGGCTCGTGTAACTGAAGTATCCGTAGTCCTGCGCCGTAAACGGAGGCTTATACCTAAAGAGAAACGACTTCATGGAGACGTGAAAGAGTCGGTTGTATTTACAGGACCGTCACCGTGACATAACTCGTCCTGGAGGCTACGGCGCGTTCGATTTCTAACGGGTGTTGAGTTTTTTTGGCATTTCTCACGGCGTTCTGCTGCTATGGCACATTTACAGGTGTGGCGTTGAAGGTCCGATGGGAAAGAAGCGCGACGTCCCTCCCGCAGCTGCTCGCCGTTCATATGGCTGCTGTCCTACTGCGGCAGTGAGGGCGGGGGATGCACCGATACGGCTCTTTGCTTCAGATACCGATACCGGGGGTTTGAGTATCCACTGATTCCGACCGATACGGCTCTTTGCTTTCAGATACCGATACCGGGGGTTTGAGTATCCACCGATATCCCATACCCACCGATACCAACCAATACCAACTGATACCACTAGGGATTCTTAAAAGAGGCTGCTGTAAGTGAAAGGTCCTCCAAATTGAATTTCTCCATTTGTGAGATCAATAAAGTCTCAATAAAGTTTTCTATAAAGCTGTAGGCTAGTGAAACGCCTCATTTGAAAGCTAAGACCTACAAAACTGGATTTTTCCTTATTTTTGTTGCGTGTATCTGTCATGTTTTCATTGCTTTTTTGCCGCATTTCTTTTTTTGTGATTAAGCAACAAAAACGTGATGAAAACCAAACCAAAAAGGTCAAAAACGTGACAATCATAATGAGGAAGAAGCTTAGATTAGTTTTGTAGTTCTTAGCTTAGCATTACTCTGGCCTTTAGTCTGTAAGCTCAAGTCCAGAAGCTTTTAGATCTGGGTATAGCCGAACTGTGCTCGGATAAGGTGGGGGTTAAAACGAGGATCACTGGACTTTTCTTCACTAAATATCTTTGGCTAAATGACAAGCTAAGGTTATGTTAATTAGGCTAATGCTGCGTTCATGTGGAGCTCGTTTTCCTGAGATGTGACGTCATTGTCCCCAGTCGGTTTGTGTCATGTGCTTTTTATTGGAAAGTGGGGATTTTGACGTCATTAAATAAAAACGGTCTTTTATCACTGATTAGCGCTGAGCTCAGCTAATCCTTTACATGTGTTGTTAGCATCTCAAAAGCTAAATGGTCGTTTGTGACTTTTAAAATATATCATGTAAATTTACTTTTTGCTCGCACTGATTTTATAGTGTTTAACAAAAAAGTTAACATTATATGATAAAAGGAAAAAAATCTGATTTCAGTCAGGTGTGGAAGTCGGGAAGCTCGTTTTGACCCGAGTTCCCAGTCATTTGCCCCAATTGAGCGAACATTCATGAGCATTTTCCAACTGGGGAAAATGCACATGAACGCGGCACAACTCACAACATTAATCTGATCATTACAAATTTGATAGCTCAGTTACTCTTTAACAGCATTTCATAAACTAAATCATCCTTCAGGCCAAAATTATTTTATTACTTTAGGTGAACCAGTCATAGTTTCGGTCACAGCCTTGATTAGTTGCCGCTAGCGTTAGCATGCTGCTGCTAGCGACGCTATTTTGCGCCGCGATCAAAAATACGTTCTCTGATGTTGAAACAAATTTAGCGATTGGATTCTCCAGATCCTGAGCTTTAAAATGAGGTACAGCATGACCATATTCACTTAGATTAAGTCGGTGAAAATGGTGTTTTAAAACGGTGAGGTTTCGGTTCAGTATCAGATATTTGGAATCGATACCCAACACTATGTTTTTTTCCCCAGGATCGGCTCCGATATCTGACAGCGGTATCGGATCGGTGCATCCCCAGTGAGGACGACATCAGAAACATATCAAACACTAACTGCGTGTGTTGACGTCAAAAACCGCAGACTTTTGGCAGTGGTTTCCCCCAAAGACGGTTAATACAAAACTGGTCTCACAATAAACACATGAATGAATACAGAAATCGCACGGTAGAGGCTGAAAAAGCAGACGCACACGGGTTTCCATGCACCACCGAAATGAACTGCAAAGAATAATGCGGAAATAAGTCACATTTTATAATAAAACTAAATCTGGCCCCGATTTGAGAAATAAATTCAGAGAAACCTGAATGTGAGGCGAGTTTTTTACAGAAATAAATCTCATCGCACATTTATGTCAGTATCTACAGCAAAAGTTTCAAATTCATATCTTTAAATTCAAACAAAACTCGCCTCATTATCAGATTTCTTGAATTTGGCTTCTCAAATCCAGCACAAATGGACTTATTTCAAGACGAGTTTCTCTTCTTCCTCGATGACTCTTTGCAGTGTGACGTAGACCTGCAATAATGTGCCAATACATGCCCCGCGGCACATCGTATTGCATCTGTTATTGCTGATGAAACAGGACAGTTCAAGTTTTCCACTAAAATCCCTCGTATTTCAGTGTCGTAAAGAGAAGAACGATGAGCACAGCCACACACACGCACACACACAAACACACACACAAACACACACACAGTCCTGTATACGGGAGAGAGCCGTGTTCACACTAAGCTCCGGTCGCTTTGTCACTCAGGGCCTTTTCTACGCTTTCTCTTGTGCTGCTGATCTGCAAAACATCTACAAATAAGTCACATTTTTTGGAAAGGAGTAGATTTGGCCTTGATTGAGAAGAAAGCTCTGGAAAAAAGGATCATCTTACTTTGAAAAATGGCCATAAATGTTTTTGAATTAAGACAATTCCTGCTGATTTTGAGCCGGTTTGGACTGTTTTGGAATAAGAGCCAGTAGAAAAAGCAATCATTCACTTAGGCGAGAGAAATCCAAACCTGCTCAAAATCAGCACAAATTCCAATAAATCAAGCACTTTTCAGTCATTTCTATTCAAGATAAGGTGACATTTATCCAGTATGTTGTGCTTTAATGAGGAAAAGACATCTCAATGCACTTAAAATGTGAACATAAATAAGGATTTACTTGAGCGTGTTCACATTTACAGACTACAAAAGGGCAGAAAATTACACTTTCCCTTTCTTACTTTCCAATCATTTCTACCCCATTTATTCTAATTTCCTCCCCTGATTTTATTCACATTTTCCCCTATTTTTTCCCATTTTTATATTATTTTTTTCCCACCTTTCCCATTTGTAATTTTCCCCCAATTTCCCCCCATCTTTTCTCCTTTACTTCCCAATTTTTTCCCTCATTTCATCCCAGTATTTTTTTTATTTATTTTTTTTTAATTTATTTTTTTTACATTTTCTTCCCCATTAGTTTTCAATTGTTTGCTATATATAAAAAAGTCAACTTCCCCCCCATTTTTTTTCCAAATTTCTTGACATTGGAGATAAACTCAATATTGCAAATTTGCATTTCTTCCAAACTGCAATTTCGCTAAGATCTTGTAGACGACATATGACTGAGCTCTAGAGGAGAGTGGTGTGAACAGGCGGCTCTGGCTTTGAAGACGACAAACTGATGCTCCACATTCCCACAGGACAGAAAATGATGGAGCATCCACACACACACACACACACACACACACACATTCACGCGCTTGTGCTTCACGTGGACATCAAACAGGAACACGATGGAGGTTTCTTAAAGGGAACACTCCGGTGTGCGGTATTTCAACAGTCAAAAACAAACCTGGAATGCTCTATAACACCTAGTAAAATGGCAGTCGGGACACGCGGGGTTTTCGGAGACACGTGACGTCAAAAATGCTTCAAGTCAGAGGACATTTTTGAAAGTAGGTCACTTGAGTCACTGTGCTGCTTCCTTCAGCTCACATAAACGATGAGTGCTTATTTAAATGAGTCTATTGCATGGCCGTCCCTCCGTCCGTCCGTGGGGTCTCCGGGTCTATTTGAGGACCTGGCCCCGGGTCTCTGGGAGTTTGAGGGCCAGGAAGCTGCCGGTGGCCAGGGCCCCGGAGGCGAACATGATAGGCACGGCTTTGGTGATGCCCACGAGGGAGGTGAAGATGCTGATGCCCAGGACGGCGGCCAGCTTACACAGCGCGTTCAGGAAGCCGAACGCTGTGGTTCTGGAACACAACAGTCACAGCATCGTTTAAGTCTGGTTAGTAACAACGTATGATAGTCTGGGAAGGAGGCCTCGCTTTGGAAAGACGTGCTACAGGTCAATGATGGAGCGAGAGAGTGTGTCAATGAGCCGGAACTATGATGATAAAGCGATCTGATCTCCATGACGATCTGCTTTTTCAGTAATATCGTCAAATCGTATTTTCAATATCGGCCGATATTGGCCAATATCAGAAACTGCTAAGAAGGCAGGTATCTCCGTAAGTGATAGAGACTTCCTGTTTTTTGCACCGGAAAGAGTTCAGTCAGAGCTTTAAAATGAGCCCCCCCCCCACAACCTAGGCCTCAGGGGGCGAAGAAACATCGCAGTGAAAATCGGTTTTGTTTTTCAAATGAGCTCCCTCTCAAGTACCTACTAAACATGAATATACAGCGCCCCCTGCTGTCACAGTTCAACACGCTTAAAAGCTTCATATCGGCATCGGCTTTGGAAAAACCCACATGGTCGACCTCTAATAGATATATTTCTATATATTTCTATGATTGAAACCTTTACTATAATAATACATGTTTAACAATAGGCTATTTTAGGAAGAAAAGAAAAAAAAACATAAAATTAAATTACTTAAAATATCGGCCAATATATCGGCCACCTTCATATCGGTATCAAACTCCAAAAATCCATATCGGTCGAGCCAACAAAACAACAGAACGAAATGAGGATTACCCAGGACTAAACTAGGTCTAAACCCAATTCAATCAGAAAATAAACCAAGAGAAAACTGGGTCTAAATCAGGTCTAAACCTGGACAATGTGACAGACTGAACCAGGATTAAACCAGGACTAAACCACAGTCAAAACTATATAAGGCCTGAAACTCAGACTAAACCAGGAGTTTCTGCCTTGCTGTTTGTGGAGTAAAACTATGGAAGAGCTTGAATGTGTCTCTCAGGCTGTACCACAGTTTGCCAATTTAAATCTATGTTTAAAAACATGGTCTTCACAAACTACAGAGCTGGAAATTAATTATAATTTAAACAACAGTAACAGTATTGTCACTGGACTTATATGGCTGTGAGATGTGTATGTTATGGAAAAATGTTAATTTTTTGCAAAACAATTGTTGGTGTCGATATTGTGTATCTCAGTTGTGCAGCTTCTTTTGCATCTGTAAAAATGGCAAATATTGAATAAAAAGGGGGTGGGGCTAAATAAGGTCACACTTCAACCCACTCCTTTTCGAACTAATGTTTTGTATAGTTATGCATTACATAAATTATCATTTTTAAGTTGTTCGAAATAAACGAAACAAAATTAAACAAGTTAAACAAGCAAAAGGTCTAAGTGCTGCTTAACAGTGGGGATCTATGCTGGTGTTGTCCTACACATGAATTGTGAGGTAATAATATCTCCTGCTCCATTGTGAAGTCATGTATATGGCAAAGTAGGCGGAGCGTGAGCGAGCGCTGTCTCAGCTTCATCACTGAGGAACGGGACTTACCTCTTGTCTGACGGGTACAGCTCCACGGTCAGGACGTCCAGAGAGTTCCAGGAGGCGATGCTGATGCCTCCGAACAGACACATCAGCGCGATCATGGCCGACTCGCTGTTCCCGAAGGACAGCAGGAAACAGCTCACGCAGGAGATCACACTGGAGCCCGCTATAAAACACAACAGAGTCAGGAAACAAACACAAACACAGGGCGGTCCTGACCAATAAGGCACTGGGTACAGCTGGGTGAAAATAACACAAATAAATCACTCAATCGTAATTTTTTACCATATTTTATTTATTTATTTTTTAACATTTTTCCCCTTAAGTTTTATAATCTTTTCCAATTTTTTTCCCTAAGTTTTTCCACATTTCTTGACATTGGAGATAAACTTGATATTGTAATTTTGTATTTCTTCCAAACAGCAGTTTCAGTCAATCAAACAGACTCCAGTCAATAGGGATCTTCTAACATCTGGGTACTTTGAAAGCATCGCACATGTGGCGGTGAAACAATGGAGATATTAGACGCGTTTTTGCCTGTAAATGACAGATTGAGTTCGATAAATTTAGTTTTTCTCAGTAAATCCTGTCTGTTGTGTGGTTGGATGTTCCATTTTGTCGGAACTACAGCTTCAATCTTGTAAACTGAGTTAATGATTAGAATCGCCGTCTGCAGATCTAAACACATTGTGTGGATTATGTTTTAAAGTTTAACGTAACTGTGCCGGACACATCAGGCTCTAAATTCTATAATTTACTTGGCTTTAAACATAAAATAAATCAAATGTTTAATGTCAAGACATGCGTTAAATCATGCTTTAGCTAAATCTAAAGCCGAATAAACTAGAAAGAACAAAGGGCTTCTAAAACATTTTCTAGTCAGCATTACACTTAACTATTTCCTAAACATAAATGTGTGAAATTCAGCACAAAGTTAGATGGATTAGTGAAGCGTACTAGGCTCTGTTAGTACAAACATTCATTGAGACCAGTTAAGTCCAATTTCTGTTTCTATCGGACTTTCACCTCAATAGGCAGGTTATCATGTAATCAAATGACATTTCATCACAATCCCACAGACAATCCTTTCAAATCCAATGACAACCACCCAGTGCAGCGTCTGCAGTGTTTTCAATGAAGCCAAGAGCGTTTATTCACCTTTGCTTCATTTGTGACGTAACACCAGAGGGCCCTATACCGAACCGTCCGGACATGAATCCCTGGGCATTCTTACCCCGGCGGCCCACGGGACTGAGCACATACCTAACACCCTCAGGACGTACCTAAAACCTGCAGGACGTACCTAACATCCGCAGGCGTCCGACTTTGTCCAGCAGCAGCGCTGCCACGATGTTCCCGGGCAGGACGGCCAGCGTGCCAGGAAACTGACGAAGTAAACCATGTAGGCGTTGTTGTCGTCGCCCACGTCGCTGAGCAGGCAGCCCTCTTTGTTGTGGACGAAGGTGCTGTTGATCAGTTTACTGTTGACCAGGCGATACTTGAACAGGTCTGCAAGGCACAGGGAGCGGTCACATAAAGGGCAGGTACAGGGGTTCGGAGGGTGGGCTTTATTCCTGCACGGTTAGACACGTTAGTTTATATAAAATGTGGTTCAAGCCATAGATTTCACATCTGGAGCAGGCGTTTCTCTTTCATAAATAATCAAATAATATATAAGTTTTACCATAAGTAACCTAGACAATTCAACAACAGACAACGAGACTGAAATAAGCTTGTGAAATTAAAGAGAGCACATCTGGACAAGAGTGCATGACAGAACTCTTCCTCAAACATGAATGAAGCAGCGTCTGACCTGTGTTGTAGAAGAGCGTGGCGATGAAGGTGCAGTTCTTGAAGAAGGTGTTGCTGGAGGTGACGTCCTCAAAGTAACACTCCTCAAAGAGCGAGTCCTCGAACACGATGGACTGTAGCTTCATGTTGACAAACCTTTAAAAACACAAAGACAGAATAAAACAGAATGTGGGCTCTTTATGTGACCAGAGCTTCACCGGTGCAACAGATGACGAGCAGCCCTTTGACAATGTGAGCAGTTCAGGTCGTACCGTAGTGTTGCTGAAGACCTGACCGACTGCAGTGGCCGTAGATCAGATCAGTTAGTTACATAGTTGGACAGTATTTTTGTTCCGTCATGTCAACTAAAACCTGAACACGTCTCGTCATATTGTTTTTTATTTATTTTATTTATTGGTTTATTTGGTCGGGACAGTGCATGTTAATGAACATACATGGGTCTCATGCATGTAAACACGCCACACCGGATTGTAGCCTTTGGCTAATTTCCATCCGTCGTCCCCCATTCACACTCTCAAACACACTCTCATTCATCCTGGCCTATTGTACATGTTTTAGTGGTAGGGGAAACCGGAGTACCCGGAGGAAACCTACGCAGACACAGGGAGAACATGCAAACTCCACACAGAAAGGCCCCGTCCAGGTGGGAATCGAACCAGGGGCCTTCTAGCTGTGAAGCACGAGCACTAACCACTGTGCTACCGTGCCGTTTGTCGGTTAATATCTCTGTAACGGCTGGACCTATCCTCATGAAACAAAAACAATCCCAAAGTCCAGCATCTTCTCTCTCTCAGCACATATGAACTAAGGTCACATGAGGAGATAATATTCAGAATGACGAACAAGGTGAATGTGGCAGGTTTGTGAATCCAATCACTTCTAAACAATGATCAGGGAAAATATTTGGATATTTCTTTGAGTCGTCTCGGCCCCTGCTCCGACTCGCATTATCACATGACGTTCTAGAATGCCGTCAACGCAAACTATGGACGTTGAAACCCTTCTGTGGACCACAGGAGTAGAGGGGTGTCACCGTATTTCCCTGAGGAGACTCACTTGTCATTGAAGTAGGCTCCCTGCCGGTGGATCTGGTTCTCTAGGGTGAAGTTGAAGGTCACATGCTCCACCTTCTCCTTCGTAAAGACTCTGGTGCGAGACGCGTAGTCCTGCTTCTGGAGGTACTTGATCATGTCGGGGAACCAGACCGTGAGGCCGTAGTAACTGCACACAGCAACATGGAATCACATGAAGAACACTATTTAGGGTTGACTAATGGGCCTGATTCACTGAGTCACGAGCTTAACAGCGTCTCAGTTGATGTACCATTAGGAATTACGCATTAACAATGGTGAAAATCTGCAGGTTTACTGAAAACTCCCTGTGACAAAACCTTCCAAATGTAATTGAGTCTGAGTGTAAAGTGTTTAGTCTGTAGGAGCTACTAAAGTGGAGATGTTGTCGCAAGACTGGAATGAAAACCTCATTTGGAGAAAACGGCTCTAAAGTTCTTTAGCGTTTGCTGCTGCACATGCGCCCGGTGTATATTTCTCCCGTCTTTAGCCAGCTCGCTAGTGACAAAACATCAACAATTTTAACTAAGATGTTAAGGAGTAAACAAGTGAACAATCTCAACATTGACTGCGTGAAAAATCAATGTTTTCACCTCCAGCGTCTCGCCTTAATACATTGAAAACACATCAAATATTGTAGGGAAATATAGCCTTGGAATAAGCAGGACTCACTGAGGTATGTTTTTATGTGAAACAAATGTTTAAAAGCTGAAAAAGCTAGTTTTGCATGAGAGGAAGCGGCGTAACTGACCTGAAGGACATGGAGAACCACACAGCCATCAGCATGTAGGTGGTCCGCTTGTACTCCGGGAAAATATCGCCAGGAAGTTCGCCTTCACCTGGAAAACAGGCAGGCAGTGAGTGACTTCATGTGAGAGACTCAAACACATGTACTGATGAATATGGGAGACTTCTTTAGTCCTGTGTGGGGTGTTGCCGTGTTGTAGATCACGTTCATTGAAATGAACGGGCGGAGATCCTTCAAGAACTTCTATTATATGTCTGAAAAACATTTTATTTTATGACAGAACAGTATCTACCTTATTAAGCAGTCCCATACCTGATGGAACAGTCTTGTACCTGAAGGAACAGTCTTATACCTGAAGGAACAGTCTTGTACCTGATGGAACAGTCTTATACCTGAAGGTAGCCCTGTGAGGCAACTCCTGTTGTGATATTGGCTATACAAAACCATTGATTGATTGATTGATTGATAGAACAGTCTTATACCTGATGGAACAGTCTCGTACCTGATGGAACAGTCTTGTACCTGACTGATGGAACTGTCTCTTACCTGATGGAACAGTCTTGTACCTGATGCAACAGTCTCATACCTGATGGAACATCTCGTACCTGATGGAACAGTCTTGTACCTGATGCAAGCTCAACTGATGCAACAGTCCTACATAACATCTGTATGATGGAACAGTCCGTACCTGATGGAACAGTCTTGTACCTGATGGAACAGTCTCATACCTGATGCAACAGTCTCGTACCTGATGGAACAGTCTCTACCTGATGGAACAGTCCAATCTGATGGAACAATCTACCTGATGGAACAGTCTGTACCTGATGGAACAGTCTCATACCTGATGGAACAGTCTCATACCTGATGGAACAGTCTCGTACCTGATGGAACAGTCTCGTACTGATGGACAGTCTCTACCTGATGGAACAGTCTCATATCTGATGGAACAATCTCATACCTGATGGAACAGTCTTGTACCTGATGGAACAGTCCTTCATACCTGATGGAACAGTCTCATACCTGATGGAACAGTCTTGTACCTGATGGAACAGTCTCATACCTGATGGAACAGTCTTCGTACCTGATGGAACAGTCTCGTACCTGATGGAACAGTCTCATACCTGATGCAACAGTCTCATACCTGATGGAACGGTCGTGTACCTGATGGAACAGTCTCATACCTGATGGAACAGTCGTGTACCTGATGGAACAGTCTGTACCTGATGGAACAGTCTCGTACCTGATGAACAGTCTCGTACCTGATGGAACAGTCTCATACCTGATGGAACAGTCTTGTACCTGATAGAACAGTCTTGTACCTGATGGAACAGTCTCATACCAGATGGAACAGTCTCATACCTGATGGAACAGTCTCATACCTGATGGAACAGTCTCATACCTGATGGAACAGTCTCATACCTGATGGAACAGTCTCATACCTGATGGAACAGTCTATGTACCTGATGGAACAGTCTCTACCTGATGGACAGTCTTACTGTGCAGTTTACCTGATGGAACAGTCTCATACCTGATGGAACAGTCTGTACCTGATGGAACAGTCTTGTACCTGATGGAACAGTCTCATACCTGATGGAACAGTCTGTACCTGATGAACAGTCTTGTACCTGATAGAACAGTCTTGTACCTGTAGAACAGTCTTGTACCTGATGGAACAGTCTATACCTGATGGAACAGTCTCATACCTGATGGAACAGTCTAAACCTGATGGAACAGTCTTGTACCAGATGGAACAGTCTCATACCTGATGGAACAGTCTTGTACTGATGGAACAGTCTTGTACCTGATGGACAGTCTCATACCTGATGGAACAGTCTTGTACCTGATGGAACAGTCTTGTACCTGATGGAACAGTCTGTACCTGATGGAACAGTCTTGTACCTGATAGAACAGTCTTGTACCTGATGGAACAGTCTGTACCTGAGAACAGTCTTGTACCTGATGGAACAGTCTTTCCTGGTAACGTCTTGTATGATGAAAGCGCAGACAGTTTCATCCTCCACTTGTCGTACCAGGGCGTTCCGTCTCCCACGTCCACCAGCTCGTCCCACGGCTTCACTGTCTTAATGGTGGTCACCTGCAGAGACACAGGAGGACACATTCACATGCAGTACTGCATAGTCTCAAATATAAACAAGCCCCTATTGTTACTGCAGTGTGAAAGGCCTCTGTGCACCAGGGGAAAAAGTATAGTTTATTTGTTTTTTGAACAGGGACAATGTGCAAAAGCATTAATTAAAGATACTTTACACCAGAATAGAGCTTCAGATAGTTTCCATCTGCAATATACAATGTATCTAACCAAGCAATATAAACAAACACATTGCAAATAGCCAATCGCTTCACTATTATTCAACACAATCAGGTAAAATGAGAAAGTTAAAACCTAACTAAAGACCATAGTTATCAGGGCGGACACTGCTGGTTTCACAATAACCTTTTCTTAAATTACAAGAGAAACCCTTCAGGTCCGAGGAGAGTTTGTGGGAGTTTGTTCCCTTCTTTAATGCAGGGGTGCCCAAAATGTGCCCCAATTTTCGAAGCCCCTCAGGCTTTTTGTTGAATTGGCACACTTCGCCAGAGATGGTACTTTTTAGGTCAAATTTATGCATTCCACAGAATCATAACAATCGTAACATTTTACTGTGAGACAGAGCTGGCATTAATATCCCAAGACTAAATAAGGCATAATAATAAGGTGTTTACAACCTCATCTTTTTAAATGAAACGTTTATATTAATGTGATCTTGTATATAAGTCATAGTGAAAATATGAATGAATTCCAAAAATTAGAACAGGGAGCTTCTGGTATCCAGCAAAAAGATGGTGCTCATGGAAGGAGGCAATAGAACGTGCAGAGAAAACAATGAATTCCAGTTGGACTCACAGAGAAGACGCGTTCCGGATAACCCTTCGCCCTCATGTTGGTGTCATGGACCTGCTTCAGGATCATCCAGGCCTCGTCGTGCTTCCCATTCTGTGTCAAACCACACATACCATTTATATTTTATACTTTCAGCAATGACATGTCATATAACATGAGGCTGGGAAACAAATGGGAGCAACATTCACATCCCTGAGGAGGTTAGAAACTCTTGTCCATTGAAATAAATGGGCAGAGGTCGACTAAGAACTTGTAATTTACATCTGAAAATTGCTATACTTATTTTATTTACTTGTTTAACAATTTCCAAATTTTCAATTTTTTTCCTACCTTTTCCACATTTCCTTACATTGCAAATAAACTCGATATTGTAAATTTGCATATCTTCCAAACAGAAATTTCGATATTATCTTGTGGACGACACATTACCCACCTCTATCTCATATTATATTGTGTCTATATATACATTTAGACACCGCCTGCAGGACGGCGGAGTTAAAATGGCCGTTTGGAGTTGATTATGGACAATTTTGTGAATTCGGCATCACCACGACTTGGGCTGACCTCCAAGAAGAAGCGCGGGCTTTCAGGCATGGTGGTCAAGGCGGAGATGGCGGCCACGAGGGGAAGGCACACACCAGCACGAACACTCTCCAGCTGTGGAACTGGTACGCGGACCCCATCTGGAAACTCCAGCCTGAGAGGACAGAGGGAGAAAGGTCAGTGTTCAGTGTCCTTGAGGGAGCTGGAGATGACCTCAGTGGTGGCCTCCGGTTTCATTCTTATTCGACTGACAGGAGCTACATACAGTAGTCATGATCAAGGACCTGTCACCTTTAGATGTCCCTGTTGACATCGGTGTGCCCCAAGGCTCCATCCTCGGTCCGCTGTTGTTCTCCCTGTATATACTGCCACTGTCATTTCCAAATATAACTTGTCTTTTCTTTTGTGTGGACTAACTGCAGGTTCATTCATCCTGCCAAACTGCTCAGAGATGCTGCAGTCCATTCACAAAGCCCTGACTGACATCGAGGGACGGCTCACACAGAATTTGTTACTTCTAAATCAGAGTAAAAGTGAGTGGGCCCAAATTCATGGACTCTGTGTTGAACCTGGGTCCAGCTCTTTCTGTTTTTTCTCAACAGAGGTGAGAAATTTAAGTTTGACGATCATTTGAAATTTAGGTTGGCAGGGTTGTTAAGGCTAGTCTCATCTACAGGTTCTTACAGGGTCCTTGAGAGGAGACTGTAGGCTAACTAAAGAGTAACCTCAGGAAATACGCTTGAGTTAACGCTTAATTTGTCTGTAACAACTTGCTAAAATGTGAAAGAGAAACACAAGAACCTCATCCCGCCTTTGCTCAGCCAGATCCGTCAGATCTCAGAAGCTAAGCAGGAAGAGCCTGGTTGGTTCTTGAATAGTAGACCGTTTGGGAACACAAGGAAGCCTGGGTGAATGTAGTGAGTGAGTGAGTGGTTGGTGGCGGTGGGAGGGGCCGATGGCACAGACTGGTAGCCTCGCTTCCGTCAGTATACCACAGGGCAGCTGTGGCTATAATAGTAGCTTACCACAAAGTATGGAGTGAATGAATATTGCACAAAATTGTAAAGCGACTTTGAGCTTCTGGAAAAGGGCTATATAAGACTAATGCATTATTATTATTATTATGGGGCCATCCCTCTCATTCACAGTTCAGCCCTGTACCAAAGGCTCTCACCATAGTGTGGGATTATGGCCCAGGCCATCGCTGACGCATAGATGCCTCCGATCATCCAGAACATGCAGAGCCAGCTCAGATGTTCTCCTCGCTTCTCCTGCGCCAGGAACTCAGAATAGTAGGAAAAGACGATGGGGATGGAGCCGCCGATTCTGAAAACAAACAGAATAGCGTTCACACGTGTCCACAGTCCTAACAGGAGAGTGTCCGACAGCCGACTCACCCCACTCCTGACAGCAGGCGGCAGAACAGGAAGGAGCTGTAGCCCTGCACGAAGGACGAGAAGAAGCCGAACACGCTGTTGATGGACAGAGAAATGAGGAGCGTCTGTCTGCGGCCGATCCGGTCCGCCAGGCCGCCCCACACGAAGGCTCCCACCATCATGCCCAGGTACACGATCAGCCTGCACACACGCAAACACAAACCACCTCAGCTGCTCATCAATCACATCATGATGACTCTGCAGACTTCATCATATACACGAGGAATCGCAGAAAAATCCTTCCAAATGTAGTTGAGTGGAGCCTGTAAAGTGTGGAGTCTTATGGAGCGACTAAAGTGCAGATGCTGCTGTCTCCCACAAAGGAAATGACCATATTTGGATTACAGCGTCATCTCGCTGTAATCCACGTGTAGCCTTTTGTGCTACACGTGGATACCAAACATGTCAGTATTTGTGAGTGAATAGGCGTGGGAAAGACCAGGGAGCGACACACGAGTGAATAATGGCCACAGTGCAGCCCTTTCAGAAGTAGTATTTACCGTTAGCCGTTGTCCTTATTTTATCAAAACAAGAGTCACAGAAATACGACGAGAGCAGAGACTGGTGCATGAGTCAGACCTGTTACGTAAGGCCAGAGCCAGAGCGCATGGTCACAGCGAGACAGGCATTTGGCACTTTGGTGCTTCCTGTCATTTAGAGAAAACACATTTGCTTTGATTGCTCTACAGAAACATGGTTTCACTAAAAAGCCACCTATGTCTTCATTTTCATGAATGTAGATAATATAATAAAATAATGTGTAGAACATTCCAATAATGTGTAGAACATTCCTTTTACCCAAACGTCACACATGACTTTAATCAGTTTCTCCTGGATTTTGGAGTGTTGCTAAAATAACAGATTTCTCATGCCATTTTTCCAAAAGTTGTGATTTTTGTTTTTACAATTGCGTTATGTTGGACAGTACTTTCAGCCGTAAGATGAAAGTGGCCCTGCATGACCTGGTTCATTTTCATTTTGGAGATTTCACACACAGATGTACAATGCCCCTGCCCACCACCGGAGAATACAACAACATCAAAGTCTAGAACGTGAATGAAACCTATTCCTAAAAAGACAAGGTTCTTACCCAGCATGCCCTTGTTGGGTTCAGACAGACACATGTCCTTTTCGGCGAAGGGCAGCACGAAGCCCACCACAAAGATCTCCACTCCGTCCGCCATGAGGGCCAGCCCCAGGCAGAAGTACAGCGTCCACTGGAACTTCCCGTGACCGCACTCCTGCAGGATGGTCTCGTACTGCTGTGCCAGCTCCTCCTGGTCCTTCCGGCGCTCGCCCTCCGACACCGCCAGGTCCCTGAACAAGAGGAGACGACATGACGATGATATTAGAGCACCCTCGGACACCGCCAGATCCCTGAAACAAGAGGAGACGACATGACGATGATATTAGAGCCACCTCAGACACCGCCAGGTCCCTGAAACAAGAGGAGACGATATGACGATGATATTAGAGCCACCTCAGACACCGCCAGGTCCCTGAAACAAGAGGAGACGATATGACGATGATATTAGAGCCACCTCGGACACCGCCAGGTCCCTGAAACAAGAGGAGACGATATGACGATGATATTAGAGCCACCTCAGACAACGCCAGTCCCTGAAACAAGAGGAGACGATATGACGATGATATTAGAGCCACTCAGACACCGCCAGGTCCCTGAAACAAGAGGAGACGACATGACGATGATATTAGAGCCACCTCGGACACCGCCAGGTCCCTGAAACAAGAGGAGACGATATGACGACGATATTAGAGCCACCTCCGACAAAGCCAGGTCCCTGAAACAAGAGGAGACGATATGACGATGATATTAGAGCCACCTCCGACACCGCCAGGTCCCTGAAACAAGAGGAGACGATATGATGATGATATTAGAGCCACCTCCGACAACGCCAGGTCCCTGAAACAAGGAGACGATATGACGACAAGATCAGAGAACCTCCAAGAATAAAAAAAATTAAAAAATGGAAAATGGGTCAAACATTTTGGTAAAAATGTGTTTTTTGTTGTTGAAAAATCAGTACAATTGTAAAAATGGACAAAAAATGCACACACACACAAAACGGAAAACTGGGAAGAAATGGGTCAAATGGATGAAAAATTTGGCAAAAAAGGGGCGGGGGAAAAGAAAATTGTAGAAATGGGCAAAAATTTTGATTTTTTTAAATTGGGAAAAGTGGGAAATGTGGGCCAGAAAATTGGAACAAAATAGGTCAAAGATTTGGGGGGGAAAAAGGGAAAAAATATGTAGAAAATGGGGAACGTGTTTTTTCCTGCCCTTTTGTGGTCTGTTCAGGACAATTATGTAAACTGGATGAGGGGTAAAATGTTTGCAGCATATTTTTGCATATTCTATGGTTGCAACAATATCGCTTTTCGTTTCCTTTATCGAAGTCCTTGAAATTGTTATTTTATTTAACTGTAACGCCCTAACCGTGTAAGGGCCCTATCACTACCTGTAAGCACGGTAATCATACTGTAAGACCCTAATCTACCTGTAAGCACGCATATCATACTGTAAGCACCCTATCATACTGTAACTTGCCCTAATCATTACTGTAAGCGCCCTAATCATCCTGTAAGCGCCTATCATACTGTAAATGCCCTAAGTATACCTGTAAGCGCCCATATCATACTGGTAACTGCCCTAATCATACCTGTAGCGCCCTATATACCTGTAACTGCCTAATCATACCTGTAAGCCCTAATCATACCTGTAAATGCCCTAATTACTGTAAGCCCATAATCATACCTGTAGGCACCTAATTCTAAACTGTTAAGCGCCCTAATGCCTACCTGTATGCCTAATCTACTGTAAGCGCCCTAATCATACCTGTAAGCGCCCTAATCATACCTGTAACTGCCCTAATCATACCTGTAGCGCCCTAATCATACCTGTAACTGCCCTAATCATACCTGTAAGCGCCCTAATCATACCTGTAACTGCCCTAATCATACCTGTAAGCACCCTAACCGTACCTGTAAGCACCCTAACTGTACCTGTAAGCGCCCTAATCATATCTGTAAGCGCCCTAACCGTACCTGTAAGCGCCCTAATCATATCTGTAAGCGCCCTAACCGTACCTGTAAGCGCCCTAATCATATCTGTAAGCACCCTAACCGTACCTGTAAGCACCCTAACCGTACCTGTAAGCACCCTAACTGTACCTGTAAGCGCCCTAATCATACCTGTAAGCGCCCTAATCATACCTGTAACTGCCCTAATCATACCTGTAAGCGCCCTAATCATACCTGTAAGCGCCCTAATCATACCTGTAACTGCCCTAATCATACCTGTAAGCGCCCTAATCATACCTGTAAGCCCCTAACTACCTGTAACTGCCTATCATACTGTAAGCACCCTAACCGTACCTGTAACGCCCTAACCGTACCTGTAAGCACCCTAACCGTACCTGTAAGCACCCTAATCGTACCTGTAACTGCCCTAATCGTACCTGTAAGCACCCTAACTGTACCTGTAAGCACCCTAACCATACCTGTAAGCACCCTAACCATACCTGTAAGCACCCTAATCATACCTGTAAGCACCCTAACCATACCTGTAAGCACCCTAACCATACCTGTAAGCACCCTAATCATACCTGTAAGCACCCTAACCATACCTGTAAGCGCCCTAACCGTACCTGTAAGCACCCTAACCATACCTGTAAGCACCCTAACCGTACCTGTAAGCCCCTAACCGTACCTGTAAGCACCCTAACCATACCTGTAAGCACCCTAACCGTACCTGTAAGCACCCTAATCATACCTGTAAGCACCCTAACCGTACCTGTAAGCACCCTAATCATACCTGTAAGCGCCCTAACCGTACCTGTAAGCGCCCTAATCATACCTGTAAGCACCCTAACCATACCTGTAAGCCTACACCTGTAACATCATACCTGTAAGCGCCCTAACCGTACCTGTAAGCGCCCTAATCATACCTGTAAGCACCCTAACCATACCTGTAAGCACCCTAACATACCTGTAAGCACCCTAATCATACCTGTAAGCACCCTAACCGTACCTGTAAGCGCCCTAACCGTACCTGTAAGCACCCTAATCCATACCTGTAAGCACCCTAACCGTACCTGTAAGCACCCTAATCATACCTGTAAGCACCCTAACTCGTACCTGTAAGCACCCTAATCATACCTGTAAGCGCCCTAATCATACCTGTAAGCACCCTAATCATACCTGTAAGCCCCTAACTACTGTAAGCATAACCTGTAAGCACCCTAATCATACCTGTAAGCGCCCTAATCATACCTGTAAGCACCCTAATCATACCTGTAAGCACCCTAATCATACCTGTAAGCACCCTAATCACCTGTAAGCACCCTAATCTACCTGTAAGCACCCTAATCATACCTGTAAGCGCCTAATCATACCTGTAAGCACCCTAATCATACCTGTAAGCACCCTAATCATACCTGTAAGCACCCTAATCTACCTGTAAGCACCCTAATCATATCTGTAAGCACCCTAACCGTACCTGTAAGCGCCCTAACCGTACCTGTAAGCACCCTAATCATACCTGTAAGCGCCCAATCATACCTGTAGCACCCAATCATACCTGTACACCCTAACCGTACCTGTAGCACCCTATCATACCTGTAGCACCCTATCATATCTGTAGCACCTAACCGTACCTGTAAGCGCCCTAACCGTACCTGTAAGCGCCCTAACCGTACCTGTAAGCACCCTAATCATACCTGTACCTGCCCTAATCCCACCTGTAACTGCCCTAACCGTACCTGAAAGTCTGCGGGGGCCCGTCCAGCGCGGGGGCCTTGCCCTCTCCGCGGGGGATGCCCTGATACTCTCCCTCGTAGATCTCGTCCTCCTCGTCGTGGCCCTCGGTGGAGTCGCTGTGCGCCTCCTCGTCGCCCCGGCTGTCGCTGCGGTAATATCCCGCGTCTCCGCTGGGCCCGTAGTCTTCGTCATCGTCCTCCTCCTCGAAGCGCTTGTAGGAACGCCGCGTGTACTCGTCCACCACCCGGTCAGCGCCGCGCCCCATCTTCTTGCCCACCTGCTTCTTGGCCACCTTGGCGATGTCCTTGGCCCCGCGGATGAAGTCGGAGCGGTTGTCCCGGTAGCGGCTCTCGTCGTCCATGTTGTCGTCGGGAGTTCAGGGAGGCCCATGCACGGGGGGCAGACCACGCAGCTCCTCTCTCCGCGGATGTGCTCCAAGAGGCTGGGAGTCTCTGCGGGCGACAAGAGACGGCCAAGGCTTTGTTTTAACTTTTGGAATTCTGCAATAGGCTGCGGTCACGTGACGTCACAACCATAGAAATCATACAAATTCCTTCAGCTCTGAGCCTGCGCCTCCAAATGAGAACATTTTGTTAATCAACGGCGCCTGGACCTGTTTAAATTGAGCGTTCTCTCGCCATACATATGAATAGGGAAGCCAGGTGCAATACTAAAGAGTGCCGAGGTATGTCATGTCCGTTTCATGGCGTTCATATAAATTCTGTGGTTTATCATTAACATCTAATAAGATGAAGCTTAGTGGCTTTTAGATGTGTATCTGAGCCACAAAAAGCAAATACTTAACTGAATTTGATTTAGAATTTAGCTTTGTATCTTAAAGGGATATTTCAGGATATTTGACATTGGGGCTCATTTCCTAGTTATCCAGAGTGTTGTTGATGTCTGGAGATATTTTTTTCTTAAATTCATGCAGTTCTTATATTTGAAGAGTCTAGTGGCGCTAGGCTAGGGCAAGGCTAAAGCATTTCTATGGTATCAGTTAGCCTGCATTAAAAACAGTCTGACCCACTCCACAGTGCACCTGAGGTAAATCACTTATAACACCAGACTAACCATATAAATGTCTGTGTTAATAGAATCATTTAAAATAACTTATATTTGAGCAGCATCAGCTTCGTGGCTGTAAGCTAACGCAGCGGCGGAGTGATCTGCGAGAAAATAGTCCCTCAAAATGCGGTAATTCATGTGATACAAGGTCAGTTATATTTCAAACATGATTCTATTAACACAGACATTTATATGGTTAGTCTGGTGTTATAAGTGATTTACCTCAGGTGCACTGTGGAGTGGGTCAGACTGTTTTTAATGCAGGCTAACTGATACCATAGAAATGCTTTAGCCTTGCCCTAGCCTAGCGCCACTAGACTCTTCAAATATAAGAACTGCATGAATTTAAGAAAAAAATATCTCCAGACATCAACAACACTCTGGATAACTAGGAAATGAGGCCCAATGTCAAAAATCCTGAAATATCCCTTTAAGTAAAATCTTAAAAGGTCTGAACATTCATTAACAATTTCTAACGAGGCTTTGACAGAAACCTAAATTTGGACAACAGCTAGAAACATCTGGATCGTTCCTAATTTGTGATGTTGGAGGCTAACGCTAACGGCTATAGGGAAAATACATTGAGCAAGCTAACGGACCTCTGTGCGAGCTAACCTGTCGTTCTGCTCGCAAAACAAATTTCACAGCATGTGTCTGAAGGCCAGGGATAGGTACTGTTAAACAAAACCAGTGTGGTATCGAGAAAAAAACAGTTTAGGTGCATCAGTATCGGGGAAAAAGAGATGAAAAAATATTTTTCTTTTCAAGTGTTGATGCTTTTGGTCCAGGGATCGCACTATCATTATTGTTCTGTTTCATTTGTCTAGATCAGTGGTTCCCAAAGTCGCAAGATGATTTCAAGACATTCTTTTTACATTTCTGACAATGAATTTGATGTATTTTTGATTGAAAACAGCGTATTTTGGTGAGATTGAATTCCTGTCTATTCTGCTCACCCTGAGTGTTTCTGAATGTAAGGGAATTTCTCCATTGTGAGATAAATAAAGGCTTATCTTATCTTATCTTCTTGAAAAAAGTGTCAAAAAGCAACAACATTTGGATGAAAACTAGGATGAAAATGCAACACTATTGTTACAAAAAAGTGACTAAAAAAGTGACAAAAATGTGTGACGAAAAGGCAATAAAAAGCAATCGAAAAAATGTCTAAAAAGTGACAACGCGAGCACAAAGATCAGTTTTCTAGGTCTTAGCTTTCAAATAAGGCGTTACAATGGCCGCGAGTCTGTAACCTTTAATAAGCAGTCAAGAGGTTAAATGTTTTGAACCTTAAATAAGTATAAATGCTAATTGGAGCAGTTGATCCCGGTGTTGGCGACCTCCAAAATCACTCATAGACCTCGTTCTATAAAACGTAATTTATAATCATTTAAAGAGACTAGATGCAAATTGGTCATTTTATACTCACTACTCCCACCTCAGGTCTTGTGCGTAACTGCAGACTATGTTAAAGGGATATTTCAGGATTTTTGACATTGGGCCTCATTTCCTCGTTATCCAGAGTGTTGTTGATGTCTGGAGATGTTTTTTCTTAAATTCATGCAGTTCTTATATTTGAAGAGTCTAGTGGCGCTAGGCTAGGGCTAGGCTAGTGCATTTCTATGGTATCAGTTAGCCTGCATTAAAAACAGTGTGACCCACTCCACAGTGCACCTGAGGTAAATCACTTATAACACCAGACTAACCATATAAATGTCTGTGTTCATAGAATAATGTTTGAAATATAACTGACCTTGTATCACATGAATTACCGCATTTTGAGGGACTATTTTCTCGCAGATCACTCCGCCGCTGCGTTAGCTTACAGCCACGAAGCTGATGCTGCTCAAATATAAGTTATTTTAAATGATTCTATTAACACAGACATTTATATGGTTAGTCTGGTGTTATAAGTGATTTACCTCAGGTGCACTGTGGAGTGGGTCAGACTGTTTTTAATGCAGGCTAACTGATACCATAGAAATGCTTTAGCCTTGCCCTAGCCTAGCGCCACTAGACTCTTCAACTATAAGAACTGCATGAATTTAAGAAAAAAACATCTCCAGACATCAACAACACTCTGGATAACTAGGAAATGAGGCCCAATGTCAATAATCCTGGAATATCCCTTTAAGCTCATGTATGATGTCACTTCAGACCCGCAGTAACACCTTTCTGAGTGACAGTGCAGGATTTTAGAGTCAGTTGTGGTGAACAGGTCTGAGCTCATTCTACACATTAGGACATGGCTGGAACGTGTAGGGGGAGGAAAATACATAATATTAACATTTTTAAACTCTGTATAGTCCCTTTAAGGAGCAAAACATTTAAAATCTGGTTTAATGACGTTACTTTGGAAGCTGTATTTTGATATTTGGCTCAATTTCATTAAAATCTGTTTTTTTTTCAATCAGAAACACATAAAGTTCAATGTAAGAAATGTAAAGTGGTCCCGACCCTCACTTTGGGAACCACTGGTCTAGATGAAATATTTGAGTATAAGCACCGTTATTGTGAATCAAGTAAAAGATAATGCTCCTGATAAAACCTTTCACCGCGGAAACAAGCGTGAAACGAACAGCTTTGAGAGTTCACACAAAAACAAGGATTCACAGAGTTTTTTTGTCTTAGGGACCAGGTCTGCGAATTAGCCGTTAGCTATAAGGCCTATGAACATGGCCTCGGTTATTTTGTAGCAATGCTTCTTGTTCTGTCCCTATCAAATAAACATATAAATAAAATAAATCAAAGCTTCTGGACTGGAGCTCACAGCCTATAGGCCAGAGCAACGCCTCATTTGAAAGCTAAGACCTACAAAAGTCATTGAGAAGGATCTTTTTCGTTATTTTTTCATTGCTTTTCTGTCACTTTTTTATCCATGTTTTCATCTTCTTTTTGTCGCCATTTTGACATTTTTTTCAAGAAGCTTTTAGATTTGATTAAAGTCGAACTGGAGAAAATGTGGTCGGTCCAGGTGGGGGTTAAGAGGTTAAAGAGTCTGGATTGTGCGTTTTAAGGACATATTAAAAGATCGTTACAAAATGCTCTAAAGTCACTCTGTATTTTCTCCTGTTTTGCTTCATGTCCAATAATGGCGCCATTTTAGCAAAAAAACAAGACAGAAAACATCTGCATTTCCATAGTTACTATCATGGAAAGTTCCTCTGCCCTCCTCACTTTAGCATGTTGTGACGTGAACGTTACCCTAACCCTACTGGCCGGCACGGTGGCACAGCAGTTAGCGCTCGAGCTTCGCAGCAGGAAGGTCTCTGGTTCGATTCCCGGGCGGAGCCTTTCTGTGGAGTGTGCGTGTTCTCCTCCTGTCTGCGCAGGTTTCCTACTACTACAAACATGTACAACAGGTTGCGTTCACATGACATCAGAACATTCTAAAGAGCCTATTTAAAACTGAGGTGGTAACCATGGTAACTGTCTTTATGCAGATTTGTAGTCTTCGTCTGTCGCTCATTCCTCTGTAATTCCTGAGGCCGATTCACATGAAACAAAAACTGTCCCAAAGTTCAGAGTCCTCTCTTCCAGCTCGTCTGAACCATCGTCTCATTATTTCCTCATAAAGGCCAAGAGTGGAGACAATATTCAACATGATCTCACTTCCAAATAATGATCAATTTCAATATTTTTGTTCATTTTCTTTTGGGAGATTATTTTCAAAAATGGTTTATCCCTGGCCTCCATCTGATATTATGTCATCATCTAATTCCAGAACGTGATGGCGCAGATTGACAGCCTCGCTTCCATCAGTCTATCCCAGGGGCAGCTGTGGCTAGAAGCTCACTACCACACGGCAACAGCAACGTCATAGACATAGAACCTCTGGCATAATAATAGGAATATTATGAGACAAATCAGAGATCTCCCCTCCTGGAGCCGCCACCTTAACGTGGTGGAGGGTTTGACCTGAATGATCCTGGAGCTCTGTTGTCGGGGGCTTGGTGCCCCTGGTAGGGTCTCCCAGGGCAAACAGGTCCTAGGTGACGGGTCAGACAAAGAGCGGTTCAGAAGCCCCTTATGAGAGACCAACAGGCCCGGTTAGAACCATGAGGCCGTCCTTCTGTGGACCCACCACCTGCAGGGGGCGCTATAGGGGCTGGTGCAGCTCCAACAGCTGCCCCCACGACCCGGCAATGGACAGGAAGAAAATAAATGGATGGAAATCAGAGAGCTAATGCCTGTGTTAAAGTGCTCAAGAAAAGTGAAAATTACCGACGATTCCTCAGCACCATTTATGCCATAATGATGTACAGTGTTTCCCAACCAGGGGTACGGGGGTGCTGATACTTGGAATAATTTCAGATTAAAAAGGAAGATGACTATCGAACATTATTGTGAAAGGAAATTCTATTTAACCTCTTAACTCCTGCCGTTAATATCAGCATTTTCTCATTTCATTTTTTTCAGTGTAACTGTGATCAAGCCACAAAAATGTGACGTGATGAAAACACAACCAAAAGGGTCATAACGAGGAAGAAGCTTAGATGAGTTTTGCAGGTCTTAGCTTTCAAATGAGGCCTATAAGCTGTGAGCTCCAGTCAAGAAGCTTTAGATTTGGGTAAAGCTGGGGAAACTCGGTGAAGGCGGGGGTTAAGGGGTTTTTAAACAGTGTCACCCTCGTGTTAGCAAAGCTGGACCCCCTGCTCCTCCACAGAGCGGGGCCTTCGTGTCGTGATCCCGCAGACCGAGGAGGCTCCGCGAGCGGAATGACGCGCGGAAAAGCACCGCGCGGTGACTCTGACCGCGGCTGACGGGAGCCGTGCTGATAACGCGCGGAGCGACTGACGGAGAGATATCTGGCACTCAACGCATTCACGCGGCACTGCGGAGCCTGCGCGCGCTCTCACAAGGTCATTGCAGCGCGAGGACCGAGCGGGAGGACGGCGGGGCTCCGGGCGCACTCCCCCCTCACCCCCCTGCGGATCCAAAGACAGACGATCCCCCCTAAACCGTGTACGCAGCGGGGTACATCCGCCTCCCCCCCCCCTGTCCCTCCATCCACTCTCCATCCTCCAGCCCCGTGTCCTCTGCCGCGTCCTCATCTGCATCCCCGCGCTCACGGCCCCGCTTTGGCGCATCCCCCCCGGTCCCCCCCGCCGCACGCCCGGGACACCGCGCGCCCGTGTCCACAGATGAGGCTCCGTGTGATCGGACGCGGTGAAGCTTACCTCTGCGGCAGGTGAGGAGCAGATGCGGCCGGTAAACGCTGCTGAAGTGCTGGGTACGCTGCGCGCTGACGTAGGGTCCCCAGCCCCCCGTTCGTACGGCGCACGTCCACGGCGCGTGCGTGCAGCGCGTGGATTGGCCGGTGACGCGCGCGCAGAGGTGACACACGCGCGGGACGTCACCGGCGCCGAAGGAACGCAATATTTCTGAGGCCAAAGGTCACGAGCATCACGACGATCACCGCACGAGCCGTCACTGTCTGCACGAGCGCGCTGGTGCAGTGGAGCGCGTGCGAGGGGGGTTCTCCCAGATGCGCGTGCAGTGGCTCGTGTCCGTAATTGGCTCGTTTGGATGACGTCAAAGTGCGCTCAACCTTTTCAGCTCCGGGGCGCCCCTATTATACATGTTATATCTGCATTAACCATGTGTCTTATCTGATAATGTGACGTCACATCAGAAGAGCGGTTTAATTCAGGAACACTGATCTGATGAGAGCTGGACCCCCCCCCCCACCATAAGCATTATACAGTCACATGGACTTTATAAAGACAGAGGTGAAACATCTGGCCTGTAGTGACGGACACCAGGGTGTTCCTCCTCATGTTCCTCCTCATGTTCCTCCCCATGTTCCTCCTCATGTTCCTCCTCATGTTCCTCCTCATGTTCCTCCTCATGTTCCTCCTCATGTTCCTCCTCATGTTCCTCCTCATGTTCCTCCTCATGTTCCTCCTCATGTTCCTCCTCATGTGACCAGATGTTTTTGTTTTAAATCTTTCCGGCTTAAAATGAAATTAATGTATTAATGTAGGCAGGTTATGTTGGCCACAATAACCTTTTAAAAAGTCTATTTAATAATCCATGAGTGTAACATGGCCCGGTTAAAACCTGGATCACAGTTCATCATCAAACTGCTCCATCAGGTCATGTAAACAGCATTTTCCATAAACACAGTGATATGAGAGCATAATGGAGTCTGTCCTGTTCAGAGTTACCAGCAGCAGCACAGGTAACACTGGACTCAGACTGGAGCACGTGTGACTGCCATCACTGTCATGATCCAAGGCTGTTTATCAGGAGAGTCGGGACATTTCCCGGTGGGCCGCGGTACTTTTGGGCCAACAGAAAAAAATAATAATATTAATAATGGACTCTCACAGTTATCCAGACCCAGCGGCTTTAACAGCAGGAGCTGGACTGAAGTGACTCAGAGAGAGTTCCGTCGCTTCAGTCCAGCGGAGACAACGTGAGGAAATAAGTGACAGGAAAAAGGTGAGAAAGAATGAAAGGCAGTCGTGACCAAAGCATAATAAGCATAAATCATATTTATCATTTGCAGAACTCAAAGCTGATGGAGACGTGTCAGGCCCAGATAGAGATCGATGTGAAAAGAGAGAAAACCATCCAACAACCTTATGTTTTCTGTTCATCCCTGATCAGATACTTAAAACAACAATGAATACAATTAGTTATGACACATTTTTGATTATTATTTATTTATTTCAGGCTAAGGCCTTCCACAGTGGAGACATCAAGGACACCACTGTTTGTGACATATACATTCATTTCAACATAAAGAAAACAAGCTCCAATTTTGCCTGAGAGGGAGTGGGAAGACGAAAACATTATCCAATCCCCCATTTCACAAGAATATTTACACAATGAGCTTCACTGTTACATTTTGTATGGACTCAAAACTGACTTAGCAATTATCATCACAACAGAATTAAATAAACCAGATGATAAAAAATAAACTGTAGAAAATTACCAAAAGAGACAGGAGGGGCTTATTTATTTATTTATTTGGTAGTTACAGTGTATCTTTATGAACACGCCACACTGGATTGTATATGGACTCATTTCCATCTGTCCTCCCTCATACTCCACTGATATGAGCCGTCTCTGCTTCTACAGGACTAACACAGCAGCGGGACAGTCTAAAGAGGTCTGTGATTAAAGCAGGAACAGGCCGGAGCGTTCAAGGGCTGATGGGAAGGAGGGAAATAATAAAATAAAGTGTCTTTAGGACTTTGTTTTCTATGTTGTGCCCGTCTGATCAGGGCATAATGTAAAGCTACACTAAATACAGTAGGGGGCAGCACGCGCCTTTGTTTGGCTCACAGTCCGCCTTTAAACTGAGCGAAGAAGACGCGCAGGGGCTGGATTTTTGTAAACCTGGCAACCAACCCGTGCGTCCGCGCCTGTGCCTGAAGCGCGCGCTCCATGGCGGACATTAGCTCCTGGGACAGACCTGAAGAGTAGGAACATCTGCTGCTTCTGAAGAGTCCTGCCCCAAATGAGACCGGAGGACATGCTCCATCCTCCGCCTGTGCGTCACGGCGCGGGACAGCACGCGCTTTAGCCTCTGCTAACGCCAGGGCTGTGACAGCGGGACTGAGGCTGTGACAGCGGGACTGAGGCTCTGACAGCGGCCGGACTGAGGCTCTGACAGCGGGGACTGAGGCTCTGACAGCGGGGACTGAGGCTCTGACAGCGGGGACTGAGGCTCTGACAGCGGCCGGACTGAGGCTCTGACAGCGGGGACTGAGGCTCTGACAGCGGGGACTGAGGCTCTGACAACGGGGACTGAGGCTCTGACAGCGGGGACTGAGGCTCTGACAGCGGCCGGACGGGACACGGACACGGGAGGATCCTCCGGTGGGTATCGTCGTGTCTGTGCTGAGAGCGCAGTCAAAAGACCAAGAGCCAAAATACAGAAGCACTTTCTGCATTGAGTTGCCTTGTGTATGAAATGCGCGGTATAAATAAAGTTGCCTTGCCTTTCTCCAAATCCCAGGGCTGAGCATCACATACAGAGATTACACAGTTTAACCTCACAACTACTATACAGTAACTATACACTTTATAAAGTCACAATTAGACTATAATCATTTGTGCACGAGCAGTCTTACAAGCAATGTTTTCAGTAACTAAGGATTATAACGTATTACTTACACACAATACGGGAATATACAGTATTTTGCAATTGAAGTTTCAAGTGCATTTAAATGGTTTGATGTACAAACTTCCCCTTTGTATTATAATGCAGCACCATATCGAGTTAAATGATGTATAACAGTGTTTTTTGTCTTTCATTTCTACTCAAAGTTCCCCCGAAACTTTAAGGTGTAGCCAATGACTAAGAACATTATCAGCTAAAGATTGATTGGTTTCTAGTTGTGTATTGTGCTAAAAATGAAGCAAAAACAACAAATTCAAACCTTTTACTGCAAATTATCATTGAAAATACGTTTTCTTTTAAAATGATTCTGAAACATTGTTCAGTTTCACCTTCTTTCGATCTGACATATTTCCCCTCCTAAATCTTCACGTACCCCCTGGGGTCCCCGTACCCCTGGTTGGGAAACATTGGTGTACGATCTACAGTTGTGTGTTGCTACGTCATTAAAATACGAGAGAGGAAAAGGAAATCTATTTTCAGTTTATATTTGGCCAAAACTGAATACCTTATACAGATTTGATCTATGCAGTCGTTCTACAGTTTTTAACACAAACATATTACATCTTTAAACAGTTCTGCTAATATTATAAAATATATTACAATTTTAAAATAACTTGCCCAACATCAATGAAGGTTGTTGAGTCCTCGTCTGTACTCTGTATTGAAGTGTCAAACGTTTCGCCTCTTCATCCAAACGGCTTCGTCAGCAACACTGAGGATGCCCAATACTGTGCATAACACTCATTATTTATTTATTGGTTTATTTGGTAGGAACAGTGCAAGTTAATGAACAAGCCACACCGGATTGTAGCCTTGGGCTAATTTCCATCCGTCGTCCCCCATGCGCACTCTCAAACACACTCTCATTCATCCTGGCCTATTGTACATGTTTTTAGTGGTAGGGGAAACCGGAGTACCCGGAGGAAACCTACGCAGACACGGGGAGAACATGCAAACTCCACACAGAAAGGCCCCGTCCAGGTGGGAATCGAACCCGGACCTTCTAGCTGTGAAGCACGAGCGCTAACTGCTGTGCTACCGTGCCACAAACCTTTTATTAAACAGAGGAATGACAGAGATGTAATAATCAAAATCAAACTGGACACAAATACAAAATAACTTTTAAACCAGTGACTATTTTGTGTAACAGTATTACAGTATTTCAGCTTGTTCACAAAAACAAATGTTACAAAGCAAACAAACAAATCTATCAGTCTGGTATAAAAGCTTATATTTCCTTTTTTTATAGTCTGCCTCAGAAGAAACAATGTCAGACTTAAACATGACAGAACATCCCAAGGTTCATACATTGTTTTTGGTGATTCGAGACAAATTGAAACTAAACATTACACTTAAGTGTTTTATTTGGAACACAATTGCAGACAAAGAGCAGGAATACGGCTGGTTTGTGACTGTTTTATCTGAAAAGGATGACGTCTCAGATCAGGATGAGCTCCACATGTTCTCTCTGCTTCAGACCTGCAGGAGCGTCTGCATCGTCACTGAAGAGCTTTATTTTCATCGTTCTCTTTTCCCAACGATCTCCGCAGGTGGAGCAGAATGTGACCCGACACTGCGCTGAAGATGTGTGAGCAGCAGGGGGCGCAGCAGGGCTACTGTGGCCTCTGCAGAGTCCTGTACCGAGACCTGAACCAGGTGAGTCACTGACCAGCAGGGGGCGCACTGACCTTTTCTGTTCTTGTGTTGGTCGGCCACATTTAGAAAAATAAACGTTTACCTGAAAAAATGAAGGTATTGAAAGTTTATCTTTAGATCCAAGTTTTGATGCTGATGGTCCAGGGACAGGATCATTTCCCCCCCATTTAAAAACATATTTATTTTGCCCAATAATTTCTCAATTCCCCATCTTTTCCACAAATTTTGCTCATTTCTTCTTACTAATATTTTTTCCCATAATTAGTCCTTGATCATGTTTCTCGGCGTCCGCAGCACCTGTCCAGCCTTCAGCACTTGGACGCCGTGGGTTTGTCGAGCAGAGGAGAGTCTTCCTCCTCTCACCACAGCCGGACGTCCCACACTCTGCTGGAGCGCTTCCTCCATGACGTCCTCCAGCACCACCCGCACAGCTACGGGAGCAGGTACTCACCACACAGGAGCAGGTACTCACCATACAGGAGCAGGTACTCACCACACAGGAGCAGGTACTCACCGCACAGGAGCAGGTACTCACCGCACAGCTACAGGAGCAGGTACTCACCACACAGGAGCAGGTACTCACCACACAGGAGCAGGTACTCACCACACAGCTACGGGAGCAGGTACTCACCACACAGGAGCAGGTACTCACCACACAGGAGCAGGTACTCACCACACAGCTACAGGAGCAGGTACTCACCACACAGCTACAGGAGCAGGTACTCCCAGCAGTGTGAGGAGCTTCTCTTTGGTCCTCATCTCAGGGAGCTGATTTTCCAGTCCACTTTATTTGTACAGCACATTTAAACAACAACAGCACGTTTCTAAAGTGCTGCACATGAGGTCATAAAAGCGCACACATTCTGAAAAAGATCAAATTAATTAGATTTAATTTGAGTTAAAAGATGAAGATGCTAAACGCTGGATTTGACCTGTTTGTCCTTAATGAGGCCGAGGTTGGTGACTAGATTAGATGTGTCCAGGTCAAAAGGGGCACAAACACAATCACCTCTGATTTGCTCTTGTTTAGATTGTTTAGATGTTGCTGCAATACTCTCTAATTGCTCGTAGCCTCCTCGTACAGACTCCAAACATTTGGGAGGGTTTTTCATTTTTAAATAGATATGTTTTACTAATATCTAGCTTATTACATCCAAAATGCCTCTGAGCAAATCTTTGTAACTGATACAATACAAATAAACTCATCACAGTTATTCTCTCAAATAATTTTATTTGTAAATGAAATAATTAGTACAAATATTTAATTAATTGTGAGAAAGAAATTAGAATTTTTGGGTTAATTTTGACTGTGATAATATTCTAAAACTGCAGTATTTTTGTGTGTAGACTCGTCCTGACTGTTCTTAGGTTTCATGCTGCTTCTCTGTTTTGTTTTCCAGTCAGCCCGACACTACAGCGCCCCCTGGACCGCACGGCAAAACCACACCCCCTCACACATCTGCCCCGCCCCCAGAGCCGCAGGTCACATGGTCCACGTGGCAGCGAAACCGGAGGCAGCAACAGAGAGACGACTTCAGCTCGGAACACTGCAGCTCCACCATCGAGGAGGTCAGGACTGTCTGTAGAGCACTCGCGTTGTAGTTTCTCAGGACTGTCTGCGCGTAGAGCACTCGCGTTGTAGTTTCTCAGGACTGTCTGCGCGTAGAGCACTCGCTTTGTAGTTTCTCAGGACTGTCTGCACGTAGAGCACTCGCGTTGTAGTTTCCTGTTCGCTAACGAGGAAAGGATGAACTCTTCACTCACATGTGTCGGTGTTTCCAGGTGATAAGACGTTACTGCTACGGCCAGGAGGACGACGGGTCCGACAGCGTCCATTTCAGTCTTCCCGTCTCCATGGAAACGCAGACTGAGTGGGACGTCGACGTCGATGTCGAGGTAAGACACGGCGAGAGGGCGTGGCTTATAAAAGAGTGTGCAGACGTTGTGATAATAGTGAGTTGTGTGTAGACAGACCAGGTCTGTGCAGACGTTGTGATAATAGTGAGTTGTGTGTAGACAGACCTGGTCTGTGCAGACGTTGTGATAATAGTGAGTTGTGTGTAGACAGACCTGGTCTGTGCAGACGTTGTGATAATAGTGAGTTGTGTGTAGACAGACCTGGTCTGTGCAGACGTTATAATGATAGTGAGTTGTGTGTAGACAGACCTGGTCTGTGCAGACGTTATGATAATAGTGAGTTGTGTGTAGACAGACCTGGTCTGTGCAGACGTTATAATATAGTGAGTTGTGTGTAGACAGACCTGGTCTGTGCAGACGTATGAAGTGAGTTGTGTGTAGACAGACCTGGTCTGTGCAGACGTTATAATGATAGTGAGTTGTGTGTAGACAGACCTGGTCTGTGCAGACGTTATGATAATAGTGAGTTGTGTGTAGACAGACCTGGTCTGTGCAGACGTTATAATGATAGTGAGTTGTGTGTAGACAGACCTGGTCTGTGCAGACGTTGTGATAATAGTGAGTTGTGTGTAGACAGACCCGGTCTGTGCAGACGTTATAATGATAGTGAGTTGTGTGTAGACAGACCTGGTCTGTGCAGACGTTGTGATAATAGTGAGTTGTGTGTAGACAGACCTGGTCTGTGCAGACGTTATAATAATAGTGAGTTGTGTGTAGACAGACCCGGTCTGTTTATTTATTTATTTAATAGGGACAGTGCATATTAATGAACATCTGTAGTTACAGTGTAAATATGCCAGATTATAGCAAACATGCTAATTTCCATCTGCAGTCCCTAGGCAGGTGACACAGAAACAATTAAAATTACATTTGCATTCAATTACAGGAAGGCATAAAAACATATACATATATATATATATATACACACATACATACACTTACACATACACACACATATATACATAAGAGGCTGGATTAAAAGTGGTTGCACAGTTGATTGTCTTTCATCCATTGTTTGAGGTGCAATTTGAAAGTGACCAGTGATGGACATTCTCTTATGGACAGAGGAAGCCTATTCCAATAGTGCGTCCCCTTAACAGACAACACAGTTTGACCGAAAGTGGTGCGTCTGTGTGGTACCTCGCAGTCTCCTCGAGCTGTGGCCCTAGTGCCCATACCACTCACAGTCTTAACTTTTATGAAGTCCCGCAGTGGAGGGGGCGCTAGATTGTGCAAAACTTTGTATATCAAGCATGAATTTTTAAAATGAACAAAATTATCAAAACTGAGTAAACTATGCTTATCTAAAACAGTGCAGTGATGAAATGAATAAGGTTTATTATCGAGGCAGACGTTGTGATAATAGTGAGTTGTGTGTAGACAGACCCGGTCTGTGCAGACGTTATAATAGTGAGTTGTGTGTAGACAGACCAGGTCTGTGCAGACGTTATAATAGTGAGTTGTGTGTAGACAGACCCCGTCCGGGCAGACGTCCCTCTGGCTGCGGTGGAGACGTTGCTGCAGCTGCAGATGGATGTGGAGCAGGACTACACGGAGCAGCTGCAGTGGGTCCTGGAGCCTGAGGGAAGAGTCGGTTTCCTGGAGCGTCCCATCGAGACGGTGCTGCCCGCGCCTCAGCTCATCCCGCCCTCCTTCAGGGGCAAGTCCTGGACCCAGATCGAGAAGGAAGACGAGGCCCGCGTGATGAAGCTCGTGCAGCAGTTCAAGTCGGGCGTACGGACCTGCTACTTCGACTCCGAGTCTTTGGCCAGGTCTCTATCACACGCCCCCATTCTCTCACACAGTTTATGGACCAGGCCTTGTTCCTGGTGTAAGGACCGCCCCGCTCCAAACGCATCGTTAGACAGACGTCACCCTATGGGAGGGAGTCGCTTAGGCTTTATAACAGAAACAGGTCGACTGATGAGTGGGTTATTCTTTTTTTAATATATGGAAAAAGGGAACAGAGGCTAGATAAATCTTCCAAAAAAGATGTACCTTTGTAACTAATACATCACAAAATAAAGCTTAAATTTAAACCTGGCTCACATTTTTGATGAATACATGTTTTGTTTTGTTTTTTCGTTTTTTTTTACAAATGAGAGCATTAAATGACTGAAAACTTGCAATACATTTTCTCCTCTCATTTATATGAGGAGAAAAAGATTAAAATCGATATCTCTGAATTATATATTTTCCTTGATTCTCCTGCAGCGTCTCTCTTTAAGAACTTTGTGAATCTGAAACCTTCCACTCTCCAGAAACATCTTAAAGTGGTTCTTAAAACATTAAAGCAAACATTCATGAACAGGCACCAGTAATAGACTCTCCGTTCCCCTTTGTGCCAGCAGAGGGCGTCCGGTGCTTAGGAGTAGACGGTCGTGACACTTGAGCCTCTGTGTGACAGGTTTGGTTGCCGCGGCTACAGGACGAAGAAGACTCCTGATCTGCTGCCGTTATTCGACCACGAGGAAGAGGAGGAGGAGGAGAGGAGGCGGAGGAAGAGGCCGGGGTTCCGTTTGGCGGCCAGATGTCAGGTCAGGAGTCTAAAAGATCAGAAACGGCTCAAAATCCACAATGTTTTGTATCAAAAGGTGCAATCTCATAATCTCCCAGACATCTCTTAGCTTTGGAACTTTTGGAAGGTCAACTCTGCAGGGCCAAAACCTTTAGCTGTGGACATTTTTTCTTTCATTGATTTTGAAAATGTGAATCAAAGCCCCGCTCATATTTATGTATATGGCTGATTATGTGGAATAATGTATGGTTTCTGCAGAGCATTCAAAGTCATTCAGTCATGCGCCAAAATGAAGGCCTTAAGTCATAAAAAGCATTAAATTCCACTTAAACTGGGATTAAATCAGTTTTTATGGGGGAAAATACTGGCATTGCTCAACTTTTATTATTGAGTACGTTGAACTATTATTGACAATTTTTCGCTCAAAAGTTTCTTGTTGTGTCCAGTTTCCTTTTTAATATCAACATTTCCTGTCACTCCTCTGTTTGATGGAATGTTTGCAAATCTTAACAAATCAAATATACGCAGATGTTTAGCGATTGTGGCTTTAACCTCGTAACCCCCGCCTGAACCGAGCACATTTTCTTCAGTTTGGCTTTACCCAAATCTAAAAGCTTATTGAAAAAAGCGTCACAATAGACATGAAAACGCACTGGAAAAACGGCAATAATACTAGGGCTGAAACAACTAATCGATTAATCGACGACTAATTGATTATTGAAATAGTCGACAACTATTTTAGTAAACGTTTTCTGGTTCACACAGACTCAAATAGAGCAAAAATGACATGAAAATATAGTATTTTTGATGAAAACCTACTTTGTTTTTAAAGTTAGGGTCTGTAGTGTTTTTGTACATTGTACATTTCATGAATATCTGTCTGTGTCTCATCCAATCAGAAAGCAGAATTAGCACCAAGACCCTCCAACAAACATTTACTTTAAGTTTATGCCATCAATACGTCCTCAAGTGGTGCCACTTTAGCTTTTGTGATAAAAAAAATGAAAAAATAACATTTTTCTACACAATTCACAGCCAAGCGATTACTCGATTAATCGTAAAAATAATCGATAGATTAATCGATCACAAAATAATCGTTGGTTGCAGCCCTAAATAATACAATAATAAAAAGGCGACAAAAAACGAGAACAAATTGACAGATGAGATACAGAGGCCGTGAGTTGTGGAGTCAGTTTTTCCATCTCATCACTAATGTCTTTTAAATAATATATTAAGAGTTTCCTTGATTGAAGTGATTTGTGAATTGTTTTAGTTTTTTTGTGGTATTTTATCTTTCTAATTATCTTTCTTGTTCTTCATGTTTTAAAATATTATTTCATACTCAGATCAATTTGATTTCTATTAATTATAAGCCCATTTGGGTTTTCTCAATCAATCAATCAATCAAACTTTATTTATAAAGCGCTTTTCATACCAAAGGCATCACAAAGTGCTTTACAGATTACAACATTTAAATCAAGTATCCAGGCAAACATAATGTCCAAATAAGCGCCAGCAGTAGGTGGTGACGAGCGGCGCGGGTGTCCCCTGTCCTTAGACTCTCCAGCACGGCAAGGAAAAACTCAAAAACCCGGTGGGAGAAACGAGAAACCTCGGGGAGAACCACAGAAGCTGTTGAGATCCACTCCCATGGACGGACAGGCTATAGAGACCTCTTTTACTGTTACTGTTATATCTTAAAGTGATATTTAAGGATTTTTGACATAGGGCCTCATTTCCTAGTTATCCAGAGTGTTGTTGATGTCTGGAGATATATATATATATTTTTTTAATTCATACAGTTCTTATATTTGAAGAGTTTAGCGGCGCTAGGCTAGTGCTAGGCTAGTGCTTGTCTATGGTAACTAGTAGCCTGCATTAAAAACCTCTTCAAAATCATGGGCTCGTCCTCCAAACGTTGCCATATCTGATTTGTAGAAAGCTCCTTTGTTAATTCCACGTGTAGTAACGCCGGCCGCAGGTAAACAAACTACTGTAGATCCGGTGACCGAGCAGATCACTCCGCCGCTGCGTAGCTACAACCAAGAAGAAGAAGAAGATCTTTATTTATATGGCGCCTTTCACAGACATGGTCACAAAGCGCTTTACATGAGAGCATTGACAGACTGTTTTTAATGCAGGCTACTAGTTACCATAGACGTGCACTAGCCTAGCACTAGCCTAGCACTGCTAAACTCTTCAAATATAAGAACTGCATGAATTAAAATATATAAATATCTCCAGAAATCAACAACACTCTGGATAACTAGGAATAGAGGCAGCAAAAAGCGACGAAAACACGACACAAATGTGACAAAAATGCCCAAAATGCCAAAAAAAAGTTTAGATCAGTTTTGTGGGTCTCAAAGTATAAGATCTGAGTATTAATTGCTGCTGCTAAAAACCCGTCCACAGTGTAATGTGCTTTTCTTCCTGCAGGTGGTGAAACTGAGCAGAGCCACTCAGACTCTGTGTGTGTCGTCTCCGACTGTAACGGCCCCTGAGGCGAAGCGTCTTCTCCCTGAGGCCACACCTGTAGGAGCCACACCCACAGAGGCCACTCCCACAGGGGCAACACCCTCAGAGGCCCCTCCCACAGGGGCCCCTCCCCCCGAGCAGCTGGTCTCGGGAGCGTTCCCTGAGAAGTACAGCTCGGTGCTGACTCCGCTTCAGCGTCAGACTTCTGTTTTGTACTTACTCTGCCCGTTTCCAAGCCACGCCCCCCCAGGACCACGCCCCCCGCGGCGACGGCGACGACCCGCTCGAGCGCTGAGGTCCAAGGTCACGTACAGACGCCAGCCGCTGACGCCGCTCGCCGTCAAACCGTTCTCAGCGAAACCGTTCTCAGTCAAACCTCGCTGTGTCCGGCAGCTTTTTAGGAACCTCTGCCCTGAGACCAACACTGGCCCCGCCCCCAACGCCACGCCCACTCCCGCCCCAGGAGGGAGGGGCTACGCAGCCGCAGATCGCCCCGCACATGAAGACCAAAGCGCTTCACAGAAAGATAAAGCTATTTAGGTTTTAAAAGACCGTTTGAAGAGATGAGTCTTTAATCCGGACAGTGAGAACACGTCGGGCTCAGCTGTTCTGGGCTCGTCTAGAACCGTTTGATCGGAGACCGGAGAGACTCTCAAAGGAAGGGAGCGATGAGGCTGAGGCTGCATCCAAAACAAATAAATCATAGCCTCTAAGTCCTAACACTAGAAACTAATCCTTAACCTCTCATGGGCTCAGCTGTTAGATCGCTATGCAGTTAGTGAACTAGAGCTTCAGCAGCATTTGCCCAATTCCACCGTCCTTACCCAGGGGAAGAGGAAGTGACATCACCAACAGCTGTTCTTCTTCTTCTTTAAAGTTCAGTGCAGGCCAAACAAAAGTGCATACCGCCCCCTACTGTATATTGTCCAACAACAACATAGTTTCCAAATAAAGACATTTAAGGAGAAAAAAGAGAAACATCCAAATGATCCTTCACATTTCCCTTTATTTTATCTCAACAGCTGTTTCATAAAGCTACAGTATGCAAATTAGCCATGTGGCTCAAGTTTCTACTAAATGAGGCAAAAGCACAAACTGCTTCATTTAGGCCATTTACTGAGGAGGCTCTTTAAAACCATGTGACTGAGCTGTGGGGACGACAACGTGTATTTTGTCACTTTTATAAAGTTTGGCTTGTGCAGAATCTTATTATTTTTGAATTTTTAAATTATTAAATGTGCACCTGTCAATCAACAGTGGTTGCGCATGAATCACTGGAGGGTGGGGGCGAGGGGTGGGGAGATTGGCGCAGTGGCTTATGGGATGGCACATAGCTCCTAATCGCCAGTGAGTTAGCATCAGAGGTCCCTCTGCTAAAGTGGCTATGATAGTTAGCATCAGAGTCCCTATGCTAAAGTGGCTATGATAGTTAGCATCAGAGGTCCCATTAGTGCTATGATAGTTTCAGATCCTATGTGTGCTATGATAGTTAGCATCAGAGGTCCCTATGCTAAAGTGGCTATGATAGTTAGCATCAGAGTCCCTATGCTAAAGTGGCTATGATAGTTAGCATCAGAGGTCCCTATGCTAAAGTGGCTATGATAGTTAGCATCAGAGGTCCCTATGCTAAAGTGGCTATGATAGTTAGCATCAGAGGTCCCTATGCTAAAGTGGCTATGATAGTTAGCATCAGAGGTCCCTATGCTAAAGTGGCTATGATAGTTAGCATCAGAGATCCCTATGCTAAAGTGGCTATGATAGTTAGCATCAGAGGTCCCTATGCTAAAGTGGCTATGATAGTTAGCATCAGAGGTCCCTATGCTAAAGTGGCTATGATAGTTAGCATACAGGCCACTTTCCCTAACTCCTTCCTAACTGACAGCCCAATTCGGACGCATCTTATCATGGCGGACGCTGACGCACATCCGGTTTGACCTCTTACCAATTTACTGGTTTTGGATGGAGCACCAGTCTGGATGAACCGGTGAGAGACGAGCGTTTGCTTCTGCTCTGACTGTAACCGATGGGAGGCCAGAGTAGAGAGCGTTACAAAAGTCCGACTGAGAACTGATAAAAGCACGTGTTTCCTTCTCCAGGTCCTCACGTGAGAGACGGGGCTTAACCTTGGTCAAAAGGCGCAGCTTTGACAACAGCCTTTATCTGTTGTTTGAACTTCAGTTCTCGGTCAAAGGCGACTCCCGGGTTCCTGACGGCATCGCAGACCGGGCCGGTAATCAAACCCAGGACCTTCTTGCAAGAGCGCTAACCACTTGCCCACCATGTCGCCGCGATGCTTCTTTCCATCACTACCTTTAGTTCTTTAATGGTTGAATTAAAAATTGACTCCAGAAACATGAACTGTTGGAGAATCCAGGTTTCTCTTTACCGGCTGACTGTGTTTATATGATCAACTCCCGATAAAAGTGCAATCACCTCTGGATCAGTGTCACTTTATCAATACCTGGACTACGACCGTAAACTTTGCTCAGCGTTGCCTTTTTGACATGTTATATTCTTTGCTCCTGTTAAAGTTTTTATTATTCATTGTACATAAGATACCTCTATTTACTCTGACTTGTTTGCACATTATTCTGTTCTTCTTCTGTCTCTTATGGGAGACTTGAGTGTATGGAAACGTTTGTTCTTGACTCGAGAATAATTTATGAATTTAAGGCGAGACGCTGCAGATAAACACATTCACACAGAGGTTAATGTTGAGATTTTAGTCTAATTTTCTCCATCTTAGTTTTAACTCTGTCAGAGTAAAAATCAGCCCAAACTCTTCCAGATGTTTATTCTCTGACGTTTTGTGGCTTTGAGGCTCCCTGGTCTTTCCCACGCTTATTCATTCACAAATACTGACATGTTTGGTATCCACGTGTAGCACGAAAGGCTGTGACCAAGATGACGCTGTAATCGAAATATGGTCATTTCCTTTGTGGGAGACAGTTTGGAAAATGTTTGGACATTTTTTGAAAAGCTTTAAAAAGTTTTAGAATTTTTAGAAAATTTTTGGGGACAATTTTAGATTATTATTATTTTTCTATTTTTTTTTAAGTTTTGTAAAGTATAAAAAAAGTTTTGGAATATTTGGAATTTTTTTGAACATTTTGGGAATTTTTTGGAAAAGTTTAGAAAATTTGTGATTTTTATTTTATTTTTATTTCAGATTTGTTTCAATTACTAATTTTGAATTACTACATTTTGAAAAGTTTTGTAAAAGTGTCCCACGCTTATTAATTCACAAATACTGACATGTTTGGTATCCACGTGTAGCACAAAAGGCTGTGACCGAGATGACGCTATAATCCAAATATGGTCATTTCCTTTGTGGGAGGCAGTTTGGAATAGTTTGTACATTTTATAATTTTTTTAGAAAAATTTTTAAAAATTATTTTAAAACATATTATTTTTGTTTGTTTGTGAAAATGTTGGAACAGTTTGAACTTTTATTATTTTTTGTTTTTATTGTGACAATTTTGGAAATTTTAAAAAGTTTGGAATTTTTTTATTGTTTTATTTGGGCCAGTTTTGAAAATATTGAAAATTTTAAACATTTCAAAGCTTTTTTTCACACATTTTTTACTGATCTAATTCCTGATTTATTGAGCTTTGAACCCAAAAAAACGAGAAATTTGAAAGTTTACAGATTTTCCCACTAAAAACTAGTTTATTAAAAATCGAAACAAGAGCCAAAATCCCTCAGAGCAAATCTTTAATGTCACAAAATAAAACACTGACTGTCTATTATTTAGATTTCACCTCTGAGAATATCGGCAATTTTGGCTTTTTTGTGGATAAAGCACTTTACTTTTAAACCCAAAGAAAATATAACTTAAAGTATAACTTAAAGTTCAATGTTTCTATCATTTATTTGTAAAAATGCAAAACATTCAATAAAAGAGGAAGAAATGTCGCCACACCAATAATAAGTTTCTGCTTTTTATTGTTTTGAATCTTTGGTTCAGCTTTGACATAAACGTATCAACGCTCAGGCCTCAGGATAATGTTTTTAAGTTTATTTCCTAACCGTGTTATGTCCACTTTCAGACCGACAGGATACAAAGGCAGGAGAACTGAGGGAATGTATATATTATTTTGTTTATTAGCAGGAGCTTATCTTTAAATCAAACATTGTGTATTTCTTCAGGTGGGATGCAGGTCGTCCCTCAGTAGATGGATTTCCACTGAGATCCTTCTGGAAAACACAAAGACAGAGCTATCGGTCAAACTCAGAGAACCTCACAGGAACCAGCACAAAGTCTGGGTGAGCTCTGATGATCTTTATTATTATTTCACAAAACCACGCAAAGCTGCTTTCATATTAACCTCTTAACCCCAATAGCCGCTAGCTGCTCTGCTTTGTGACCGCATACACTGGAGGCCGCCATTGCTCCTCCATTGCTGTAGTACCTCCATTTGGCCGCTAGTCCCCCATTGAAAAGCATTGGACTTTAGACACGTTAAAAACAACTTTAACGCCTGGTTTCAATTTTTTCAACACTTAATGTGGCTACATATTCCTCCTGAGATAACGCTGGGTTAGTCAAAAAAATAGAAACCAGGCTGGTTTTCGAACTAAATTTTTTTTTAAATCTCCTACTTAACGGAGGTCGGACTGTTAGCATTGGAGCTGCGCGAGCTACACGTCACACAAGGGCCGAGTCTACAGTGAGATCCCGCCCTTATGCCCTTATTAGGAACATGCTTCGTCAGAGCTGGGAAGGAGGAGTCTGTAAATCCGCCATGATTTCCCCCTCGAACGTGGTCATTGTGGTAAACGGGGAGGAGTGAGGAGGAGCTGTCTATTCTTTTTAACAGTCTATGCTTAACCCCCGCCTTAACTGAGCACTATTTCTCCAGTTCAGCTTTACCCGGATCTAAAGGTTTGTTGACTGGAGCTCACACATTATCCTGTTCCTGTTCGATTACACATTTTCCTCCCGTTCTTAGAGCTGATGTAACTCCAACGCCTCATTTGAAAGCTAAGACCTGCTGTGTGTTTATTGCGTTTCTGTCACTTTTTTGTCGTCCGTTTCGCTCTGTTTTTGATGCTTTTTGTTTAGGAGTGGGAACCTCTGGGTACCTCACGATTCGATACGATACGCGATACATGGCTCACGATAACGATAATCTCACGATACGCCGATACTGCGATAATCGATATATTGCACAAAAATAATCTACAACACATAACGATAAAAAAAAAACATGCTACTTTTAACCTTTATTTGAACATACTACATATTATTCATCATTTACATTTCTTTTCATGTGCTTTGTACCACTTTTATAAATGATCCCTGACTTACTCACTGAAAATGGGTCATAGATCTGTCAGTGACTTCATTTACATTTAAATAAACAAGAAACCACAGTCCTGTTTAAAAAGGAATAAATCAACCCCAAATTAATCTTCTTTATAAATATTAAAACTATCATTAAAAGTAATGTATTTGTGTGACAGTGTTTGGTCCAAGTGCTTAAAACTGTAGTGCTGCCCCCTGCTGGTCTGACTGAATTATTGATCATTGTTGGCCTCTATTGACTGTGAAAACAGTGGAGCACTGCTGCCTCATTAGTATGCATGACGTTGCTCATTAATATGTATGACGTCATCAAAGTATCGATATCGGAATAAAAAGTATCGGTATCGTATCGTCCCGCAAAATATCGCGATATATTGGAAAATCGATATATTGTCATACTCCTATTTTTATTGCTGTGTTTTCTTCCTCATTTACGTCTCGTTTTTAAAGATATTTTGATGCTTTTTTCAAAACGCTTTTAGATTTGGGTAAAGTCAAACTGGAGAAAACGTGCTCGGTGAAGGCGGGGGTTAAGAGGTTAAAACAGGGAAACAATGTGCTCGTGCATGATCGTTGCTCCAGATACCGGAATACCGGCTATTGGACAAAGTTTTGCTCATATGAATTCACAGATATTAATATGGAAACGAGGAGGATCAGAGCTTTAAAACAAGCCCCTTTTTGGGAGATTAAAAATACATCGAATGAAATAATGGATCATGTTGTCCTGCACTTATCAACCTTTCTGACCCTCTTCATATCGGACTCAAAAATCCCCGTCGGTCGGCCCGTTACATTCACAGCTCAAACAGAGAAGTCAGTGACGTGTGGAAGTCCTTACTGCTCGAGGTGAAATCCTGGCTGCTCCTTTTCCTCTGAGAGCTGGAGCCCTGAAGAACAGAGACAATCAGAGTCAGAAGAACAGAGACAATCAGCGTCAGAGTCAGACTGATCCATGAGACAAAGACATTTAAACAAGTCTATAATTAACCGCTTAACCCCCACCTGAACCCAGCGCCTTCTCTCCACTTTGGCTTCATCCCCAAAAAAACATGTTCTTGAGAAAAGCATCAAAATAACGACGAATGATGTGACCAAAAAGCAACGAAAAAAAGAAAAAAATGTAACGAAAAAGCCACAAAAATGTGACAAAAATGTGACAAAAAAATGACAAAAAATGACATAAAAATTACACAAATGTGACAAAAATTTGACAAAAATGTGACAAAAAAGTCACAAAAAATTGACCAAAAAGTCACAAAAATGACTAAAAAGTTACTAAAATTTGACATAAAAGTGACAAAAAGACAAAAAGTCACAAAAAGTCACAAAAATAGACAAAAAAAGACAAAAAGTCACAAAAAAGTCACAAAAAAGTCACAAAAATTTGACAAAAATGTGACAAAAAAGTGACAAAAATGTGACTAAAAATTTACAAAAAAGTGACAAAGATTTTACAAAAATTTGACAAAAAAGAAGAAGACAAAAACGCCACAAAAGAGCGATAAGAAAGCAATGAAAAGAAATGTCAAAAAGTGATGGCATCAACACAAGGACAAAGATCTGTTTAGATGAGTTTTGTACTCTGGCTTATCGGCTGTATAGGTGAAACTGGAGAAAATGTGTTTGGTTAAGGCGGGTTAACAGCACTTTGATCAAACACTACTCATTACATTAATTCTTGTTAATGGCCGAAACTTTACGACCACTGGCCAAAGTGACGGGCAAAAACAAACTCCAGCTGAACACATGACGTTGTAACCCTCTGTGCTGAAGCCGTGGAACCTTTAGAGTGAAGCTTGGCGGGTTTAAACTCCTCTCTGGTCTCACCTTCTTCTTGGAGCTGCTGCTCAGAGCCGCCAGTTTGGTCTCGATGTCCGACACCTCGCTCTCCGCGCTCTGCACTCGCGCCGCCGTCAGAGCCACCACGTCCTCCAGGTCCGACAGGTCCGAGTCCGTGGTTCCTCCGAAGCGGTTCTTAGCGCTTCGCTCCAGACGCCGCAGTTTACTCTCCAGGTCGAAGGACTGGCCCGCCGTCACGTAAACCTGCACACGGGACAGTATGAGATGGAGCAGACCAGACGACTGTCCAGGACTTCACTCCTCCATGTCAGGGTTCATATTCATGTATTTAACCTCTTAACCCCCGCCTTAACCAAGTACATTTTCTCCAGTTCGGCTTCACCAAGTCCATAAGGTCACAGCCTATAGGCCAGTGTAATAACGCCTGATTTGAAAGCTTTGTCAGGTTTTTGTCGCTCTTTTTGTGGCTATTTTGACGATTTTTTCAAGAAGCTTTTAGATTTGGGTAAAGCCAAACTGGGAATAAAAAGAGTGCTGGGTTCCGGTGGGGTTAAGAGGTTAAGGTATTTTTGATGAGATGGATCAGTGTTCAGCTCCGTCTCTGCAGATTCAGCCCATGAGCCTGACTGTGCAGAGACAGAGAGAGGACTGTTTTTCATGATGACAAGTTTTTATGTTACAAACACAACAGATTTATATCGTAATCACGGGTCATAATTTATGACTATTCCATAAAAGTGAGGGGTGAGGGGAAATTTAGATTTTTAAACGTTCAATTGGACACACGAGGAACTCCTGAGCACAATCTGTGAAGCTAAAACTTACAGGAATCTTTACCAAATCATGTCAGTGATCAAATGTAATGAGTCTTAATGACCTAAGATAATAAATAATATTCACAAATGAAATGACCATATTGGACAATTGGATGGGTGTTGTCAGGGGGATTCCGTACGTCATGTGGATCCCAAACATGTCAAGGGCGGAGGGAAAGGGCGTAGAGCGAGGAATGATTTCAGACAAAACGAGGGAGAGTTTGGTTTATTTTTGACTTTGGGAAAACAGTGGTCGCATTCTCCCATCGTCAGAACAAAAACAAGTTTATTGAAACAACGCGGCAGAGAATGTGCTGGAATCAAAGCTAAAGGCGGAACAGACATTAGAGCATGCAGGGATGTGGCCGATATATCGTCTAAGATCATATCGAAATCGCTGTTTGGTTGATCTGCAAATTTACAATATCGAGTTTATCGACAATCTCAAGAAATGTGGGGATAAGGGCACAGGGGACTTTTTTCAGAAAAAATGAGAAAGATGGGGATAAACGTTGGAAAATATGGGGATTTTTTTGTAAAAATTGGACAAAAATTGTAAAATAAATAAATAAATAATAATAATTGGGGAAAAAACAGAAACAAATCTGGGAAATAGGATAAAAATAGGGTAAAATTGGGTGAGAAATGGGATTTTTTTTTTTAAATAGAGAATAAATAGGGTAAAAGAAATTGGATAAAAATGGGCACAATTAGGGAAAAATCGTTTTGTTTTTTTAAACGGAAAAAATTTCTGCAAAAAAACTGAAAATAGGGAAAATATTGAGTATAAAAGGGGCAAAAATTGGGGAAAGAAACGGGAAAATAGGGTGAAATGGAGCAAAAAGAGGGAAGAAAGAAGTACAAAAAAAGTGGGGAAAGTGTTTTTTTTCCTGTCCTTTTGTCGTCTTTTCTTTTTGACAAAGTGATGTAAATGAAGATGTTTGCAGCATATTTAAGACAGTCTTTCAGAAAGTCCCCAAAAATACTGCGATATAAATGTTTGACAATATGGCGCAGCCCTCGTGTGGGAAACTTTTTTTGTGGCAGTTTATAATTCTGACATAAAGCTGTGACTAACATTACGATTCTAAAGGAACTCTTCCCACACTGGTCACTGCTGGATCAGCCAGTGTATTTGTTTTGTGGTTCTTACGTGTTCCTCCAGCTCCCTAAAGGCGTGGTCAGAGGCGGGGTCAGAGCCATTAGGGGCGTGGCCCAGGGGGAGGGGCTCGGTCAGACCCAGCTGAACCATGGCCGTCTCTGTGGCGTTGATGGTTCTCAAAACCTCAGAGGTGAGGTCACAGAGGGCGGCTGCGCTCGATTTCTGCGGAGCACAGGACACCGTTAGCCACGCCCCCACGGACTCCATTAGCCACGCCCCCCACGGATACTGTAAGCCACGCCCCACGGATACTGTAAGCCACGCCCCCACGGATACTGTTAGCCACGCCCCCCACGGATACTGTTAGCCACGCCCCCCATGGATACCGTTAGCCACGTCCCCCACGGACTCCATTAGCCACGCCCCCCACGGATACCGTTAGCCACGCCCCCCACGGATTCTGTTAGCCACGCCCCCCACGGACACTGTAGCACGGTGGCGCAGCAGTTAGCGGGGCCTTTCTGTGTGGAGTTTACATGTTCTCCCCGCGTCTGCGTAGGTTTCCTCCGGGTACTCCGGTTTCCCCTACCACTAAAAACATGTACAATAGGCCAGGATGAATGACAGTGTGTTTGAGAGTGTGCATGGGGGACGACGGATGGAAATTAGCCCAAGGCTACAATCCGGTGTGGCTTGTTCATTAACTTGCACTGTCCCGACCAAATAAACCAATAAATAAATAAAATAAATAAAATGTTAGCCACGCCCCCCACGGACGCCGTCACCGGACGGAATTTAGAGTTCAAGCTAGTCTCCTCTTAGTTTTTTTAGTGAATGTAGTGAGTGAGTGAGTGGTTGGTGGTGGTGGCTGATGTGCGCAGACTGGTTGCCTCGCTTATCATCACCGAGTATGGAGTGAATGAATAATGCACCAAATTGTAAAGCGACTTTGAGCGTCTGGAAAAGCGCTATATAAGACTAATGCATTATTATTATTATTATTATTTAACTTGATTTATCTAGGAAGTGACTCCAACATGTCTGTGTGGCTCCCTGGTCTTTCCCACGCTTATTCATTCACAAATACATGTTTGGTATCCACGTGTAGCAGGAAAGGCTGTGACCGAGATGACGCTGTAATCCAAATATGGTCATTTCCTTTGTGGGAGACGGGAGGACGGGATGAATATAAACAGGGTGCATGTGCAGACAAAGGGACTAAACTTTGCTCTGCCTGATCCCGTCAGACCTCAGAAGCTAAGCAGGGAAGGGCCTGGCAGGACTTGGATGGGAGACCGTTTGGGAACGACTTTGAGCATCTGGAAAAGCGCTATATAAGACTAATGCATTGTTATTATTATTACTAAACTTTAGGGCCATTTTCTCCAAATGAGGTTTTCATAAGTCCTTGTTTACGAAGCGTTTGTCGGTAAAATGCAATGCACGAATCAAAGTGTTTCGGTCCAAAGGACGATTCTCACAGAGAAACTCTGATCTCACCTCATGCTGTCACCTGGAAACCTGTAATGGAGCTTCTCCTAGACATTAAAGACGCTAAAGACACTAAAGAGTAGTGTTGTCATGATACTGAAATTTCAAACTCAATTTCAATATTATGGCAAAAAGAAAATCCCCTTTACATACAGTACATAGGCCTATTTGCTGTGGGCACTTTGGTCTCTGTTTCCATCTGTGTGAGCATTACACTGTTTCATTATTGACCATTAAGCATATCATATAACAAATTCAAGCTTTGAAACAAATACTGAGTCTCAAGACACAAATAACTGTATTTTTTTAAATGAACAGAAAAAGTCTCAAGGGCTCCTGTGGAAGCTCCAAAGGGCACGTGGCCCTATCAGCCCATCAAATATATTTTGTAGAGCGCATTCCAACAGCCAAAATGTGCACAAGCTGCTTCCCAGTAGAATACACACGTCATAGAATGAAACATCAATAAAACACGGCAGTCGAGTCACTGGCTTTGTGTTAAAAGCCTGAATGAATGCGTTTTTAGCGGAGATTTGGAAACATTTGGCTCAGTAACAGATTTAAAGTGTGTTGATAGTGAGTAACACAACTTGGGGCAAAAGAACAGTCACCAATCTTCTTGTACTTGGATCTGAGAGCGACAGAGGAGATGTGTTTGGAGGAGCGCGACGTCCTGACTGGATGGTGGACATTTACCAGTGCTGTGAGGAAGACCAGGGCCTTAAACATGCATAAGAGGAGCTTAAACTCCACCCTGAACCACAGCCGGAGCCAATGGAGCCATCCGTCGTCCACCACTTGCACTCTCAAACACACTCTCACTCATCCTGGTGTATTGTACATGTAAAGTCCCAGAAAAATGGAGATGTTATTTTCAGAAGAGAAGAAGAAGAGACTTTAGTTCTGAACGTCCTTCTTTACCTTCTGGGCTTCGCTGGGCGCCTCGTCGCTGGAGGAGCTCAGAGCGATCTCTGCGTCCGGCTCTTTGTGCTCTTTGGCTCTGCTGTCGCTCTTCGCTCTCGGGGTTTTACCGCTCGTCTTCTTCTCGTCGTCGGAGGAGAGGTTCCGGTCGCTCAGAGTGCCCGCCAGTTCATTCAGCTTCCGACGCAGTTTCTCCTCCTCCGTCTGGGCCGAGTCCTGCCAGAAAGTAACCACATCGAGAACAAGCCAGGACTGTGTTTGGTCAGTGTCTGGTCAGTGTTTGGTCAGTGTTTGGTCAGTGTCTGGTCAGTGTTTGGTCAGTGCTTGGTCAGTGTTTGTTCAGTGTTTGTTCAGTGTTTGGTCAGTGCTTGGTCAGTGTTTGGTCGGTGTTTGGTCGGTGTCTGGTCAGTGTTTGGTCTAGTGTCTGGTCAGTGTTTGGTCAGTGTTTGGTCAGTGCTTGGTCAGTGTTTGTTCAGTGTTTGGTCAGTGTTTGGTCAGTGTTTGGTCGGTGTCTGGTCAGTGTTTGGTCAGTGTTTGGTCGTGTTGGTCAGTGTTTGGTCGTGTTTGGTCAGTGTCTGGTCAGTTTCTGGTCGGTGTCTGGTCGGTGTTTGGTCAGTGTCTGGTCGGTGTCTGGTCAGTGTTTGGTCAGTGCTTGGTCAGTGTTTGGTCAGGGTTTGGTCAGTGTCTGGTCAGTGTTTGGTCAGTGTCTGGTCAGTATTTGGTCGGTGTTTGGACAGTTATAATCCTCTTTGTACCTGGTCGTCGGGGCCGATCTTTTCCTCCAAACGAGTGAGCAGATTCTCGATGGCGAACATCCGCTTGTTCAGTTCAGAAATCTGCAACAGAAGAGAATTTATGAAGACGTTCCAGTCAAAAGGTTTTGGATTTTTCTTTAGTTATTCATTGTCTACTGTATTATAATCAGGGCTGGACTGGCCATCGGAGCACTGGGACTTACCCATCATTATCCACTGCAGCAGATGATTATTATGTGATTACACCATGATGTGACACATATTAACACTCTGCTTTCTTGAGTTATGTTTCCCAGATAATCGCTTATCTTCAGCAGTGAAGTCATTTTCTTGGATTTGCCGATAGTCATGGCTCTACCACGTCACATTTACCAACATTAGTGAAAGGATTTTTTGTTACACCCTTCAGGACACAGATTTGTGGAAATGCATCATGGGAGTTGTCAGGTGACGAGCTCCTGCCCCTCCTCCTCTCCCTCAGACCGTGAGCGCAGTTTAGATGTAGCTTGTTGCTGTGGAGAGTTTTGCCATTTAAATTTCCGAGTCCACAGTGTGATACTTTTTGTGCAGGACATTTATGTTTATGAGCCGCAGTCACAAGGGAACCTCCGTAACAGAGTGCGCATTTTAAGACTGCAATGTAATTTCACAAATATGCCAGCAAGTTTTAAACGCCAAGATTAAAGTCGTGAGTGTCATGAGGCGTTAGCTTTAATTCGGCTTGAAAAACCTGCAGCTTTATAGTGTTTTCTAAGCTCATATTGTGTTTGTACAAGGGCTTGTTGTTTTAGTAACGACCTCCTCGACTATTCCAAGGGCATTAAGGGGCGCCCCCTGTTGACTGGAGGGCGGGGGAGTTGAGAAAAGGTCATGAACGCAGACGCAGAAGGATTGGGGTGTGGTTAGGGAGGGGATGTGTGCGCAGTTATTTGCATAGTCCTTGAAATGAATGTGTTTATAATATAGCCACACTGCCTCAGTCCATACCTGGTTTAACTCCGTGACTTGGCCCTGAATGGGGAATGTTGACTGTGTAGGAGAGATAACAGGTCCAGCTGCTTCAACCTCCTCCCAGGAGGAAATAAATATTCAGGTACTTCATAAATTTATAATTAATTAGCTTTTACTTGGTCTCAGCATTAGTTCAGTTCTCCAGGGCAGGTAGTTCATCCATTTTCCCGCTCAGCCCCGAAATTTGCCCCAAGATTCGCTGAGACATCTCTACGGAGCGCGCCAACATATAATCCACCTTCTTCCATGTATCAGTTCCTCGCTTTTCGCTACTTTCCGGTCTAATTCCATCACTCGGTCACTCATTGCTGCAAAGTGCTCCTTAATTTCAACCGACGGGGTGTCTTTGCAAGCTGCCGACTTCCCAACTTTCCCATAAACCAGAGCAACTTCTGGTCCTGTAAGCAGGTACTCTGTTATTGCTAGTTATGATTGGTCCCGAGAACGCACACGAATATGACAGTGATCAATAGATGACACCACAGTGAAGACTCCTCATTGGTCACTATCACTCACACGCGGTCTCTAAATACTAAGGGAAACTAGCAAACACCGCTGGATTGTACGGATATTCTTGTTTTTTTGGACGACGCCTCACAACGAGACTATTGGCGACACAAGATGAAGTGGAGAAGCTGCCGTGTGTTTATGCAGTTTTAATGAGGCTAAACAGACGTAAAGATGCGATGCTTCAAAGCTACAGGTGAGCGGGTTCAGCTGTTGTTTAACTTTAGCAGGACATAAACGACTCCTTCATGCTCTCATATCATTGTGCTTTGGGTAAATGCACTGTTAGGTAATACTTTAACCCTTCTTACCGGCGGGGCTTGCTCTTGTCCGCGGCTGTTCTTGCGGCGGTGAGCTCCATAAACAGGAAGTCGCTGGTCCTCTTCGTCTGAGGTGTCCACGTACTGCTGCCGGGCCACCGCCGAGATCTTGGACAGAGAGCGCGTGTGGACCATGCGACTGTCGCCGTACTCGTCTACAAACACAGACACCAGAGTTCAAGTCCCTGAGGCGCCACACATACCGGAGCGGGGGATGTGTCGTCTACAAGGTCAGAGGGAGATACATTTACAGTATCGAGTGTGTCTCCACTGTCAAGGAATGAGGATAATAAGTGAGGAAAAAAACTGGGTAAAATGGGGGAAATAATATAGAAGCTAGAACCTAAATCTAGGTCAAATAAACTGGAAAATGGGGGAAAAAGTGGAAAAAATGTGGGGCAAAATCAGGGGGAAATTGGGGGGGGAAAACAGGTTTAAAAAATTGGGGTAATATTATGAAAAATTTAAAAAATGGAAAAAAAGGTAAAAATATGTTGATTAAAATTTGGATTAATTTGGGTATAAAAGGGTAAGAAAAAGGTAAAATAAACTGAAATAATAGGGGAAAAGTGGAAAGAAATTCATTTTTTAATGGGGCAATGTTGGAAAAAAAGGTGGAAAAATAGTTAAAAATGGGTGAGAAAAAGGACGAAATATGTGGATAAATGGGGGAAAATAGGTCAAATAAACTTGAAAAATTTGAGGAAAAAGTGGGAAAAATCAGGATAAAATTGGGAAAAAATTTGAGGGAAAATGGGGGAGCATAGGTTTAAAAAAGAAATAAAATGGGGCAATATTTGGGAAAATTTGGAGACAATTTTTTTTTTAAAGTGAAAAAAAAAGGATATATTGTCAGTCTAATGTCAGTGCCCAACGGCCCATTGAATTGTATATAATTTGACAGACTATAATACTGCTTACATGCATGTGTGCCTACTGTATGGGTATATATGTATGCATGTGTATGTATGTATGTATGTATGTGTGTACGTCATCATTGAAATTATAACCAAATCTATAATAATGATGATAATAATGATGACAATGATAATAATAATGATAATAGTAATAATAATGATAATGATAATAATGATTTGCACTACCATTGCTGCCTAAGCGTAAACAACTCTTCCACCATCTCATTCATCAGCGGAAACACTTACCTTCATGACTCACTCATTATCTCTTCTGTTGTTCTACCGTTTCTCTCTCCCTATTATTATTATTATTACCCAATATCTTAAATCTATTGGTCCCCATCTCATTTATTTGATGTTTTTTGTTTCTGTAACTTGGCAATTTACTTAAAGTACTGTACCTATTTACCTATGGATCTCTGTATTGGTTTCCCTTTGTCTTGTCCCACCATGTTGCCTCAAATGAGCTAACCCACAAGCCACCTAGCTAACCATAAAAAGGAGAAAATATGTGGATAACGGTTTGCAGGAAAATCTCTTCATTCATCGTTGTCCCACAAATACTGACGTGTTCATCCTTGTCACTCTGACCCAGCCTGAACACACACTCACGGTCCGACACTGACCCGGCCTCATGTTGTATCGGTCCACGCTCTTCCGACGATTCCCGCGGGGGGGCCGTACACGTCATAATCCATGTATCCGCGATCTTCCTGCATCATCTGCAGAAACACTCGGTCAGTCTAGTATTTAGCGCTGGAGTCTGTGGTTATGAATGAGAGCTGTTACCTGGATGGAGGCGCGGCGCGAATACGGGAGATAATCCTCAGAGTCAAAGTCCATGGGGTGAACGGAGAGAAGACGTTTACTCTTCCTCATCTTGGACAGAAAGTGAATGAGATAAATAAAGGAACAAATGAGAGTAAATGAAGGTGGAGACTCACGGCTTTGTATCTCTGCACTTCCATGTCTGGGTGGTCCTCGTCAGTGCCGTTGTACAGATCTGTGGTTCAAAGGAAGACGGGACAGTTCATGAGGCTGAAACCCGTCGCTCGATATCGGAGAGAGATGTAAACTTATCTGACAACTGGAAAACAGAAGGTCTGACTCACGAGAGCGGACGTCGGGCATGCTCTGAGTGTCGTCGTCCCGGCCTGCGCACAAACCAGACACGGGGGAGAGGTGAAGTTAGTTTCTTTCCTTAGTCTTTTTATCCTTCTTTGTTTTCCCTGTGGCTGCTTCAAACATTGACCATTGATTTATGGGTGAGGCCGTTTGTATCGATGCTTTTTCCCCTCTGAACGCCGAAAACAAAACAGCTGCATTTAAGGCTTACTCTGAAAACGATTCCACATGTGCGACGAATAATGGAACCCGAACAGGCTCAAACCTTTTGTTTTTTTACTGGATTGAGACCCTAAAATCAACAACATTCCCAGGTCTTAATGAAGAGGTAGATTATTCAGTGTTTTTATAATCTTTGGTTCCACTGTCGAATATATTTCACAAAACCTTATATGTATCTCTTACTCGCTGCATTGTTGCCTTTTCTACTGCACAATACCTGATGCTGTACTTTCCCTTATGTTGGCAAGGTGTAAGTACCTTATTTGACAGTTTAGTGTGGTCGACCACTTAGTACATTCCAGGGTGCTGTAGATCTTTAATTATGTGGTATTCAATGTTGTATCACTTGTTGTTTACTGCATGATTACATTTATCTTACCATACGCATCTATTTTTAATTGTCCGTTGTTTTTCTCTGTATCCTGTATGCCTCTTCCATCTAAAACCGGAAACTTTGTATCACGTGACTGAGACGGGGCTTAAAAAGCACCTGAGCCACTATTTTAATTGTATGCCCTGAAGAAGGTCGGACGCGACCGAAACGCGTCGGCATGTCCACTCAATAAATGACTTTTACTAGGAATCGGAGTGCCTCGGATTTTTGTTCTCTTTTTCCCATTTTGGGTCCTGAAGAGCACCTGATCTTCTTCACTGACAATTACCCACTGAAGCGATCACTTTGTTCCCCTCAAAAAAAGGCTCAAACCTTTTGTTTTTAAAATGTATCTGCATTTCCACATTAGCCCTTAGTACATTTAACATTCTGACTTCATAACAGACTCTAGATCTATTTCTGACTTTAGCTTTACTGACCGTCCCCGTTCAGTCTCTTGTACAGCGATCTCATGACTTTGGCGCTTCCAAAGCGCTTGAAGCGGTTCCTGACGTTGTCATGGTACCAGCCCACAGTTCCCACCTTCAGCACCCTGTCACAGAAACACCAGTTACTGTTTATGCCTTCACTGGCAACAAGAAGAAAATATATCAGTGAATTTATATGTGAGCAGACGTCCCAGTCTACCCGGGACAGACCCAGTTTACCCGGGGCAGTCCCAGTTTACCCGGGGCAGTCCCAGTTTACCCGGAAGACCCAGTTTACCCGGGACAGACCCAGTTACCCGGGACAGTCCCAGTTTACCCGGGGCAGAGTACCACCAGTTTACCCGGGACAGACCCAGTTTACCCGGGACAGTCCCAGTTTACCCGGGACAGACCCAGTTTACCCGGACAGACCCAGTTACCCGGGCAGTCCCAGTTTACCCGGGGAAGACCCAGTTTACCCGGGACAGACCCAGTTTACCCGGGACAGACCCAGTTTACCCGGGACAGACCCAGTTTACCCGGGACAGTCCCAGTTTACCCGGGACAGTCCCAGTTTACCCGGGGCAGTCCCAGTTTACCCGGACAGACCCAGTTTACCCGGGGCAGTCCCAGTTTACCCGGGACAGTCCCAGTTTACCCGGGGCAGTCCCAGTTTACCCGGACAGACCCAGTTTACCCGGGAAGTCCCAGTTTACCCGGAAGACCCAGTTTACCCGGGACAGACCCAGTTTACCCGGACAGCCCAGTTTACCCGGGGCAGACCCAGTTTACCCGGGACAGACCCAGTTTACCCGGACAGACCCAGTTTACCCGGGACAGACCCAGTTTACCCGGGACAGACCCAGTTTACCCGGGACAGACCCAGTTTACCCGGGACAGACCCAGTTTACCCGGGACAGACCCAGTTTACCCGGGACAGACCCAGTTTACCCGGCAGACCCAGTTTACCCGGGGACCCAGTTTACCCGGACAGACCCAGTTTACCCGGGACAGACCCAGTTTACCGGGCAGCCCAGTTTACCCGGGAGACCCAGTTTACCCGGGACAGACCCAGTTTACCCGGGACAGACCCAGTTTACCCGGGACAGACCCAGTTTACCCGGGACAGACCCAGTTTACCCGGGCAGTCCCAGTTTACCCGGGCAGACCCAGTTTACCCGGGGCCCAGTTTCCCGGGCAGTCCCAGTTTACCCTGGACAGTCCCAGTTACCCGGACGCCCAGTTTACCCGGGACAGACCCAGTTTACCCGGGCAGCCCAGTACCGGGGACCCAGTTTACCCGGGACAGACCCAGTTTACCCGGGACAGACCCAGTTTACCGGACACCCAGTTTACCCGGCGTCCCAGTTTACCCGGGCAGACCCAGTTACCCGGGGCAGACCCAGTTTACCCGGACAGTCCCAGTTTACCCTGGACAGACCCAGTTTACCCGGGGAAGTCCCAGTTTACCCGGGACAGACCCAGTTTACCCGGGGCAGACCCAGTTTACCCGGGGCAGTCCCAGTTACCTGGTCATCCGGCAGTTGTCGCAGACCCAGCCGTGCTCCTTCTTGTTGTAGCGGGAGCAGGCCTTGCAGGTGAACAGCTGACAGTCCAGGCACTGGCGCTTGGCGTTGAGCAGGAACTTAAACGGCTGCAAACAGCAGATGCACATGGAGTCCCCCCGTCCAGACTGAGCGCCCAGGAGCTCTCGCTTTGTGCCCTCCTTCTCTATACGGGTTTTCAGTTCCCTACAAGAGGAAACAAAGCCAGACAGTTTGGAACATAGAAAGAAGAGGATCTGAGGCGTCTGACTGACAGGAGTCGAAACACGTCGGCATGTTCGTATTCTAAATAAGGGACTCTTAACTGTAAGCCAGACTCATGTTGGTAGATCTTGGTAAATCTTTTCTGTTGAAAAACTGTCAGGGCCAAACTGTTTCCATAAAGCGACCGGAGCTCAGCTTTAAGCTCGTTTCCACTAGCCCTACAGTACCCTACTCTTCTCCACTTGCTTTGGTCCTACTCTACTTAGCCTGGGTGTGTTTCCATTACTCTGTAGAATGTGGTACTGTATCCATGGTTACCAGGTAGTTTCCAGAGTAGGTGGAACAGAGCCATTATTGTGCGATTATTGAACACATTTACTGGTATCGGGCTGTTTGTGTGAGTTTGCTGCTTTTTTGGCGACTCAGTTTGTGGAATGGAGCCTCATTGCTCATAGGAAAACATTACAAATAAAGGCTATTATATATGTTTATTATTGGAAAGTCTCTAACGCGTTACTTTCATAGCCACTCCTTTTCGAGCTAGAATGTTATTTATTTATTTATTTTTTCGCTTTTGTGCCTGTCTTGTGTGGCTCAAAAAAAAAAATTCAAATCAAATCAAATCAATAATAAAGTAACGCAGTAACGTAATGAGCCACTTTTCCAGAGGAGAAACGAGCTAAACTTAACCCGTTACTTTTAAAAGTAACGTTACACTTGTGTTGAGCAGAGGTTTGCACTGGGCCTATAGCCAGCACAGGGTGGCACAGCAGTTGGTGCTCGTGTTTCAGAGAAAGAAGGTCCCGGGTTCGATTCCCACCTGGACGAGGCCTGTCTGTGGAGTTTGCATGTTCTCCCCGGGTCTGTGTAGGTTTCCTCTGGTTAAATTGAAAACATGTATAATAGGTTAATCCTCCAGGCAGGTGTTTCTGACCATCGGCCTGGCTCCACATCTGGGGCGCCCCAGCGGCATCGAAGGACGGGTCAAAAGTCCTTACGGGACAATAAACTACGCCTTAACCTTAACTGCATATGTATGAATATTGTGACAAGGACAGTCAGAGAAAAGTTTATACGCGCGACAGATGAGACGGTGAACTTTCAGACAGTCTTTGTTTCATGTGGATTTCCCCAGTAATGACAAACTGCTAATTTTATTGTCTTACTTTTTGTAAAAAGTTAAACAGTTAAACATATTAAACAGTTTGACTGTTAGGCACCACCGTGTAATATCAGCTGCTCCACCGCCTCCATTTTAAACGTCACACTTAACAAATGCATTGCTTGGTTTCAGGTTCTAGAATGTGATGATGTCACAGGACCCAGTGGGGGCGGAGCCAGTTTTTCCTATTAACACCATTACATTTTCACAAGTCGGATCTAAAAAGAAATGTATGAATTACAAAAATGATCATTAATATCAGTCACTGGGTCCATGATCTCTCTGTACAAGACCAAACATTTCCTCAAAAACTAAATAATGTAACCTCTATATAATATAATAGGCCTTTAGAACGCTGTGATGTCCCTGAAACCCAGCAATAGGCTCTTTGTGACGTCACATGGACACATACAGGTCTGACTCTTTGGGATTATTGTCTGTTTATGAGCAGTGAACTGTGACTAACGGCCCCCGGTCTCCCCTACAGCGAGACCCTAAAGTAAAAGTCTTAAACTTACAGCTCAGTCTCTCCTCATCTGATTACTGCCACATAAAGTCCATCTGTTCAAACCTGACTCTCCACTAACACCTGATGAACTCTGACTCGCTCCACGTGGCCTTTTGGGGAATGCATGTTTTGCAGAGTCAGGTCACATGACGGACAGCGCCCTCCGCCCCGGGGCTGCTGGGAATCGCAGTTCCACAGAGGCTCTTTGTGTTTGAGACCGTGTGACTCGGCTGTGACTGACTCTGAGCAACAAGCACGTCTTTCACAAACATCTCTGCACAGTTTAACCACATTTACTTTGATTTGTTTTCACAGCACTTTCATGAATAAATATAAATGAGTGATCGCTCCCATAATAAGACAAGATTACTTCCATTATTTTCTATTCAATTATATCCAATCAGCTTTATTGTAAACGACAAGCAGAGAATTACAGTTTTCTTTCTCTCATTGATGCAATAAGATCGTTAACAGAGCAACATGCCGTTTGTGTCAGTTAAATGATATCAAAACTGAACTGCATTTTGAGTTTCATTGCTTTTTCTACCATGATCTGAGGAGGCAGTTATTCTGTGAACTGTCTGATGTAGCTACACATTTGTTTGAACTGTTTGGGTCCTCTTTGTTCAATGTTTTCTGATGTCGCCTACTGGGCAAGACACCAAGTAAGAAACTAAACTAAAATAAATTATATATGTACTTTACCAGGTATTTGAGCTCTGAATGGTGTACTCATATTTAATAATAATGATGCCTTATGCTTGTATTGCGCTGCCTTGGGGTAGACTGACAGAAGCGAGGCAACCAGTCTGTGCCATAGGCCCCTCCCACCACCAACCACTCACTCACTACATTCACCATTTTTCCTTAAAATCATATTAAAGGGATATTTTTGACAGTGTTGTTGATGTCTGGAGATATTTGTTTCTTAAATTCATGCAGTTCTTATATTTGAAGAGTCTAGTGGCGCTAGGCTAGGGCAAGGCTAAAGCATTTCTATGGTATCAGTTAGCCTGCATTAAAAACAGTGTGACCCACTCCACAGTGCACCTGAGGTAAATCACTTATAACACCAGACTAACCATATAAATGTCTGTGTCGATAGAATCATGTTTGAAATATAACTGACCTTGTATCACATGAATTACCGCATGTTGAGGGACTATTTTCTCGCAGATCACTCCGCCGCTGCGTTAGCTTACAGCCACGAAGCTGATGCTGCTCAAATATAAGTTATTTTAAATGATTCTATTAACACAGACATTTATATGGTTAGTCTGGTGTTATAAGTGATTTACCTCAGGTGCACTGTGGAGTGGGTCAGACTGTTTTTAATGCAGGCTAACTGATACCATAGAAATGCTTTAGCCTTGCCCTAGCCTAGCGCCACTAGACTCTTCAAATATAAGAACTGCATGAATTTAAGAAAAAAATATCTCCAGACATTTTTATAGTGGGGAAACCTGAGTGGACACGGGGAGAACATACAAACTCCACAGAAAGGCCCCGTCTGGGTGGGAATCGAACCCGTGACCTTCTAGCTGTGAAGCACTGGACCTCACTGTTCCAAAGGGCTGGAAAGCAAATCCAGGACTTTAAAAGGTTCTCTCAGCGGTGACTAAAGTCTGTCGTGTCCTGTGTGAGTTTGATTGTACCAGTATTGTACTGTATTCAGTTTGGATAAATCAGATAAACCTTCGTACTGGACGGTTTCTCTGATCGGTTCCGTCACGCCTGTTGTGATCCGTGTCGTCTGGATCCGGCTCGTGTTCGTCGCGCTTCTAACTGTTTGTGAAATCGATTCTTCTGACTGTGATTAGCTTCAGAGAATTCTCATGTGAGTATCATGAATCTGCTGCCGTCTGAGCTTCACACTCGTTATGACAGAGATGAGTTTCCTTATTGTAGAATCATAAAGTTTACGTATTTACTCCTCTTTTACTGAGTAGCACTGCCCTGTATCGACTGTAGTCACTCATTCAGACACTTCACGACTTTCTCCTCTCCGCGGATCACGTTTGTGATGTCATGTGACCGTGGAGACAGAAGCGACATGTGTTTAATTTAATATGGATTTGACAGGAATGAAGAAAAGGGCAGAGAGAGGAGAGAGGAGGCCATCGATCATTAACACCTCAAGCTAAAGGTCAGAGCTAATGTTGTTCATCCCAACAATTTATATTTAATTATTATACGGCTCTTCACAGTGCAAGTAGAACACTCCATTGACTTGAATGGAATTTACCAATGTTCTACTGGTCATTATTTTCTGATAGAGGACCTCTGAAAAAAATAATGACCGCTGCCAATGGTAACGGAGTTCGTGCTTGTAATACACGTCTTTCATATCAGTGTTAGAGACACTGTCTCTGTCCCCGTCCATAAGAGAGAAGTTGGGGGAATCACTCGTGAAGTTAACGGGAGTCTGACTTTCAACTTACCCACAGATTCACCACCATTCCTCCTTGTTAGAGGATAACATATTTATCATACTGGGTCAAGCTGTACAGTCGTACTATCTCTGTCATAGCCTTGACTGTGGTGCTCAGACTCTCAGCCACTGAATGTTTTGCTTGCGTATCAGTATGACGCTCTGAGACGGTATTTCTCCCTCTTCTGTGGAAGCATAGACAGACTTGAATGGTAGAACTAGCGCAATGTCTCGAGTTCATGTCTCCGGGTCCCGTAACAATGGTAAATAAACTTCTCCTGTATAAGACATCCTGACTGCTGCCTGTTCTTCATCAATCCTCTCGAACACCATTGTTATTTCTCTAACACTCCTCTCCAACTGCACCTTCAACTAAGCAGCTAGGCTAGCAATAGGTAGCTAGCCTAGCTGATACTAGCCTAGCCACACTGCCTAGAATCACAACAAACTTTTGGGAACTATTTGCAGCGGAAATCATTAAATAAATCTTTGGGCCTTCATAAAAAGTGTATGAAGTTTATTTGTGTGTGTTCAGTTGGCAAACAGCCGTATAATAAGCGGGATAATGTATAGAACGCTGCTCATTATCGGGAGAATAAGAACCTTCAGTTCTGTCAGTACGTATTTTCCCGATAATGACCAGCGTTCTATACATTATGCCTTGAGTGGTTGATTCATGAAACATATGCAAAAAGTAAATAAAACTCTCCAAATTCCCGCCTTAACCGAGCACATTGTCTCCAGTTCGACTTTACCCAAATCTAAAGGTTTCTCGACTGGAGCTCACAGGCCAGCGTAACGCTAAGACCTACAAAACGGATCTAAACCAGGGATCACCAAAGACTCTCCACATCTCTCTTCCCTGTTTGTTCTGAACAAGCTGAACACGATCTGTGAACAGTTTCAATATCGTAAAGTACAGTAGAGTCACTTTGTTTGAAATACCATCTTGGTAAGTCATTCTTCTGGGTGAAGTCCACCTAAGAAGCAGAAGTAGCTCCCCAAGTTCAGAGCTGAGCTGTTGAACCTAAATGCTAACCGGTAGCATGCTAACATCTTAAACACTGACTCACTGGTTTCTTCACATACACGTGTGTCTCTGGGGCCATGTTTTTACTGTTATCTTCTTGAGCAATGATTACGAGGACATACAAATGCCACAGTCGATCAGTTCTTTAATTTTCATCCTGAGTAGCGATATTGTTACATGTTGTAGTCCTGCATAATTCTACTTCGGTATTCAAAATGGCCGCCATAACAACACATGTCGCATGACTGAAAGGCATGTATACCTATGGTGGGAGAGGCTAAATGCTAACAACATTTGCGTGACTGAGCACACGCACAAAGACCAGACAGTTACGCATCAACTCGTCTAAGCTCAGGTAAGAACATGTCTCTGTCTGGAAAAACACTGGCCTGTTCCTTTAAGAACATATTTTACTTGTGGTTAATTCCTTTGTGACTGCATCGATATAAGACTTTTGGAGATTTGAGGCTGTGAGCAAAGTTCCAGACAGTTCTGCTTTAGAACAATCAATCAAAAGTTTATTTCTAGAGCTCTTTACAACAACACTCGGCAGAACAAAGTGCTTTAAAAACAAAGTTAAAACATCAACACTGAACGATGTAAAATATAAAAAACAGGTCTGTCACGTCATCTCCTGGACTATTATCGCTGTGCACTTTTCAGACTGTTGTGCTTTGCTTCAGCGACTCACCCCAGCCGCTGCTCCTCCGTCTTCCTCAGCGTGAAGTCCCTCTGGATGACCTCCCACACGTGCTTGGCCTCCTCGTCCGTCAGCCGCGACAGATCCAGCTTCCTCTCCATGATTCTGCCAAGAGACAGATCTGTTCTTTATTCCATTTCACGCTGATTTACCCAGAACACACTCCAGGAATCCATGATCTGCCATTGCTGCCATTTTCAGCAGCTGTTACTGCCCTGAAGTGTCCAGAAGTACAAGGTGTTCAGTGTCAGACACATCGCCATAAACCCAACCACTGTTGATCACATGAGCAGACATGTTTATACGTACGGGATAATGCACGACGGCCTGTTTGCTTCTTTTTCTTAAGTCCTGGGCAGGAGTTATTTCACTTTTTAAGCTGTTTTACCTGAAGCTAGTTCCAGCTCAATTGTGTATCGTTACTATGGAAACAGCTGCAGTGGAGTGATATACGTTTGTTAAGTGTGACGTCACGACTTCCGCTTCTGGGTCCTGGCAGACGGGCAAATATGCAAGAAAAAAACATTAAAAACTCTTAAAAACAACCATCAATATTTCTGAAACTCAACAGAGAGTTACTGAAGCTACTTATTTCTCAGACTCATTAGCCAAAAATGCTGCACCTACTGTTAAAAAAGTCATATTTACTAAAGTCGCTCTGGGGTTAGCGTAGCCTCTGCGCCATTAGCATTTTCCGCTAACCCGGATGTAGCGATTTTGTTAACATTACTTTTATAGCAGTAGGTGCAGCATTTTTGGCTAATGAGTCTGATAAATAAGTATGTTCTGTAACTCTCTGTTGAGTTTCAGAAATATTGATTGTGGTATTAAAGAGTTTTTTCTAGTTTCTCGCACATCTGCGGACCCGGAAGTAGAGCTGTGACGTCACCACTTAACAAACGTATAGATTTAGCTAACTGTTTGGATAACTGCAAAGTCGATTGACAATGAGTCTGAATCAAAAAGGCAATACAAAGGACTGCTGTGTAGGAAAATCTAAGCAGCACAAAAGTAAAAATATAAAAATATAAACATTTGTATTGCAATAACAAAAGGGCATCAGGTCATATGTTCAGATAATTTTTCACTTAGTTTTAAGGCACCTTTGCACTGTAGAATAACAAAACACTTGTCTTGTGGCTCATTTTACCCCCAGATTGGGGTAAATTAAACCACCAGATTTAAAGGTGAAATTAATACTAAACATCATCAAGGCTCATTTTTTACGATTCTCTGTTTCCCATTAGCAATTTTATTCCAAAAACATATAACAAATCTTTTTCTTTTCATATGCTACTTCTGCAGATTATAACATTTTGTCTCTAAAAAAAATCCCACATAATTTAATGTAAAATCTAATTTTAATTTGCTTGTCTCTACTAGACCCAGAACCACCAATCAACAAAAACTATAGAATTGTACATTACAATTTTCTGTTACAATTTGTCATTCATTGTTTTTTATGGAGCAGATTAAATCTATAATCTCACATTTCAAGAAAAATGTTTTATTTTACAAAAGTTAAGGGTGGTTCATCTTACCCCACTCTCCCCTATATTCTATTTGTTTATCTTTCATAAACACACCAAATTTGACACTAATATAATCAAGCACGGGCACATTGTTCTTTACCTTCAACCATTTATATAAATCAACCCAAAATGTCTTCACATTGTTACATTCATAAAATACGTGTTCTTGAGATTCAACATCAGTTTGACAAATTTACAAATGTTATATTGAAATTGGTATCTAATTATTAACACATCTTTACCAGGGTATATATCATTCATGGTTTAACAACTGTTATTTAACCTCTTACCACCCGCCTTTTCCCTGAGTGTATTTTCTCCAGTTCGGCTTTACCCAAACCTAAAAGCTTCTGGACTGGAGAGGTCACAGCCTAGAGGCCAGTGTAATGCCTCATTTGAAAGCTAAGAATTTAAACAGATCTTTTTCCTTGCGTTGTTGCAGTGTTTTCATCACTTTTTTCACTTTCTTTTTCATTTCATTTTTGCCACTATTTAGTTGAATTTTGTCACTTTTTTGCTGCACTTTCATCACTTTTTTTTTGGTCACATTCGTAGATTTTTTGTGGCCTTTTGACATTTTTGCCACTTTTTTATTGTGTTTCTGTCACATTATTGTCACATTCTTGTTGAGTTTTTGTCTCTTTTTTGCTGCACTTTCATCACTCTGTTTTGCCACATTCTCATTGCTGTTTTTTGTAGATTTTTGGCACATTATTGCCACTTTTATGTTGTGTTTTTGTCAATTTTGTTGTTGTTTTTTGTTTTGTTGTGTTTTAATCCTTGTTCTCTTTCTCGTTTTATTACTATTTTGATGCTTTTTTTTTCTTCTAAGAAACTTATAGATTTGGGTTATGCCAAACTGGAGAAAATGGCCTCTGTTAAGGCGGGTGTTAAGAGGTTAACTGTTATTTAACTGTTGCCGGACCAGGTGTACATTATCACTTTTTAACGGACAGCCAATCAGAATCGAGTATTCACCCAGACTGTGGTATAATAGGTCAGCAATGATCTAAAGTCAGATCTTTCACAGGTTTTATGTGTTTTTATGGATCATTGGGCGAGGACAGCACTTCTCTTTGGTCCTCATGATCCAGAGCTGACATTCCTGCAATAAAATGCAATGGAAAATGCAACAAAAAAAGTACGAATGTCAGACATAAAGAGGTGTGACTCTGGCCTGTGGGCCGTAAGCTCCAGTAGAAAAGCGTTTAGATTTGGATAAAACCGAACTGCAGATAATGTGTTCGGTTACGGTGGGGGAAAGAGGTTCTCTCTGGCTCCAAAGAGTTCCTGATAATTGCCATGACCCATGTGACAACGCCGCACTGGGTCATATTGTTTAGTGATGTGACGTTCCTGAGCGAGCGGCTCTTTCTAACGGCTCTTTAAGGCGAACGGTTCGATCTCGATTGTGAAAAGAGACGAATCTTTTTTCCCCAAACAAACACAGCAAGTGAAAGCTTTCTGCTCTAGAGTCAAAGCTAAAGGCACTAAACATAAACAGTCCGACAGTTACAGCCTCTTTTTATTAGATCTGATTCACAAACACGCTTTAATATCAGTCCCTTTGTCATTTTAGAGGATTTAAATCAAAAAGTGCCTTTTATCGATCGAGTCTGAGTCTGAGTTCTGAACATTGTATATTAAAAAGAGCCAGACTTTTGAACTGTTTGAAATGAACGGATCCTAAAGACTCGGCTCCAGGTCCTTTTCTGGAACATGCTCTGTGGGAGGAGCCTGAGCAGCCGTCCTGGGACGTTCATCCATACACAGTCTATGCTCTGGATCAGGGACATGAAGCTCTGACTTTGGGGCCGGTATCATTAAAGATGGTCGGACCATTTCAAAACTCCCAAACCTACTGCAGGTCTTAGAGGTGCTGGGACAGGTCCATCCAGAGTCACTGAGACAAATTGTAAAAAAAATAAAAAAAAGGAAAAATTGGGGGGAAATTAGGAAGAAATACAAGGGTAAAAGAATATTATAAAAATCTTAAAAACAAAAATTTCAAAATATGTAAAAAAAAAAGTGGAAATATTTTTTAAAATAGTAAAAAAAAAAAAAAAAAAAAAAAGGGGAATATTGTGGAAAAAATGGGGAGAAAAGAAAGATAAAAAAATGTAAAAATAAAAATAAGAAAATAATTTGGAAAAAATGGGGAAATATCTTTTGAAAAAACTTGTAAAGTGTTTTTTTTCTGCTCTTTTGTCGTCTGTTCAGGACAATGATCTTTCTGACTAAATCCAGATGTTTGCAGCACATTTTACATGCTGTATTTCTGATGGTTTACAAAAGTATCTCTTCATAGTCGTTATCGAGAAAGTCCCACAAATATCGCCCAACCCTCTGTTATTTGGCTCTGATGCTCTTTATGTTGATATTGTTTCATAAATGACTCCTTGTTTTTACAAAGGCGCTGACTTTAACCTGGATGAAACTATAAACTGTTGTCGTGGAAACATTAAGATAAAACGTTAAAGGAAAAAGCTTCAGAGCTGGAGAGTGAAGGGAGTGAATTCCTGCACGTTTAAATCAGATCATCCCCGGATTATTGGTCGTAACGAACTGGAGAAGATGTGGTTATAGTTTGGAGGATTTAGATGAGGAGAGTTCAGGAGAGAGGAGATAATAACGGTTTAAAAACAGCAGGACTTACCTTGTGCTGCAGCAGAAGAGTCTGGACACAACTGAGCCTCAGTCAGCTCTTCATCACATGACCAGCACCAGGCTCATGACATCAGCGACGCTCCGAGGCAGCCCAGGCCCCGCCCCCGACCCGACACATGTGTGAGGCCGGGGTGCAGGAACTGATCATGTAATAACGGCCAATAACAAAATGTAATAAGCCGATAACGTAATAACGATTTTACCGGACGATAATGTCATAATTAGGCCAGTGTTTTTCCCAGACTGAGATCTGTACCTGAGCTTAGACGAGATGATGTGTACCTGTCTGGTCTTTACGCGTGCGCTCAGTCACGCACAAAGACCAAAGATGTTGTTAGCATTTAGCCTCCTCTCCTCTATGGGGCCAAACGGGGGTGAAGTTAGAAGCGACCGAGCTCTTCCACGTTTCCTTATTTAAAGCAAGCAAGCAAAGTTTATTTATATAGCACCTTTCTCAGACAGAAGGTCACAAAGTGCTTCACATCAAAAACAAGCAATAATAAACAACAGTGGAGAAAGTCATATCAGCCCATAAAACCGTACTTTCAAAACGCTCGACTGAACAAGAACGTTTTGAGTTGGGATTTAAAAGTATCAACAGAGTCAAGTGATCGCAGAGAGAGCGGGAGATCGTTCCAGAGTCTAGGTGCGACAGCCTGGAAGGATCGGTCTCCTCTGGTTCCATAACGAGTGCGAGGAACCATCAAGAGATTTTGATCTGCAGACCTCAGAGAACGAGAGGGGGCATAGGGCTGAATCAGATCTCTGATGTAAGAAGGCGTCTGACCATATAAGGATCTAAAAGTCAGCACCAAGATTTTAAATTGAAACCGGTAAGACACCGGCAGCCAGTGGAGGGCTTTAAGAATTGGGGTGATATGAGCCCTTCTATTAGTAAAAGTTAAAATCCTCGCTGCAGAGTTTTGAACCATTTGGAGACGAGACAGCTCTTTTTTGTTTAGACACGAAAATAAACTGTTGCAATAGTCTAAACGTGACGACACAAAAGCATGAATAATGAGCTCCAAATCATTACGTGACACAATTTTCCTCAGTTTAGAGATTTTCCTCAACTGAAAGAAACAATTTCTGCTTAGCTGTTTAGAGTGGTGATCTAATGACATGTTTTTGTCAAAAATCACACCAAGGTTCCTAAGACTCTGTGCAGCGGACTGACTGAGATCTCCCAAAATACAGTTAAATACAGTTACGTGAGGAGTTACACGATCCAAGTCTAGTTACACTAAATTATTTGGATTTTCTAAGTGGATAAAAAGGGGAACTATATTGTGAGGCGTAATAACACCTTAGGGAGCACTTCGGCGTCTGCACAGTAAAGTCAGAGTGCTCCTAACTACTCACGTAACCGTATTTAATAAAAAATCCAATCACGATCAAATACTGATGAGGAAAAACATTTTTTTTGTTTTGGAGATTTCTTACAAACACTGTATTTCTCCCATAAAGTTGTATTGGCCCCGCCCTCCACCTGACATTATGACATCACATTCTAAAACGTGAACACGACCTATTATTATATTATCGGTTCCTGCAGGGGGCAGGCGAACGTTTAGGGGCTGTGACGCTCGCTTTAACCCAGCGCATTTTCTCCAGTTTTACTGGTTAAGCTGTTAAACTGATCTTTTTCCTTGCATTGTTGCTGTGTTACCGTGACTTTGTCACCTGCTCCTCCACCTGCTCCTGCTCCTCCACCTGCTCCTGCTCCTCCACCTGCTCCTGCTCCTCCACCTGCTCCTGCTCCTCCACCTGTACCAGCACCTCCCCCAGAACCTGCTCCTGCTCCTCCACCTGCTCCTGCGTCACGGCTGCAGGACGAGCCCGTCTCTCTCACCTCTGCTCTGGTCCCTTTGCTCTTTATGCGTCAGAAACTAAAAGGCAAATGTAGAGGCCTGGAAATATTCTAAGTAAAAATAGACACCCCTATAATTTTCATTTTTGTCATTAAATTATTTTATTTTCATATAAAACCTCATTTGGTTTGCACTCTTTTGAGTTAGATGTAGTCCCCACCCTTGACCACTAGATGGCGCATGACACGCATTGATAGAGAAGAGCTGAGGCATCGCAGAGGAAGAACAATCCTCTTGTGCTGAAAGAGCAACTAAACACCAAATCAAGTTTAAAAAAAAAAAACTTGATTGGGGACTACATCATCAGGTGCTGCCCATTGTCCCGCCCCTGTACCTGTGGTTTATAACCAAGTCCCTCCCACGTAATCTGTCTGCTGTGATTGTGCCAATGCAAAGGCCCACACACTCACCCCCCGCATGTCACCCCCAAACTTCAGAGACCGCCTCTTTCACTGCAATTTTTGACTTTTGTTTGTGGGTGGGGGAAAGGCTTTGACACGCCCGTTTAGGTCTTTAAGTAAAAAAAGCAGCTAAACGCATGTGCTCTCTCTATTCTTTTATCACAGGTTGGTAACACTAAAAGTTTGCAAAGTTTAGGTATATTATCTGAGTCATAAGGTGTTTATGGTAGAACTGTCAAGTGTGAGTGTAGCAGGAACTAAGTTTTGTACGTTTTTTTTAGTAGAATTGTAATCGTGTTTAAGCTACGTGCTAAGCTAATGGTCAAGGGTAGGGGACTTTCAACACGGGGAAAAAACTATATACACACAGAACCATTTGAGTATTCTTTGGACATAGATGAAACGTTTTTCATTACAATGGGACACTTACTGGGTTTAATTTTTATCACCCAGGTGTATATTAAAGGTTATGACCAAATACGAGTAATGCCATTGTACTACTGTATTAGATACAGAGCATCCATTTTGTAGTTTAGGACATTGGCTTAGTTAATTAGATATTAAGCATAGTGATTTCATTAAAAGCATGTTTGTAGTTAAAAAGATAAATATTTGTACAGTTAAAAAGATAAATAAAGATAAATATTGATTAATTTCATGGTAAGAATAATTAGTTAAAAAGGTTAAAAAGTATACATTAAAAATAAAGGGTTAATACAATACATGTTGTATTTTATTTTTGTTACTTTTGGAGAAATTGTAATATTGTAATTGTCATATGTGCCTAGTATAGCTTATTTAGCTATGGCCACATGGACTCTTTGAAGGCCATTTAGAATAGTAATTGTATTTGGATTACTGCTGTTGTTGATACACACGTATGACCTCTGAACCCCAGAGGAGCAACACAAAGATGAAACTCGAGCGCACACGGCTGCATCAGGGGAAAGAAAACAGCACGTGATTCTAAAAGTAACGAGTCCTTTTTGAAAATGGAAGGAGTAAAAAGATACTTGTGTTTTAAAAGTAAAAAGTCGCCAGGAAAATAAATACTCAAGTACTTCGTTACTTCCCACCGCTGCCTAATTTAAAGGAACATTATTTAACGTTTTTTATTATTTTATTATTACAAATAAATCATACATGAATAACCAGAAGCAAAAAAACACAACTCATTCACAAAACACTTCAGAATAAAACAAAAATGGACAAAAAGATTTTAAAAAGCTAATTATTGACGCTGAGATAAAAATATCCAGTATTATTACAAAACAAAACAAGAGAGATTCTACTAGAGATAAAACATATTTATACTTTTTTTTAATCACATTTTTAAACATGTTTACTCCCATAACGCGGGTCAGTAAACGTTTTCCGGAGCGTCGTCTTGGGCGCAGGAGGCCAAGGGCAGCGTGGTGTAGGACAAGCTGCCGGGACTCATAACCTCGAGTGAAGACGCGTACGGGACGTCCAGATCCTCAAACCTCATGTAGGGGCTGTCGGTCTGAGGACCTCCTGGGGGGCTGTGGACGTCCTGCAGCTCGTCCGGATCCTTCTGGACGAACTCCACCGTGACCGTCTCAGTCGGGAACATGTCGAGTCTGAGCACGTAACTGCAGCGAGACGAGAGCCAGTCCTGAGAGAGACAACAGAGGGAGGGCAGAGGTCAGGGAGGGCTGATGCACGGCCACCAGGGGAGCACGTTAAGGTTTACTGATGACAAAACCCCGCCCCAAAATGCTCATTGTCCAATCAGGCCTCATAGCAACCGTTTCTATGCGTCGTTCTCTGGAGCCTGACTTAGAAAATAGTGAAGCGAAACCCGAAAACAAAACCTGGAACGGAGCCTGCTCACTTTAGAGCCGAGCGGAAACACGTTTACCGTCTTGTTGTTTTGAAGAGTTTCATAAGCCGTCGTTAAAGCTGTTTCTGTCCCTGAAATATCAGCATGTTTACTTTCTAACTGCTACAGGAGCGTTCAGTTACTCTGAGCAGAGCCTCGATGAAGTCCCGATCAAAAGTTTAAGATCAGTTGGTTGGATCTTAACAAGGATCAAAGTAGAAGAAGAAGAAGAAATGAGAGTGAATCTTTTATTGAACACAACAAATAAACTGAAATAGTTTTTGCAGCTGATCCAAAGTTTTTGACCACATGACTTTAAAAGGCCAAATCTGTGTAAAAATGTGGATTCAGTCTTTTTCTGTCATGACTTTGTCCTGATGCAAAAAAACAAAAAAACAAAAAAACGTTCTCCTTTTGATGCTTTTTGTGTTGCTGAGCTGCATAAGCAGAGCCAGAGGTCCTGAGGTTCCATCCATCCATTTTCTTCCACTTGTCCGTTGCCAGGTCGTGGGGGCAGCTGTTGGAGCTGCTCCAGCCCCTATGGCTCCTCCTGTAGGTGGTGGGTCCACAGAAGGACGGCCTCATGGTTCTAACCGGGCCTGTTGGTCTCTCATAAGGGGCTTCTGAACCGCTCTTTGTCTGACCCGTCAACTAGGACCTGTTTGCCATGGGAGACCCTACCAGGGGCACCAAGCCCCCGACAACAGAGCTCCAGGATCATTCAGGTCAAACCCTCCACCACGTTAAGGTGGCGGCTCCAGGAGGGGGGTCCTGAGGTTATGGAACAAAAAGGTCAAGAGGAAGCTCTGAGCCAGAGGATCTGATTGGCTAGAGGATACTCGACCCAAATGAAGCTGTTCCTGGAGCGACTGCAGAGGTTTTCATCTGCGACTGAAGCTTCAGAAGCAAAGGCCGACAGAGAGCATCAGACTGAGGCCTCGTCTGTGGGACCTACAGGTTGTCAGGCTGCAGTCGCTTCAGGAACAGAGGATCCTCCGGCTCAGAGCGTCCTCTTGACTTTTCTGTTCCATAACCTCAGACTGTGTTACTGCGTCCCTCAGAGCAAGAGGATCTGCAGCTCAACAACACAAACTCCGTCTAAATGAGCGTTTGTTTCTCTGCCTTTGTCATCAGGACAGAGTGAAAACCTGACAGAAAATGACACTGAATCATTTTCATCTTTCAGTTTATTTATTGTTCTCAATAAAACATTCACTCAAATAGTTTTTTGTCTCACTCCCAGTTCTTCTTGTAATATATTTTCAACGTGTCTTAAACTTTTGCTCAGGGCTGTAGTTCCTCTACAGACGACTCTCCCTCATGACGACTGCAGCCCCTGGTCCTGGGCGGAGCCTGTCACCCAGTGTATTTGTGAAAAGCAGTCTATCGATGTGGATATACTTTCAGCTATAGTCGTTTACCTTTATATGTCCGTCGTGCTGCTGAAACAGAGGCTTGAAAAACGGCGCCGGTGACGGAATCTGAGCTTTCATGGTCTGTCTGTAGAACCCGGAAGAAACAGGATCGTGTCAGAGTCTGAGCGTCTAATTTACACATGAAAAAAGTTCAGTCAAATCTGTGAAGGAAAATGAAGAGATGTTTTGCTTCAGCTGTTTCCTAAAATGAGCCTGGACAGAAAGAAGCAATCGAGTGAGACTGGACTTTTCCCTGTGGCTCTGACACTGGTGAGGAAAACTCTCTCAGCATCGCTCACCTGTGGAGACGTAGTAGACTAAGTGTGGCTCACCTGTAGAGACGTAGTAGACTAAGTGTGGCTCACCTGTGGAGACGTAGTAGACTAAGTGTGGCTCACCTGTAGAGACGTAGTAGACTAAGTGTGGCTCACCTGTGGAGACGTAGTAGACTAAGTGTGGCTCACCTGTAGAGACGTAGTAGACTAAGTGTGGCTCACCTGTAGAGACGTAGTAGACTAAGTGTGGCTCACATGTAGAGACGTAGTAGACTAAGTGTGGCTCACATGTAGAGACGTAGTAGACTAAGTGTGGCTCACATGTAGAGACGTAGTAGACTAAGTGTGGCTCACATGTAGAGACGTAGTAGACTAAGTGTGGCTCACATGTAGAGACGTAGTAGACTAAGTGTGGCTCACATGTAGAGACGTAGTAGACTAAGTGTGGCTCACATGTAGAGACGTAGTAGACGGTAGAGTGTGGCTCACATGTAGAGACGTAGTAGACTAAGTGTGGCTCACATGTAGAGACGTAGTAGACTAAGTGTGGCTCACCTGTAGAGACGTAGTAGACTAAGTGTGGCTCACATGTAGAGACGTAGTAATGTTGGGTAGACTAAGTGTGGCTCACATGTAGAGACGTAGTAGACTAAGTGTGGCTCACCTGTAGAGACGTAGTAGACTAGTGTGGCTCACATGTAGAGACGTAGTAGACTAAGTGTGGCTCACCTGTAGAGATGTAGTAGACTAAGTGTGGCTCACCTGTAGAGATGTAGTAGACTAAGTGTGGCTCACATGTAGAGACGTAGTAGACTAAGTGTGGCTCACCTGTGGAGACGTAGTAGACTAAGTGTGGCTCACATGTAGAGACGTAGTAGACTAAGTGTGGCTCACCTGTAGAGACGTAGTAGACTAAGTGTGGCTCACCTGTAGAGACGTAGTAGACTAAGTGTGGCTCACATGTAGAGACGTAGTAGACTAAGTGTGGCTCACATGTAGAGACGTAGTAGACTAAGTGTGGCTCACCTGTAGAGACGTAGTAGACTAAGTGTGGCTCACCTGTGGAGACGTAGTAGACTAAGTGTGGCTCACTGTGAGACGTAGTAGACTAAGTGTGGCTCACTGTAGAGACGTAGTAGACTAAGTGTGGCTCACCTGTAGAGACGTAGTAGACTAAGTGTGGCTCACCTGTGGAGACGTAGTAGACTAAGTGTGGCTCACCTGTGAGACGTAGTAGACTAAGTGTGGCTCACTGTGAGACGTAGTAGACTAAGTGTGGCTCACATGTAGAGACGTAGTAGACTAAGTGTGGCTCACCTGTAGAGACGTAGTAGACTAAGTGTGGCTCACATGTAGAGACGTAGTAGACTAAGTGTGGCTCACATGTAGAGACGTAGTAGACTAAGTGTGGCTCACTGTGAGACGTAGTAGACTAAGTGTGGCTCACCTGTGAGACGTAGTAGACTAAGTGTGGCTCACCTGTGAGACGTAGTAGACTAAGTGTGGCTCACCTGTAGAGACGTAGTAGACTAAGTGTGGCTCACCTGTGAGACGTAGTAGACTAAGTGTGGCTCACCTGTGGAGACGTAGTAGACTAAGTGTGGCTCACCTGTGGAGACGTAGTAGACTAAGTGTGGCTCACCTGTGAGACGTAGTAGACTAAGTGTGGCTCACCTGTAGAGACGTAGTAGACTAAGTGTGGCTCACATGTAGAGACGTAGTAGACTAAGTGTGGCTCACATGTAGAGACGTAGTAGACTAAGTGTGGCTCACCTGTGGAGACGTAGTAGACTAAGTGTGGCTCACCTGTGGAGACGTAGTAGACTAAGTGTGGCTCACCTGTAGAGACGTAGTAGACTAAGTGTGGCTCACCTGTAGAGACGTAGTAGACTAAGTGTGGCTCACATGTAGAGACGTAGTAGACTAAGTGTGGCTCACCTGTAGAGACGTAGTAGACTAAGTGTGGCTCACATGTAGAGACGTAGTAGACTAAGTGTGGCTCACCTGTAGAGACGTAGTAGACTAAGTGTGGCTCACATGTAGAGACGTAGTAGACTAAGTGTGGCTCACCTGTGGAGACGTAGTAGACTAAGTGTGGCTCACCTGTGGAGACGTGGTAGACTAAATGTGGCTCACCTGTAGAGACGTAGTAGACTAAGTGTGGCTCACATGTAGAGACGTAGTAGACTAAGTGTGGCTCACCTGTAGAGACGTAGTAGACTAAGTGTGGCTCACCTGTGGAGACGTGGTAGACTAAGTGTGGCTCACCTGTAGAGACGTAGTAGACTAAGTGTGGCTCACCTGTGGAGACGTAGTAGTGTGGCTCACCTGTAGAGACGTAGTAGACTAAGTGTGGCTCACCTGTAGAGACGTAGTAGACTAAGTGTGGCTCACCTGTAGAGACGTAGTAGACTAAGTGTGGCTCACCTGTAGAGACGTAGTAGACTAAGTGTGGCTCACATGTAGAGACGTAGTAGACTAAGTGTGGCTCACATGTAGAGACGTAGTAGACTAAGTGTGGCTCACCTGTGGAGACGTAGTAGACTAAGTGTGGCTCACATGTAGAGACGTAGTAGACTAAGTGTGGCTCACCTGTAGAGACGTAGTAGACTAAGTGTGGCTCACCTGTGAGACGTGTAGACTAAGTGTGGCTCACCTGTAGAGACGTAGTAGACTAAGTGTGGCTCACCTGTGGAGACGTAGTAGACTAAGTGTGGCTCACCTGTAGAGACGTAGTAGACTAAGTGTGGCTCACCTGTGAGACGTAGTAGACTAAGTGTGGCTCACCTGTGGAGACGTAGTAGACTAAGTGTGGCTCACATGTAGAGACGTAGTAGACTAAATGTGGCTCACCTGTAGAGACGTAGTAGACTAAGTGTGGCTCACTGTGGACGTAGTAGACTAAGTGTGGCTCACCTGTGGAGACGTAGTAGACTAAGTGTGGCTCACCTGTGGAGACGTAGTAGACATGACGTAGTAGACTAAGTGTGGCTCACCTGTGAGACGTAGTAGACTAAGTGTGGCTCACCTGTAGAGACGTAGTAGACTAAGTGTGGCTCACCTGTAGAGACGTAGTAGACTAAGTGTGGCTCACCTGTAGAGACGTAGTAGACTAAGTGTGGCTCACCTGTAGAGACGTAGTAGACTAAGTGTGGCTCACATGTAGAGACGTAGTAGACTAAGTGTGGCTCACCTGTAGAGACGTAGTAGACTAAGTGTGGCTCACCTGTGGAGACGTAGTAATAATTGGCTCACCTGTGAGACGTAGTAGACTAAGTGTGGCTCACCTGTGAGACGTAGTAGACTAAGTGTGGCTCACCTGTAGAGACGTAGTAGACTAATGTGGCTCACCTGTAGAGACGTAGTAGACTAAGTGTGGCTCACCTGTAGAGACGTATAGACTAAGTGTGGCTCACCTGTAGAGACGTAGTAGACTAAGTGTGGCTCACCTGTAGAGACGTAGTAGACTAAGTGTGGCTCACCTGTAGAGACGTAGTAGACTAAGTGTGGCTCACATGTAGAGACGTAGTAGACTAAGTGTGGCTCACCTGTAGAGACGTAGTAGACTAAGTGTGGCTCACATGTAGAGACGTAGTAGACTAAGTGTGGCTCACCTGTAGAGACGTAGTAGACTAAGTGTGGCTCACCTGTGGAGACGTAGTAGACTAAGTGTGGCTCACCTGTAGAGACGTAGTAGACTAAGTGTGGCTCACCTGTAGAGACGTAGTAGACTAAGTGTGGCTCACCTGTAGAGACGTAGTAGACTAAGTGTGGCTCACATGTAGAGACGTAGTAGACTAAGTGTGGCTCACATGTAGAGACGTAGTAGACTAAGTGTGGCTCACCTGTAGAGACGTAGTAGACTAAGTGTGGCTCACCTGTAGAGACGTAGTAGACTAAGTGTGGCTCACCTGTAGAGACGTAGTAGACTAAGTGTGGCTCACCTGTAGAGACGTAGTAGACTAAGTGTGGCTCACCTGTAGAGACGTAGTAGACTAAGTGTGGCTCACCTGTAGAGACGTAGTAGACTAAGTGTGGCTCACCTGTAGAGACGTAGTAGACTAAGTGTGGCTCACTGTGAGACGTAGTAGACTAAGTGTGGCTCACCTGTAGAGACGTAGTAGACTAAGTGTGGCTCACATGTAGAGACGTAGTAGACTAAGTGTGGCTCACATGTAGAGACGTAGTAGACTAAGTGTGGCTCACCTGTAGAGACGTAGTAGACTAAGTGTGGCTCACCTGTAGAGACGTAGTAGACTAAGTGTGGCTCACCTGTAGGAGACGTAGTAGACTAAGTGTGGCTCACCTGTGGAGACGTAGTAGACTAAGTGTGGCTCACATGTAGAGACGTAGTAGACTAAGTGTGGCTCACTGTAGAGACGTAGTAGACTAAGTGTGGCTCACCTGTGTAGACTAGTGTGCTCACTGTGAGACGTAGTAGACTAAGTGTGGCTCACCTGTAGAGACGTAGTAGACTAAGTGTGGCTCACATGTAGAGACGTAGTAGACTAAGTGTGGCTCACCTGTGGAGACGTAGTAGACTAAGTGTGGCTCACATGTAGAGACGTAGTAGACTAAGTGTGGCTCACATGTAGAGACGTAGTAGACTAAGTGTGGCTCACCTGTGGAGACGTAGTAGACTAAGTGTGGCTCACCTGTGAGAGTGTAGACTAAGTGTGGCTCACCTGTAGAACGTAGTAGACTAAGTGTGGCTCACATGTAGAGACGTAGTAGACTAAGTGTGGCTCACATGTAGAGACGTAGTAGACTAAGTGTGGCTCACATGTAGAGACGTAGTAGACTAAGTGTGGCTCACCTGTAGAGATAGAGACGTAGTAGACTAAGTGTGGCTCACCTGTAGATACGTAGTAGACTAAGTGTGGCTCACATGTAGAGACGTAGTAGACTAAGTGTGGCTCACCTGTAGATACGTAGTAGACTAAGTGTGGCTCACATGTAGAGACGTAGTAGACTAAGTGTGGCTCACCTGTAGAGACGTAGTAGACTAAGTGTGGCTCACCTGTAGAGACGTAGTAGACTAAGTGTGGCTCACCTGTAGAACGTAGTAGACTAAGTGTGGCTCACATGTAGAGACGTAGTAGACTAAGTGTGGCTCACCTGTAGAGACGTAGTAGACTAAGTGTGGCTCACCTGTGAGACGTAGTAGACTAAGTGTGGCTCACCTGTAGAGACGTAGTAGACTAAGTGTGGCTCACATGTAGAGACGTAGTAGACTAAGTGTGGCTCACCTGTAAGACGTAGTAGACTAAGTGTGGCTCACCTGTAGAGACGTAGTAGACTAAGTGTGGCTCACCTGTAGAGACGTAGTAGACTAAGTGTGGCTCACCTGTAGAGACGTAGTAGACTAAGTGTGGCTCACCTGTGGAGACGTAGTAGACTAAGTGTGGCTCACCTGTAGAGACGTAGTAGACTAAGTGTGGCTCACTGTAGAGACGTAGTAGACTAAGTGTGGCTCACATGTAGAGACGTAGTAGACAAGTGTGGCTCACCTGTGAGACGTAGTAGACTAAGTGTGGCTCACCTGTAGAGACGTAGTAGACTAAGTGTGGCTCACCTGTAGAGACGTAGTAGACTAAGTGTGGCTCACCTGTAGAGACGTAGTAGACTAAGTGTGGCTCACCTGTAGAGACGTAGTAGACTAAGTGTGGCTCACCTGTGGAGACGTAGTAGACTAAGTGTGGCTCACCTGTAGAGACGTAGTAGACTAAGTGTGGCTCACCTGTGGAGACGTAGTAGACTAAGTGTGGCTCACCTGTGGAGACGTAGTAGACTAAGTGTGGCTCACCTGTGGAGACGTAGTAGACTAAGTGTGGCTCACCTGTAGAGACGTAGTAGACTAAGTGTGGCTCACCTGTGGAGACGTAGTAGACTAAGTGTGGCTCACCTGTAGAGACGTAGTAGACTAAGTGGCTCACCTGTGAGCTGTAGACTAAGTGTGGCTCACCTGTAGAGACGTAGTAGACTAAGTGTGGCTCACCTGTAGAGACGTAGTAGACTAAGTGTGGCTCACCTGTGGAGACGTAGTAGACTAAGTGTGGCTCACCTGTGGAGATGTGGTAGACTAAGTGTGGCTCACCTGTGGAGATGTGGTAGACTAAGTGTGGCTCACCTGTGGAGACGTAGTAGACTAAGTGTGGCTCACCTGTGGAGATGTGGTAGACTAAGTGTGGCTCACCTGTGGAGACGTAGTAGACTAAGTGTGGCTCACCTGTGGAGACGTAGTAGACTAAGTGTGGCTCACCTGTAGAGACGTTAGTAGACTAAGTGTGGCTCACCTGTGGAGACGTAGTAGACTAAGTGTGGCTCACCTGTGGAGACGTAGTAGACTAAGTGTGGCTCACCTGTGGAGTCACCTGTGGAGACGTAGTAGACTAAGTGTGGCTCACCTGTGGAGACGTAGTAGACTAAGTGTGGCTCACCTGTGGAGACGTAGTAGACTAAGTGTGGCTCACCTGTGGAGACGTAGTAGACTAAGTGTGGCTCACCTGTGGAGACGTAGTAGACTAAGTGTGGCTCACCTGTGGAGACGTAGTAGACTAAGTGTGGCTCACCTGTGGAGACGTAGTAGACTAAGTGTGGCTCACCTGTGGAGACGTAGTAGACTAAGTGTGGCTCACCTGTGGAGACGTAGTAGACTAAGTGTGGCTCACCTGTGGAGACGTAGTAGACTAAGTGTGGCTCACCTGTGGAGACGTAGTAGACTAGGGGCTCAGTGAGAGGTAGACTAAGTGTGGCTCACCTGTGGAGACGTAGTAGACTAAGTGTGGCTCACCTGTGGAGACGTAGTAGACTAATTGTGGCTCACCTGTGGAGACGTAGTAGACTAAGTGTGGCTCACCTGTGGAGACGTAGTAGACTAAGTGTGGCTCACTTGTGGAGACGTGGTAGACTAAGTGTGGCTCACCTGTGGAGACGTAGTAGACTAAGTGTGGCTCACCTGTGGAGATGTGGTAGACTAAGTGTGGCTCACCTGTGGAGACGTAGTAGACTAAGTGTGGCTCACCTGTGGAGACATAGTAGACTAAGTGTGGCTCACTTGTGGAGACGTGGTAGACTAAGTGTGGCTCACCTGTGGAGACGTAGTGGACTAAGTGTGGCTCACCTGTGGAGACGTAGTAGACTAAGTGTGGCTCACCTGTGGAGACGTAGTAGACTAAGTGTGGCTCACCTGTGGAGACGTAGTAGACTAAGTGTGGCTCACCTGTGGAGACGTTGTAGACTAAGTGTGGCTCACCTGTGGAGACGTAGTAGACTAAGTGTGGCTCACCTGTGGAGACGTGGTAGACTAAGTGTGGCTCACCTGTGGAGACGTGGTAGACTAAGTGTGGCTCACCTGTAGAGACGTAGTAGACTAAGTGTGGCTCACCTGTGGAGACGTAGTAGACTAAGTGTGGCTCACCTGTAGAGACGTAGTAGACTAAGTGTGGCTCACCTGTGGAGACGTAGTAGACTAAGTGTGGCTCACCTGTAGAGACGTGGTAGACTAAGTGTGGCTCACCTGTAGAGACGTAGTAGACTAAGTGTGGCTCACCTGTAGAGACGTAGTAGACTAAGTGTGGCTCACCTGTGGAGACGTAGTAGACTAAGTGTGGCTCACCTGTAGAGACGTAGTAGACTAAGTGTGGCTCACCTGTAGAGACGTAGTAGACTAAGTGTGGCTCACCTGTAGAGACGTAGTAGACTAAGTGTGGCTCACCTGTAGAGACGTGGTAGACTAAGTGTGGCTCACCTGTGGAGACGTGGTAGACTAAGTGTGGCTCACCTGTGAGACGTAGTAGACTAAGTGTGGCTCACCTGTAGAGACGTAGTAGACTAAGTGTGGCTCAGACAGACTAAGTGTGGCTCACCTGTGAGACGTAGTAGACTAAGTGTGGCTCACCTGTAGAGACGTAGTAGACTAAGTGTGGCTCACCTGTAGAGACGTGTAGACTAAGTGTGGCTCACTGTAGAGACGTAGTAGACTAAGTGTGGCTCACCTGTAGAGACGTGGTAGACTAAGTGTGGCTCACCTGTAGAGACGTAGTAGACTAAGTGTGGCTCACCTGTAGAGACGTAGTAGACTAAGTGTGGCTCACCTGTAGAGACGTAGTAGACTAAGTGTGGCTCACCTGTAGAGACGTGGTAGACTAAGTGTGGCTCACCTGTAGAGACGTAGTAGACTAAGTGTGGCTCACCTGTAGAGACGTGGTAGACTAAGTGTGGCTCACCTGTAGAGACGTGGTAGACTAAGTGTGGCTCACCTGTAGAGACGTGGTAGACTAAGTGTGGCTCACCTGTGGAGATGTAGTAGACTAAGTGTGGCTCACCTGGCTGTGGAGACGTAGTAGAGCGCAGGGAGCAGGGCGAGCAGGGCGCACAGCGGGGTCAGCCACTTCCACATCACCAGCACGTCCTGCGGTTCTGTCCACACAAACAAACCAACAACCGTCATGAGACGTTCAGGACCCACTGAGGTGAGATTTTAACACAAATAAATTGACACAAATCCAAGAACAAAGGTTGAGGAGTTAACGTCACCTCCACAAGACAATGCTATAGTAGACTAATTGAAACTAACCGTATACCTGAGCCTAATCCTAACCTTAAGGATAGTGGAGTTGGCCTTCCCATCCTGAAAAAAGAAAAGCCTCCCGCTCTAGGATTAGCCTGCTCAGTGTCTTTCCCTATAGCCGTTTGCAGTCCGTTAGCATTAGCCTGCTCAGTGTCTTTCCCTATAGCCGTTTGCAGTCCATTAGCATTAGCCTGCTCAGTGTCTTTCCCTATAGCCGTTTGCAGTCCATTAGCATTAGCCTGCTCAGTGTCTTTCCCTATAGCCGTTTGCAGTCCGTTAGCATTAGCCTGCTCAGTGTCTTTCCCTATAGCCGTTTGCAGTCCGTTAGCATTAGCCTGCTCAGTGTCTTTCCCTATAGCCGTTTGCAGTCCATTAGCATTAGCCTGCTCAGTGTCTTCCCTATAGCCGTTTGCAGTCCGTTAGCATTAGCCTGCTCAGTGTCTTTCCCTATAGCCGTTTGCAGTCCGTTAGCATTAGCCTGCTCAGTGTCTTTCCCTATAGCCGTTTGCAGTCCATTAGCATTAGCCTGCTCAGTGTCTTTCCCTATAGCCGTTTGCAGCCCGTTAGCATTAGCCTGCTCAGTGGCTTTCCCTATAGCTGTTTGCAGTCCGTTAGCATTAGCCTGCTCAGTGTCTTTACCTATAGCCGTTTGCAGTCCGTTAGCATTAGCCTGCTCAGTGTCTTTCCCTATAGCCGTTAGCAGTCCGTTAGCAGTAGCCTGCTCAGTGTATTTCCCTATAGCCGTTGCAGTCTGTTAGCATTAGCCTGCTCAGTGTATTTCCCTATAGCCGTTTGCAGTCCGTTAGCATTAGCCTGCTCAGTGTCTTTCCCTATAGCCGTTAGCAGTCCGTTAGCATTAGCCTGCTCATTGTATTTTCCTTTACATTGCAACGATCTTTGAAGATTTTACTTTGGATATGAATTATCAGTTACCATAGTTACGTGATTTATAGGGGAATTCTACGCATAAACCTTTACAATGTTTGTTCCTAAAGTCGAGGCTCACCTGCGTATGTCCAGCAGCTCTGGGGGCTCCACTCGCCCCAGTCCCCCCCGTAGTCCTCGTGGCACGGCCTGGAGCGCACCTGCACACACTGCAGTCCCGGCTGCAGCCAGGACGTCTCCACACTTTTCTGAGGAGTCTTTCGCACGGGGCCAATGAGCTGCGAAACACGGACACAGATTACTGTCACTTCAAGGTCAGTGTCGCAAATGTGGGTGATTGTCTTATTCCAATCGTTTCATTTACTGAAGCTCTTCTTAACACTTAATACTTTACGATAAAGACAACGTGAACCCTATGAAGGATTTTCACACTTAAAAACGTGTTGTGAATCCGGCGCAGTTTCCTGACACTGCCCTCGTCAGTACGGATTTAACCGAGCACATTTTCTCCAGTTATTATCCAGGTATCCAGGCTTTACCCAAATCTAAAAGCTTCATGAAAACACGCATCAAAATAGAGACAAAACACGAGGCATAGACGAAGATGAAAAAGCAACACAAACATGAAGTCAAAAACGTGACAAAAAAAGCTACAAAAAAGTGACAAGAACTTGGTAACAATGCATGGAAACTAGGGGTGGGAAGCTCTGGGTAGCTCACGATTTGATACGATACGATAACGATTATCTCACGTTACGCCGATAATCGATATATTGCACAAAAATAACCTACGATACATCACGATAAAAAAAATGCTACTTTTAGCCTTTATTTTAACATACTACATATTATTCATCATTGACATTTCTTTTCATGTGCTTTGTACCACTTTTATAAATGATCCCTGACTTACTCACTGAAAATGGGTCATAGATCTGTCAGTGACTTCATTTACATTTAAATAAACAAGAAACCACAGTCCTGTTTAAAAAGGAATAAATCAACCCCAAATTAATCTTCTTTATAATTATAAAAACTATCATTAAAAGTAATGTATTTGTGTGACAGTGTTTGGTCCAAGTGCTTAAAACTGTAGTGCTGCCCCCTGCTGGTCTGACTGAATTCTTGATCATTGTTGGCCTCTATTGACTGTGAAAACAGTGGAGCACTGCTGCCTCATTAATATTCATGAAGTCGCTCATTAATATGCATGACGTCATCAAAAGTATCAGTATCGTATCGTTCCGCAAAATATCGCGATATATCGGAAAATCGATATATTGTCACACTCCTAATGGAAACACAAGGAAAAATCTTAGATCAGTTTCGTAGGTCTTAGCTTTCAAATGAGTCTTGTGCTCTGTTAAAGTGGGGGTTAAGAGCTACATGAATGAGGCCCATAGTCATTATTTTCTTCTTACTTTGCACTTCGGGGACAGACACTCGGCAGCAGAGTGGGCGTCGGTCTCGCTCTGGACGCGCAGCTGAAACTCCAGCTGTTCGTTCTTCAGAAAGTCGTGCTCCTCGTACCCAGAGCTCCACGTAAAGGTCCACAGGTCTGCGGTCTGACGCAGCTCCAGGTCAGCGGGCGCTCGGGTCTGGACTGGACACACAAACACATCCCTCCCTGAGAGTTCTTCTTCAGAGCTGACGTACACGACACAAGCAGCACTTACTGTTCTGCGACGGCTTGAAGGTTCCGTTCAGCCGGACACTGGAGCCGTTGTGCCGCAGGTCGAGCTCGAAGGTGGCGTCACTGTTCATGCAGTCCTCCTTTACACTCCAATTACAGACGTATTCACCGCGGCTCTGGACCAGTTCACACGAAACAGAAGTCGACCGGCATGTTCCATAACCACACTCACATCTGTCCGGGTAGGAACACAACGTTAATAAATAAGCAATTCCTATTGTTACATACCAGTGAAACCCAGAAAAGTCTGGAAAGGACTGTCAGGAAAAGGCCAAATGTGTGGGGGACCGTCACCTTACTCACTCCTCCCCGTTTACCACAATGACCACGTTCGAGGGGGAAATCATGGCGGATTTACAGACTCCTCCCCAGCTCTGACGAAGCATGTTCCTAATAAGGGCATAAGGGCGGGATCTTCGCTGTAGACTCCGCCCTTGTGTGACGTGTAGCTCGCGCAGCTCCAATGCTAACAGTCCGACCCTCACTAAGTAGGAGATTTCTAAAATGTTTCCTACGATAACCAGCCCGGTGCCTCTGATTGTGTCTAACCCAGCGTAATCACAGGAGGAATATCGAGCTCTAGACAGTTCCAAACAATTAGGCACCGGCATTAAAGTTGTTTTTAACGCGTCTAAAGTGCAATGGATTCCAATGGGGGACTAGCAGCTATATGGAGGTACTACAGCAATGGCGGCCTCCAGTGTCGTGGTCATAAAGCAGAGCAGGCAGCGGCCATTGGCCTCCACACACAGACAGATCCTGGACATGGGCTTCAGATGTCATATTCCTCTGAAGCATCCTGGTCTTCCTTAACTCCTCAGCAGAGCCACAGGCTGAGAGCATCCATGCCACTCACCGCATTAAGGCCGTCATCCAAGGAAAAGGCCCAAACCAAGGACTAAGTACATGTGCAGGGTTATAGTTTTAATTTGTTTTATTGATTTCATGTAATATTCTAATCTGCTGAGATTTTGAATTTGGGTTTTGTACAAGCTGTGAGCCAAAATCATCAACATTAAAACAAACAAAGGCTTGACATGTTTCACTTTGCATGTTATGAGTCTCTATCATTCATTAGTTTCACATTTTAAATTGATTTACAGAAATAAATGAACTTTTCACGATATTCTAATTTTCCGAGTTGCGCCTGTACACCCAGTGAAAGGAATCGTGTTTGTCATTTTAATCAGCTCAACATCATTGGAAAGGCTCTTTGTGCCGTCCCCTCTAAGGCAGGGCCGGCCCCAGGCAAGACTGGGCTTCTTTAATTAAATATGAAAGTAAATCAATCACTCTGTATAAAATGGTATCGAGTCTTTTTCCTGTAGTTCTATAGCACTCAGGCTTTTCTCAAAGGGTAAATATTTTCTTAGATTATTTTTCTCCGTTTTTCTTTTGCCAGCGCGTTCCTTTTGGACACGGCTGGCAAAGCCTAGTTTTACTTTATTAGGATCATGGAGAGTGCAAGAAGCAGAAAGGTTTGGATCAAGAGTCGAGCTCCTGTTCCACTCATTCTTCTGTTAAAGAAGAATGAGTGGAACATTCATTCTTAGTTTTAGTTTTTGCCACATTTTCATCGCTTTTTGTCACTTTTTTGATGCATTTTCATCCTGGTTTCAGACCGATTTTTGTCGCTATTTTGACACTTTTTTGAAGAAGCTTTTAGATTTAGACTCACAGAGCCAGAGTGTGGTGTGTCTTTGGGAGGTTTTACCCGGTGAAGGTGAGGACGTAGGGGCTGGAATCCCACGGCCCAGTGATGTTTAGCGCACAGGACACCGAGCTCCAGTAATCCGTCACACAGCGCCAACTGTGGACTGAGACACAGCGTTAATACAAAACCACTGACCCAGACTCAGCCATTAGCAGTCCGTTAGCATTAGCCTGCTCAGTGTATTTCCCTATAGCCGTTTGCAGTCCGTTAGCATTAGCCTGCTCAGTGTATTTCCCTATAGCCATTAGCAGTCCGTTAACATTAGCCTGCTCAGTGTATTTCCTATAGCCGTTAGCATTTGTTAATATTAGCCTGCTCAGTGTATTTCCTTAGCCTCAGTGTATTTTTCCCTATAGCCATTAGCAGTCCGTTAGCATTAGCCTGCTCAGTGTATTTCCCTATAGCCATTAGCAGTCCGTTAGCATTAGCCTGCTCAGTGTATTTCCCTATAGCCGTTTGCAGTCCGTTAGCATTAGCCTGCTCAGTGTATTTCCCTATAGCCGTTTGCAGTCCGTTAGCATTAGCCTGCTCAGTGTATTTCCCTATAGCCGTTGCAGTCCGTTAGCATTAGCCTGCTCAGTGTATTTCCCTATAGCCATTAGCAGTCCGTTAGCATTAGCCTGCTCAGTGTATTTCCCTATAGCCATTAGCAGTCCGTTAGCATTAGCCTGCTCAGTGTATTTCCCTATAGCCATTAGCAGTCCGTTAGCATTAGCCTGCTCAGTGTATTTCCCTATAGCCGTTAGCAGTCTGTTAACATTAGCCTGCTCAGTGTATTTCCCTATAGCCGTTAGCAGTCTGTTACATTAGCCTGCTCAGTGTATTTCCCTATAGCCATTAGCAGTCCGTTAGCATTAGCCTGCTCAGTGTATTTCCCTATAGCCATTAGCAGTCTGTTAGCATTAGCCTGCTCAGTGTATTTCCCTATAGCCGTTAGCAGTCCGTTAGCATTAGCCTGCTCAGTGTATTTCCCTATAGCCGTTAGCAGTCTGTTAACATTAGCCTGCTCAGTGTATTTCCCTATAGCCGTTAGCAGTCCGTTAGCATTAGCCTGCTCAGTGTATTTCCCTATAGCCGTTAGCAGTCTGTTAACATTAGCCTGCTCAGTGTATTTCCCTATAGCCGTTAGCAGTCCGTCAGCATTAGCCTGCTCAGTGTATTTCTCTATATCCGTTAGCAGTCTGTTAGCATTAGCCTGCTCAGTGCATTTCCCTATAGCCGTTAGCAATCCGTTAGCATTAGCATGCTCAGTGTATTTCCCTATAGCCGTTAGCAGTCTGTTAGCATTAGCCTGCTCAGTGTGTTTCCCTATAGCCGTTAGCAGTCCAATCTTTCAGTTTCCCGACACAGCGCTTCATACAGCGGGAAAAGGAGGAAATGTGTGTTCCTTTGTGTGCATTAAAACTATTTCAGCAGTGATTGAAGAGACACAGATTCATAGACTTCAGAGAAGTTTATTGACGACAGGAAAACGTTTGAAACAATGTACGGTAGCTACGACGATCATCCGCGATGCAAAGCTCTTTTCTCTCTGAGCAAAAACACACGTGCAGGCGTCACCAGTGTTGGGTGCGTTACTTAAAAATGTTAATATATTCTATATTAGTGATTACAGCTCCATTACATATTACTGTTTCAAAAAGAGTTACACTACTTTTAGTTACTTTTGAGTTACTTCTGGCAAAATATAAACTGAAAATAGTAATAAAGCCACGGAGCAGAAGTGCAGTCAGACATTTTCTTTTCCTTCACTTTCTCCCATTCTCTTGTGTTTTGTTTTGAGGACATTAAAATCTAACTGCAGATCTAATTCACCAGAGTCCAACTTGATTTGGTGCATTTTATTTGACATTTTTCGTTTATATAATATTTAAATGCTCTTGGAACTCGAGTTACTTGAAATGTAATGACTAATTTATTCCCGTATTTTGTGTAAGTAATATGTTATATTCCTTAGTTATTTAGTTGTGTAACTCGTTACTTTTGTGATACGTTTCCTCCAACACTGGGCATCACACACGTTTGTACAGCATTTAGTGTCTGTTTTCCACAGCCACACTGAGGCCTGTTACAGCAGGACTGAAGGCCTTAGAGCAGGGGCGAATCCGAGCAGACAGGGGCTGGTGCATTACAGGGGAACCCCTGACTCAGAAATGGTCAGAATAAGAACAAATAAAAAAATATTATTTTATATTTATATTCAAGACTGCAGGAATAGCAGCTCATGTTTAAAATACTTTTTAATTATATTTTTTTTTATTTTTTTTATGGGCCCCCTGCCTTAAATGCTGTCCTAGTGTTTTAACAACTTTGGTACAGACTGGAGACTTCAAAATACATTTTCTTTTATTTGTGACTATTAAATATTGGCTAAACTTAAAGGAATATTTCAGGATTTTTGACATTGGGCCTCATTTCCTAGTTAGTGTTGTTGATGTCTGGAGATATTTTTTCTTAAATTCATGCAGTTCTTATATTTGAAGAGTCTAGTGGCGCTAGGCTAATGCTAGGCTAAAGCATGTCTATGGTATCAGTTAGCCTGCATTAAAAACAGTCTGACCCACTCCACAGTGCACCTGAGGTAAATCACTTATAACACCAGACTAACCATATAAATGTCTGTGTTAATAGAATCATTTAAAATAACTTATATTTGAGCAGCATCAGCTTCGTGGCTGTAAGCTAACGCAGCGGCGGAGTGATCTGCGAGAAAATAGTCCCTCAAAATGTGGTAATTCATGTGATACAAGGTCAGTTATATTTCAAACATTATTCTATTAACACAGACATTTATATGGTTAGTCTGGTGTTATAAGTGATTTACCTCAGGTGCACTGTGGAGTGGGTCACACTGTTTTTAATGCAGGCTAACTGATACCATAGAAATGCTTTAGCCTTGCCCTAGCCTAGCGCCACTAGACTCTTCAAATATAAGAACTGCATGAATTTAAGAAAAAAATATCTCCAGACATCAACAACACTCTGGATAACTAGGAAATGAGGCCCAATGTCAAAAATTCTGAATTATCCCTTTAATATTGAAATACGTTCGATTTTGTAAAACTTTGATAGTAACAAAAAAGTAAAAAAATGCAACATCTCAAGCAGGCTCTGGCACATTTGCATATTTTCAAGCAGGTTTTACATATTTTGAAAATAAGTTTAAAAAAATGTTAGGCTGATTTGGACTTGACTCAAGACCTGCATTCAGTGACTTACTCCACCTCTGACCGTTAGCATTAGCCTGCTCAGTGTATTTCCCTATAGCCATTAGCAGTCCGTTAGCATTAGCCTCAAACATCGCAAATTCCACATTTCGGTTCCTGTCAAAGCCTTGTTATAAAACATTCATGAAAGTCCAGAGCTTTGGAGATTAGACTGAGCGACTAAAAGTGTCTGACTCATGTTCATGTCACTAAACATCGTCATATAAGAAGTTACTGATAAAGGACCCACAGAAATGATAAAGCTCCGGTCAGTCACGTGATAGCTCCGCCCCTGCACCTCGACTGAACTCTCCCCCTCCTCCTCCACTTTAAACTTGAACTGCTGCTGATGAGAAGTGAAACCTCTGCTTTTCCTCACAGCTCTATCTCCGCGTCTGATCAGCAGTTTGTGGCTTTCAGAGTTGATCCGATATCAGGGCAGTTTTATGTTTAAAGAACAGCTTCTTTTTTACACCGTGTTTCTTTACAGCCTCAACGACAAAGAGGCGTGAATCAATAAAGCAGCATTTCAGAAGCACAAACACGACCAAGCTCAGAGCACAGTATTGTCTACATCAGACAGTCACAAAGGCTGGGACATCGCAGCCCCCCTTATCGTTCCTAAATTCTCTCGGGCCCCCCATAATAATAATTTACTCTATTCAAAGGAATTTGTAAACATTTTACAGCTAAAATTACATATAAAAAACAACAGCTATGACGGTGGGCTAAATACTGCTTTAAAGTAGTACAGTATAGCAAATATGTGTATTTTTCCATTTAAAATATATTGTTTTTCTATGTACTTGTTTTGTTGACAACCTTTGGGGCCTCCCTGCAGTCCCTCTGAGGCCCCCCAGGGGGCCCCGGACCCCACTTTGGGAACCACTGGTCTACATGATGATATTGAAATAGCTGTTTGGAAGATGTGCAGATTTACGATATCGGGTTTGTCTCCAGTGTCAAGAAATGTGGGGGAAATTAGGAAAAATGAAGGAAACATTTGGGGAAATTTGGAAAAAAAAGGGGGGGAAATTTGGAAAAAAATGCAAAGGGAATTGGAAAAAAATGAGGGAAACATTGGGGAAAAAGGAATGAAATTTGGGAAATGCACACAAAAAAGGAGATAAAATGGGAAAAGGAAAAATAATAAGTTCACAAAAATTTGCTAAAATGTGAAAGTAATGCAGGAAAGAAGGGGAAAGAGTAGGAAAAATAGGAAAAAAATGTCAAAAAAAAGTAGGGAAATGGAAAAGGAATGGAATAAAAATAAGGGAAAAATTGAAAAAAAGAAGAAAGAAAAAATTGGGAACAAATAAGTATAAATAACAATTAAGAAAAAATGAGGAAAACATTGTTAAAAAATTGGAAAAAAATGGCTTCATCATCGTCATGGAGACTCGTTCTGCAGTCTGAGTCGCGTTCAGGAGCGATGTGTATTTTGCGGTAAACCAGGCGGTGTTTGTGTTACAACAAAGCAGTGTAAATAACCATGTGTTCTCCACACAGAAGCACGAGAGCTGCCTGTGCACGAGACCTAGAAGCTCATCAAAAGGTTAGAGCAGGAAACAGGACGTCGGTGGGAGGAACAGAGGTCTGACGGAGGAGAGAGGGGGAAATCTGGGCCTTTCACTGTTTCCCCAACGCAGAGAGTCTGAGTCAGCTGAGCCGTAAGAAACACGCTCGGTTAAGTCGGGGGTTAAGAGGTTAAAGTGTCTTCTTACAAACAGGACTGCGTACAGAGAAATAAAGACGACATATGAACCGTTTGTGTCAATTAAGATGTGGACAGGAAACTGACTTTTTTAATTGTTGACAGACCAGATGCACCTGCTCTCATAGATTTGACTCTAAATGGATTTTATTTTTTCGTGAGTGATCTGACGGCGACTATATTTAACATCAACACTGTTCGGAAACTTTTCTCTGTGATTCCAGGATGAATTTAAATGATTTAAAGAGTGTCAGTGTCAGGCTGATCCCAGGCTCTGTCCCGACTCGTTCCTCTGTCACTATGGTCCACGATGGTCCACTATGGTCCACGATGGTCCACTATGGTCACTATGGTCCTCAATGGTCCACCCTGACCTTTCAAGACATTGACCAAATAAATATGTGCAAGAAACGTCACTTAAAGACACACTGCGTAACATTTTGGACTATACTGTTGCCATCAGTGCAAAACATGCTCCTAATGACCAGCTCGACACAGAAAATGCTATTTCGGCAGCGGGTAATCAAAGAATGGATTTGGATGAGAACATAATCTATTTAAATCTCAAATTCTACAGACCTTTGCACATTTATGAGCTGTTTTTCAATGATGAAAATATCTGTCATAAAATAAATGCTTGTATTTCTATTTTATTTGTTGGGTAAAATTCTACGCGGTGTAGCTTTAAGATTTAAATTCTTTAAATCAAAGCCTTTCACTTTAAGTGCATATGACAGATTTTAATGCTCTTGAAAATATGACTTATTTAGATGGATCACATCAGTTGCATAGTTTTCATTTTTTTCAGTGAAGCAGCAATTTTAATGAAGAAATGTTGGGCAGAAAAGTTATTTTTATTTGAATGTTTAAGCTGCTGACAGGAAGTGACATAAAAGAAGGAAACATTCCATAGCAGTTTGACTCATTCATTTCCCATTGACTTAACATGGTTGCACGGCAACAGTTTAAAATTGTTTACCTTCTTCTATGTCACTTCCTGTCGGTGTCCAATAAGGAAGTGAAAACATAAACATCACAAAAATGGTCAAACTAAAGAAAACTGGGAATAATCTTTAGCAAAATCTGAAATATAATCGTGTTAACTGAGTTTTAGCAACAATTGTGTCTAATATGCACTTTAACATGTGTTTTTAGTCATGTAAATCTATCAAATACTGACTGATCAAAATCAGAAAGAACCTTTGCATCACACTTTTCATTCATTGTGGCTGGGAGAGGCCATTTGACTTTGACCAAACCCAGAGAGTGGAACAGCTTTAGTCCAACCCAGCGGAGACAGAGAAGTGTCCACGTGAGTGAAGAAGGGAACAGGTGAAAGGCATTAGTGTTTAATTTACAGTCCACCAAACTGCAGATGTCTGTCCCTAAAAACAAACGTTAATGAAAACTCTGCTGATGTGTTTGAGTGTGGACATAAATAACTGAATGTCTGCTCTGACGTCACACTGTGTTTACATCACAAACAGGAAGCCTCAGAATGCCTATTGTTTTAACCATAGTCCAGGGGCTCTTTGCTCAAGTCCTGCTTTACGGCGAAGGAGAACTTTACAGTCGGCTATTTTACGCCAAAATAACCGTCTCACATCCGACATGTTCCTCGAAGACAACACCAGCGGTTTAGGGTCAAACTTTGAGATGAAGTCGTCCTCAGGAGGAAACGATGAGACGAATGTCACGGTCCTCACTGCTGCCGTCGTCTATTATTACTGACAAGGACAGTCTGTCAGGGATCAGTCTGGTCACATGACACTGTTCTATTTATCTTTGGCTGTGTCCGAATGTCCACACTATTCCCTATATAGTGACTATATAGTGGTCACGCCATGTTGTAGGGGCGTCCGAATGTCCAGAGAGAAAAAGTAGTGCACTCAAAATTTCCCACAATGCATTCTGAAAAGTAGTGAGCAGCGGTGATCACTACACGGGTCAATATAGCCCACAATGCATTGTGAGAGTCGGAAAAGAACGGCCGACAGCAACAGGTCTTTGAACTAAACAACATGACTGAATGAAATCAGCTGTTTTAATCGTGTGTTGTGTATTTATCATGAATAAACGACTTAAATATAAACGGTTATAAATGCTAACGTGAGCTGCTAACCTTTAGCTCGAGCTGTTAAATGACCGATAGCTTCCTCTTGAATAATCCAAGCCATTCATGTAAAATCCATGTTAAATAAAACGTATCTGACTCGTATTTATCCATAAATATTCCACTGTCTCATGAGTTTGGTCTTTATCACAGAAATACATTTTTCCCGGAGTTTAGTGACTTTTAGCAGATGTAGTCACTCATTCTGCTGGAGCTTCAGACACCGGGCTCTGACCTACTTTCTTCACGTCTTCTGGAGTGATTTTTTTCCTTTAAAAAAAAAAATGTTTATGATAGTTTTCATTTTTATTTAAATGTCAAATAAAACGCCTGTAAAAATGCCAAAACGGTTGTTCTGTTTCATAAATAAACATTTGTAACAATAAATCAATTCAGAAAGAAAAAAAAAGGAAAAAGTCTGCACGCCGCAGCTCGCGTGACGTCACGCAGCTCAGAGAAAGTTGTGGCTTCTGTCCAAATCGCCAACAGAATCAGTGACTATATAGTCGACTATAGTGCGGGCCTATGTAGTGAATGAGGGGTTAGGGACGAGGGTGGACATTCAGACACAGCCTTTGTCATAGTTATGTCGTCTCAGAATAGTTGGACAAGTGTGTAAAGCTCTAACGGTGCATTTGGTTTAAACAGCTGCAGAATAATACTGAATGTGCTGCAGAAACTTGTGGGGAGATTTGAACAATCAATACTTCATAACAAATATACAAGTGTGGATGTAAAGACTCAAGGAGACTCGAGTTGTTTTTCTTTATAAATGCCCTGCTCCGTGTGGACGAGGCCTGTGTGAGCAGCAGCACGTGGGAAAAGAAAAGTCTAATGAGCGAGATTTGATCCAACGCACTATAGTGGAGCTAGAACTTTGTGGGGCACATGGACCGGTCTAAATAATTAAAGTCCTGAACAGAAATGAGATTCCAGCACGGCCCTGTCTGAAGCTACATCACTGTCATCTAGAACAGTGGTTCCCAAAGTGGGGGTCGGACGCCTCGGGGGTCGCGAGGCCTTGGGTGGGGGTCCCCAGATGATTTCAAGATGAAACAAAAAGAAAAATGCTACTGTTCTTAGTACATGTTTTACTGTAAATTCATTCAGTTGATCAAAATAAACTGTTTAGATACATATTAACTTGATTATAAAATGTTTTTCTTTCCTAAAGTAGTGTAAGAGGCAATAACTTTATACAATAATAATACATTAGTCTTATATAGCGCTTTTCCAGACGCTCAAAGTCGCTTTACAATTTGGTGCATTATTCATTCACTCCATACTCGGTGATGATAAGCGAGGCAACCAGTCTGCGCACATCAGCCACCACCACCAACCACTCACTCACTACATTCGCTAGGCTTCCTGGTGTTACTGAACGGTCTCCCATCCAAGTACTAACCAGGCCCTTCCCTGCTTAGCTTCCAAGGTCTGACGGGATTGGGCATCACAAAGGCGGTATGACCACAATGGGGGTCCCGAGATGTTTACGTGTCAATGTTGGGGTCCCGGACAAAAAGTTTGGGAACCCCTGATCTAGAACATCACTGTCATCTAGAACAGTGGTTCCCAATCTTTTTGCTTGAAGCCCCCCCTGCACGTGCTGTAGTCGCGCCGCGCCCCTCCCCCCCCCAGCCTAAAACTGTGGCCCCACAAATGTATCAAAACATGAAAATAATTAGTAATAAGTATTTATTTCAAACAAATACACTGACGTTGGAGTGTATAATGCACCTGCAGGCCTTACTCAGTCATGTTTGATGATTTCAGACCATTTATTTTGCTCAAATACTGTCATTTATGACCTGACACTCTGACCAGGCAAAGCTCTGCCCCCCTGCAATCCCAGACGCCCCCTCCTAATGATCCATAACATCCCTGTCATCCAGCAGAACATCCCTGTCATCCAGCAGAACACAGAACATCCCTGTCATCCAGCAGAACACAGAACATCACTGTCATCCAGCAGGACACAGAACATCACTGTCATCCAGCAGAACATCACTGTCATCCAGCAGGACACAGAACATCCCTGTCATCCAGCAGAACACAGAACATCACTGTCATCCAGCAGAACATCACTGTCATCCAGCAGAACACAGAACATCCTGTCATCCAGCAGAACACAGAACATCACTGTCATCCAGCAGAACATCCTGTCATCCAGCAGAACACAGAACATCCCTGTCATCCAGCAGAACACAGAACATCCCTGTCATCCAGCAGGACACAGAACATCCCTGTCATCCAGCAGGACACAGAACATCCCTGTCATCCAGCAGAACACAGAACATCACTCAGAGCAGAAGGTGCAGAGCTTTCTCTCTCCTGCATCAGTGGAAAAAGCCCAAACAGCAGCTTAAATAGTCACTCCTTAACATTTCAGAAATCAGCTCAAACACGGGTGTGAAGATGTTTTGTGTTGCCAGATACCTGTGAATGGGTTTGGAGCCGCCGCTGTGAGGAAGAAGTAGAACATCCACAGAGTCCTCATTGTTCTGCTGGAGCCGGAGCTGAAGCTGAGAAAAGAGTGAGAAACGGTTCATTTCTCACAGCGAGTCTTTCTGATGGAGCTGATCATATCAGGGACAAAGGAAGTGTCTCGCACGAAAGAGTTTTATCTTTTGGGCTTGTGGTTCATCTCTGAAAAACAATCACTTTTCTGCAGAAGTTTGCCCCGTGACAGCTGAGTGGAAAAAGTGACTTTTGCAGCATTTGGGTGTTTCAAACTGCTGATGAAGTCAGCAAACCTACATGTGTTAAATTTAGATCAGGGCTCTCCAAACCTTTAACCCCGGGAGCTACTTTTACCAAACTAAAGTGGCAGAGAGCTACTCAATGTTCAAAGATAAACATACACTATGTGTCCCGAGTTCTTCTGCTGCAAATTCAACAAACAGGTGCTCGTCATATAATTAGAATATCATGAAAAAGTTCATTTATTTCTGTAATTCAACTTGAAATACTCATTACATGCAAAGTGACAAATGTCAAGCCTTTATTTGTTATAATGGTGATTATGGCTCACAGTCCACTTTCTAAATATTCTAATTTTTATTTGGGGTTTTTACAAGCTGAACCATAATCAAAACTATAACAAATAAAGGCTATACATATGTCACTTTGCATGTAATGAGTCTGTCATATATTGGTTTCAATATTAGTTGAACAACAGAAGTGAATGCACTTTTTCATGATATTCTAATTATAGGATGAGCACCTGTATTTTTATGTATCCTTTATTTGTACAGGTTTCAAACATATCAATTATAAACAGTGCAAATAAAAATACAAAAGTTTTACAAATAAAACATGACACGATTAAAATGTCTATAGTTAAAACAGACCCATTTTCCAGACCTTTGAATAAAACTAAATTCTCCAGTGTGACCAGGCTGAGCAGCTTCAGGTCCTGCTGAAGCTCGTTCCAGCCGGGGGACCTGAGACGGAGGTTTGATCCCCGGCTCTGTGGTCAGGGCTGGGACTCTGAAGGACACAGAGTCCTGGGAGCGGAGGCTGCGATGGTTCACTCGTGTGTGGAGTAACAAGTATGAAGGCAGTAGTTGGAGAATAGAACAATAAACAGATACCAGTGCAAGAGTCTGAGCGCCATCTTACCAGCGAGTACAGGCTGTGGTGAGTTAACCTGTTACCTGCTGTTCCTCCTGATCAGGGGGTTAGGGTCAGGGTCAGGGTCAGGGTCAGGGTTAGGAACAGCAAATGTGATGCAAGATGTGTTTCACTCACGCAGCTCTTCATATGAGGCATCACACTGGCAGATGGGCTGTAATCTCCAGTCAATACGCTTGGAGATTTGGATGTGAATAATTGCTAATCCTAACCCTAAACTGGCAGATAACAGGTTACGTTTTTACTGTGATACATTCTAGCGCTCCGTGATACTCGGCATCGAGCGCAAAGAGCTGACAGAGACGTTCATATAAATGGTCTCAACTTAAACAGCGCTTTTCTACCTTCATCAGGCCCAAAGCTTCACATCAAGGAACTACTCACTCACACACCAGTGTAAGCAGACACTGGAGGCAAGGAGGGTAAAGTGTCTTGCCCAAAGACACAACAACAGTGTGCATACTGTTGTTGTGGCCATAGTCCAACGCCAACTCTTTTCTGGCTTGATAAGAGAAACTTATTTTAACAGAAGAAACTTTGAGCTCGAGTTTCTTCAGCAGCTTTTCAATGTGACCCTGACGGTAAAACTATCATCAGTGTGAATGATGAGGTATAATGTTTAAGTTTTCTTTTGACACAATTTGCTAAAAAACTAGTTACTTACGATTTGTGTTTAATCAGAATGGAACATGTTGTGTTGAAATGGTTTAGTAAAATATATTTAAAGGGATATTTCAGGATTTTTGACATTGGGCCTCATTTCCTATAGAGTGTTGTTGATTCTTAAATTCATGCAGTTCTTATATTTGAAGAGTCTAGTGGCGCTAGGCTAGGGCAAGGCTAGTGCATGTCTATGGTATCAGTTAGCCTGCATTAAAAAAACAGTGTGACCCACTCCACAGTGCACCTGAGGTAAATCACTTATAACACCAGACTAACCATATAAATGTCTGTGTTAATAGAATCATTTAAAATAACTTATATTTGAGCAGCATCAGCTTCGTGGCTGTAAGCTAACGCAGCGGCGGAGTGATCTGCGAGAAAATAGTCCCTCAAAATGTGGTAATTCATGTGATACAAGGTCAGTTATATTTCAAACATTATTCTATTAACACAGACATTTATATGGTTAGTCTGGTGTTATAAGTGATTTACCTCAGGTGCACTGTGGAGTGGGTCAGACTGTTTTTAATGCAGGCTAACTGATACCATAGAAATGCTTTAGCCTAAGACTAGCCTAGCGCCACTAGACTCTTCAAATATAAGAACTGCATGAATTTAAGAAAAAAATATCTCCAGACATCAACAACACTCTGGATAACTAGGAAATGAGGCCCTATGTCAAAAATCCTGAAATATCCCTTTAAGCTTTACTTTATTTACCTAAATGTTTGGTGACTGTGTTCAACATGTTCAAAACAAAAAGAAAATAATCTAAACTGTGACTTATGAAGCGTGTGTTACTTACAGTAGAAAGAGCCGGCGAGCAGCTCCGGAGCTCCGCGATCCCTGAGTTACATGTTTTATCCAGGGATGGCCCAGGCCTGGTGTCCTAGATCAGTCTCTCCAGCAGAGAATCTGAAGGGACTCAATTCTGCACCGTCACAAACAGCGCTGAGAGCACGAGGCAACACAACAGAGACCTCCACATGTGTGTGACCGGTCCTGCAGACAAAGACCCTGAGAGAGGACACGCCCACCCAGGCCTACACCTGTCATGTCCGGATTGAACTAAATCATGATGCATGCTTTGCTTGCATGCTGCAGAACACGAAGACCATGTCAGTGAGATTAGCTGATAGGCAACTGTCATCATCATAGTCATTATGAACGTAACGGGAAATGCAGATAAAGAACAAACACGGCCACGAACCACTGACTCATTGGTAGGTCGTCCTCCTCCTGCGCAGAGGAGCAAGACTAAAAGGAAATGTCAACACTTCTCTCTCTCTCTGAAGTCATCAGCTGGTTTTACTTCTTTGTTATAACTTGAAATCGATTTCAAATGACCCCCCCTGATTTCAGATTAACCCCCCCCCCGCCAATTACAATATGTATTGTTTGGCACGGCCGCCGTAAATAGAAAATGCCCGGATGTTAATGGATAATAATGCTACAACTTTCGTAACTTTTCATCTGCGGTTTTCTGCTCCAAACTTGCAAATAATATATATCAATAAATACATCCACTATCCTTAAGGTTAGGGCTAAGGTAAGAAAGCAGTTGAGAGGGGGGTAATCTGAAATCGGGGGGGTAGCTTGAAATCAATTTCAAATTACCGGGGTGTAGCCTGCAATGGGGGTAGTTTACACCGGGTCATAAGTGATATTTATTATTTGAGCAGATTTTATGTTTAAAATAATCAAATTTGACTGAGAAAGGACTAGAGGTGAATCGAATAAGTCTTTATTACCAGTTATTGTCACGTTTTGATGCGCACACTCGCACAGGGGGAGGAAAAAGGTTTGGGACCCACTGGTCTACTATAGTGCGGCTCCACAAAAGTGGCAAAGTGTGATGTGCCACACAGTGTTTCAGCAAACACAATGTCGGACACTAAGTAAGTAAATAAAGTTTATTTAGGAAGCACCTTTCACAGACAGAAAGTCACAAAGTGCTTCATGAAACATGATGGTGACAACCTTTAATCTGCTGGAATTAAAACGCCCCCATTCATTGGCTCCCAGTCACTTTTCATTTGAACTTTAAAAATCCTGCTGACCAGAGCCTTGTTTTATGACTAACTGCACTTTGTGTGTCTTTCTGCAGAGGGCGCTGAATAAACATGTCATGCCTCATCCAAGAGGCTCATGAGATCAGGAGGCGTTTTTACAGAGACTGTTACAAATGTGGGTTTTTCCCTTTTGTCACAAAGCCTTTGACTCTGACAGTGGTGGAGGCAGCGCTTCACAAACACACACACACACACACACGCACACGCACACGCACACGCACACGCACACGCACACGCACACACACACGTACACGCACACACACACACACACACACGCACACGCACACACACGCACACGCACACACACACACACGTGCACGCGCACGCGCACACATACACGCACACGCACACGCACACACACACGCAGACTCTGAACATTTCCTCTCCTGCTGCGCCATTTCCTAAAGGTTTACAGAATATAAGGCAACTTAATAACACGCATTTCGTACACAAGGCAACTCAATGCACCTAAAGCTCTCTATGGTTTGATCATCCGTGTATCTAATGTCTAATGTCTGTAAGATCCATGTATCTAACGTCTGTGCTGCGGTTAGATTCACACTGACCCTAAAGTGCCGCTCCCGGGCCTAAAGTCCCTTTAAGTCGACCTAACTAGAGCCTGTGTGAAAACACCCTAAGATCCAAATCATCACAACCAAAAAGGGGCAGAAGCAAAGCCCTGAGTACTATCAGCTGGGAAACGGCGAGTGATTGACCGGGGAGCTTAAGACGGGGATCCTGGACGATGAATGGCTGAGCGGAATAGGCGGCTGCGATGATGCTGATGTGGAGGTGTGGCTTGCGATGGGGCCGTGATTGGGTGATTGGTGAAGGCTGCCGTTGAGGTGATGAGTGAAGGCCGCAGGTACGTCTCCAGGTTGAATTTGCGCTGAAGCTTCATTTCACATAAAATAGCAAAAGGAATCTCATAAATCACATAATTAATATGAATTAATTATTTCCCATTTCACTGATTTTTAAAACATTTTTTTAAAGAGAATTTATTGACTTCTATCACTAAGGCCATTCCATATTTTTACTCCGTTGACTAAAACACATCTTTGTTTGGCTCTAGTTCTTATTATCCCTGGTTCAAACCAAAGCAAACACCTTAAATTATAGGTATCACTTTATTTTACACTACGTTGATACATTGTACCCAACTAAATTTAGTACAATGTGTAATAACTTGTACCTATGCAGTACATACACAATGGACGTACCCAGTGGCGTAGCAAGGGTACCAAGGGGCCCCAAGCAAGAATGTCAGTAGGGGGCCCTCTGGTGGCCGCTCGGTGTACTGCGCACTGGGAGAGAGGATGTCATTTGGGTAGGAGCGGGTCACCTGACAACTCCCATAATGCAGTTCTCTGCATAGGTTTTCCTCAGAACAGAAGGATGAGGTTCTTTAGGTCATGAAGACAGTTACAATAAACTAGTTTCACTATTAGAAATATAATCTGGTGGAGCCATGAGTAAAAAAGTCTGTCCACTGCTCATTATAAGTTAACATTGGGGAACCATGACTCACTAAAGCAGCAGCAGGATGGGGATGAACAGCGCCACGGAGCATCGGTGGAGACTTGATGTAACTGCATCACAAAAATCATTAGGAAGACTGTGTATATCAAGCGTTTATTGCAGGTGTCTGAAAAACGGGTTGGTGCATTGGGGCCCTTTACAGTTGGGGGGCCCCAGGCAGCTGCCTGCTTTGCCTTATGGAAAGCTACGCCTCTGCATCTACCAAATCAGCTGTTAGGGCAGCTGGGTGGAGGTTTGTTGATGGGGAGTTACTGCCCTCTTCAACTGGCCCGCTCTACACCCTGGCTTTTTAATGCACCACACTATGCAGGGCTTACATCATATCTCACATATAACTCAATTCAATAAATATATAATAATAATAATAATAATAATTAAACACAAATTAAAATTATATTGAGGATGGTAATGACAACTGGGAAGTAGCAAGATCTCAAGAGTAATATAATATATTATATCAAGAGTATATTATGCATTAATGTACCTTTATAACATAAAAGTAACTCTCGGTAATGTTTGGCTCGGGTAACAAGCTGAAAGAAATTTATTAATGATCGCATTTTGTTACTTGCTTTGTGCTAGACATCGTACATGAAACAAGATCGTTGTTGTAGTTGTGCTTCGTTTCAATTAATTATATAATCAGTTCAAATATTGTTTTGTAAGTTTGTAAGTTGGTCTTTGCTAATGTAGCTGCTTGAAATGATGTCTTGTTGATGTTTTGTTCCTTCTGTACCATTGTGTGAAATGTACTTTTTTATTGCACTGAATTTGGGGGCGGAGCTCATAAGCTTCTTGCTTCAGCCCACTCCTTTTGAGCAGAATGAAATAAACTAAACTATCTCCTGTGACAAAGCCTCCATATGGACCCGATTTAGACTTTATTTCATTTGTATGTGATAAATAAGTTCATATTCCGACAGAAAATGGCTAAAAAGAGTTGACAATTGTGTTTCCCAAAACTTCCTTCCCCTCGGCGAGGCCACGCCCCCTCCTATGACGCAATGTCGTCTGTATCTATAGGCTCTTTAGAATGTTGTGATGTCACATGAACGCAACATATTCAATTTTTATTAATTTTCCCCATTTTTTTAACACATTTCACCAAATGTTCTTCCAACTGTTCCCTATTCCCCCCCAAAAATGTCCCTATTATTGCACCATTGTTTCCCCTCCATTTTGCCGCATTTTAATTATTATTGTTCTTTGCATATGTTTTTCCCTTTTGCATCTCTTCTAAATGATCTGCTAGACATTTTATCAGCTCATCTCTCCTGCGTGAAGCGTTGTGCGTGTGAGCGTGCACTTTTGCATGTTGTTGCAGTGAAGTTCATTATGAGTGGAACGCGGTGAGTTTCTAAAAGCGCTGAAACCACATCCTCAACCCGCGCTCATGACGCCCTCGCAGCTCTGCAGCCGAGCCGGTGCTGGGCCACAGTCATTTCCACCACATCCTCCTGTGACGAGGCGAGAGTTCAGCTCAGCTCTGGGTCTGATCGTTTTTAGACTCCACGAAGGGGATGCACTGTGATGTCGACCGAGCGCTGACTGATCCCACAAACCGGCGCCGTGTGTGGGGAGTTTGAGCCGTCGTTGGAGGCTCGTCCCAGTCATCGGAGGCTCGTCACAGTCATCTGAGGGTCGTCTGAGGGTCGTCCCAGTTGTCTGAGGGTCTTCCTTGTCATCTGAAAGTTGGCCCAGTCGTTGGAGGCTCGTCCCAGTCATCGGAGGCTCGTCTGAGGGTCGTCTGAGGGTCGTCTGAGGGTCGTCCCAGTCATCGGAGGCTCGTCCCAGTTGTCTGAGGGTCGTCTGAGGCTCATCCCAGTCATCGGAGGGTCTTCCTTGTCATCTGAAAGTTGGCCCAGTCTTTGGAGGGTTGTCCCAGTCATCGGAGGCTCGTCCCAGTCATCGGAGGCTCGTCTCATGGCCGTGAGAGCCGGCGTTCTGCTGCTTCTCCAGCTCTGTGTTTGGACTCGCACCAGTAAGTCTCTGGAAAAAGAATAATTATCTAAAGCAGCTCATTAGCGTTTTCATCTGATCTTAGATTCATTAAAACCGTCTCAAATTCAATGTAAAGAACCTTCATTTTTCCAGTGTGATTTAGTTTTTTGGAGCATTGGTAAAACACATCTTTCAATTTGTGCTGATTTTGTGCTGATTTATTATCAATAGAAAAATAATAATTTTCTTGCCTTGGACTTTTTTAAAATCTTATTTCAAGTGTTTGTGTTCAGTGAATTACCACCATCGTGAGCTCAATAAAGGCTTATCTGATTTTAATCTTTCAGGTTAAATGATCTCATTTTAAACAAACTATTGCCGCATTACTTGTCTTAATTCAAGCACATTTCAAGCCATTTTTCAAAGCTGGAATTTCCCCCAGTGGCTCCTAAAAAGGACTTAAAATGTCTTAAATGAAGGTTCTTTGTGTTGAATTTGAGTCGGTTTGAGATGAACTAAGATAAGATGAAAACGTTAACGCCAATGGAACGAGCAAAAATGTCACTTGAAATAACATTGACTTTTACATTTAAATTTGTTGTTGAGTCCAAGACTGGGAAGTTTGGAGTCTGTAGAAGGTAAAGTGGAGATGTTTTTGTGAAGATTAGGAATTTCTGTTTGTTGTTATGTTTCTGTACATTTGTATTTTCTACATATCTGTGAAATAAAATTAATGGAGTGAAAAAAAAAAAAAAAAAGATTAGGGATTTCTTCCACTGCGAGTTTCACCGTCGAACCGCTGGCTCAGAATCCTGGACCAGTTTTTGTTGTAGGAAATAATCCCTGGCCTTCACTGACGCTCTAATCCTACATCTACATCTGCGTCTTCTCTGTTGCAGCTGGAGCGTGTAACGTGAGCTGCACCACAGACTATAAGACTTTACTCAACTGTTCCTGCTCCGGCCTGAAGCCTCCAGAGACACTGCAGCTCCGGGTCCAGTGCAGGTGCCGCATCTTCATTCAATATTAGGTTTAACATGAGAACGTTGGGCAAACGTGTGTGTTTTTGTTAGAAGCTCAATGTTAGCTCATAATTCATGTATTACTAATTAATGACACAGTGTTCCGCATCAGACACTTCATGTTACCGTAACAGCGGCTCAGGTCATTTGAATATCAAGCATTAGTTTAAACGACTTGAACTGAGGATTACTTTGTTTGATGACATTACAAATGGTTCTGTTAATCTTGCTTGAAATAAGAGTAAGAATAAGAATAGTAGGATAAGACCATTGGGCCACATTCATGACACGTTCTGACGCACAAACTTGTTCTTAGCTGAGAACGTTCCTCTGTAAGAACAAACCCTAAGAACAGTCAGGACGACTCTTACGAACAAAAACATCTCCAGTTTTGTTCATAATCTGCTCCTGATGGAACAACATCCGGAGTCATATATTTGTACATAATCATGTAATAATTAATTCTAAAATGTAAAGGTGCTCACCATAATTAGAATATCATGAAAAAGTGCATTGACTTTTGTTCATTCATTTCATTTCATTTTCATTTATTCATTTATTTCAGGCAGACAATGGTAACAAAAGAAAAAATATACAGTATATAAATAAAATGATCCATTTCTACCTGAAAGGGAAGAAGATAATTTATTTAATCCCACCCCCAGTTCCCCATTCAGAGCTTAATACATTCAGCTTCACTGTTACTTTGTTCAAGGATTATTTTACAAATGTTATATCATGGTGGCGTTACCACAGGTAACAATAATTATTACATTACAACAAACTGTATACAAACAATATAAAGAAAATGATAAATTGTTAATCAGCTTAAACTGTGAAACTAATATATGACAGACTCAATAATAAATTACACTTTGGCTTGTTTTTATAATGGACCCCAGGAAGAGTCTTTGCGCTGGTAAAGACTAATGGGGATCCTTAAATAAAGAAATACATGCAAAGTGACATATGCATAGTCTTTGTTATAATGTTGATGATTATGGCTCAGCTTGTAAAAACCCCAAATGAAAAATCTCATGAAATTAGAATATTTTGAAAATGGACTGTGAGCCATAATCATCATATGTCACTTTGCAGGTAATGAGTCTATATCGTTTATTAGTCTCACAGTTTAAGTTGAATTACAGAAGTAAATGCACTTTTTCATGATATTCTTATTATATGACGAGCACCTGTAATTATCATAAAAGACAGACGCCTTTATTCAGAAATACGTTGGTAATATCACTTGTACTTTTGTGAATGTCAAGTAAAATACCCATGTATGAAAAACAAAAACTTTTGAATGCAACATTATCACAAATATTGCGTTAACTGCATTAATGTTATTTGATAAAGATGAGCGTCGGCCTCGATCCTGTGACTTTGTGATTTTAAAGGCTGAGCTGCCGCCGCATCTATTTAATCACTGACCCTTTAGCCATGTACAGGTTATATCGATTTAAAGTGCATATGACAGATATTAATGCTTTTGAAAATATAACTTATTTAGATGGATCATGTCAGTGAAGCAGTAAATTTAATGAAGAAATGTTGGGCAGAAAAGTTATTTTTATTTGAATTTTTAAGCTGCTGACAGGAAGTGACATAGAGGAGGGTAACATTCCAGAGCAGTTTGACTATTTTCCCATTGACTTAACATGGTCGGCACGGCAACAGTTTAAAGTTGTTTACCTTCTTCTATGTCACTTCCTGTCAGTGTCCAATTAGGAAGTGAAACTATAAACATCACAGAAACGGCCAAACTAAAGAAAACTGGGAATAATCTTTAGCCAAATCTGAAATATAATCGTGTTAAAGCAAACATTGTGTCTAATGTGTCAGATGCCCTTTAATCATTCTGTAATGAGAGCGAAGTCGCCCAAAGGTTTACGAGGCTCCTTGAGCAACATTATTATTTTCTTTTGGGGGTTTGTTTTGGATTCCTGTTTTGTTCATATCCTCCTCTGGCGCCTGTCGTGTCCTTATATGGTGAAAGAGGCGGTGCCATTATGCTAATTAGGATTGACCAGCTGTGAAGTATTTTCCTACTGAAGAACGTGTGGTGAATCTGGTGCAGTTTCCTGACACTGAACAAGTTTCTTAAGACGACGTTCATGAATGAGGCCCAGTGTTCACACTCCATTAGCAAAGACGGTAACCTGAGATCAAGACCAAACCTATTCAAACAAAACATCTCAGAACGACTGAAATAATGTAGGTCAAAAACCCAATTACATCTTATTGTCAAAACAACTCCAATTTGAATTATTATTATTATTATTTCTAGACATGGGTAACCTCTTAACTCCCACCTGAACTGAGCACATTTCCTCCAGTTTGGCTTTACCCAAATCAAAAAGCTAAAAAAGAAACAAACAGAAAAACAAAATGAAAACGCAACAAAAATACATCGAAAAACAACAAGTGACAACCTGGCAAAAAGTTACAATCACTTTCATAGGTCTTAGCTTTCAAATGAGGCATCACATTATCGCTCTCCAGTCGAGAAGTTTTTAGATTTGGGTAAAACCGAACTGGAGGCCGAGGGTATGAGGTTAATGTTGAGAAAACCCTAATTAAATGGACTCAACTTATATAGCGCTTTTCTACCTTTATCAGGCCCAAAGCGCTAAACCCTAAGAAAACCCTAATTATGCTGCACGGCTGAAAACTGTTGTGCTGATCAGAACTGGCCTGGCTGACCCCACACTTTGGAACGGTACTGTAAGTTAGTAATCATGTCGGGGCCAATAAATTTAAAAAGAAAAAGATCGGGCCTTGAGTCTGACATAATGGTTTAAACATTCTGTCTGTGAATTAAAACAACAGCAAGACATTTCTTCTTTAACCTGTTAACCCCCACCTTAACTGAGCACATTTTCTCAGGTTCGGCTTTCCCCAAGTCCAAAAGCTTCTAAACAGCAGAGCAACAGTGCAATGGCTCATTTGAAAGCTAAGGCATGTTAGGGCAGTTTTGTTGTGTTTTCTTCTCTTTTATTACGCTTTTTTGTTGTGTTTTCATCCTTGTTTTCGTCACTATTTTGACGCTTTTTCCAAGAAGCTTTTGATTTGGGTAAAGCCGAACTGGAGAAAATGTGCTGGGTTCAGGCGGGGGTTAAGAGGTTAACTTTATCATCTTTGACGAATAAACAAAACAAATTAGAAGTTCTTCCCATTCCTTTCAATGTCTTCTGTTTGACCTAAAGGGGGCGCTAACCTTGTCACTGCTCTCTATCCTGCTCGCTCTGCAGCCTGGACGACCTGACGCTGAACGAGTCCTGCCTGGTGAGAGCGGAGCAGCCCTTTTGTGACATGAAGCCCAAAGTCATGGACGAGATCGCCGACGTGGAAACGGTCTGCAGGGGCGAAGCTTTCAGCCTCCGCGACAACGCCATGGTATCCAGAACCCCGTCACACTGGCTGCTCAAATCTACAGGTGAGACGTCACTCTCATGCCCCGAGAGGGACCGGTCCAAAGGATCGTTTTACACTTAAACACGGGGTTTGTGTCGAGATGCATCGATCCATTAGAGCTGCTGTTTTTGTCCCACAGACACAAAGACAAAGTGTTATCAGTCACCTTGAGTCTCTCGCTCTGAAACCAGAAATCTGTGAGTAATCATGGACTCAGACCTGAACTTAAACAGCCACATCAAAGCAATAACATCATCAGCTTTTTTACCATCTGAAGAACATTAAGATCAGAGGAATAGTGTCAAAACCAGACTTAGAGAGACTCATCCATGCATTTGTCTCCAGCAGGTTAGACTACTGTAACGGCTGCTCACTGGCCTTTCTAAACGAGCTGTTAGACAGCTGCAGTACATCCAGAACGCTGCTGCTCGAGTCCTGACAAGAACCAGGAAATACCACCACATTAGTCCAGTGCTCCGGTCTCTGCACTGGCTTCCTGTCACTCAGAGAATAGAATTTAAAACAGCTCTGCTTGTTACAAGTCTTTTCATGGTTTAGCACCAAAGTCCATCTCTGACATGTTAGAGCCGTATGAACCATCTCAGGGAGGGGTCTCCTGGTGGTTCCAGAGTCAGGACTAAACACGCTGAGGCTAAAGCTCAAATCTGGAACAGTCTTCATGAGGATGTGAGACAGGCCTCAACTCTGACAATGTTCAAATCCAGGCTGAAAACAGCTCTTTTTACCCGAGAATATGAAAACTGAAAGTATTTGATCTGCACTCTTGCCTTTTACTGTCATTGATTCACTTTATGTTGATGTTTTAATGATTTGATCTGTTTTCTTGTAATTTGATGCACATTGGGGGGGAAATTGAGGAAAGAATTAGATATAATTAGGAAAATTTTGGGGGAAACTGTAGGAGGAAGATTGAGAATAAAAAAACTTAGAAATTTAGAAAAAACTCCTAATTTTATGTAGTGTCTATTGTGTCTTTTTGCCTTGCATGTTGTAAATACGCTACACAAATAAAGTTGACATTGACATTAGAGAAAATACCCAGTTATTCAGGCATTGGCCAAATCTTAAAGCTTCCTGAATAAAGTGTCAAAATAGCGACGAAAACGAGACTTAAATGAGGATGAATTAGCAACAGAAAACAGCACAAAAAAGTGACGACAAGTCTGCAACAATGATATGGGAAACAGCAGTGAATATGTAGCTCAGTGTGGTGGGTGTTGTGTGTTGTGGGTTAAGAGGTTTTTTTTAAATGTGGGTTTTCCGTTTGGTCTGAGCGTCTGAAGTTTGGTCGTGTGTTTGCAGTGAGACCTGCGCCTCCGTTTAACGTCAGCGTGAAAACGATCAAAGACTCGTTCACCCACATCACATGGAACCACGGGGAGAACAGCCTGACCTTCCGGCTGCGCATCAGGAGCTGCCGCGGCGATGAGAAGCCCGTGATTCTGGAGACGCCGCAGTCCTTTGTGCAGCTGAGTCCGTCCGTGCTGCCCCCTGCTGGCTGCCGTCGAGCGGACGTTCAGGCCAGGTTCCGCCCGGGTTACCGGTACGAGGGTCCGTGGAGCGAGTGGAGCGCGGCCGCCTCGTGGACCGACGCCGCTGACGGTACGACTCCACATCTGTCTGCTCTGTGTCATTTGGAAATGTGTTTTTATTTGTTTGTGTCTGATTCACAGGAACAGAATATTACTATTGGCTCATCGCTCTCCCCCTCATGCTGATACTCCTGCTGTGTTTTCTAAGAATTCTGTGAGTATGACTGTATTTACTTTTATCAGTGGTTCTTAAAGGACCTGTATCCTGCTATTTTAGCCATTGCAAAGTAAAGTATAGGCATTTATATGATATATTGTACCTCTATCATTATGGAGTACTCATTTTTGAGAGAAATATAAGTATTTTCTGGGGGTATTTTCCAAACCCGGAAGACAAGACGCTTTGATTCGGTTAACTCCGCCCCTCTCTCCGCTCATTCCACATTCACAGTATTATAAATATAAATATTGCTGCAAAAAGTGACGTTACTTCACATAATGCAGTTAAAAGGAGTTGACATGTGCAACACAGTTTCATAAAACACACACGCTAACACACACGCTAACACACAGGCTAACACACAGGCTAAAACACACACGCTAACACGCACGCTAATGGTAAATGGTAAATGGTCTCAACTTATATAGCGCTTTTCCACCTACATTAGGCACTCAAAGCGCTTTACAGCAAGGATCCACTCATACACCAGTGTACGCAGACACTGGAGGCAAGGTGGGTGAAGTGTCTTGCCCAAGGACACAACGACAGTGTGCACCTTCAGGAGGCGGGATTCGAACCCCCGACCTTCCGATCATGAGACTACCCGCTCTACCATCTGCGCCACCATCGCCCCAACACACGCTAACACACACGCTAACATGCACGCTAACACGCACGCTAACACACACGCTAACACACATGCTAACACACACGCTAACACACACGCTAACATGCACGCTAACATGCACGCTAACACGCACGCTAACACACACGCTAACACACATGCTAACACACACGCTAACACACACGCTAACACACACATGCTAACACACACGCTAACACACACGCTAACACACACATGCTAACACACACGCTAACACCACGCTACACACCGCTAACACACATGCTAACACACACGCTAACACACACGCTAACACACACATGCTAACACACACGCTAACACACACGCTAACACACACATGCTAACACACACGCTAACACACACGCTAACACACACATGCTAACACACACGCTAACACACGTTTTGATTGACTCACCGCTCAGCCTGGCCTCTGCATCGGGTTATGAGATCGCGTTGGTTATAAAAGTGAATCCACTTTGATTCTGGCCAAGGTTCACCAAGCATCCATCAGGTTGGTTGATAAAGTCGCTGAATCCCGGAAAGAAATTCCAACTCCTGGCGAGTGCACTCTTCTTTAGGAAGGTTGATTAGTCCTGTTCCTCTCAGAGCCAAACGCAAACCCGTGACATTATCGTTGGGTAAGAAAAAAGAACAGGCGTGTCCAGAGTAGGTTAGAAAGAGCTCAGTCTTCACAAACATGACTTCTGTTCGGATTTGTTTACTCTCCCAGGACAGCACAGACGCGTCGGAGAGTTTTTTTTCTTTTCTTTTTTTTCTTCTTTTTTTTTCTTTATTGCTCTCTTACAACAACAAAATGAAAAGCTGTTTTATAAATTAAAATCAGGCCGTAAGGCATTACATTACAGACGTCGAGCACTTCCGTTCCTTTGTGACGACACAACTGAACAGCTCAGTGGTTTACCAGGAGAGGGTGGAGCAGCTGCTCAGAGAGCAGGATTCAGGAGGATTACTGAGAACTGCGTGAATGAAGCCAAAAAACGCTCTGGGGGTGTTTTTGAGAAGGAAATAGCAACAACATGGTTAAAAACTCCAAAAAGTCGATTTTTCATGATATAGGACCTTTAAAGCAGAACTTGTTTACCTTAATAAATCCTTTCCGTAGTCCCTCTGGGGTAATACAAGTGTTAATGGGATGATTGGGGGGTCTTGCATCTCCCCCTGGTGTCTCTTCCCATGCACCGGGTCAGAGTCACCAATACACACTAATGGAATCCAGAAGAAGAAGCTAACAGGCTAACGGGCAAAGCTAACTGCGGGCTAGCGCCACTTAAACAGTATTTACAGCCAAGTTTGAGTGAAAAAAATGATCTCCATTGTGTAATTGGATGAACAATATCCCTCTGTCCCTTTGTCTTTTCTCTCAGCGTAGTATTTACTCTCACGGACAATTAATGAGTAAAAAAACACTTTCTGAAGGAACATATTGGAAAAGGCCACTGACGATTCTTATTATTTTCATTGAGTAACACAAGTAACACACTACAACATGTGTAGCCGAGGAGCATTCGGGCGTGTGCGTGCAGCCTAACTGGACTTATCAGGGTGGGAAGTCTGCAGTGTTAAAAGCATATTTAATATCAGAGGAGGACCAATCAGCTCCTGCACAGAGAGGAGGAGGAGGAGCAACTGTGGGGGACAAACTTCACAATTATCCCGATATTTGCCTAGGGTTTAAACATTCCACTGAAGCTGCAGAAATGACAGGAATTGGGTAATAAAATATTCCTCTTCATCGTCTGCTAAATGTCATGTTGAGCGAGACCTAATAAAATAAGTGTTTAAACAAATTCAACTCAAAACTCATAACAGTTTTTTTTGCAGTAAATGATAAATTCATTCTTGCTGGTTTTATCACGCAGCAGAAGAACCACATGACATTTAAACATAAGGCTTAGCTCCTGTCAACTTTACTGCCTGGTAAAGATGACAAACCTCTTACTGAAGCACGTTTCATTCAGCCTGTGATGTAACGCTGTAGAGGAGCAATAGCGTTAGCACCTCGTCCACTTGTCCACTTGCCCTGACCGCTGCAGCTTGCAATGATGAGGTGAGCGGGGCCCCCTTGTAGTGTAACACGGTTGTGGGGGTTTTCTGGTGTATTTAACGATTCTCTTCTAATGATCCCGATTATTAAAAATGTGGCGATCGATGAATTGCTGCTTTTTTCTAATCACGATTAATGATATTATTATCGTCCCATCCCCACTCGCTAATGGAGTGATACTGTGAACAACGTTGGTAGGCGGAGTTTGTGCAGACTCCTCCTCCTAGGTGTGCAAGAGAAAATAACGAGACAAACATTTTCATCCAAAACTAGAGCTGTTTCTAATGAAGACACATCAGTAAACCTGAAACAAAACCATATCTGATATCGACCAAAGTAGAGATTGTGATTTCTATTAGATCTGGATGAACTGCCGGGTCCTTTACAGACCTGTGTGTCTCAGACCTCTCTCTGTATGAATGTATATCTATAATAAAGGTGATTTTCTCACAGCGACGTGTTTCCAGTCAGCTCAGTGTTACTCATAACACGCTCTCTCTCACTGCCTTTTACTGGCATCGCCTCCTACACCAAACCACGGCACGCACGGATGCAGAGCCACACTAAGCCAGCGCTAACATCGCCCCTTAGGCGTCTGCGATCATCAACACGGCAAACACAAACCTACAGACGTGTTCACACGAAAGCACAAGGATAATCAAGGCTGTGACATGTTTAGAAATGAATAAAATAGAGCTGCAGATGAGTCACATCCAAAACCATTAAAGTATAGCCTCTAAGTCCTAACACTAGCAACTAATCCTTAACCTTCCATGGGCTCAGCTGTTAGATCTCTATGCAGTTAGTGAACTAGAGCTTCAGCAGAATTTGCCCAATTCCACCGTCCTTACCCAGGGGAAGGGGAAGTGACATCACCAACAGCTGTTCTTCTTCTTCTTTAAAGTTCAGTGCAGGCCAAACAAAAGCGCATACCGCCCCCTACTGTATATTGTCCAACAACAACATAGTGTCCAAATAAAGACATTTAAGGAGAAAAAAGAAACATCCAAATGATCCTTCACATTTCCCTTTATTTTATCTCAACAGCTGTTTCATAAAGCTACAGTATGCAAATTAGCCATGTGGCTTAAGTTTCTACTAAATGAAGCAAAAGCACAAACTGCTTCATTTAGGCCATTTACTGAGGAGGCTCTTTAAAACCATGTGACTGAGCTGTGGGGACGACAACATGTATTTGTCACTTTTATAAAGTTTGGCTTGTGCAGAATAGTATTATTATTATTTATTTATTATTAAATCTGTCAATCAACAGTGGTGGCGAATGAATCACTCGAGGGTGGGGGTGAGGGGGGTGGGGGGATTGACGCAGTGGCTTATGGGAGTGTTTCCCAACAAGGGGTACGGGGACCCCTGGGGGTACTTGAGCACTTAGCAGGGGGTACTTGGAATTCATTTCATTTTTTCATTTATTTATTCATTTGAGCAGAAAAGTATTTCAAGCATTTTTTACAGCGGAAAACAAAAACAAGACTTTGTGCTCAAAAGGACTAGGAAGAAGTGCAAAGAACTTATAATAGACCTACTATTATTTAAGATGAAAAAGAAGGTGAAACTGAGTAGACTTTCAATATGAATTTCAAAGGAAAGTTCGTTTTAATTATGTTTTTCAGTAAAAAAGTTTTATTTAAAAACTTAATTTTGGACACAAATCACTGTTAAACACTGTATAATCTTAGTTTAGTTGGTCACTTTGTAATAATATTGGGAAGATCCTCAAGGTAGGGGTACTCAGAGTATAAATTAACGACTCAGGGGATACGCGAGACATAAAAGGTTGGGAACCACTGGCTTATGGGATGGAACATAGCTCCTAATCGCCGGTTAGTTAGCATCAGAGGTCCCTATGCTAAAGTGGCTATGATAGTTAGCATCAGAGGTCCCTATGCTAAAGTGGCTATGATAGTTAGCATCAGAGGTCCCTATGCTAAAGTGGCTATGATAGTTAGCATCAGAGGTCCCTATGCTAAAGTGGCTATGATAGTTAGCATCAGAGGTCCCTATGCTAAAGTGGCTATGATAGTTAGCATCAGAGGTCCCTATGCTAAAGTAGCTATGATAGTTAGCATCAGAGGTCCCTATGCTAAAGTGGCTATGATAGTTAGCATACAGGCCACTTTCCCTAACTCCTTCCTAACCGACAGCCCAATTCGGACGCTTCTTATCATGGCGGACGCTGACGCACATCCGGTTTGGCGTAAGACCTCTTACCAATTTACTGGTTTCGGATGGAGCATCTATTCTGTTAACAGGTCCCTTTTCTAAGGCTGGGAAATCTACAGGATTTTAATCACAATTAATTATTGCTATATTTAACCCTTTTTTAAGCCTTTAGATTTGGGCAAACAAGCCGTGGTGTAAGGTTCTGGCCAAGTCAAATAGAAGTAAAATAAGCCGTAGAAGCATAAAGACATGGTGAAAAATATGACAGTGGTATTTTAGTGCTTATGTCTCTCTGGGCCCCAGTGCAGCTGCGCTGGCTTCACTTCCTGATATGATGTTACGGTCCAGCAAACAATCTGTAAAATAGATACAAAGCTTTCAGTTTAACCTAAGGGGCCTCATGATGAAATGCCTATGCCGCCGGGCTCTGAGGGATGGGCCTGATTTTAGTTGTTTGATTTTTGTTGCGTTAGTGTTTGATACTGACCATTCGCTCTGAGATAAAACTCCTCCTGAATAAACACAGTCCAGTATTTACATCGGTCATGTTTTTAACACGTCCATCAGGTTCCTTTTGATTTGTGGAAACCCAGCTAAACCCTGACAGGGAAATAACGAGAGGAAGAACAGTGGCCTCCAAATTATGTATTTATTCGATTTGCATAACAATAGCATTGGACAAACAAGATATATCGTTTTTAGTGTTATAGCAAAACTGCTTTTTATCTGTTGATGGGCTTTTATCTGACTAAATACTAAGATCTCTTCTTTCCCCTGTGATGCGGTGGCGTTTGTGTGAGGGACTGGTGCTTTGGAATGTAAACGATAAATGATCTGTATTAAAGGAACTTGAGATAAATTACAAAAATGCTGTTATGGCTGCTTCCGCTGGTCATTACAAATTAAACAGAATTGGGGCAGGCGAGATGTGGACCTGTTGTAGGGCCCCCCTCTCAACGGGCTCATAAATCTTGTCTTATTATAGGATTATAAAGCGGTTCACATCATCAACTAGTTAGGGCGGCAGGGTGGGGGCTCGCTGGGGGGGGGGGGGGGGGGGGGTACCGCCCTCTACCACATGAGAAACATGATACATTTGAAGATGATATTTTTGAGAATGATATCATTGTCATTGTTATTATGGTGATGATAATATATGTATAATAAATATGTGTGCTAGTAATGTATGTGTATGCATATATATGTATACATATGTATATATATATATATATATATATATATATATATATATATATATATATATATATATATATATATATATATATATATACAGTATGTATATCTAAAACACTATGACTATTTAAACAATAAGTAAATCAATAGAATGGTGACCAGAATGGTAATATAAGCAATGATACGTAAAAACACTCAGAAATCACAAACTTTTCTATTGTATTGTATTTTGAATATGGGGTAGGCATTTATAAGCTTTCTTGCTTCGGCCTACTCCTTTTGAGTTATTTATTTTTATTTTTTCTTGGCTTTTTTGTGATAATGTAAATGAAATTATGTAAATAATTGTAAATAACGCACTGTAAATAATAGCTCAAATAAAAAAATATATATATATATATATTTTCCTGTAAACTAATAACTTGTAATGCTGTTTTCCAGGCTTTGGCAGAGGAAGCTGAAGGTGATGGCGTACGTCCCGGACCCTGGAGAGTTCTTCAAGCCTCTGTACAGCAGTTACCAGGGGGATTTTAAGGTACGACTTTTCTAAACTGATAAACAGGCTGCGAAAAATCATCTAGGAATAAAGAGGCCATGGTTTTAAAATTGAAAGAGTTTTTTTAAATTGCAAATAAAGGAGTCCCCCAGGGCTCTATGTTAGGGCCGATGTTGTTTCAAATGTTTATGAATTCCTCTAGATGCAACATCACGCATAGATTTAACCTCTTAACCCCCACCTGAACATTTTCTCCAGTTCGGCTTAACCCAAATCTAAAAGCTTCGTAAAAAAAAGTGTCAAAATAGCAATGATGACAAAAGTAACAAAAACACAACGTTAAAGCAACAAAAAAGAAATGAAAGGAAATGTCAAAAAAGTGTCAACAACAACGTCATGTGCACCAGTGCTCCCTCTGCTGGCCAAGCTGCACAGTTTCTTCAGAAAGATTTTTGATTAAATAAAAATAAAAAACTCTGGAAATAGACAAACATTTAACACACATTTAAATCGAATGGTCTTTCAAATTCATAATTCAATTCACAACATCATCTTACAATGTTGAGACTATAGAGAGTCTGTTACTGTAAAGTCCCTCCCTCCCGGATCTCAGCAGCTAATCAGAGTCTAGTATCCTCCTGCGTCGACCAATGAGACAAGCTTTCCCTGTGCACCAGCCCGTCGGGTCCAATCAGGAGGGAGGGGGAGGAGCTTGATCCTGTACTCCTCATTTTGCAAACTAAGAAGGACTTCCTGGTTAAAGAGGGAGGCGTTTGATTGTTTACTTTTAAATTTCACTCTCTCTCCTCACTTTGCAAACTTACACATCATCACTTGAACCTTTTGTTGCTTTTTTATTGCTCTTTTGACGTGTGTTTTTGTCGCAGACACACATCAGTGGCCTCTAAACCTTATCTTCTAACATGTTAATGATAAAGAAACCACAGGAATGATATAAAGGTCATAAGAGGGACTTTCTAAGCTCATAAACATAATTAATGTAAATAAAGAGAGGAAAGGTTTGACATTTGTGAGTCTTGTTCTGATGTCGAGTTCTGCGTTGACATTCACACCTTCAGCAGCAGAGGCTCAGGGACTTCCCCGGTGACGCTCTGTGGCACATGAGTCAGCTCAGTCGCACCGCATGGAAAACACCTCCGTCGATGTGTGAATTCATCCGCTGTGTTTATTTTTACTGCATAAACACCAAAGTTATGGTCTACGACTCTACGACATATTCAGATCTAGTTTGGGCTGAAATTTACCAAATTTCTTGCTCAAAAGTTTTGTCCAATATGTCGCGTTCATGTGACGTCACGATCTTCTAAAGAGCCTGTAATGCAAATATAATAAATGATTGAAATATGTGCAGATTTTTTTCCAATGTTTGTGGCATTAAAAAGCATTAAATGTGATTTTCTTCTGCCGGTACGTGCAGGTCGACAGATGCTTTTTACTGTAACTGCACACTGTCCTTTCAATAAACTAAACTAAAGTATAAACCCTGTCCTTGGTCCGACAGGTTGAGGACCACAAATAGTGTTCACGACACGACTGAGACCAGCGTTAATTTGGACACATTGATTGACATTACTTTGGTCTTAAAGCCTCTTCATACTCCACAAGACGCCTTTAGTCTTCTGATGAAAATGTTTTTTTAGTTTTAGTTGACTAACATTGCATGAGATAAGATAATCCTTTATTGATCTCACAAAGGAGAAATTCACTTGTTACATTGGGCTCTTAATAAGATCACTCAGGGTGTGCAGGATAGACAGTTCAATAGTAAAAGAGGTCTTATGTACAATGAGTAAAAGCAAAAATCTTAAGGGGCAGAAATATAAACAATAAGGAAATTAAAAAAAATTACAACAGACTATAAAAGTACAATATCAAGTTTACAGTCCTAGTTCAGGTTGTCAATTAGTGACGTAGATACAGAGAATATTGCACGTAGTTTTGCAAAGGGGTTATTGCACATGTTACTTTACATGTGAATTTAGTAAACTTTGCATTTATTATATTTATTATAATAATAGCGTTTATGTCTGTTCTCCACATGAACAAAGCTCAGAGCTGCTCTTTTGGCAGAGGATTTAAGTGAAATGAGGCTCTTACAAACTGTCAGTGAAGTTTGAATGATTTTAGTTTCTTCTTTTCATTTATATTTAGTCAGATTTTAGTTGATGGAAGTATCTGGACATTTTAGTCACAGTTTAAATGTCAGAATAGAATAGAACAACTTCTTCCATACAGTGATGTCTTATTCTCACATTCAGGTAAATTTGCCCAGCAAATATAATGAAATACATTAAAGTTTATTTTATTTTAGTATTTATTTATCCTTTATTTAACCAGGAAAGTCCCATTGAGATTAAAAACCTCTTTTTCAAGGGAGTCCTGGCCAAGAGGCAGCAAAAGATACAGTTACAGAATTACATTGGCCAATACATTACATACTCATTATAAAAAAAAAACATTTACAAGAGGTCGACTCAAGTGCTCTCACTCTGGACTTAAATTCGTTCAATGGAATAAGATATGATCAAATCAGTTCATCGCAGACTCACCTCATCAAAAGTAAATGAAACAACTTTTAATTTAGTTTTAGTCTCATTTTAGTCAGAACTAAACTCAAGACGAAATATTTTACTCTTGGAAACCATGAAATCACTGCTGAAATCAAACCGTTTGTTTTCACTGAGACTTCCTGGAGACTCGCCTTATCTCCAGGGGACGTCTCGGAGACATCTCTGTGACCAGCAGCAACTGGAGTCTCTAACTAGTCTCCAGGCCGGTGAGATAGGCCGTTAACTCGCCCTTCTCCCAGGTTAAAACATTACTAAAGGGGCGTGGCCTGTGCGTCACTTCTAAGAGCTCTGTTTCTTTCGGTGCATGTGTCCCTCAGCCCTGACCTCGTGTTGTGTTTCAGGCCTGGGTGAAGCCTGCGTTTGCTGGACACGCCTCCCTGATGGACCTCGGCTACGTCGTGACCCGCTCGTCCCTGTCCGGCTCCGGCCTCGCCCTCAGCCCGGTCCACAGCGTCTCCCTGGAGTCCGTGTCCACCGCGAGCCTCCCGGAGTTGTACGGTGACCTGCGAGAGGCCGACGCTCCGCCCCCGCGTGAGCAGCTGCACCTCAGCAACCTCCACATCGTCCAGGACTTCGACGGAGACGAGTGGTCCGGGAACGACTACCCGCTGATGGACCTGGACACCATCGACAGCGGGTTCGGGGAGTGCAGCAGCCCCCCGGCCACGGAACAGCTCCTCTGCAGACACGAGGCCACGGACTCAGGGCCCGATCTGTCCCACTCCAGTTACGTCAAACAGTGGACCACGGCCCAGGACGAGGAGCAGAGCCTTCAGCAGGACTTTCAGATGGAGCACAGCGGGACTCTATAGACACTGTAGACACTGTAGACACTTTCATCTTTAAATCTTTTCCTTTCATCAGTTTCTTTAATTCATTTAGTTTATTCAAAAACTAAACCAGATCCAAAATCCCTCTGAGCAAATCTTTATCACTAAAACGTCGCTAAGTAAAACCATAAATGTAAACCTGCTCTGTCCACACGTAATAGGGCATTTATAAACCCGCCCCGTCTGCTGAGGGACTCCATCGGCCCTGGGTTTGTCCGTCCATGGGAGTGGATCTCTCCTTCTGTGGTTCTCCCCAAGGTTTCTGAGTTTTTCCTCACCGTTTTTGGACTTTATGTTTGCCTGGATACTTAATTCGCCTGAACTTTACATTCTTACTGCTCTGTTTTATTGCCTTAATGTTCAGTGCAGCTGTGAGGAAACTCCTGTGTGATATTGGGCTATACAAAACCATTGATTGTTTGATTGATTGATTGAACATGAGGGACGGTTATTCGGTCTAACTTGAAAAGCCCAGAAGGAACAGTGGACGCTTGGATCAACTCAGCTTCACAACTTTTCTTGCAGCAGTTGTTGAAGAAGTTTCAGTAACAGACGCAGCAATCAAAGAAAACATGACTTAAAGATTAGTTTTTAACTTCTACTCACAATTGTATTTTAATGTACATACTGTAACAAACATAAAGTATATTTTAAACATTCATTCAGATTTTAAGTGCATTTGTACAATAAATGTATATTTTACCATTTTAATAGACCACGGGAGTGACCATTTTAATTATGAATTGAACAGCTTGTTTTAGTTTTGGTTGCACATTATACTTGTTTGTTTTAACACTAAAAGAGGACTCGAACTCACCAGTGGCGTCTCTGTTCTCCTCTGCATTAGGCCTGAACGATTTTGCCAAAAATCAATATTGCGATTTTTTTCAATCAATATTGCGATTTCGATTTTATTGCGATTTTCCACTAATAACTTTTTGTTGCAATACAATTAAATATTTACAACTGACTTAATCAAGTATTACTTACTCTTAAGTCCTTTATAATCATATGGAATATAATTCAAAATAGTCCACATAGACATTTACATAATTTACAATAAGCTTATACTGATTTTTTTTGTTTGTTTTGTAAATAGCCCAAATAATTTCTTGCTATTTGCTCTTGTGTATTAGTCAGTGGTTGTGAGATAAGTTCTTATCTTTATCCAAAACATTCCCAAACATAAGCCTCCAAAAGTGAGCCGCAAAGGCTCACCTTCATCTCTGTGGAGGCTCAGACGTGTGAGAGTTTCTGTGATCAGTGCATCAGAGGGATTAGCGCTGCAGCTAACGCAATGCTAATGGAGGAAAAAGCAATAGTCCTTCTGCTGCTTTATAAACGCTGATATGTTCACAGCACATCCACGATCTACCGCGCATCTTAAGTAGACTGAAGTAAACAAAAGCACACGGTGGAGCGCGGAGCTGACGTCGGGGGCGTCTCTCGCAGCTACATTCACTTCTATGAATATGTTCAGCAAAAGTTTCAAATGGGTCGCGTTCATGTGATGATGTCATATGGAGCAGGGGCCTATAGCTGGGTTTCATATTCTTTATTTATTTCAGACTCAAAAAGGTCCACAAGAAACATGTAAAAGAGACAGACAGAGAAATAAAACAGGGAATTACTATAGTCCATATAAGCAATTTCTCCAGTGCCTCCAAAGCACCGAGCTGTACCTGATACTGCTCTGGTCAGGCCGTATAAAAACAATTATAATTTCATTTTGCGAGTCCATGAGTCTCATCATAAATTTATAAACAACATTTCTTATTACAGCATTTAGTGTGGTCACATTATTCTGTACAAACAGCTGACTGGCACTGGTCCAGCAACGGACTTTCAAAAGAATCCTAAAGGCATCGTTGTGTGCTACTTGTAACTTGTGAAATGTAGCTTTTGTGTAGCAACACCACAGGGGGGCAGTGTAGAGCGTGTGCAGTCGGGTTTAAACAAGGCTATTTTTACATTATCTGTACACATTCCAAATTTTCGTACCAGCATGTTAGCTTGTGCATACAATTTACAGGACTGCCTCTGGATGTCATCATTATCAGAGAGGTCACTCCTGATGATGTGACCGAGGTACAGTTCCCCTCCTGACAAGTGGAACATGGGAAACAGCCTTACGCTGCTCTCGAGTCCTCACAATCATCACAACACTCTTGTTAAACTTGATGTCATATTGTTCACCATATTCAGTACACACTTTTAGCAAATGCTGGAGGCCTGCAGAGTAGGGTGACATGATGACCAGGTCATCAGCATAAAGTAGATCATCATGCAGCCGGTCTTACAGTTGTTCAATGTTCGGGAGAGATCGTCCATGTAAAGGTTAAAAAGCATGGGAGACAGGATCCCACCCTGTCTCACCCCATTAGTCACAGAAAAAGGACTTGATGTCGGCGGATGTCGCAGTGACATCACAGCGTTCTAAAGGCCTATAATATTATATAGAGGTCAAATTACTTTGTTTTTGAGGAAATGTTTGGTCTTGTACAGAGAGATCATGGACCCAGTGACTGATATTAATGATCACTTTTGTAATTCATACATTTCCTTGTTAGATACAACTTGTGAAAGCGTAATGCAGTTAATAGGAAAAACTGGCTCCTCCCCCACTGTGACATCATCACATTCTAGAACCTGCATCCCAGCAATAGGCTCTTTAGACTGCTGTGCTGTCCCGTGAACACACCCTCTTATTCACCTGCAGAGTCATTTTCTGCTACACTTGAGCCTCATTAAAACAAATGGTTTGTTTTTCCTAAATCCTTTCTGAAAAGTCTGGGGCAAACTTTAGCTGAGGAGACTCTGGGGACGGAGGCCTAATGTGGCCCCCGGGCCGCCCTGTCGCTGATGTGGAGCGTGACACTGTTGTTATTGTTGAAGCGCTGACCTTTGTGACAAACCCCGGGCGGACGCTCCTCTGCAGACGCTCAGGCCTCAGGGACGAGCCGCGAATGTCACCGTGATGCAACAGTCGTTAGGCTTTTCACACGGCCCTCAGAGACTTTAAACTCTGTCAAACTAATCCAGCCACTAAAGAGAACATGCACACGTCCTGTTGAAGAATAGCAAAAACAATTCACATTTCTAATGGTTGGAGCTTAACAAGGCTCAAGCAGAACAACAATCTGCAACAAGAAGAACTGTGAGTGAGACAAAAAAACAAAGTAAACCTTTTATTGAAAACAACCACTAAACTGAAATAGTCTGTTTAGGACCGGCCTTTAAAAGGTCATTTTCTGTCATGACTTTGTCCGGGATACAAAGGTTTAGATGGTGGTCAGGTTTGTTGAGCCTCTCGCTGCTGAGGGACGCAGTGACACAGTCAGATCCTGAGGTTATGGAACATATATGTCAAGTGTTCACCATGACAGTCCGATACAGCGACATCACTGCCCATAGACATAATAATAATAATAATAATAATAATAATAATAATAATAATAATCGCCTCCGTCTGCTCACTCCTCCCAGTTTTAACTTTTGATTAAAATTAGCATTGATTCATTTTCTTATTTTTTTAAAATCTTTTTGTATCACTTAGTTGTGTTGTTGTTTTTATGATGTGTGTGCTGCACTTTGGTCAACCCTGTTGTTTTTAAAGTGCATTATAAATAAAGCAGGATTGGAAATCATCTGACGGAGCGTGTTCCTAAAAAGGGCATGAGGGCGGGATCTTCACTGTAGACTCCGCCCTCGCAGGGTGCATAGTTCGGTTGTAGCCGCGCCATTAGCACTAATGCTAACAGCCTGTCAAGTCCGGCCCTCATTAGTATACGAGATTTCTAAAATGTTTATTACAAAAACAGCCTGGTTTCTTTAATTGTAACTAACCCAGCGTTGTCACAGGAGGAATATCTAAATGTAGAAAGTTTTGAAAAAATTAGAAACCAGGCTTTACAGTTGCTTAAATCGTGTGTAAAGTGCGATGCTTTCTAATGGAAGACTAGCTTGCTATGCCACACACATATGGAAGTACTGCAGCAATGTCGGCCCCGAGCGTCGCGGTCTTAAAGCAGAGCAACCAGCGGCCATTGCTGTCGCTCTCACGCTTCATCCGTCACTGAGAACAAGACCCTGAGATACTTGAACCAGTTGAGGCGAGGATTCTCCACCGACCTGGAGAGGAGAAGCACCTTTTTCTGATGGAGGACCATGGCCTTGGATTTGGAGGAGCTGATCTTCATCTCAGAGAGGGACCATCACCCCGGTCTGCCACTCCAGAGGCACTGTACCTGAGATGTTTCAGCTAAGACAGTCCCATCCAGAGACTTAAACAGGACGGACCTCATCCACCCCTGGACCCGCTCTCACCCGAATCAGCCATACTTTTATAGATCGAAAAGCACTGTATAAGTTCAGACCATTTACCATTTATTAATCCCCGTACGGGAAGTCGTTCTCTGCATTTGACCCATCCTTGATGCCGCTTGGGCGACCTGTTGGAGCAATGAGCTCCAGCGTGGGCCAGTCACATCTGGAGATGGGTATCTCCAGATGTGAAGCCAGGCTAATGGTCAGAACCATCTGGCCAGAGGATTAACCTATTGTACATTTTTTAGTGGTAGGAGGAAACCAGAGTACCTGGGAGACACCTGCGCAGACATGGGGAGAACATGCAAACAGAAATACCCCGTCCCTGGTGGGAATCAAACCCAGGTGTTTTAGCTGTGAAGCACGAGTGCTAACCGCTGTACCACTGTGCTGTCCCAAGGCAGGACTCCTCCTTCAGCTTGACGGGATCCCTTACTTTCAGGCTCCACCACTGGGTTCTGGGATTGCCACCGCGACAGGCACCAGAGACCTTACGGCCACAGCTAAGAGTAGCCGCATCGACAATGGAGGAAGAGAACATGGTCCACTCGGACTCCATGTCTCCAACCTCCCTCGGGATCTGGGTGAAGCTCTTACGGGGGTGGGAGTTGAAGACCCTACTGACAGAGGGATTCACCAGATGTTCCCTACAGACCCTCACAACACGTTTGGGTCTGTCAGGTCTGACCGGCTTCCTCCCCTGCCAGCGGATCCAGCTCACCAGCTCCGCCCTCTCTTCACCCGAGTGTGCGAGACACACGGCCGGAGGTCAGATGACACAACTACAAAGTCGATCATCGACCTCCTTCAGATCGAGGCCGTTCTTCCCAATCACCCCCGTCCAGGTCTCACTGTCGTTACCCGTGGGCATTGAAGTCCCCCAGTAGAACAAGAAAGCCGGGTACTCTGCACCGATGTTGGGCCCGTAGGCCGAGACAACGGTGAGAGACCTGTCCCCGACCTGAAGGTGTAGGGACGCGACCCTTTTCACCACACGGCGGATGAGCCACGGAAGAGGGTGTGTTCACGGGACAGCACAACAGTCTAAAGAGCCTATTGCTGGGATGCAGGTTCTAGAATGTGATGATGTCACAGTGGGGGAGGAGCCAGTTTTTCCTATTAACTGCATTACACTTTCACAAGTTGTATCTAACAAGGAAATGTATAAGGCTTTGCTACTTTTAACTCTGCCTTTTGGAACTTTAAACGCTCATGTTTGTGTGTGCAGATCCAGGGGCCGCAATAACAGAGACACAGTTTATGACGTCACTGTCCCCTGAGGAGCAGCGCCGTCCCGTCTGTCTGTGATATAACGGCCTCAGCATCAGTGCAGTCCACACCGAGCCATGTCCAACCAGTCGGGGGTAAGGCTCGAGCATCTGCAAATTCAATGACTTTTAATGCTCAGATATTCTCGACTACGAATCTATGCACTTGTCATTTCTTCTCTTTTCTCTGGACGAACGAGAGGAAATGTTGATATTTAAGCCATAAACTGGACACAAAAGCAGAATGAAAATGTATCCGAAGGTTTACCAAATGTTATACTGTTTCTTAGGGATTGCATTTATATGATTGTACATATATCTTTTACTTATTAAGTTTTTGAGGTGTGTCCAAGGTGTGAAGAAGTGTTTTTTTTTAGTTTCTTTCGAATTCTCTTTGTCAACAGCGCTTCAAATGCCACAGACTGATTAGATTTTGTGTCTATTTTTCCCAAGTGCTAAAATACAAATATGTTTGGACTTAACTCAAATCCAGTGCAAATTATTTACTTGTTATTTGGGTTAATTTAAGTTGATTTCACTCGAGAAAAAGTACAGATCAAATATTACTGCAATAGAAGTTTAATTTTAACTGAAGTGTAAGCTGTAGGAAGCAGAAGTATCCAAAGTAGAAAGGTTTGTGAATCCAGTCGCTTCCAAATAAAGATCAGGGGAAACATTTGGACATTTATTTCCCAAACTGCTCCGTCACCGTGACCTGATCGCTGAAGTATTAACCTTAACCTGGTATTTCTCCAGTGATCGAGACTGTTGTTCAAGGGCTGGGCGATTTAGAAAAAAAAAAATCATCATGATTATTTTCCCCACTTTGATCGATCTCGATTTTTGATCCCATTTTATTTTTTCATAATAAATTAAATAAATCTTGCTGATCCATAAAATTAGACACATCTTTTATTCAAAACCTCAGCTCAAACAAAAACAAATCAAGTCTCATTTAATGCATTAAAGTCTTCATCGTCTCGTCCAAACTCCCAAACTAGGTCCTGTTGATTATAAAGTCCCATGACCATTATTGAGATTGCGATTTCTATTAAATTTCGATTAAATGCCCAGCCCAATGCTCTCACTTTTACATCACTGCCTGATGTGAGGGGCTGTGCCTTTGCAAAACACATGGATAAACTACAATGAGTTGCTTTAAATCTCACCAAATACACAAATATAAGCAGCAAGCGTCGAACTCCAGGTTGCACATCGGTGATGAACAAAAATGTTTGATTGATTTTTTATTTCGAGCTACACAACACAGGCACAAAAGCCAGAAAAAAATATAATGAAAGAAAAAATAATTAACACTCTAGCTCGAAAAGGAGTGGGAAAAAGACAGGCTTATTGACTCCCACCCTGTTCATAAACTTACATAATAATGTGGTTGCTACAATAACACTGTTTAGTTCTTATTATCTTACAAAACGATTAACAATTAAGTTGGTTACATATTTACAGATGCAACAATGCATTACATTAAGTCACATTCATAGTATGTTACACTTTATAACAAGTGTATAATTTTTTTCCCTATACCTATTTTATTACCATGTTGGTATTACTGTTATTCACCATCACCATTACAGCCCATATAACATTACTCTGTATCAAAGTGTTTGAATGATACATGACATACTCCACATTTATTCATGAAAGGTACAATAATCGCAGACTGATTGATGCTCATGATAACCAGATTATTCTTAATGATGTGTGTTAAAGAGGAGGATGTCTCTACTTTTGATTTTTGATTTCAAAACTATCTTAAGTTCTGCATGATTTAGCTGCTCCTCACATAAGACTTCCTCTCCGGCCTGTAAAAGTAAAAGATCCAAATAAAATAAATTCACTCTCTCCTTCCGCTCAAGTGAAAGCGTTAGTGACGCTGCAGAAGTCGCTCACACTCGAGTCGGTGCTAAAGAAAAGGTTTTCATCTTTGTGTGAGTTTGTGTGTGACTCGATGCTTTCACTCTAACACTTCAGGTTTAAATGTGTGGTTTTATTTTGTCACATATTAGTTACAAGGGATTCTGGATCTGGGTTAGTTTTTTTTTTTAATTAAAGTTATTAGAGAGAAAAAATCTGTAAACATTTAAATGGATACCAAACATGTCAGTATTTGTGGATTTTCAACATTTTTCAAAAACTTTCTAAACTTTTCAAAACTTTAAAAAATGTCTAAAATTTAAAAAAGAAAAAAAAAGAAAAAAATAAATCAATAAAACTTTTTCAAAAATGTCAAAGATTTTCCAAAATGTTAAAATGTTTTCCAAACTTTGTCATAATTTTCTAAAATGTTCAAAACTTTAAAAAAAAATTCCAAACTGTCTCCCACAAAGGAAATGACCATATTTGGATTACAGCGTCATCTCGGTCACAGCCTTTCGTGCTACACGTGGATACCAAACATGTCAGTATTTGTGAATGAATAAACGTGGGAAAGACCAGGGAGCCACATAGACATGTTGGAGTCACTTCAGGATAAATCTCAGAGAATAAACATTGTAAAGAGAGAGTTTGGGCTGATTTTACTCTGACAGAGTTAAAACTAAGACATTCAGGAGGAAACTAGACATAAATCCCAACATTGACCTCTTTGGTTTCAGCTGCAGTGACTTTAAAGTGATTAAAAGTATCTCTTATATTTGTACTTTGTCTTCCAGGTTTTCACAAATGGATCGGCGGTGCTCATTTACCGAGACGGCTTCGAGACGGCGTTGGCCAAAAACGTCTTCGTGGTGGCTCTGGCGCTGGTCATCAGCTACATCAACGGGACTCTGGTGCACACATACCGGAAACACCAGGTCAGATATCACACATACCGGAAACACAAGGTCAGATTTCACACATACAGGAAACACCAGGTCAGATATCACACCTACAGGAAACACCAGGTCAGATATCACATCCCGGAAACACCAGGTCAGATTTCACACCTACAGGAAACACCAGGTCAGATATCACACATACAGGAAAAGTCAGATATCACACATACAGGAAACACCAGGTCAGATATCACACATACAGGAAACACCAGGTCAGATATCACATCCCGGAAACACCAGGTCAGATTTCACACCTACAGGAAACACCAGGTCAGATATCACACATACAGGAAACACCAGGTCAGATATCACATCCCAGGAAACACCAGGTCAGATTTCACACCTACAGGAAACACCAGGTCAGATATCACATCCCGGAAACACCAGGTCAGATATCACATACCAGAAACACCAGGTCAGATTTCACACCTACAGGAAACACCAGGTCAGATATCACATCCGGAAACACCAGGTCAGATATCACACATACCGGAAACACCAGGTCAGATATCACACATACAGGAAACACCAGGTCAGATATCACACATACCGGAAACACCAGGTCAGATATCACACATACAGGAAACACCAGGTCAGATATCACACATACAGGAAACACCAGGTCAGATATCACATACAGGAAACACCAGGTCAGATATCACACATACCGGAAACACCAGGTCAGATTTCACACATACAGGAAACACCAGGTCAGATTTCACACATCCCGGAAACACCAGGTCAGATATCACATCCCGGAAACACCAGGTCAGATATCACATACAGGAAACACCAGGTCAGATTTCACACATCCCGGAAACACCAGGTCAGATATCACATACCGGAAACACCAGGTCAGATTTCACACCTACAGGAACACCAGGTCAGATATCACATACCGGAAACACCAGGTCAGATTTCACACCTACAGGAAACACCAGGTCAGATATCACACATACAGGAAACACCAGGTCAGATATCACATACAGGAAACACCAGGTCAGATTTCACACATACAGGAAACACCAGGTCAGATATAACATACAGGAAACACCAGGACGTGGGATCCACAGCTGTGGGCCTCCCCCTGCCCAGACTCTGAGCAGTCTCCCGGACTAGCCGACTTGCTAACTGTCCGCTTATGTAGGATCGAACGCTGCTTCTCCTTTTTAAGAAGTAAAAGAAAATGGAGACAATATTCCAAACGATGAAAGGACTTTCAGAATAAGATGAACGTGGCAGGTTTGAGATCAGGGAAAACACTTGATCATTTATTTCCAAAACTGTGTCTCTCTTTGAGTTTATCGGCCCCTGCTCCGATTGACTTTATCACATGACAATCTACAATGTCATCAATGCAAACTACATTATTGTGTCCTTTTATTATGGAATTACCTGAAACTTGTTAGACTTGAAAGGAATGTTCTGACTGTTTCAGATCTTCTACACAAACCCGCGCTACATCCTGTTCGTCCACCTGGTGCTGAACGACACGCTGCAGCTCTTCTTCTTCACGGCGCTGTTCGTGATGAGCTACGTCGCTCGTGAGATGGTCTGCTGGCTCTGCCTCCTCCTGCTGTCGCTGAGCGTGCCCCCCACCCACGCCACGCCCCTGAACCTGGCTGTGATGGCGGTGGAGTGCTACGTGGCCGTGTGCTTCCCGCTGCGCCACGCCCAGCTCTGCACCGTCCGCCGCACCTACGTCCTCATCGGGGGCATCTGGGTCCTCTGCTCCCTCATCATCCTGCCGGACGTCTTCATCACGGCGGCCTCCAAACCCGCCGTGTTCTTCACGTCCAGGGTGCGCTGCGAGAGGGCCCTGGTGCTGGGACATCCCGTCTTGAAGGTGAAGCGGGACGTTCAGTACGTCGCCTACCTGTCGGGCGTCTGGGTCGTCCTCGTCTACACGTACTGCCACATCTTCTTCGCGTCTCGAGTGGCGAAGTCGTCCGACGCCAAGTCCAAGAAGGCGCAGAAGACGCTCCTGCTCCACGGCGTCCAGCTGTTCCTCTGCACGCTGTCCTACGTGGACCATCTGGTGGTGCAGCTTCTGTCGCTCTGGTTCCTGCGGTACATCGTCCACATCGCCTTCGTCGTGTACGTTTTGGTCGTGATTCTCCCGCGCCTGATCAGCCCCATCCTGTACGGGCTGCGGGACAAGACCTTCAGGCAGCACCTCGTGAAGGACAGGACCTGTGCTCCACTGGCTTCATGAAGGCAAGAGCGGGCCACAGCCGGTCTGTCTGTTTCTCCAGCAAACAGGCACAAAGATGGCGGGAGGACGGACCTTCCCCCCACTCCTTTTCGGACAGCCTATAAAATGTGCTTTGTGTCTTAACCCCCACCTGAACCCAGCACATTTTCTCCAGTTCGACATTACTCAAATCTAAAAGCTTCATGAAAAAAGTGTCAAAATAGCGACAAAACACATGACAAAAACTAGAGGAAAACGCAACAAAAAAGTTACGATCAATTTTGTAGGTCTTAGCTTTCAAATGACGCATTGCTCTGGCCTATAGGCTGTAAACTCTCCAAAAGCTTTTAGGTTTGGGTAAAGCTGACCTGGAGAAAATGAGAGAATTTTCTACATGGTTTTATATTACTTTTTACAAAACCAAAAGTTGACATACATTTCATTAATATTTGTAGCATTGACTTTAAACTGTATATTTTGGGTCAAACGTTTTGGATTTCCTTCCACAAGCTTCTCACAATCGTTGGATGAGTTTTGGTCCATTCCTCCAAACAGAACTGCTGTAACTGAGACACATTTGTAGGCCTCCTTGCGTGCCTATGCCTTTTCAGCTCTGATACATTTAAACTGGACTGAGATCAGAACTTTGTGATGTCACTTCAAAACATTGACTTTGTTTTCCTTAAACCACTTTGTAACCAGTTTGGCTTCGGGTCATTGTCTATTTGGAAGACCCATCTGTCCAGGCTTTCACTTCCTCTGGAGATGTTGCTCCAATATTTCCACATACAGTTCTTTCTTCATGATGTCATCTATTTAGTGAAGTGCACCAGCCCCTCCCACAGCAAAACAGCCCCACAGCATGATGCTGCCCCCCCGTATTTCACAGTCGGGATGGTGTTCTCAGGCTTTTCCCTCCAAACGTGACCATGGTCATATTCGAAAAAGTTGTCTATAAGAGGTTAATTGACTACTTAAATAAACAAAATATTCTCACAACATCACAATATGGTTTCAGAGGAAGGAGCACCACTTGCACGGCAATCCTGGATCTGGTAGAAAAAAATCAACAACACTATTGACAAAGGTGAGTGTGGCATAGGTGTTTTCCTTGACTTATCGAAAGTGTTCGATACTATTGATTTTAACATACTCCTTGGCAAATTGCAACATTATGATGTCAGAGGTTTAGCACTCAGTTGGTTCAGCAGCTACTTAAATGAAAGGGAACATTATATGCACACTAATAATCAGAATTCACACCTAAACCATGAAATGTGGGGTCCCACAGGGCTCAGTCCTAGGCCCGCTACTATTCATTATTTATGTAAATGACTTTCCAAATTCATCGCAAATCCTCCATAAAGTAATCTTTGCTGATGATACAAACCTATTTTTATCTCACAAAGACCCAAAACTTCTACAAACCACTATAAATGATGAATTAAGAAAAGTACACACCTGGTTCAATTGTAATAAATTATCATTAAACATAAATAAAACCAAATTTATTGTATTTCACTCTAATAGAAAAAGGAAAAATCTTGAAAATCTACATATCTCAATAAACAGTATAAATATTGAAAGACTAAACTGTATTACATTTCTTGGAATTCAAATTGACGAACACCTGAATTTCAAAGAAACATATTGATCATCTTGTTAAAAAATTATCCAAATATGTCGGCTTATTTTATAAATTGAGACATTTTCTTCCCCTTGAGGCCCTTTTGATCTTGTACCGATCCCTTTTTGAACCCCAACCTTAAATTACTGCAACGTGATCTGGTGCAACACATTCCCCAGCTTTCTTTTGAAATTACAAGCCCTTGAAAAGAAAGCCATTCGAGCCATCTCTCGGGCCAAGTTTAACAGCCCCACTGATCACTTATTCTATAAATATAAGCTTCTGAAACTCACTGAGTGCAACCCTTTTTCAAAATGCATGTATAATGTATAATGTATAATGTAGTGTTTAGACCTAAGGACAGACGGGCTCAGCTCATCCCAATCTCTACACCTGCTCATGATCACAATACAAGACATAAAACCCTCTTACAGGGAAAAATGAGAACACTCAAGTGCACAGGCTTCAGTGTGGCGTGTAAAGGCCCACAAGTTTGGAACGAGCTGAACATTAATATTAAAGCTGTAACATCTCTGGCTATTTTTTAAAAGAAACAAAAAATTGAGCTAAAGTTAAATTAGAGTAGGTAAGGTTAGTTGGTAGGTAATAGAATTGGTATCTAAGGTATCTAAGGTTCAAGGGTGTATGAATATGCACTATCATCTATGAATGTTAAAATGCTTTTACCTTATATTTGTAATAAAAACTGAAACTGAACTGATGGACAAACAGACACAGGATATGTCTCCAAACATTAAAGTCTTTATCCTTGTGTTTCTTTTGGAGTCAGAGCTTCTTCCTGGCAGAGTTCCCTCTCAGCCCATGTCGGTGCAGGACTTGTTTCACTCTGGATAATGACAAACTCTTACCAGGTTCAGCATCTTCTCCAGATCTTGCATTTGTTCTTGGGTTGATCTTCACATTTCAGACTCTGGGACACAGAACCCGCCTTCTTTCTGATCTGTGTGATGACTGGACATTTACATCATTGTTTTAACCAATGAACCTGAACCTTCAAGTGTCTGTAAATTACACCCAAGGATGAACCAGACTTGAGCTTCAGAGGGGATGACATCATCATCTGAGCTTTAACAAACTGTTTAAAAGTGTAGTAATCTTAGTGTATGTAAACTTTTGATTTTGTCAAAAGTTTCCTCAGGCGGTGAGGCTCATGAACATCAGCCTTAAAGTGCATAAGACAGATTTTAATGCTTTTGAAAATATGACTTATTTAGATGGATTACATCAGTTGCATAATTATAATTTTTTTCAGTGAAGCAGCAATTTTAATGAAGAAATGTTGGGCAGAAAAGTTACTTTTATTTGAATGTTTAAGCTGCTGACAGGAAGTGACACAAAAGAAGGAAACATTCCATAGCAGTTTGACTCATTCATTTGCCATTGACTTAACATGGTTGCACGGCAACAGTTTAAAATTGTTTACCTTCTTCATTCCAGCAATAAAATGCAAAAAAAAACTCAGCTCTCCTTAAAATGCATCTGACACAATTTTTGCTAAAACACAGTTAACACGATTATATTTAAGATTTTGCTAAAGATGTTTATGTTTTCACTTCCTTATTGGACACTGACAGGAAGTTGTGTTGATGTTTTTATATATAGACTAGTTTCCTGTTCAGCGGAGAGAGCGCCAGGGCAAAACTCTTTTCATTGCTTTTGGTAACTTGTACTTGATGCACATGACAAATAAAACTAAACTAAACTAAAGTAAAAAAAATAATAATAATAGTGTCGAAAATTCTATCTCTCATTCTTCTGGCATTTAGCAAACAGATTGTTTTTATTTTTTTCTATTCTAATTAACCTAAAACAAATAAAAGTCTATTCTGGTTTCATGTCAGACTTTTTATAGTGTGTGTAAACATCTGGTTCCCGCTGTATTTATAGTTTGCAGTTACACAAAAAAAAGCTGCACTTGGATAGTTCCTTCAAGCTTAAGACGGCCTGACTCTTTTTGACTTTGAGATACGTTTCAGACGATACTTTTGCTGTAAATAAAATGTCAACTATTGGAGCTGTGAGCGACTGATCCTTTCTGTCAAAAAGAAGTTTGGTGTAAAAACCTGTGCGAGTTCCAGGCCGACACCTGCACAAGTTCTGAAACTCTAAGGACTCAAGACTTTAAATCAAAGAATGTGGACAATATTATATCACTGGGCTTTTTAACAGCCAAACGTATAATTATGTTGAACTGGAAAGAAAGAAATTATAATTGTTTTGATGTACAGAATTGGAACAAAGACTTTTTGGAATTAATTGCTATGGAGCAGGCAGCTTTACTTTTAGATAATCAACCAGATTCCAGACTGCCTGGACCTTGGCCCACAGTGAAAATGTATTTACAAAAATGTACTCTATACATAACTGCAAAGAATTTTAATATTTGTATTTTTTTTATTTTTATTTTTATTGCTCTCTTTTGTTTGGGCCCGGGGTGTGGGGCTTCTACCTGAGTTTGGAGCTGGGACTCCGGGAATTACATAGAAAGGGGGAAGGGGGGAAAAAAAGAGAAAAAAAGGGAAAAAATTGTATTGATGCAGAGTTGATTTTGACGGCTGGGTATTTGTATACTGTGTCTTTGTTTTGCTTGCGTCACTTTTAGTCCAATGATAAATACTGCTCTGTAATGAGAGGCCTGCAAACATAGGCAGGTGCTTTTTTTTAATGCCGCTTGTCTGTTGCAGATCTCTTCGCGTATTATTGTAAACTCTGTACCCGCCTCCCCCCCATCTCCTGGATGAATGTGGGTGAATGTGTAATGTGTATGTATGTATATGTATGTATATGTATACAAGTGTGTGTGTGTGTGTGTGTGTATATGCATGTATATGTGTATGTACAAATTGTCTTCTTTTCTTATTTCTTTTATAAAAACTTCAAAAAACTATTAATAAAAAAAAAAGTCCTGAGCGAGCGGTGACGTCACTGACCCCTGAGGAGCGCCCCCTCGGTCTCTGATATAACGGCCCTCAGAGCAGCCCAGGCCGAGCCATGACGAACCAGTCCAACCTGTCGGGGGTAAGACTGACTCTCCGAGACTCTTCTTTATCCACACGGCTTTAAGATTTAGATTTATGAAACGATCAGGGATTTCAATGCTCCTGATGCCATTTATCATTTCTAAAGATTATTTAAAACATTAGGAAAGGCAGCGGAACGAAGCAGGATTTAGATATTTCAAAGTGAGCTGCAACTTTTGAGACTAATAATGTGCGAAACAGATGGACATGTTACGGGAAAGTAAAGTCGAATGTGTTTTTGGATCATGATTTTTGTCTTTCCAATGAATTAACTCAAGCAGTGTCACTAAGAAATGTGGATTATTGACTTAATGATTTATGAAATGTCAGCAAATCCATGACAGTAACCATTATAGTCACGCTTTTAATTGAACTTACCGTAGAAACACTTTATTTCCATCGTGTGATTCTCATTAAGACGTTAAACTCTGAATGAACTCATGGGATTATGGAGGAAACTAATCAAAATGTGTTTTATATTCTAAATTCTCTTGGCCTTTTTCTCCATGAGCTTCATAAGGTCCTTTTCCCTGAAATGGTTTAACCTCTTAACCCCCGCCTTAACTGAGCACTTTTTCTCCAGTTCAGTTTGACCCAAATCTAAAAGCTTCTCGACGTACAGACTACAGGCCAGAGTTCATCGCCTTTTTGTAACTTCTATTGTGTGTGTGTTTTCATCCTCTTTATGTCTCGTTTTGAAGCTTTTAGATTTGGGTAAAGGTGCTGAGTTCAGGCGGGGGTGAAGCCCAAACAGTGGACCTCACTGAGAAAATGTCCAAAGTCATTTTACTTCTCAGAGTATAGTTTTATCATAAAGTACGTTTTACTTCTACCTGAGGAATATTAAAGTATCTGTTTCTTTTTCTGCCACTGTGAGTACATCTTTAAGCTACAGGAATTCATTTAAACTTAATTTGTCATAATAATTTCTTTTTGTTTGTTTTTATGGGATGTCCTTTGAATCTATTACAGGTTTTACATTATTTTCATGTTTTGCTTTTCATCATTTCTGTCGTCGATGGACTGGGTTTGTTCTACTTGAGTAAATATTTGATCTACTCTACCCACCCCTGCCGGATTGTAGCCATGGGATCATTTCCATCTGTTCACTCTCACTCGTCCTGTTCTATTGTACATGTTTTAGGTGGTAGGGGCTCGAACGCGGGACCTTCTAGCTAACTGTGTCATAATGTAAATGAATGTTTAGATTCTTTTTTTCCCTTTTAAACTCTTGATTTTATTCTGCTCATTCGTTTCTTCATATTTTGCAACATAATGACTTTACATTTTGTGTCTTTTCATTTCTGACACTCAACTGGTCCAGATTGTGACCTCTGATTTTTGTCGTCTGTTCAACCCACAACATCACAAACAAAACTCTACACTCAAGTGTCGACTTAAAGGGATATTTCGGGATTTTTGACATTGGGCCTCATTTCCTAGTTATCCAGAGTGTTGTTGATGTCTGGAGATATTTGTTTCTTAAATTCATGCAGTTCTTATATTTGAAGAGTCTAGTGGCGCTAGGCTAGGGCAAGGCTAAAGCATTTCTATGGTATCAGTTAGCCTGCATTAAAAACAGTGTGACCCACTCCACAGTGCACCTGAGGTAAATCACTTATAACACCAGACTAACCATATAAGTGTCTGTGTTAATAGAATCATTTAAAATAACTTATATTTGAGCAGCGGATGACAATGGCGCAGATGGTAGAGCGGGTCGTCTCATGATTGGAAGGTCGGGGGTTCGAATCCCGCCTCCTGAAGGTGCACATTGTCGTTGTGTCCTTGGGCAAGACACTTCACCCACATTGCCTCCAGTGTCTGCGTACACTGGTAGCCCCCTAGGAGAGACCCACAGGCCCGGTTTGAATCGTGAGGCTGTCCTTCCGTGGACCCAACACCTACAGAAGGAGCCATGGGGGCCGGTGCTATGTGACCTGGGCAGCTCCAACGGCTGCCCCCACGACCCGGCAACGGACAAGTGGAAGAAAATGAATGAATGAATATTTGAGCAGCATCAGCTTCGTGGCTGTAAGCTAACGCAGTGGCGGAGTGATCTGCGAGAAAATAGTCCCTCAAAATGTGGCAATTCATGTGATACAAGGTCAGGTATATTTCAAACATTATTCTAGAAAGAAAAAAATATCTCCAGACATCAACAACACTCTGGATAACTAGGAAATGAGGCCCAATGTCAAAAATTCTGAAATATCCCTTTAAACGTGACTAAAGTGATATTTGAATGTTTATGCGACATAATGTTAACATTAGCCTCTGAACGTCGAAAGTTAACACACTGAACACAAGACACAAAGGTTTGTTATAATAATGACAGGCAGACAGTGTTCCATGTCAAAACAGTTTATTTGAACAACAACTTGGCAAAATGTATCATTCCTCAACGTACTTTTGGTTTAAAATTGTATCTTCAACGTGGATATGGGTGAGCATGAACCCAGCTTATTGCCAGCTTCAACATTTGAACAAAAGTTAAAGCGTGGACAGTCAGGGAGTCCGTCGTACTCAGTGGCGTAGCAGAGGTGCTCCAGGGCCCCAGGGAAGAGACGTCTCCTGGAGTTAAAGGGATATTTCAGGATGTTTGACATTGGGCCTCATTTCCTAGTTATCCAGAGTGTTGTTGATGTCTGGAGATATTTTTTGTTAAATTCATGCAGTTCTTATATTTGAAGAGTCTAGTGGCGCTAGGCTAGGGCAAGGCTAAAGCATTTCTATGGTATCAGTTAGCCTGCATTAAAAACAGTGTGACCCACTCCACAGTGCACCTGAGGTAAATCACTTATAACACCAGACTAACCATATAAATGTCTGTGTTAATAGAATCATGTTTGAAATATAACTGACCTTGTATCACATGAATTACCGCATTTTGAGGGACTATTTTCTCGCAGATCACTCCGCCGCTGCGTTAGCTTACAGCCACGAAGCTGATGCTGCTCAAATATAAGTTATTTTAAATGATTAAAATGATTCTATTAACACAGACATTTATATGGTTAGTCTGGTGTTATAAGTGATTTACCTCAGGTGCACTGTGGAGTGGGTCAGACTGTTTTTAATGCAGGCTAACTGATACCATAGAAATGCTTTAGCCTTGCTCTAGCCTAGCGCCACTAGACTCTTCAAATATAAGAACTGCATGAATTTAAGAAACAAATATCTCCAGACATCCAGACTTCACCAATGTCAAAAATCCCGAAATATCACTTTAAGATGAGTCTCTTGGTTTCGGTGAAAACAAACACATGTTCTCCAGGAGTTCTACGCTGTCTCAATATGGTAATGAGAGTCGTGTGGAGTCTCGCTTTGAGATCTCATACAGAGGAGGATGATACCAAGGACATTGCAGTGACGTCACAGAAACGTCTCATGTGAGGACAACAAATAGTGTTGGTAACATTGCCACAGCGGCTTGAGACGATGGAGTCTCCATGTTGTCTCCGTTGAAATCAAACCTCGCCTTATCTCCAGGGGACGTCTCTGAGGCATCTCCGTGACCAGCGGCAACTCCAGTCTCCGGTTAGTCTCCAGGCTGGTACGATGAGCCCTTCACCAAAAGCAGCAGCTGGTTCGACAACAGCAGTTATAACTTTCCTTTGGGACAAATCAAAGAATGAGTCTTGAAATCTGAACTGTTGGGACTAAAGTATGGATCGCGTTTGTTTTGAACACTTGTGCTAACGCTAAAGGCTAACTCTTTATAGGGCAACCTTAGCACAAACAACGAAAGCCAATACAAATCTTTCATTTACGCTTTCTCCTCTTTTTATCGCAGGCCACTTCGGCGGTGCTCATTTACCGAGACAGCTTCGAGTCGGCGTTGGCCAAAAATGTTCTCGTGGTGGCTCTGGCGCTGGTCATCAGCTACATCAACGGGACTCTGGTGCACACATACCGGAAACACCAGGTCAGATATCACACCTACAGGAAACACCAGGTCAGATATTACATCTACAGGACACACCAGGTCAGATATCACACCTACAGGAAACACCAGGTCAGATATCACCTACAGGAAACACCAGTCAGATATCACCTACAGGAAACACCAGGTCAGATATCACCTACAGGTAACACCAGGTCAGATATCACACCTACAGGAAACACCAGGTCAGATATCACACATACAGGAAACACCAGGTCAGATATCACATCTACAGGACACACCAGGTCAGATATCACACAAAACACCAGGTCAGATATCACCTACAGGAAACACCAGGTCAGATATCACACATACAGGAAACACCAGGTCAGATATCATCTACAGGAAACACCAGGTCAGATATACACATACAGGAAACACCAGGTCAGATATCACCATACAGGAAACACCAGGTCAGATATCACACTACAGGTAACACCAGGTCAGATATCATCTACAGGAAACACCAGGTCAGATATCACACCTACAGGTAACACCAGGTCAGATATCACACCTACAGGAAACACCAGGTCAGATATCACATACAGGAAACACCAGGTCAGATATACACATACAGGAAACACCAGGTCAGATATCACACATACAGGAAACACCAGGTCAGATATCACACATACAGGAAACACCAGGTCAGATATCACACATACAGGAACACCAGGTCAGATATCACCTACAGGAAACACCAGGTCAGATATCACCTACAGGAAACACCAGGTCAGATATCACACATACAGGAAACACCAGGTCAGATATCACTACAGGAAACACCAGGTCAGATATCACCTACAGGAAACACCAGGTCAGATATCACACATACAGGAAACACCAGGTCAGATATCACTACAGGAAACACCAGGTCAGATATCACCTACAGGAAACACCAGGTCAGATATCACATACAGGAAACACCAGGTCAGATATCACTACAGGAAACACCAGGTCAGATATCACACTACAGGAAACACCAGGTCAGATATCACACATACAGGAAACACCAGGTCAGATATCACACTACAGGAAACACCAGGTCAGATATCACACATACAGGAAACACCAGGTCAGATATCACCTACAGGAAACACCAGGTCAGATATCACCTACAGGAAACACCAGGTCAGATATCACACATACAGGAAACACCAGGTCAGATATCACCTACAGGAAACACCAGGTCAGATATCACACATACAGGAAACACCAGGTCAGATATCACACATACAGGAAACACCAGGTCAGATATCACCTACAGGAAACACCAGGTCAGATATCACATACAGGAAACAGCAGGTCAGATATCACATACAGGAAACAGCAGGTCAGATATCACATACAGGACACACCAGGTCAGATATCACACATACAGGAAACACCAGGTCAGATATCACCTACAGGAAACACCAGGTCAGATATCACACATAAAAACACAGGTAAACATACAAACACCAGGTCAGATATCACTACAGGAAACACCAGGTCAGATATCACATACAGGAAACACCAGGTCAGATATCACACATACAGGAAACACCAGGTCAGATATCACACTACAGGAAACACCAGGTCAGATATCACCTACAGGAAACACCAGGTCAGATATCACACATACAGGAAACACCAGGTCAGATATCACTACAGGAAACACCAGGTCAGATATCACATACATACACCAGGTCAGATATCACTACAGGAAACACCAGGTCAGATATCACATACAGGAAACACCAGGTCAGATATCACACATACAGGAAACACCAGGTCAGATATCATCTACAGGAAACACCAGGTCAGATATCATCTACAGGAAACACCAGGTCAGATATCATCTACAGGAAACACCAGGTTAATTGTAAAAAAAAGTCATTGTATTACACGGAGAGGAGTAAATCTGTGGAATAATTTAGATGAAGACTTAAAATGTGCAGCTGGTCTACAGCAATTCAAAAGACAGTATAAGAGAAGTGTGTTTGAGAAGTTTGCTGAAGTCATGTGACCTTGTCTCTCAGTCACTCTCCTTAAGTAATCTATGAACTTGTGAAATACCACATCATTGCTGATATAATCAATTGTCACCAACTCTATCAACCAAGTCTATCTGATCTGTATTAAAGGAACTTGAGATAAATTACAAGCATTAAAAATGCTGTTATGGCTTCCGCTGGTCATTACAAATTAAACAGAATCAGGGCAGGTGAGATGTGGACCTGTTGTAGGGCCCCCCTCTCAACGGGCTCATAAATCTTGTCTTTTTAAAGCACCACTCAGTATAGGATTATAAAGTGGTTCACAACATCAACTAGTTAGGGCAGCAGGGTGGGGGCTCGCTGGTGGGGGGCTACCGCCCTCTACCAGCTTGCCACATAACACCCTGGCTTTTTAACACACCTCACAAATAGGGAAAACAATCACAAACCACTGACAGAACAATCTTAACCAACATTATTACAGTGGAAGCAGGTCTGATAGAAATGAGAAACATGATAATTTTGAGTAAAACAATAGAATGGTGACTAGTTTTTATAAGTAATGATTGCATATGGTATTTTGGGGGGGAAAAACTTTATATATATATATATATATATATATATATACTAAATAAATAAACAATAATAATAATAACAACCATAATAATAATTATAAAATTACATTATCAGTAACTACCTACTTTCATATTTGGTTCTACGTCTTTCACCCTAGTATGTTGTTCTGTAACTCTCATTAGAGTCTCTTCTGGTAAAATGTAACTGCTTTTCATTACATAAGCTGCTAGCTCTACGTCTTACATACTTGTAAATCTTGCAAAATGTAAAAGTTTCTAATTATCAATGCTGTCAATCTTACGGTTAATGCTGAAACTTGCACTGTTGAATTTTGCAACAACATCACTGCTTTCTTGCTTCGGCCTACTCCTTTGAGTTTTTGTTAATTTATTTATTTTCTACTCTGCAACTATGTTAAAGGGGGGTATTATGTAAAATGGACTTTTTCAAGCTTTATATCATGTTATTATGTCATTCCCTCATTAAACACATGCCTGGAGTGTTGCCTTGGCTCATTCACATATTTGTGAGTAATCAGTAAAAACTTAGACGGCAGCCATTTTAGGTGTAGCTATGCCTCAGTCCTCCTAGGAACGCCCCCACCTCCTGGAGACGCCTCTGGACCTTTCGTCACCAGCCAAGCCACCAACCACTGCTCCTCAGCTCAGCAGAGCCCCCTCCCCGCACAGTAGTGTTGTTTAGATGCCACAGCAGTGTGCTGAAGGGGGCGTGTCGGAAAGCTTCTTAAAGAGACAGAGGCCTATTTCAAGACGTTCAGTACAGCCATTTTGAGAGAGCAATTTTATTCAAGGCAGTTATTTTAATTTACTGCATATACAGACCAACAGAAGGTTACGTCATCATTGTAGTATGCTATAGACTGGTGCTATGTGATTGAAAAAAGCATAATACCCCCTCTTTAATGTAAATAACGTAAATAATCACTCAAATGAACCAATCAATCAATCAATGAAACAAATATCGGGACGTCCATGTTTCAGATCTTCTACACAAACCCGCGCTACATCCTGTTCATCCACCTGGTGCTGAACGACACGCTGCAGCTCTTCTTCTCCTCGCTCATGTTCGTGCTGAGCTTCTACGCTCACGACGTGGTCTGCTGGCTCTGCTTCCTCCTGCTGTCGCTGAGCGTGCTGACCACCCACGCCGCGCCGCTCACGCTGGCCGTGATGGCGGTGGAGTGCTACGTGGCCGTGTGCTTCCCGCTGCGCCACGCCCAGCTCTGCACCGTCCGCCGCACCTACGTCCTCATCGGGGGCATCTGGGTCCTCTGCTCCCTCGTCATCCTGCCGGACGTCTTCATCATGGTGGCCTCCAAACCCGCCGCGTTCTTCACGTCCACCATCTACTGCGAGCGGACCGCGGTGTTCGGACACCCCGTGGTCGTGCTGAAGCGGGACGTCCAGTACAACACGTACCTGTCGGGCGTCTGGGTCGTCCTCGTCTACACGTACTGCCACATCTTCATCGCGTCTCGAGCGGCGAAGTCGTCCCACGCCAAGTCCAAGAAGGCGCAGAAGACGCTCCTGCTCCACGGCGTCCAGCTGTTCCTCTGCACGCTGTCCTACGTGGACCATCTGGTGCTCAGGCTCTTGGCGTCCTGGTTCCTGCGGTACATCGTCCACATCGCCTTCGTCGTGTACGTGCTGGTGATGATTCTCCCGCGCCTGATCAGCCCCATCCTGTACGGGCTGCGGGACAAGACCTTCAGGCAGCACCTCGTGAAGGACACGCTGCTCCACGGCGTCAGAGCAGAGAGGAAATAAACGTGATTAGGCAGAGGAGATTTAACTTGTTCCTTATTCGTTCATTCAGATCACGTGGGAACATTCACTTTAGAGACAGATCTTACTCTGAGGCTGTTTTCCTTCTGCAAGAGAATTTACCTGCAGGTAATAATGTATTTTTAGAAACTAGAAGGTCTTGGCTTTCAAATGAGGCGTCACACTGACACATCGGCTGTTATAGGGGGCGCTGTTTCGCTCCTCCTGCAAAGTGAAGGAAACACTTGTTGCTCGGTGTCGTAGCTCGTCCACTTTCCCAGTTTTACAACTTTTATTTAAAGGTGGTCGACACAAAGGTGTTGAAATGGATTTATAAAAGAAGTGATGCTGAACTGACACTTTCAAAATGGTCTAATATGGTATTTTCAAATGTTAACGAATGAATGAGGTAAAGTGACTGTAGGGGCTGTAGATACAGGCGTCGCCAGGACACTGGTAAAGTAAAGTAATGTTTGGTGGCACTGACATCTGTGAGCAGAGTTTAGTGTCTCAGACTCAGAGGTCACTGACTGACCTCATAATGTGTCTCTCACTAAACAGTTTGTCCTGTTAAACATGTTTACATTTTGCACTATGTTGCTGCATTTGTTGATTTTTACTAAAACTAGGCTTTTGTCAGAGATACATTTGTTTTAATGTAGCATGTTATTTGCACAGATGGAATAAAACGCAAATGTACCGAATCAAATAATAAAGTAACTATTATGATTTGCAGTTCTGTGTGTTTCACGCTGTGTTTGACCCAAAGGCACATTTTCATTTTGGCCTCAGAGACAAAATGTTTGGGCACCGCTGGGTTAGGGTCGTTTGGGAACAAAAATAACAAGCTATTTGTATAATGTTCAAAGTTATGTTATCTTTATCAACCAACACAAGCATCAAGTTACACTTTACAAATGTGTTCATAAGAAATATATATAAAAAATAAATAAATAAATAAATAAAACTCTTGTCCTCCAAGCTCGGGTCCTCTACCGTCGGCCTGGGAGCTTGAGGGTTCTGCGCAGGAGCTTTTCTGGACCAAGATGTCTGATGTATTTCCTGGGATCTGCTGGAGCAGATCCCAGTTTGGGGGTCACTGCCCCGAGTGCCCCAATGACCACGGGCACCACTTCACTCTCCAGGCCTTCTCTAGCTCTTCTCTGAGCCCCTGGTATTTCTCTAGTTTCTCGTGTTCCTTTTTCCTGATGTTGAAGTCGCTTGGTATTGCTATGTCAACCACCACGGCTTTCCTCTGCTCTTTGTCCACCACCACAATGTCCGGTTGGTTCATTACCATTCTGTCCGTCTGTATCTGGAAGTCCCACAGTGTGTGTGTGTGTGTGTATATATATATATATATATATATATATATATATATTGGAAGAGTGACTCATATCAACTCGAGTCAGAAACACAGTAGTCCGATTAGGTTCATTAGGTCTTCAAATTAATATTGTAGCTCTTGTTCCTATAGACAGACCTTAATGTTAGTTTTTTCGTACCTGACGGTTTCGGCTACAACTGTGGCCTTCCTCAGAGGTTGTCATTAAGGTCTGTCATTAAGGTCTGTCTATAGGAACAAGAGCTACAATATCAGAAACACAGTTTTAATTTTTTTTTTCTTATGAACAAATTTGTAAAACACAGATGCTTCTGTTGATTGATGAAGATAAAATAACTTTGAACAACTTAATGTGTTGTTTTAATTTATTGATTGGTCATTCAGCCTTTGCAGCTGAAACACTAGCCTGCAGGTTTGGGAAACAGGGAAGACTTTTATTTGACTTTTATTATTAACCCAGTTATTTCTCTCCTGCTCTGATGACAGACTGAGGACGTGTTGGACGTTGGATTTAACAATAAAACTGTTATTGTGTTTATAGAATTGTCTCTTCCTCATTCCTTTTATTGAACTGAATAGATGAAGGCTCTGTCCGAGGAAATACTTTGAATTATTTAATTTCCTGAAATAAGCCATAATAATAAACAATACAATAGGAAATACATTAAAACAATTGGAGTGAAACATTGAACATGTATCAAATAATACTGCCGTGGATCCGCCTTTCCAGCAGAGGGCGCACTAACGGTGGATCTTTCTATTGGAGTCATCTGCAGACAATGTGGAGGAAGCGCTTTTCAGAAGGTCATTAAACTCACCATAAAAACAGAAAATAAGGTGAGCCTGTAAAGTGTGGAGTCTGTAGGAGCGACTAAAGTGCAGATGCTGCCACCTGGTGTCTGAAAACGTACATAACAGGAGCCATGACTAAAGTGACGCTGAGCAGAGCTGGGGGATATTTACACACATGAATATCTCTATATTTTTTCTCAGTAACGATGATGACGTAGGCAGGTTTTGTTAAGGGATTGGAAAAATCCCAGAACTTTACCCTTTAAAGATTGTTTTAGTGAACTAGGACGTGTGGCTACACATGAACAAGTCTTTTACAGGATAAATGATAAATGGAATGAATATGAGGACAAATGGAGAGAATACTGTATGTACATTGGATATCAGCAGTAACTGAGTGCTGTTTAATACTTGACGAGGGTTAGTCGATGTTATATTCAATGTTGGCAGACTTATTAAAACCATATTTGGATAAACGATGTCTATTTGTATCTGGATTCTTCCCCCGATGGAGGGAATCAACAAGATTCATCAATGGCCTTCACTAAATCTAACCTGAGCTACAACATATGGATTAGGCCTGCTGTCTTTTCAGATACTTTGAAGAAGCAGTACTATTATTTTAATGTTGTCTTTTTATTATTATTATTATTATTATTATTATTATTATTATTATTATTATTTTTTTTTTTTTTTTTTTTTTTTGTATACCTTTCTCTGTTTTATTTATGTATATTAATGGATTTATCTACTTGTTGTTGTTTTTTTTTCTTGTCTGTTTGTGGCTTTGCTGTTTGTTTTTGTTTCTGGAAAGCCATTCTAAAAACACAATGGAAAAGAAGAAAAGCAAAATAAAAATTTGAGTCAAAAAAAAATTACGATGATGAAGTGATATTTTCGCAAAACATCAGAAATATGTCAAATGTGCTGCAAACATGAAAACATGTCACATCGCTGCTTCAAAAGAGAATTGTCCTAAACAGACGACAAAAGGGCAGAATTTTTTTTTATATTTTCCCCATTAGGTTTTTTTTAATGTTTTTTTTTTAAATTTTCACCCAATTACACAATCCCATATTTTCCTATTTTTTCAAGATTTGTTTCCCCACTGTTTTAACCAAAAATTCTCTCTGATGTTTTACCCATTTTTCTCACAATTTCTCAATTTCTTTCCACATTTATTGACATTGTGGATAAACTTAATATCGTAAATATCTTCCAAACAAATTCTAATTTCGATATTATCTTGTGCCCAGCTCCTCTTCTCTGCAGCCTCCACCCGGGGCCCCTCTGTCTCTCTGTGTGTCTCTGTGTGTCAGTGAGGGTCTGCAGGATGTGGTTTTCTCGTTTCTCTCGAGTTTCTCTCACTTCCTCGCTGTCGTCGGTCTTTCTGAAGAGGAAGAGCTGAGTTCAGTAAGTCCAAACTCCGCTCTTACTTTTACCTTTTATTATTTATTATTTATGACTCGCTCCATCAGAGTTCACTCCTGAAACTTAAATGAGATGAATCAGTTACTGCTTAAATTAAGGGACATCAACTTCTGTATTTATTTTGTTTTTTATCGTCCCCGGAGGAAACGTGTAACTTCTCTCAGATGTGTTTTCCTGTGACGGTCGCTGTCCCCTGTGCTCTTGGGCAAGGCACTTCCCCGCCCGCCTGTGTGTGAGTGTGGGGCACGAGGGGCTAAGTTTACATGGAAGGTCTTTTACTAAAGAGATGTTGTAGGAATGTAGCGGAGGAAAAGTAATGAGTTCTTAAGCGAAATGCTGCCACCTGGTGTTTGAAAACGTGCATCGCAGGAAACGTTACTTAACCTCAGGTTCTAGAATGTGATGATGTCACAGTGGGGGCGGAGCCAGTTTTTCCTATTAACTGCATTACACTTTCACAAGTCGTACCTAAAAAGGAAACTTATGAATTACAAAAACTATCATTAATATCAGTCACTGGGTCCAAGATCTCTCTGTACAAGACCAAACATTTCCTCAAAAACTAAAGGTAACACTTTATAATAAGGTCACATGAAGTCATGCATGAATAACATATAATTATGGATGTCATAATGCATGATTTCATAATGTATTCATGTATGACCATATCATGACTCATCATGAGTTAACATGACTTCATGTTCTTTCATAGACGACTTCATACATGAATTAATTAAGTAACTACTGTAATGAATTCATGAGAAAATCTTGTTAATATATCATGATCTTAGAATCATGATGAATTCACAAAAACATTTACATTGTTTTAACCAAAACATTAACTAATCATAATTATGAAGTTTAAAGGGGGGGTGGTGGGTGCCATATTTTTAGACCTGAAAAGAGCATTCGACACAGTAAACCATAACATCCTGTTATCCAAATTGTCCACTCACAATATTTCTGACGAGACATTACGATGGTTTAAATCATATTTAGAGAATAGGAAGCATTGCACAAGAATTGGGAGCACAAAGTCCTCTTTTTTAGACAGTTCAGTCGGGGTGCCACAAGGCTCTATTTTGGGCCCTCTCTTGTTCAGTGTATATATAAATGATCTTCCAACTATTTGTCCTGAAGTTCACGTACAAATGTACGCTGACGACGCCGTGATATATGTCCATGCGAAATCAAGTCAGAAAGCAGCAGCTGAGCTCCAGAGAGCGATGGAACAAATATCAGATTGGATGGTGCAATCATGCTTGACACTAAATTTTAGCAAAACTGTCAGCATGTTTTTCTCAATAAGGAAAACTTCTCACTCCGCACCGGAAATTATTGTGAAAGGGACAAGAATTCTCGAAGCGGAGTCTGTCAAGTATTTAGGCGTAGTGTTGGACAGGACACTGTCGTTTAAGAGGCATATTTCAAAACTGATAAAAACTGTCAAATTTAATTTAGCGCAGTTCAGATATATTCGCCCTCAAATGAGCACAGATGCAGCCAAGCTTTATATGCAGCGATGATATTTTCACATCTAACATATTGCATTACAACTTGGTCTCTATCAACCAACACTGCGTTACAGCCGCTTCAAAGCCTGTACAAACAGGCACTCAAAATATTAGATAAAAACCTGTTTCGTACCACTACTGTAAAGTTGTGAAGAAATATAAATTATTAACATTTGAAAATTTCATTTTGTTTTCTAATGTCAGTTTAGTATTTAAAATTCTTCATGATTTGGCCCCTCAGCCCCTGAGAATGTTTGTGAAATCCTGTGACGAGGCAGGACGTAGAACAACACGAGCTTCCTCCAGAGGAGACTGTTCTGTGAACTTTAGATCCTCCACCTTTGGACAGAAGCTTCTCTGTGAAGCTGCAGGATGTGGAACTCGTTGCCATTAACTGTTCGAGAGAGTAGTACCTTACAACAGTTTAAACTTGACCTGAAGAAGTGGTTGAAAGACAGTCAGATTTGTGATCATTAGCAAAAAAACGGGTTAATCGGGGGATTGTTAAGAATGTATGAAGGTACAATCTTTTTTTATAAACTGTAGATATTTGTAATAGCAAGTGTAAATATTGCATCTGAATGTTTGTTGAGGTGATCCTTTTGCTGGAGTTTTATCTGTATTTTATATTTTATACTGTGAATGGACTTAAGTAAGAATGCGTATTGGCCACTGTGTAAACCTGCTGTCACTTTGCCTCTGCCCAGGGACTACAGATGAAAATTAGCTTGTAGCTATCTCTGGTCTGTACAACACATTTGTTGTGCAACGTCCCTGTCAAATAAATAAATAAAATAAATATGCATCAATATCATGATCTTTAAGAAAATTAGTTTGCAAGTTATACCTTAATACAACATTTACAGCTGTAATGAACTCATCATTAGCTAATCCTTAGTTCATTCATAAATTCATGATGATTGCGTCCCCTTTACTAAAGTGATGCACTTTTATGCTTTGGAGAAATATCAAAGACAAAACAAACACAAACTTCACAGACATTATAATTTATAATTGTCCACAATGCATTCTGGGTTTAACCCTTGTGTTATCCTTTAATTTTCTTACGTTCGTTATCCCAGTGTACAAAAATGTACACACTTTTCAAACTGCTATAAAAACCACATACTTTCATCTTTTTTCAAATCTGAAGATTCACTTCTCACCTTCTCAAAACTACCAAACATGTTGTTTATTTGGGAATTTAACCCTTTGTTTGCCTGTTTGAAAACAAAAACTTTGAAGTTTGTGTTACAAAACAACATAAAAACCTCATTATCTTTATAATAATGAATAGTACAGAGCTGGGACTTTGGTGGATTTTCGGGCCTTGGATGTGTCAAAGATGAGACAAAAATGGATTTGAAGCATTTGTAGCTTTTCTGTAGTGGACGATTCTTTATGTCAAAATGTTCTTGTCTCCATTGACAATTATAAAGAAATTCATGACTTTCAATTTTCTTTATTCTCCTATTGATTTGAATATTTTATTTCGAGCTAAAGAAGAAAAGAAAAACAGAAATATATATATACATAATAAAAGAAAAAAAGAAAAATAATTTACATTACAGCTCGAAAAGGAGCTTATTGACTCCCACCCCTGTTCATAAACTTAAATAACAATAACTGACAACAGTGCATATTTCTTACCATTTTACAAAACAACTATCAACCGAGTTGGTTACATATTAACAAGTGCGACACTGCATTATACCAGGTCAACATTCACAGTATCTCACACGCTACAACCAGTGTATTATTTCTGTCTCCCATACAGAATTCATTACCATGTTGGCATTACCGTTATTCATCATCACCATTACAACCCATATAACATTACTCTGTATCAAAGTGTTTGAATGATACATAAAATACTCCACATTTATTCATGAAAGGTACAGTAATCGCAGACTGATTGATGCTCATGATAACAAGAATAGTCTTAATGATATGTGTTAAAAGGGATTCGGGGCTTTTCTTTCTTTTTCTTCTTTTCTGTGACTGGACCTGCTGCCAGAGGGGAGCAGCCCCGAGCAACCGGACCATCATTTGTTAAGTGTCCTATACTATGCATTAAAAGAGACACATTTTAGGAGTCTGCTGCCAGAAGAGGGTTTCCTCGAGCTGCCGGCCCCCACATGTCTGCCCTATACTATGGGTTATGTTGAATGCGGAGTACATAGATATGTGCATGTTTTACTTCTAAGAATTTAGTTCCTTTATATTACCATCAGCATCAATAGCAGTACTGCTGTCTGAATCGATTAAGTTTGATTCTAAGAATAATCCACAGATTGTTAGGTATTAATCCTAGACTGTTACATTTAAAGTTTAAAGTTAAAATAGTGATGATAACAACACAACAGCAATAGCAATAACAATGGCAATAACAACTGCAATAGTATAATAGTAACAACCACAATATACTTCATTATTAGTTAGATCTGACCTTTAAAGTATACAGCACTTTGTGACACCCATTAGCAATCAAGTACCCATTTCCTCCTTCTGGTACTTTGACCATACCATTTTTTTATATCTTGATTTGAAATGATGAATATTTGGACATTGTTTAAATTCTGCCCCCAATTTGTTCCAGAGTTTAACTCCACATACAGACACACACATACTTTTCCTAGTGGAAGACACTGCTTGAACCTTAAAGTTATCACACCCCCTCAGGTTATATCCCCCTTCTGTGCGTGCAAAAAGCATTTGTATCCTTGCAGGTAGCACATTTTTGTTGGCTTTAAACAGAAGTTGGGCAGTAGTGAAATCAACTAAATCATGCATTTTCAACAGTTTAGACTGCAGAAATAATATATTAGTGTGATCACAATATCCTACTTTATGTATAATTCTTACCGCACGTTTTTGGAGTATAACAAGGGGGTGTAATGAGCTTTTATAGTTATTGCCCCAAACTTCTACACAGTAGTTTAGATATGGCAAAACTAATGAACTATATAACAAAAATAATGCATTGTAATTTAAGAAAAACTTTGCTTTGTTAATGATTGAGATACTTTTGGAGACTTTACCTTGTATGTGTCTTATGTGTGGTTTCCAGCTTAATTTACTGTCAATGGTGACTCCTAAGAATTTAATTTCTGATACTGTATCTAAAACTACACCGTCTATATTTACTGAGTCTGGTTTTCCATTATAATTACTGAAAAACATTACTTTTGTTTTATTTAGGTTGAGGGACAATTTATTAATGTCCATCCATGTTTTTAATTTCCTTAGTTCACAGTTTATGTTAGTTACTAAATTACTATAATTGTCATTGGAATAGAAGACGTTTGTGTCATCTGCGAAAATCACTAATTTTAATAATTTAGACACATTAAAAATGTCATTAATATATAAACTGAACAACTTTGGGCCTAAGACAGATCCCTGTGGGACCCCACAACCAATGTCCAAATAACCTGATGTAAACTACCCCATCTTCACATACTGTTGTCTCCCAGTTAAATAGCTTTGAATCCAGCTCAAAGCCACTCCCCTTATGCCATATCTGTCTAATTTTTTTAATAATATAGAATGATTTAGTGTATCAAATGTTTTTTTCAAGTCAATGAATATTCCAGCTGCATGTTTCTTGCCCTCTAAGCTATTAGTAATCTCTTCTATTGCATCGATGATGGCCATTGAAGTTGACCTTGCTGCTCGAAACCCATACTGACTTTCATTAATTAGTTTATGCTTATCTATGAAATGATCCATTCTACTGTTATAAAGTTTCTCTAAGATTTTGGAAAACTGGGGGAGCAGAGAGACAGGTCTGTAGTTAGTGAAGATGTGTTTGTTCCCATTTTTATGTATAGGTATAACTTTTGCAATTTTCATTTTATTTGGAACTGTTCCTGTTTGAAACGATAAGTTGCAGGTTAATGGTTTCACAATACTATATATAATTTGTTTAACCAGTGTCATATCTATATCAAAACAGTCTGTAGACGATTTGTTCTTACACCCGTTAATGACATCTATTATTTCTGTTTCAGTTACTCCAGACAAAAACATCGTTTTTGAATTAATGTCTATCAATGACTCCATTTCGTTGTTACTACACTCCGGAATCTCTGCTGCCAGATCCGGTCCAACATTTACAAAAAAACTATTAAAACTTTCCACAATATCATTCATATTATGGTTGTCATTGATCCCATCAGTGAAATAGTTTGGATATGAATTATTTTTTGCATTACCCTTGATTATAGTGTTTAGTATTCCCCATACCCCTTTCATGTTGTTCTTGTTTGTATGTAATAGATTGGTATAATATAGTTTCTTAGCCTTCCTTAATATATTAGTCAGTTTATTTTTATATGTTTTATATCTGCTTTCAGTTTCATCTGTTCTTAATCTAATGAATTGTCTATATAGAGTGTTTTTCTTCTTACAAGCATTTTGTAAACCCTTGGTTAACCACGGACATTTTGTCGTTTTTCTGTTTTTACAGAATTGCTGAATTGGACAGTTTTTATTGTATGCTATACTGAAAATTTCCATGAAAGTATCGTAAGCACTATCTACATCATTCTTGTTATATACCTCGTTCCAATCTTGTTTTATTAAGTCCCTATAGAGTGAGTGAATTGAATCCTCAGTTCTTGCTCGTTTATAAAAATATTTTTGAGGTGATTTTTGATCCAACTCATTATCATCATACACCGTGAATACAGGCAGATGATCCGTTATATCACAAACCATTAGACCGCTGACATTTGTGAACTGCATATTATTAGTGAAGATGTTGTCAATGAGGGTAGCACTGCTCGCTGTTATTCTGCTAGGTCTTGTGATAGTTGGGTATAAACTCATACTGTACATGCGATTAATATACTCATCAGTTGTCTTATGTTTATTTGGATTTATCAAATCGATGTTATAATCCCCACAGATAAATAATACCTTGTTACTCAGTTCTGAGAATGTTTTTTCTGCCCAATTTGTAAATATTTCCACGCATGAGCCTGGTGACCTGTATAAACAACTAACTATTATGTTTTTATTTTTTTCATTGATAATTTCTATTGATAAGCATTCAAGCAAGTTGTTTATTGATGCTGTCATGTTTTTTAATATTTTGAATTTAAATTTGTTGAGGACGTATATAGCAACTCCTCCTCCCCCTTTATTGGTTCTGTTTACATAGTTTAATGTATAATTGTTTAGCTCAAATACAATGCCTTTATCCTCATTAAACCATGTTTCTGATAATGCAATGATACTAAATGGATTCTCAAACTGTTGTAAGTATTCTTTGATTGCATCGAAATTCGCGTACATGCTTCTACTATTGAAATGAATAATTGAGAATTTCACTTCTGTTTTAACAGAGATGTTAAATTCATTCTCAGTATAGTATTTGCAATTACTTGCGTTAGATGTTAAGAACAGGTTATCTGGGTCTAACTGATCTTCCCAGTCCAGTGCATTATGTTCGGTGTACTCTGAAGCTTTCAGCTCCAAGAGCTCACAGTCCAAAATCCTTTGCTGTAATCCTAGGTCACTGCCATCAGTAGCATATGAGGTATGATTGGACGTCATTGTATGAGTATATGTATTACAGGACATGTGAAATTATGTGTTTTTACATACCAAAATCCATACGTTTTCCCCGGTGTTTAAACTTGATTTGGTGTACTGGTGCGCGGACGTACAATGAGTTTATCATATCGCAAGAAGGCTATGTCCCCCCTTTCCCTGGCAGCTCTCAGCTCCGGCATCAGCTCTTTTCGTTTCCTTTTAATGGAGTCCGTGTAGTCCTCGTTTATGTAGATTTTCGTTCCTTTGAGTTGTTTAGCGCGCTGCAGGATTGCTTCTCGATCCTTCCAACGCAGTAGTTTGGCGATGATAGGTCTCGGCCAGTCTCTCCCGTCAGGTTTCCCTACGCGATGGGCTCTCTCCATTTCCACTGGGTTTTGTAGTTGTAGTTTCTCCCTCAGCAGTTGTTTGATTTTTTCCTCTGCGTCAGCCCAGGTCTCCCCAGGCGACTCCAACACTCCCTCAAAGACCAGGTTTTTTCTGCGGCTCTGTCCCTCCAGATACTCCAGTTTATCCGTGATGACGTGCAGATTGTCACATACTTTATAGAAATCGTTATGTATTGTGTCCGTGCGCTCAGTGAGTTTCCTTTTCTCTTCTTTTATAGTGTCCACCTCATCTTGCGTGAACTGCAGGCTAGTTTTTAGCTCTTGAATGTCCTTTAACTGTGAATCCATGCGGGTGTTTGTTGATTCCATGATGAGTTTTATGAATCCTTTGAAGTTTTCCTGCTGTTGTTGAATTAATTCCCTGAACATGACCCTCTGCTGCTCCATGAGTTCCGTGACTCGACTGAGGCTTACATAGTCCTCTTCCGCCGCCGAATCTGGTAGTTGCTTCGTCTCTATTTTTGTCGGTTTTGGCATTTTGCTCCCTCTCAGCAGGCCTGCGCAAAAATGTTAACTCACACGCTGCTCACACGCCGCTCACAGCCACACTTCCGGGTCCAGCCACACTTCCGGGTCACCGGACGAGATGAGATCATAAGACAAAATCCTGCCTGCCCTATCACCATATAAAAGTCATATATTGTATAATGTCAGCATTTCATTTTGAAGAACAAGAGTCAGATTTGACATTTTCAGTTTGGACCTTGTTCCTATTGTGGACAGATGAATGAAATGAAAGTATTATTTTCCCATAGGAATATAATGGGGCCCCGGCAGAACCTGGGACTTTTCTGCCATAAAACTTCAGATTTTAAATCTCACTGCAACAGAGGAAAAAAGTAACATATCTGTGATGTCAGCGTTTCATTTTGAAGAAAAGGAGTTGAATTTGACATTTCCACTGCATTTCATTTTATTTTTGTGATCAATTATTTTATTGTGTGTTTTAAGTGTTGAATTGCATTTACATTTAGTGCTTTTTTGCATGCATGACACTTCCATTTTATCCCTTTATTTACCCACATCCCCATTTCCCTTATGATGGGCAGAGAAACTCAAATATGTACATAAAAGCAGTCCCTTACAAAATGAAAAAGATACATAAAAATAAATTAAAAAACCCTGTCCAGGTTGACATACACAAGTGAAGTAAAGTGTACAGTAGAGCAATACACGGTGCTAATTTCCTCCGTCCAAGACATCCACAGAAATAGCAGTATACATATGGCTATGTACAATACATCAATCAATTCACACAATACATATAATTATGTAGTAAACTTTCTCTCCACACACAGTGCATCAAAACATATTCATAGTAACATTGTAATTTATATCTCAAAATCTAATCCAGTTTGAATGTATTTAATAAATTAGACCAGCATGAGATATTTTCAGTTTTTGCTCCATGAATTCGAGCGGCAGAGAGCTCCAACTGAATTATATCTCTGTAAGACCGCTGTCTTCCATCGGCATACTACCATCTTTTGAGCAGCAGTAAGGCCGGCTAATAAAATTCTCCTTGGGACCGAGAAGTCAAGTCAGAAATCTCGGAGTAATCATGGACTCAGACCTGAATTTTAACAGTCATATTAAGTCCATTACATCAGCGGCCTATTACCATCTAAAAAATATTGCTAAAATAAAAAACATAGTGTCTAAACAAGACTTGGAGAGGTTAATTCATGCATTTGTCTCCTGTCGGTTAGACCAGTGGTTCTCAACCTGGGGGTCGGGACCCCCGTGGGGGTCGCGAAAAAAATTCCGGGGGTCGCCAGATCAGGCTAGTAAAAAAGAAATAAAAAAAATCAATTAGAAAAAGATTATTTTATTGTAGCATGTGTGTGGTATTTTATCAAAGGTGTATTATTTGTTCTTATTAGATTTTGCCAATTATTAATTTATCTTAAGAATTATAGGTTATAGGGGCTATAATGGCCGTTTACGGTGTGACCCAAAAAGCGGGAATAAATAAGATACATTTTGGCGAAATAGATGAGCACAGATCTGTCAGGAGCCGCGCAGCTGTTAACTTTCATCAGGTACGCATTTGAAGGAAAAATGCACCATGATCTGCTGTTCTGTTCAGCAATGGAGGGGAAATGCACAGGACGGGACATTTTTACGCAGCTGGACAGCGACCTGGAGAAGGCAGGACTGCGGTGGGCGAGCTGCGTGTCAGTCTGCACAGATGGGGCAGCCGCTATGCAGGGTTGGAGTGGAGAAAAGGCTTTAAAGCCTGCGTATTGGAGGTTGCTCCTCATGTAAAATGTCTACACTGCATGATCCACAGGGAAGCACTTGCCAGTAAATGTCTTGAGCCAGAGCTGCGCAATGTTTTCCAAACGTCCGTTAAGATGGTGAACTTCATTAAAGCCAGGCCTGTCCAAAGCAGATTGTTTGCTCAACTTTGTCATGAAATGGGATCAGAACACGAAGCGCTGTTGTTTCACACAGAAGTGAGAGGCTTTCTCGTGGCAAAGTGTTAACAAGATTGTTTGAGCTGCGTGAAGAAGTCCGCATATTTTTATCTGACTGCGGTTCCCCACTCGCTGAACACCTTTCTGACCCTAAGTGGGTTGCAAGCCTCGCATATTTAGCCAGTATTTTTGACAGACTGAACATCTTAAACACGTCTCTTCAGGGCCCAAACGCAAATGTCCTTACACTTTCTGATAAAATCACTGCATTTAAAAGAAAGCTGGAGCGATGGGCGTATGGATGAGGGCTGCGCTGTTCCCCGAGCTTGATGACTTCATGGACAGTTACGACATAAGCATTGGTGCACTTAAAAATTTACTAAGTTCCCATCTCAGGAGCCTTTGTCAAAGTTTCAATAAATACTTCCCCCAAGAGGACGCGCCAGAGATCCATGACTGGATACGTGATCCTTTCGTCCAATGCGCCGCACCTGCTGTCAGAGCTACAGGACGCCCTGCTGGAACTCTCCTCTGACCGCACATTACAGTCCGTTTTTCCAACGCGCACACTGGAAGAGTTTTGGCTGTCGGTTGCCCCAGAGTACCCAGCGTTAGCACAGGCTGCAACTAATGTACTGTATCCGTTTGCGTCAACGTATCTTTGTGAAAAGACATTTTCTGCGCTGACATTCATTAAAAACAAATACAGATCCAGCTGAGGAGGGTTGAGGATGACCTTCACGTGTCAATGTCTGAAATAAAGCCAAGAATACCACTACTTTGTTCAAAGAAGCAGGCACAGCCATCTCATTAATATTGTCAATTTAATGTCATGAATAAATGTAAATAGTTGTTTCTTTCTGTTGATCAGTTATATTCAGATAATTATTAAATTACGCATTCGACAACAAGGACAAAAAAGACTGAATTTTATTAGCCATGTTTTTGTTATAAAAAAGAAAAGCTGTAGGCTTAGCATATTTCCTAATTTCCTATGCATTCCCCCTCTAATAAAAGTTTAAAATGAAAGAAATAATCATTCTATTTGTGTAACAAAGATCATAAAGAAAGTCATTAGGCTATGTGTGTGTGGCGTGCGGGGTAGCGGCGGTGGGCGGGGGTCACGAAGCCCATTAATTGTTATTATGGGGGTCGCGACTCCAAAAGGTTGAGAACCACTGGGTTAGACTATTGTAACGGCCTGTTCACTGGCCTTTCCAAACGAGCTGTCAAACAACTGCAGTACATCCAAAATGCTGCTGCTCGAGTCCTGACCAAAACCAGGAAATACGATCACATTAGTCCAGTGCTCCGGTCTCTGCACTGGCTTCCTGTCACTCAGAGAATAGACTTTAAAATAGCTCTGCTTGTGTATAAGTCTCTTCATGGTCAGGCACCAAAGTACATCTTGGACATATTACAGCCGTATGAACCACCTCGGGCCCTGAGATCCTCAGGGAGGGGTCTCCTGGTGGTTCCCAGAGTCACCATCAAACATGGTGAGGCTGCATTTCAGTTTCACGCAGCAAAAGTCTGGAACAGCCTCAGTGAAGATGTGAGACAGGCCTCGACCCTGACTATGTTTAAGTCCAGGCTGAAAGGACACCTTTTTACTGCTGCCTATGGCAATTCATTGTAATTTAATGAATTTTTATATATATATATATATATATATATATATATATATATATATATATATATATATATATATATATATATATACATATTTTTAATGTAATTTTTAATGTAATTGTTTTTAATGTAATTTTATTGTGTTTTTATTGCATTTTTATTGTGTTTGGGTGCCTGGTGTTGCTGTGAGGCACATTGAGTTGTACATGTACATGAAATGTGCCATACAAATAAACTTGCCTTGCCTTGCCATTAATTTTCAGATTTAATTTGGAAGTATCACCTAACAAAAGAAGCCTCGGAGTGCAAGGTATGGCTCTTTCCATGATGTTTGAGAGCAGCTTTGTAACGTTTTCCCAAAAATTAAAAACCTCAGGGCATTGCCACACCATATGAAGAAAAGTACCAATGGTATTGTCTGGACAAAAATCACAGTATTGATTGTCTTTTAATTTCATTAGATGTAGTCTTCTAGGATAAAAATATGCTCGATGAATAATTTTATAATGGATCATTTGGTGATTGGGGTTTCTTGATGAGAGAGAAATATTGGACCAAATGTGATTCCAATCCCACTCCAAGTGGTCCCTCAATTCCGTTTTCCAAAGTTGTTCAATAGGCAATATTTTTTGTGAAGAACAAACTAATAATGTGTACATGTCTGAGACGATGCCAGTGGTTTTTGCTTTGCTCAGAATGGTGTGGAGAGGATGATTTTTTAGCGTGCATCCCCAAGGGACTCCATGAGAACGCATAGCAGTTCACAACTGTAAATAAAAGAAGAAAGAGGAGCCAGGTAAATTGTAACACTTTTGTAAGTCATAAAACTCCCTTAAACCATGCTGTCCTATAATATCCCTTAGATTGTGAACTCCTTTCCGTTCCCATGTGGGAAAAGAGATAGGTTTCTTATTGATCAGGAGAGAATAGTTATGGAATATTGGTGTTTGAAGGAAAAAATCTTTGTCTTTGCCCAGATGTTTGTTGACTTGATTCCAAACAGACATAAGATGTGCAATAATGGGCCCATATTGACTTTTAACCATTTTTAAAGGTAATTTAGAATACAAAAGCTTGGGCATAACATAAGGTTTTATCAATTCTGCTTCAATAGGCATCCACGCTGCTGATTTGTTGGTTTTGGACCATGAGCTGAGTGGTCTTAATACAAAGCACCAAGAGTACCACTCAAAATTTGCAAGACCTACACCGCCTGATGATTTCGATCAGTATAAAGTTGAAGCTTTAATCCTTGTTTTTTTTCTGGTTCCATAAATATTTGTTTATGAGCGAGTGTAGTTTTTTATAGTAGCCTTGAGGTGGTGCTAAAGGTAGCATGGAACTGATCAAATTAACACGGGGCAATATATTCATTTTAATAACCGATAAACGAGCCTGGAACGACATAGGGAGAGAACTCCATCTTTTAAGATCACTCTCCATGGCCAGCAGCATCTTTTTGTAGTCGTTTTCAACCAACCTATTGAGGGAAGGATTGATAAGAACCCCCAAATACTTCATGTTTGAGACTGTTGGGATGTTACACAAGGATCCGGTCATGCTTGTTAGACCCAGGGGCATAAAAGCAGATTTACCCCAGTTAATTCTGTACCCAGAGATGTTCCCGAAAGATTCAAAAGTTTTAAGGATATAAGGTATTGATTCTAATGGATTACTTAATAATAATAATAATAATAATAATAATAATAATAATAATAATAATAATCTCTTGGATTTGTATAGCGCTTTTCAGGATACCCAGAGCGCTTCACAGCTCATTATTCATTCACTCCATACTTGGTGGTGGTAAGCTACTGTTGTAGCCACAGCTGCCCTGGGGTAGACTGACGGAAGCGAGGCAGCCAGTCTGCGCCATCGGCCACTCTGACCACCACCAACCACTCACTCACTCATTACATTCGCTACTTGTATAAATTAAAATATCATCGGCATACAAAGAGATATAATGAAATGTATTCTGAATCTTAATTGGAGCAATTTCGTCTGATTGTCTGACTAATTGTTCTATTGGCTCGAGAGACAGAATAACAGAGGAGATAAGGGGCAGCCCTGTCGCGATGAGCGGGATACCGTAAACCTGGGCGAGCACACATTATCCGTTAACACAATTGCGGACGGGTTAGCATACAAAGTTTTAACCATATTTATAAAATCTACTGGAAAACCCATATGCTGAAGCACCGCCCACAGATAGCTCCATTCCAGCCGGTCAATCGCCTTCTCAGCGTCTAATGATAGAATAGCGTTTTTGTTATCAGATGTTGAGGATGAATTTATAATATGCAGTAATCGTCAAATATTATCAGAAGCTAGTCTCGATTTAATGAATCCTGTTTGGTCACGGTGGATCAATTCAGTCATATGATGTTCTAATCTAGTAGCTAACATTTTTGCAAAGGCTTTGAGCTCTGTATTGAGAAGGCTGAGTGGCCGGTAGGAGGAGCAATCGGTGGGCGGCTTATTAGCTTTAAGTAACAATGAAATAATGGCCACGTTGCTACCATCACTGAAAGACCCTTTTGTTATTGAGTAATTAATCATTTCTAATAATAGCGGGCCAAGTTAAGGCCAAAAGGCAACATAAAGCTCTGGTGGTATCCCATCAAGCCCTGGAGCCCTGTCTTTGTTCATTGAATTCATAACTTTGCTTAATTCATCTAGTGTTATTGGTTTTACCAAGGAGCTAGCAGCGTCTGGAGTTAATTTACAGAGGTTAAGGGGACTTAAAAATTCATTGCATGCCTTTTTTCGTTGTAAAGAATTTCAGAGGTATATAATTTACTATAGAATTCTTTCAGTGTGCTATTAATTCCTACTGGGTCTGAGGTCACAGTGCACTCTTCGTTTGTGATAGCAGCAATGTTGGCCAGTTGTTCATTGCTTCTAATTTTTAGCGCTAAAAGACGACTGGGTCTGGCACTATTTAAATAATGTTTCTGCCGTACCCGCTGTATTTGAAATTCAGCCTTTTGCCGCAACAGATCACTTAGTTGTTCAAGGTTTTCCTGACGTTTTTTTGTATTTTCCTGTGTAATTTTAGTTACCATTTCTTCTTCTATAACCGCTATTTCTTTTTCCATCACCTCAATTCTAAGTTTCTTCATTTTATTTAATTGGGAGGCAAAGCTTATTGTAGTGTTCCGGATGCAACCTTTAACTGCTTCCCAAAGTATTCTCGGATCATTCACTGATTTTTGATTCACATTAATAAAAAACTTCAATTCCTCAGACAGTGTCTTTAGGAAATCGTGATTATTTAATAGTGAACTGTGAAATCGCCATCGGGGGGCCCTGGGTTTACTTAATTTAATTAAAAATGAGCTGAACACTGCTCTGTGATCTGTTAATGCAAAAGGAGTCATCTCACTACAGCAAACTGTTTGGAATAAGGGTTTTGAAATAAAAATATAATCAATTCTTGAGAATGTCTCGTGGAGCGCAGAGTAAAAGGAGAACTCTCTGGCTTGGGGATTCATAAGTGGCCATGCGTCACACAGACCATATTCATCAACTAACTTTTGTAATTCACAAGAGGCCATTTTCTGGTCACCACTTTCATTTTGCCCCGTTCTGTCAATGGAATGGAATTTTCACTGCATTTCAGAATGTTCCACTTTTCAAACAGTGTACACAGATGCTGTATCTTCAGTCAGCTTATACTGAAGCTGTGGCCGAGGAGGAAACAATAGGATTTGTTTGCCTTTGTGTTTCCTATAAAATATATGAATAATTTTAAAATTAACAAGTGATTTATCAATAATAATGTTTAGTGTGAAGATTTTTAGTTTAGAAATCTTAGACACTAAAAAAGCTCAGTGGGAGCGTCACAATCAGTGGTTAGTTTTGAAGCAGAAAAGTCTCTGTTTGGAAAATGAGGCCATGTTTGTAAACCTGAGGGAAACACATGAATAAATCCAGACTGCAGCTCTTTGTCCAGGTTATTTTGTGTGTTGAGGTCACTTTCAGCTAATTCATATTTTTGCACAAAAAAACTCAAAAATGAGTTTAGGCTCCGCCCACCGCGCTCCTGTTATCACATAAACACAGAGTTTACAAACTGTAGAATATGAAACAACACTGGCCAACTGTCAAACAAAAGTAGAAATTTATAAAATACTGTAAAAATGTCAAATTTCACTAATTTTCTTCCAAATGAAACCCTGATGTCACAGATTGAGTGATTTTATGCCGTATTTCAGTGAGATTTAAAAATGGAAGTTTTCAGGGTAAAGTCCAATGGAAATGCCTTATTTCCATTATATTCAATAGGAACAAATACAGTGATTTGATTCATGTGCCAACAATGGGAATGAGGTCCAATCTGATGAAATTCAGTAAAAATGTTCAAATTCATTCTTTTTCTTCCAAATGAAATGCTGACATTGTAAAAAGTGAAGTTTTAAACGGCTCTGGAAGAGCAAAGAAAAACATGTGTTTATAATGGAAGTCAATGGGGCTGTTTCAGTCGCTGCCATTTTCAAATAAAGAATCTCTCACTACAGAAAAACTACAAATGCTTCAAATCCATTTTTGGCTCAACTTTGACACAAACAAGGCTCTAAAATCCACCAAAGCCTCAGCTCTCTACTATTCATTATTATAAAGATAATGAGGTTTTTATGTTGTTTTGTGACAAAAACTTCAAAGTTTTTGTTTTGAAACAGGCAAACAAAGGGTTAAAATCCCAAAATAAACAACATGTTTGGTAGTTTTGTGAAGGTGAGAAGTGATTCTTCAGATTTGTGAAAAAAGTTTGAAAAAAGATGAAAGTATGTGGTTTTTATAGCAGTTTGAAAAGCGTATACATTTTTGTACACTAGGATAACAAGCGTATAGAAAATGCTGATCTCCAATATAAAAGACATGAGAGAAAAACAAACACTGGATTCTGAAAATTTGGCTCAAAAGAAACATTTTCTGCCGAAATCCACGTCTCAAGCTGCAACACAGACAAAATGGTCAGGAAATGAAAAAAAATATATTTTGCAAAATGTACAAAAATGTACATAGGATAACATAAGGGTTAAGCTAATGTGTTGTGGTCTATTTAATTTCCAACATAAACACTGTGTAAGGAATAATAAGCAAATGTAATTTGTTTTGTCCAATAAACACCTGATCCGTTTTTAGGTTTGGCCTCGAGGCTGTAAACTCCAGTCCAGAAGCTTTTAGATTTGGGTAAAGCTGAACTGGAGAAAATGCGCTCGGTTAAAGGCGGGACTGTTTCCATCCTCTCATTCATACGGCCCTATTGTACATGTTTTTAAACCTACAGACACGGGGAGAACATGTCGACTCTACAGAAAGTCTTCATTTAAAACATATTCATTTAGTTTTAGTCTTTAGACGAAAATGTCATTGAGTTTTCTCTTTAATCTCTTTCTCTTTAGAATCTAAATGACATGAGGCTGTTTCAAACTGTCACTGAAGTTTGGAGGATTTATCTTCTTTACATTTGTCTTATTGTTTTATACATCTGAGTCACAGTTTTCGTCTCATAAACAACTTTTCATTTAGTTTGAATCTCATTTCAGTCAGAAAAACATGACTTTGACTAAAATGATGCTGATTATGAGGCCGTTCTTGTGTTCAGCAGGAAAACCACATTAGATGATCTGATAAAGAGTTGACAGGAAACAGAAACTCTGCAGCCCGTCTTCAGTCGCTCTTCAGACGCTCGTCAGACGCAGATCAACATGTCGCTGCTGCTTCTGTTGCTGATTTTAAACCTGTTTCTTTGTCTTGATGGAAAAGGTAAGATGAAGCTTTTGTAATAGCAGATCAAAATCCTAAAATCCTGTGTTTTTAAGAGAAGCACATTCTGCCATAACTCACTGTGCTGTGTCTGTGTAAGTTCTCATCTTGGGGTTCGCGCACTTCTAATACGGTGACAGCCCTTGTGTATGATCTTGTATTCATTTACATTAGTTTGATGTCAGTCTTATAAAAGAGAGGATAAACCTATAGTTGATTTTGATAAGTTTAGCAACACAAGGGCATTTACTTTATTGTTTTAGGTTAAACTTCATTAATTGAGTTTTGTCACCATTTTTATAGATGGGAATAACTTTAGCCATTTTCATTAAATCTGGAAATGTACCCGTTTTGAAAGACATTAAAAATCTGGGATAGCGGTGTGACCATGTGACCTGTTTAACAATACTCATATCTACCTCGTCACAGTCCAAGGATTTCTTATTCATGACATTTCTAACTATATCAGTTATTTCTTGTCCTGTTGTTGGCGTAAGAAACATTGTATTTGTGTTTTCCTGGACACAGTCATAATTATAATGTGTGCATGGTGGAGTTATTGAGGAGGATAATTCAGGTCCTTTGCTTATGAAGTACTTATTGAACTCACTCACAATTTCATTTGAGTTTTAAATTTTCTGACCATTTGACATAAAGCTCTGTGGTACATTTCCTTTTGAGGTCCTTGAAGTACATCATTTATAGTACACCAGAGAGCTTTAGTGTTTGTCTTATTTTTTCGAGTAGTGCACTATAATACTTTTTTTTTTGCAGTTTCTTATTATGTTAGTTTGTTTTTGTATCTTTTGTATTTATTTTCAGATTCACTTGTTCTTTTTGTTAAAAAAGACTTTGTATAGTGAATTATTTTCCTTACATGCATTTGCTAAACCCGTAGTCATCCAGGGACTCATCACTTTTTCTTTTTACAATTGCTTTCTGTTTTTGGGCAGTGCAGGTCATAGAGGGTCATGAAAGTTCTTAAGCAGATATTATAAGCTGCATCTACATTGGTTTCTTCCAAGAGAGATTTCCAGTTTGTTTCAGCTAAGCTGACTTTAAAGGCGTCCAGTGCGTTATCATTTAACAATCTGATACATTTAGTGACATGGTTTTTTCATCTTTAGTTTTCCTATTTTCTAGGTTATACAGAACAAAAACTGGAAGGTGATCACTTATATCTGTTACTAGAATCCACTTGGAAGGTCTTCACTGAGAACATTTGTAAATACAGTGCCTCTCGAAAGTACTAATACACCTTGAACTTTTGCACATTTTGTCATGTTTACAACCCTAAACGTAAAGATTTTATTTTTACTGAAAGTTCACACACAAGTAACAGACAACTGTGAAGTGAAAGCAAAATGATACAGGATTCTGTTATTTTTCAAAAAATAGAAAAGTGAAAAGTGTAAGACTTGCTGCTGTTGTTGCAGCAAAAGGAGGTTCCACAAAGTATTAAGTCTGCTGTATGAATACTTATGCACGCCCCACTTTTCACTTTTCTATTTTTTGAAAATAACAGAATCCTGTATCATTTTGCTTTCACTTCACAGTTGTCTGTTACTTGTGTGTGAACTTTCAGTAAAAAATTCAAAATAAAATCTTTACGTTTAGGGTTGTGAACATGACAAAATGTGCAAAAGTTCAAGGTGTATTAGTACTTTCACAAGGCACTGTATATTATCATTTTGAGCAACTGTGTGGAGTTATTCGTGTTGGCCTGGTTATTTTAGGAAACAAAGATAGACTGTATAGAGTATTTAAGGAATTTTCTGAGGGCCTGTGAGTTTTTATTTTAAAGGATTAGTTGCTAGTGTTAGTACTTAGAGGCTATGATTTAATGGTTTCGGAATCAGCCAGGAGAGAACACGGCTGTAGCAGCAGGGGGCAGCAGAGACCATATGAGCCCAGAAACACTGCACTTTTAAAAGGAGCACTTACTTTCACATTTAAAAACAGAGCACTGCCCAAAGTGCAAACAACGCACAAGAACTTTACTAAACGGAATAATCCAACCGAAATCTGCTACTAAAACAATCAACAACATGTAAAACAGAACAAAAAATAAAAAGTACAGCTTGAGTTAAAGCCAAAGAGGCAGCAGTATTAATGCAGATCTAAGTAGGACAAAAGCCTGATCTTACTTTAATGTTATTTTAGCAGTGAAATATTAGTATTGGCCCCTGAGACTATTTCAGATGGAGGAGGGGCCGTCACGTCCCGGACTTTGTGAATGGCAAAGACAAATATTTGTTGGGATCAAAGTGGGACATTAAGCCTGAAACTGAAGCTGATATATATTTGAATACAGGTTTGTCCGTGTCTGTTCTAACTTCCCCTGAGCCAATGAGCTGTGTGTGTTCAAACTGTTTTTAGACCCACAGCAGCGAGTCAAGAGGAGGAGAGAGTGATGCTGCCTTCAGGTGCTCTCCTTATTGTGGGAAATACCAAACGCCCACATGACAACGTGAGAAAACCTTTGACTTTTCCACACGGCAGAGAGCGGCGAGTAAAGGGAAACAAGTATAGATGGATAAATGATGAAGTCTAACCTAAAAAAATTAACTCAAATCAAGTATAGGTTTATCCTCTTTTATAAGACTGACCTCAAACTAATGTAAATGAATACAAGATCATACGCAAGGGCTGTCACCGTAGGAGAAGAACACTCGGAGATGGTCCAGGAATCAGCGGAGCAACAGGTTGTGTCGTTTCTCAACACCAAAGGCATCAGTGTTGAGAAAGATCACATAGAAGCCGGTCACCCCTTGTCCAAAAAGAACCAACGTCCAAGTGTTGTGATAGCCCGGTTCATAAACAGGAAAAAAAAGACTGCAGTGCTCAAACAGGGTCGAAAACTCAAAGGAACAAATGTGTATCTAAATGAACATTTGACCAAGAAAAACGCATATATCGCAAAGGAAGCACGTTTGCTGAAGAAAGAAAACAAAATTCAGGGCACATGGACAACAAACTGTAGAATATTCATCAAACTGAACGGCTCCCCAGAGGAGGCCAAGGTTTTATGGATAAAAGATGTGCATGACTTGGAAAAATACAAACGAGGTAATGTGCCCCACTGACATTCACTAAATCACTGTTATGACTGACAGGACCGACAATCAGTGTTGCCACAGATTCTTGAAAAAGTAATATATTACTGATTACTCCTTTGAAAAGTAACTAAGTTACATGACAAGTTACTTTATTAGTTACATTCAGATGCTGGCGACAACATCTCCACCGCCTCAACACACTAATGACAAAATCTTTTACCAACACTCACTTTCTTGGAAGTGCATTTTAACAGTAACATCAGCAAAGGTGATGCAGACTCAGAAAAGTCACGTATTTCCATCTCTCTCCCCGACCAGTGTTTGTGTTTTTAGGCTGAAAATGTGACATTATGTTACGTCACTCGTCGAGATGCAAAAATAAATGACAAAATAGTAACTTAAAAGAAAAGTAACTTAAATCTGATTACTTGTTTGGAAATAGTAACGTGTTAGATTACTAGTTACTGAAAAAAGTAATCTGATTACAGTAATCCGTTACTAAGTAATTAGTTACTGGCATCACTGCCTACAATGAATCGTCATCTGAAAATGAGTCACGTAGAAATGATTCTATAAATGGAGACTTTGAACTAAATACACACATCTTCACTGAACAAAACATGAACCAAATAACTGATGATATTGATCCTGATACAAACTTCTATAATAATATAAACAGTATGTGCAAATACTATAAGGACTGTGAAATACAAAATCAAATGAACCGGAAGGAAACCTTATCTGTGATTCACCTAAACAGTCGGAGTCTGTATGCAAATTTTGAGAACATAAGCGAGTACTTAGACCAATTCAGCAGAAACATGGCTAAATGATAACAAACCTGATAACTTCATCATAAGAGGATATGAAATGTAAACAGAAACCACAGAATAACGGGTGGGGTTGTGCTATATGTTAATAACGACATGCAGACAAAAGCTGTTGAAAATATGACTGTAACTATAGATGGCCTTATGGAATGTCTCACTGTGGAACTGTGTTTTGAGAAAAGAAAAAACATATTAATAAGTTGCATCTACAGGAAACCTGGATCCAAAAGTGACACCTTCACAGATTATATGGAGGGATTATTTTCAAATTTGGGACAAAAGGAAGTGTTTCTTTGTGGAGATTTTAACATCGATTTACTTAAAGAACAACTAAACACCTAATCAACTTTTTTTTGCTGATAAACTATCTATATGGGTCACTAACACAGTTATCTACATGTCCTTAACATTATTTTGAGATTTTAGTGCAAACTTGTTCAAAATCCAATTTTTGTGTACAAAACCATCTCTTCAGCGCCACTCACGTTTGAACAGCACTTACTACATTTGAATTTAGTGATTGGCTGAGGAGGTACCATCATACGTCACCAAGTCTGCCGCTGTGGTATAAAGGCTGATCCCTCCCATTGACAGTAAATGATCCCTCCCCTAGAGGCCGTAGCTAGTTCGAGTTGGAACAGAGTGAGGAGTTTTTTCACAGCGATTATCAGGTTTGCGTTATTAGCTTAATACTTAGCCAGTTAGATTATTTAAATGTAATATAGTTTTATCCCTAGTACTAGGCCTAGTTGTTTTATAGCATTAGTTAGTCTTTAGCTTTATTGTTAATGTTAGAATAGCTTCCGTTTAGCATAGCCATTAGCATTTAGCTTTAGTTGTATTGTTTATTGGGTATTAGTGTAGTGTTTTGTGTAGTGTCTTGTATGTAATTGTAAGTATGGGGAGGAAGTGTATTGTAGTGGGCTGTAGTAGATCTACTGGTTTACATGGTGTTCCATGACTTAGAAATTAGGCGCCAGTGATTGCGCGCAATTGGCTTGGGCGAACAAACTCCCTTTGTGTCCCGGAGTTTGTGCGGGATTCCTACTCCAACCGGTTGAAATGGGCTTCTCCAAGCAGCTGTTTTTGAAGAGAGAGGCAGACCCCACCCTGGCTCTCCCCACCCTGGCTCTCCAACAGCCAAGGCTACCTGGAACGGCATACACACTGCAGGTAAAAGTGCAAAAATAAAGCTCGCTATGTTGTCTCTACAGATTTAATTACAGCTTTGATTTGGGGATTGAACTTGTGAAGTAAAATATAATAATTTCTATCTATGTGTGTTTTTTTAATATTTGTTACTGCATAGAGCAGTTAGCATCCTCCTGTAGTAAGTAATACATGCGCTACTACTTTTCCGAGTCTCACACGACCAAGTCCCAATAATTACACTGACATGTGCTGTTGCTTATTCCTGCAATGGTGCTGCCATCGCCACACTGCGCTATACGCTTGTTGTAGGAGCAGCATAGTGAGCTAATCCTCTTTGGTTATTGTGGTTTGTTGCATATGGAGGGTGAGTGTGTAATGGAGCGTTTTAGATCACGACTGAGAGCGATGATGTTATACCGCTGCATGTAACGACATGTCAACTTTTCCCCCGCTTAGATTCATAAAGGAGCTAGTGGCTAACGCGTCAGTCTGCACAACAATAACAAAGTTACGCCGACACTGCGCAACTGTGCATGAGAATACGCACCAAACTTATCTGTTTTGTGATGACTGTAGGTTTCATATTTGGCAATAGCTGCGTGAAACGTGAGAGCATCTACAAGCTACACGTTCCACCTGGATAGGTGGACCGTGTGGTCATTGAGGAGAGGGATGACCAGGGCGCTCACAGATATCAGTGTTTCTGACGTGATTTTCTGCTAATCGTGTTATCAATACAAGCAAATCAATTCACGTTTAAAATCGATATTTAATCATATTTTTTCTACCCTTATATCATTTTAGTTCAAATAGAAGACAGTATATATTCTGTTACTATGTATAAACCCTGTATTTGTCCACACTCCACTGTGATAAAACTGAAGCATAAGTCAATAGCAGAACTGCTGTTCTAAAACCAAATGAAAGCTGTCTTTAAAGTTTAGAGAGTATTATCTGACTGTACACAATATGCATTATGATCAAATGTTGTGTTTGACTGTGTTTTTAGCCAAAGCCAACCGAGAAATTGGCTGTCAGACTGATGCACTCCTTAGCGTGCATGAATCTGTCCAGGCCAATTTGAAACCTGCCAGGAGAAGCAAAGGTGATAATTGTTGGGAGCTTTTGCTAATTGATTAGTTTTTGTTGTAACTCTTGCCTAGTGCATTTACTAACCTTTTTGTTTTTTACACAGCCATCCAGGTACAACCTCATCGCAGGAGCATGTCTTGCAATATGGAGGTCTTCATGGAGGTTAAGTTTACTGAAGCTCCCATGGCAACCGCCACACCGGTCAAATGACCAAGGTGCGAGGTGTCAGCCGCTGACCCCACCTACCATCTGGATGGAAGTGCGAGCTCCCTGAACTGTACTGGGTAAAAATAAATCAGTCTATGGCTGTATTTGTAAATTATGTTACCTAAGGTTTTTGGTATTCTGTTTAAGTTATCATATGCATTTCATCTGATATTTTAATTAATTTATATATTTTTTAAGACTACATTGACAAGCCGATGGATCTGCTTTTTGAAAGTGTGGTGGAGGATGCCCGTCCAGGACTACTCTGAACCACTCTGTGCCGAGTTTGAAAGACCTGACAAACAGGAGGCTGTAAGCAGGCACAGGTCCAGATTTGTCAAGAGCACGTAAGGTGAGCAACACAACACAAACCTTTACTCTGTGTATTTGTTTGCATTGCCATTCTGAAAAAAGTCTGATGTACAATAATGTATTGGTAATGTTTCAGTTGGTAAAAGAAGCATGCAAGACACTTGGCTATTATGTTGGCTCTGCGGTTTCGGAAGGATGCGAAAATCAGCCCTCTGTACCACACATCAACCCTTGTAGCGTTCCCCTCCTTGACATTCAACATTTTCCAGTAAAACTGGGCATTCAAAGGAATGTTGGCCAGGTCATTTTACATGAGTACATAGCGTTCTTAAAAGATTTTGTGTAATGTGTAAATTTGACTTGCAAATAATATTTTTACATTTTATGCGTTTCTTTTAGGTCAAAATTGTGATGCTTCACTGCACGGAAACACAACATGGTCACACAATACACATGCTGGGGAGCGGAGGTACTCCATAGGTTTCCCAAAGTTCAAACATGGCCAGTACACACAAAGTATGATAGACCAAGTCTATCATACTGTATATGTCACATTTTAAAAATAATAATAATAAAGTCTGATGCTTGAGGTGACCATTCATTGTTTGCTTACAGTTAAGCTGATGGCACTGCACAAACAAGAGGCTGTGAGCAGCATAGGTCCTGATTCTTCAAGAGCTCATAAGGTGGGCACTAGACGTTTGGTAATTACTGTACTGTATAGCAAGACCTTCCAGAATGGAATTGTGTGTTGTCTTACATATTTTTCATGACAATATTACTTTTAGTAAAGATGATAGTAGTGTTACTTAATCATAATTAATACATTTTTGATTGTATTTATTTTCTTTCAGATGTATCCGGCATGGTCATGGCAGTAAAGACCAACAGTGTTTCAGAAGCAAAAAGGTGTCAGACAATTGCTGTAGCTAACAATGAACTAAAATCTAGTGGCTGATGATATATCTTTGGCCCGTTCCATCTTCTCCATCCTCTGAATGTCCTGCCTGAGGCGTTTGAAAGACAGAAAAGGCTTCTAATAAGTATGGGTTGTCACAGGTATCTTCAGTGAGTTTTGCTGCAACCCATGTAACAATTATAACAATTTAGTTTAGGAGTGTTAGAATACTTATTTATTCTTTATTTTGTTGGGACTGTGCATGGTAATGAACATACATGCTACCGTGCCGCCCAGTGCAATCTATTTGCCTGTCTTGTAGTTCAGACTTTACACCACAGGGCTCGAATTAACTTTTTTTCTTGGTAGCGCTTGTGCTCCTAATTCTGAAATTTAGGAGCACAGTCAAAAATTTAGGAGCGCAACCAAAAAAACAGGGAAGCTTTTAACAGGGATGAAGGGAATTTAAACGCATCACACGCCACTTCCAGCCTTCTGTTGCATTTTAGAAGTATTTTTTAGCTGTTTGCAATGATTCAGCAATCTACAAACTCATTAGGCTAAATCTTAACATTATAAATGGGACACCAGATCGCCCCCAACCCCCGACTTGCTCCGCCCTGCTTCAGCGGACGTCATCGTCTCCTCACTCTGCGCCTTCACTCTCCTGACTGTGCTGCGGGAGAAAGCTCCATAGATCGCGCTACACGCGGCAAACTCCTTTGTCAGAACCTTAGAAGACGTGTTAAACATTGCGTTTGTGACTTTACGTTTTGTATTTTGCGTGAGTGACGATGATTCGCTTTCAGCGCTGCACGAGGGGGCGGGCGGGTTGGATTGAAGTTTGCGCTGCTTCTCCGCACGACATCGATTCGAGCGTCATTGGAGAGATCGTCCCCAGTCCCAATGAGTTTATGAATGACATATATATTCCTCGTTTTCTCATAAAGAGACTACAGTTGCGTAAATACATTGGCTCATTCAATGAAAGCGGGCGGATGAATGAGAGCGGAGCACAGGCAGAGAACACGGGCTGGGCTGGTGCAGGACGGCCCAGCGCGTGTTACTGAGAGGAATGACAGCGGCGCTGAGACAAAAGAGAGAACAGATCGTAGTTTATAAGCTCTCGAACTATTGTAGAACAGAAAGTTTGCTGTTCTGACAGGCAGCGTTTGTGAAAACAATGACACAAGCCTTTTTAAGGTAGCACGAGAAGGTTTTCTTTTAAGGTGGACCGGAGCATTTGTTTGCAGTCGCAAACATGCGAGTGATTCTATTTTTAGATCGCAAAGGCATAATTTTGGGAGCATTTGCGACCAAAATGGTCGCAATTTCGAGCCCTGCACCACCAGATGGGAGATTTTTTTTTTAAGCTTGATTGGCAAACTTACCATACATACATATATGTTTATTTCTAGACAATGCTACAAACTCAGCTTCCCTGGAGCTCATTTGCTGAGACCCACAGAGGACATCACCTGCAGAGGTTCAGCAGTTCAGTGTGCGCTGTGGTCCAGAGACTTTCCACTTATGTGATTTTTATTTAATTTTTTAGGTGGTGATTTAGCCTAATTGTGTCACACTCATGATCACACTTTTGAAAGTAAATGCATTCTGTGGGTTAAAGTGTCACAATCAAACAGAACAAATGAATAATTAGTTGCATTACATTTAGAACTGTGCAAACAAAATGCATTTCAGTTTTATCAAGGGGGTAAAAGTAGACAACTTCTGCAAGTCTGTACATTAATTATCAGTTTATTGTGCCTAGAATATTCTGTAAACCTGTTGCATAGGAGTATCATGCTGCCAGACTTCTGATCAGTAAATACCTGATGTTTCAACTGTTATGTTTGCACTAACTGGTTATATGAATACTTACACTATTATGCTGTTAATACATTTGTTAATCCACCAACTTGCACTGCTTTGTTTAGTCGATACAGTATTTTATATACTGCGTTGATGATAATGTTTACATTGTTAGATCTCGTTTATTTTTAGTTTTTTTTAGTTTCTTTTGACATAACTAGAAGTTGTATGATTTCTTATGTTAAAAAGTAAGTTTCTTGATGCACCAGTGCTCCAAATACATTGGCATTACAAACATTCCAATGGTAATAAAGACTTGGAGGATGGTGGGCTTTATCTTCAATGACATGCTGAAACTGATTCACAAATTGGTTCTTGTTCATATTCTTTATTTTGGAGACAAACACTTGTGTGATATGTTTTGTGGACTGTACTTCAAATGAATAAATGAACTATCTTGCAGGATGCATTTAGTAATGTGCATATTTATATACAACAGTGTCTATCATCTCTGCACGGGACAGTGAGGTGCTCTTCATATCATGCTTTACAACAACAAACGTAACATGTATTCCTACTGGTATTTTATTCAGCTCGCTTGGGATGATAGTATTATTTAGCCTTTAGCTACGATGCTACTACAGTTTTGGAGATTCCGGAGGTTTCATATTGAGGTCATGTGATACAGCAAAAGTCCCTGCGATGCCCACACTTCGGCCGGGGGTGGTGGACAGGAATAATTGTGGTGCGATGCTAGCTCTCTCTGGATGCAGTCATGACAGCCAGCGAGTGCCGCGGCGGCGATTGTTTTTTTTTTCGTTTGTTGATCTAAACTCACTCAGCATAGTTGGTACACTCACAAGTCATGAGAGTGTACCAACTATCCTATGGAGAAAAAAAAAATCGCGTAACGGGAGTCAGTCTGTCCTGTTTACTCTGGCCCTTGGTCTGAGACTGTCAACAGAGCAGAGACCGCCCACACACTCCCCCTCCCGAGTCCCCCAAAGCTCCCGCCACACCTCTTTCGCGGAGTTTTTTGAATTTTGGGAGTGGGTGGAGTAAGCTCTGGAAGGGGTGTTTAGTTGCTCTTTAACCTTTCAATGGCTCAGCTGTTAGATCTCTATGCAGTTAGTGAACTAGAGCTTCAGCAGCATTTGCCCAATTCCACCGTCCTTACCCAGGGGAAGAGGAAGTGACATCACCAACAGCTGTTCTTCTTCTTCTTTAAAGTTCAGTGCAGGCCAAACAAAAGCGCATACCGCCCCTACTGTATATTGTCCAACAACAACATAGTGTCCAAATAAAGACATTTAAGAAGGAAAAAAAAATCAAAATGATCCTTCACATTTCCCTTTATTTTATCTCAACAGTGGTTTCATAAAGCTACAGTATGCAAATTAGCCATGTGGCTTAAGTTTCTACTAAATGAAGCAAAAGCACAAACTGCTTCATTTAGGCCATTTACTGAGGAGACTCTTGTCACTTTTATAAAGTTTGGCTTGTGCAGAATCTCTTATATATATATTTAAATTAAATGTGCACCTGTCAATCAACAGTGGTTGCGCATGAATCACTCGAGGGTGGGGGTAAGGGGGGCGGCGCAGTGGCTTATGGGATTGCACATAGCTCCTAATCACCAGTGAGTTAGCATTAGAGATCCCTATGCTAAAGTGGCTATGATAGTTAGTAGGGGTGTAACGATACCTTTTTTGACCGATACGATACGTATCGATTTGAGGCCAAACGATTCGATGTAAAACAATATATCATTTTTTTGCACCGATACGATTCAATCAATACAGTGGATTTTCGATACGATATTCAATACTTTTAACATTGGATTTTCAGCAAATTAAGCAATAATTATTACAAGTAACTAAACATAAATATAACAGAAGGCATTGGCACCGGATTTTATTTAAAAATTCACTTCAGATTTGCTTATTGTTGAATCAAACAGTGGACAAAATACACTCACAAAAGTGCAATAAACAGCTACGATAAAGAGCTGCATATATTTTAGTTACAGCATAATCTTTTCTCCAGTTTATGTTCAGTTAGAGCCTTAAGACCTCTCCTCTTTTGGCTTGGCATCTTCTTGAGTGAAGCCCACAAATACAGCTTATACAGCTTTTCAGTGATGTGGAACAGGAATAAAGCACTCTGAACGCAGAGCGCCTCATCCTCTCGCTACAACCAGAGGCGTAGCTTTCCATAAGGCAAAGCAGGCAGCTGCCTGGGGCCCCAACTGTAAAGGGCCCCAATGCACCAACCCGTTTTTCAGATACCTGCAATAAACGCTTCCTAATGATTTTGTGATGCAGTTACATCAAGTCTCCACCGATGCTCTGTGGCGCTGTTGATCCCCATCCTGCTGCATGCTTTAATGAGTCATGGGCTGATTCCGAAACCGTGAAATTGTAGCCTCTAAGTACTAACACTAGCAACTAATCCTTAACCTTTCATGGGGTCAACTGTTAGATCTCTATGCAGTTAGTGAACTTCTGCTTCAGCAGCATTTGCCCAATTCCACCGTCCTTACCCAGGGGAAGAGGAAGTGACATCACCAACAGCTGTTTCTTCTTCTTTAAAATTCAGTGCAAGCCAAACAAAAGCGCATACCGCCCCCTACTGTATATTGTCCAACAACAACATAGTGTCCAAAAAGAAACATCCAAATGATCCTTCACATTTCCCTTTATTTATCTCAACAGCTGTTTCATAAAGCTACAGTATGCAAATTAGCCATGTGGCTTAAGTTTCTACTAAAAGAAAGCAAAAGCACAAACTGCCTTAATTTAAGCCATTTACTGAGGAGGCTCTTTAAAACCATGTGACTGAGCTGTGGTGACTCTAACATGTATTTTGTCACTTTTATGAAGTTTGGCTTGTGCAGAATATTTTTTTTATTATTATTATTGAATGTGCACCTGTCAATCAACAGTGGTTGCGCATGAATCACTCGAGGGTGGGGGCGAGGGGGTGGGGAGATTGGCGCAGTGGCTTATGGGATGGCACATAGCTCCTAATCGCCAGTAAGTTAGCATCAGAGGTCCCTATGCTAAAGTGGCTATGATAGTTAGCAAACAGGTCACTTTCCCTAACTCCTTCCTAACTGAAAGCCCAATTCGGACGCATCTTATCATGGCGGACGCTGACGCACAACCGGTTTGGCGTAAGACCTCTTACCAATTTCACGGTTTCGGATGCAGCAAGAGTTCCCCAATGTTAACTTATAATGAGCAGTGGACAGACTTTTTTACTCATGGCTCCACCAGATTATATTTCTAATAGTGAAACTAGTTTATTGTAACTTTCTTCATGACCTAAAGAACCTCATCCTTCTGTTCTGAGGAAAACCTATGCAGAGAACTGCATTATGGGAGTTGTCAGGTGACCCGCTCCTACCCAAATGACATCCTCTCTCCCAGTGCGCAGTACACCGAGCGGCCACCAGAGAGTAGTATATGGGGGATACCTTTTTCCGCCATTTTGTTTTTTTAATTAGCATATGCAAATGTTTTCACCCCCCTCACCCCCCACCCCCCTCTCTCCCCCACAAGCCAGACACCCTGGCGCCTCTGACCCCTCCCTCCCTCCCCTGTCACCTCCGCTCTACGCCACTAGAGGGAGCCATTCGTCCCTGTCCCCCCTCCCTCCCCTGTCGCCTCCGCTCTACGCCACTAGAGGGAGCCATACTGTTTTGGCTATTTCAAAACATGCTGTGCTTTAGTTTTTTATACGTTTTGTAAGCATTTGTTTCAGTAGTGTTTCTTTCACTGGGGAGAATGGGACACTATGTTTTTTTTAGCAGCTTACAGGCAAAAGAGACTGTGTTAAAGGAAAAAAAAATAAACTGTCTTCCAAGAAAAAAAACAGGAGCGAGCCAAAAAAGAGGAGGAAATAAGGAAGATTGAGGCGGTGGAGCTTAAGGCTGAAATCAAAGCTGCAGATTCTGAGTTGCTAACCTGGAAGCCATACAGTGATGGTTTGAACTCATACTATGTCATCAAGAGCAAAGCAACAAACTACCACTCCAACCACCAAACCAAAAATCATGCAAACTGCAACCACTCTTGACAAAACAAAAAGCACACAAACCAAAGACATCACTCCTAACATCCAACCGGCAATCAATCCATCTCAAAGTAAACCTTCACCACCAAGATTTGACAGAGATCAAAGTTTAGGGGACATTTACTGCAAAAGCCAAAATAAACATCAAACAACAAAACCCAACTTAACTACCGCACCTAAATGAGCTCAATATGAAAAACATAATCTCAAACCTTCCATACAAAATGTAAGAACTGTTCATATATGTTGCATGACATCCAAGAAGAACAAAATCGCAAACAAATGTCACTGACATTGTAATTTTGTTGAACATCAACTGAAAATCATCTCTGATCCCATATTTAGTGACATTCAAACCACAGTTTTAAAATGGAAACTGTTAAACCAAAACCAATACGTGAACTGAACCAGTTATTGTCCTGAGTTTACAAACCTGCAAATAAATAAATGACAAGTACAACCTGAATCATCTTACTATGCTTCATGTTTCAGGGGATAAATCTATCAACACTGATCTGCCTGAGCTCAGTCCTGTTGTCCATAGTACTTTCACAACGGTTGATGTAATAATTCCAGTTGTGAAATCAAACAAAGACAACAAAATTGCTCAAACGTATGCATTTTTAGACAATGGCTCAACATCAAGTTACAATACAGAATCATTTCTGCTAAAACTCAACTTGAAAGGAAAGAAAAAACAACAACAAACCTCAACAAAACACTACTTAGCTGACAAATGATCTTTCAGTTTGCAGTAGTGACGGCAATGAGTTCTATACCAGTGGGGTATACTCAAAAAGACAATACCAGTAACAAAAGTGAATGTGGTTACTAAAGAGGTCATAAAGAAATGGTCCTACTTAAGTCATGTGGATCTTCCAGAAATTCCAGAGTCAAATGTTAAATTCGGTTTGAATGGACCAAAGTTGCACAAGCCACAAAAAGTTGGACCTTTGCTGTTAAAACGTCATTAGGATGGATTGTGAATGGGGCTTATACACGATGTAAACATGTAAACTCCGGTCAAAATGTGTTTGAAAGGGGAACAGTGAATAAAGTCAAGATGCTCACAGGGAGCAAAACTAAAGGTTTGCTTCTCTATAGGAAAAGGTGAAGCTAAAAGAAATGAAAAAGAACATGTAGCAGAAAAAGACTGTGGTCAATGTGAAAAGATACAAAACACTGTTCAATAATCTGCTCTATTGCACAATGTGGTTTGTCCACACACATGTTTGCTGCTAACACTTAATGCACCTGCACATCTGTGAATACACTCACGCTGTTGTTCTTTGTCAAATTGTTGTTGTCTTATCATAGTATTATAGTCTTGTAGTTTAAAGTTTTTATAGTTTATTATTTATCTTAGTTATGTGTTATATATTTTATGTTTCTTGTTGCTTGTTCAACCGAAAAAAATCCTTGTTGTGAACCTGTTCATAACCATGGCCATACAAACGATTCTGATTCAAGAAAAATAATTGACACATGTGAAAACTGGAAAAGAATGAGAAACAAACAAACAATTCACGTCACCCAAGATCAAATCAGACAAAAGTTTCACACACTCAATCAAAAGTGTCCAAATAAATACCTTTTGTGACGCACGAGAGAAACAAAAGGGAAATAATGTATACTTGAAAAAGTTGAATGCTATTAGCAAATGTAGTTGTTTATGGAATTGGGTAAACCTATGAAAATATTGTAAAGGTTTTGAAAAACAAAGATATTTAAGTTATTATCCTGAGTTACAAACCTGCAACATAATGAGAACATTCATTTTGTTAAGGAAAAGAGACTTTTCTTTACATGTTTTGAGTAAGGACATTTAAGGAGAGACACTGCAGGTGAATAGGGGAAAAAAATAAATGTAGAGATATCAATTTGAAACTTTTATAAATATGAGAAAAAAATGTATTGCATTTTTTCTGTCATTTTATGTTTTCATATAAAAAATAAGACATTTTGTACATGAAAATGGCCAAAATTGCCTATATTTTGGGCAACGAAATAATAATAATGGATTGAGCCAGATTAAAATGTATGGTTTTATTTTATTGACATATTAGTAACTAAGATTTTTTCAGAGGGGATTTTGGATTTATTGTTTAGTTTTTCAATTAACTAATCATAAGTGAAAAAATCTGTAAAAACTCAAATTCCGCCTGTTTTTTTGTGTTCAAAGCTGAATAAATCAGGCTAGGAATTAGATATTAAAAAATCCCTCTGAAAAAACCTTCAAAATATTGTTAAGTCCAAGACTGTAAAGTTTGGAGTCTGTATGAGCGACTATAAGGGCTCACCCGCTGCCCGAGTGGGGCCTTCTCTCATTCAGAGAAAACAAGCCCTGAAGTTTTGTAGCGAGTGCGCATGCGCGGAACTTTCTTTTGGCTCTTCCGCACCAGGCGTGTCCCAGAAGGAAAAATACCATATTTGGGCGACAGCGTCATCAAGGAACCCTTCGCAGCACATGTGGATGTAAAGTCTGTCAATATTTGTGAATGAATACCAAGCCCCGGGTTTCCAATATGGCCACCCGTTGATTTCAATGGTTTGTGCTCATTGGCGCAGCGAGCCAGAAAAAATTCTTACTTCCGCGTTAGTTCCGGGTCCATGGGGCCCAGAGAATTTTTTAACGGCTACTATATACTTGCATAATTTATATTATTCATTGTTATGGCCATATTAGTGTCCTTAATCATTTCAGATAAAAAACACAAAGAAACAATACAACAATACAATTACCATACAGTTGTACCTTTGGTTATTCTGTTATATTTAAACGTAATATTTATAGTTGTTTGGGTATATTGACTTTTCTTTTAGATACTATCATTAAAAATGTCATGTCATATGTAGCTTTGTTATTATAATGCTTCCTTATAGCTGAATTTGCATTGACACACTGAAATGTTACCTTGTACTTTGTCATCTTAAGAATCAAACAATAGTGTGTAGATAGACATTTGCATTTTTATGGATGGAACTTGAGAACAAAAATCGCATTGCAATGCATATATTCATAATTATCAACAATGGCAAAGTGATAAATACCATCCTCTAATTATTAGGCTGACAAGATCCATTATAATACATTACATTGTATTTCACAACATTTGCAGACTAGCAATTTATCACAAGTAAATCAGCAGAGTAGAAAATTGTACTCAAGAGTAGTATTATTTTAAAAGTAATTTTACTGTAGCAGAATTGCATAATTAGTTACAAAAAAAATAATTCAAGTAAAATAAATCACCAACATTTATGTCAAGTGTCTATGGGACTTTCGCAGAAACTAATCGATGTAATTGAAATGCAATGAAGCTTTTTTATGTACACAATAAATTAATGATTTGCAAAAAAGAAAAGTGCCCCGATATATTAGCAGAGAAGGCCTACAACACTATACACATACACAAAAAAACTATCACTGGGTTTTGCCCAAATTGTAAATTTTATTGATTTAGACTGATGACAGCAGTTGCAAAAAGAAACCACAACAGTAATCCTCTGCACTCTGAAGAACACATTATTGGCTTTATTTCCAGAAGTGCCCGTAATATCTTCGGTGATCAAGTGGAAAAGAATAATGCCCAAAGCTGTTCTACTGATCAACAAGCTCAGCCAAGACCACCTTAAGTTTTTTTCTCTGCTGTCAGAGCACGTAGTAGATTCAACGACAGTCCCAGACTGGAATAGGTCTCCTTCTGGACAATACAAACATCTTAGGTAGAACGCCTGCATTCTCACCACACAAAGGTTTAACCAGTAGCCTCTTGAGCTGCCCAGTCTGAGCATGATTCTTCCAAAAAGAAACCAAGGAGTAATTGCAGTTTGTAAAGAGGCAGAGAACTGTTTCCAACAGAGTTTAAAAGCAAAATCCGGCTACTGCAGTTCTTTCTGACAGCAAGAACAAGACTTTGTTTCCAGGGCTGCACAGTCACATTTTGGTGAAAATGGCAACTTCATACAGCACCATTCTTTTGGCTCCATCATTTAGGCTAAAAGAGAAACTGAGAAAATGACCGGAGAATAGGTTAGACATGACACAAATAGTCAAAGTTGGTCCACTTTAATAACTGTTATTATTGTCTGAAGCATGATAGACCTTTATTTTATTAACTTGGATAGGTTCCCTTACATTTTCCAGTTGAATTTGGCATACTGTTTTAAGAAGTTATAGCTTGCATGATGAAGCACAATTAGACAAGTATCCTTTTTTTTTTTTTTGGCATCTTACCTGTTGTCCCGTCAGAGTTTGGTTTGTCTTTGTCTGGTCTTGTGTTGCCATGGTGATGGGGCTTTAAACCGAGACTGGACATTTTCTGTGTAATATAAGCTGTATATGCTGTGGATGACAAAATAGTTTATTTTGGTGAAGTTGGGTCAACAGTTTGAATGTGACCTATATACAATGTAATTTACTTACTACCAAAAATATTTAATTACAAAGCACAACGACAAACATATTGGCTATATCAACGTTTATGCAAAATAGTGGTTAAAAGTACAGTTTCAGACCACTCAACATACCTGTGTGGTAGTTAGCCTCTGTTCTTTCCAACACTGGCATGTGCTGAGCACCTCACTCACTGCAGAACTGGAGACGGTATAATAAGAGTCTGGTCTGTCCTGTGTGGAGGAGATGATGGGTGACAGGACACAGCCATCAGCAGCATCTGTTCAATATAGGTAGAATTACTGAGCAGCAACTTTATTACAGTTTTATTTGTGGCTATAAACACATAACAAACTAATTGAACTTTAAGTAATAGCTAGTAATCACCAGTTAGTAAAGAAGTTCATGCTTAGCCCCATCTTCCATATCCATAGTGGACACAGATCCCACTGCAGCAGACGACCTAGGTGAAGAAAGGAGAACCAAAATGTCACCCTCATTATACTCTAGAGTTCATATTTCATGATCACACGACAAAATAAGAATTATACATATCTGACTACTGTGCAATTATATGTATATTACGGTTACTATAATCACCAGTCTTGTTACATTAGTGAACAAGTATGATAGCTTGAATACGTTTGTTTTGTAATTTTAACATTATGTTGTCTTTGTTTTCTGACATTCATTTTTGTCTTGCTTTTGTTGTTAAAGGCGAGGGATACAAACGTTTTGTTATTTTACAGTGAATACAGCTGTTGTTTTTTGTACATTTTATGCACTTAGCATTGGTTTGAGAGATAAAATGATTATTTATTAGACAAACTGGATTAAAAATGTCACGTCATTATTATATAGTGCCCAATAAACCTAAACCTAACCTTTTCCTAACCTTAGCCTTAATCGTTTACCTGTTTCTAAACATTTTCCAACTCCTGCCCCGAACCATAACCAGTAAGATATTGTCCAGATTAAATATGACGGACAAATAGCCCGGGAACCGTCGATGGCATCGGCTTCGATCATATTAACTAACCTTATTTTGTTAGTTTGTCTGGCAAGTTAAATAACTTCTCACTATGTGTTACGCTGTGTCATTATTGTAATTCGATACACATACAGTATGTTTTAATGTAAAATATACTGTATGTGTATTTTACATTAAACAGGGATACTGTCATCTAGAATAGCATTGTTCTGTTAGTTTAAAATGGTAGTCGTCGTTGTAGTTTCTGTTTGCTATTTTCACGAAGCTACATTTTATAATCAACTGTCTCATCGAAATAGTATATATATATATATTTACATGCTGTATATTGCTGTATATTAACATTTACAATTACGGAATACATTCTGTGTGATACAAACAGCGCAAACTTACTTGCAAAGTTAGTTTTGCGTCCTCTTTTCCCTCGGCTTCCCATGCTGCTGCTGCTGATGTTTCCTTCATGTGCGCGTCCACGGAAATCGAGGGCGCGCTCTGCACGTGCCCGGCTGCACTGCCCGCACCACGTGACTGTTCTGCCCAATCAGCGCGGCGGAAAGCTAGAGCGTGGCTAGAGTGGAGCTCGGCTAAGTCCTTAAAAATTTATTTTTTAGGCGATACGCAAATTTTAAAGGAAAAAAAAGTACATGATGTTAATATAGATGATAATCGACACTAAATCCGACCTTTGTTAAAGTTGTAGGCGGGCTGTCAGCCGAACACGGAGAATTTATTTTCGCACGGCCGCTCTATGGGAAAAATCCTTTCTGGGCCCGAGGGGAATTTGCTGCTGTAGTACCATCTAGTGGCCGTCCGCCGGCCGGCGCGCGGGGAAGGGGGGAGTGTCCTATCCAGTTAATTATAATAGATCCATGATGAATACCCGCATGAGAGCGGTCTTTCGACGCGCCGCAGCTGCTACTTCCGGGTTACCGCCGCCTCGCAAGCGGACAAATCATCCAAAAATAAGCATCATGCGGGGTGAGTTTTGTCATTTTTATACTCTGACATGAAAACTAAGATGTAAAGGGAGGAAAATAGATAAAAATCTCCACTTCGACCACTGCGTGAAAAATCAATACTTATCAAATATGATAAAATAGCAAAGTATGAAAGTTAGGTTTGGGAAAATCTAAACGAAATATGTAAAGTTAAATACTGTTTAACTTTACAGAACTTTAACTTTATCAGAAAATGACAATCAATATGCCTATGCATTATATTATATAATTGTACAATTATATTTGCTTAGTTTTATACAATATCATATAATGAATGAGGTTATCTGATGAAGCTGTAGAGGACAGATGCACACAAGTCTCTGCTTGTAATGTTTAGATGACATTAAAACAAATTACATTTAGTATTCTTAATATTCTGGCTTTGTGCAGCTTGATTAATATAGCGATGTAATGAACCTAACTATACGGTACATATCATGATATTATCAACCACTTGCACTATGATGTAAACCTGCACTGCTAATACTGACAATAACAGTTTTTTATAGTCTGTTTACTTTATTTTTATTCACTGTTTACACTTTTTGTCCCACAAAAGTCCTTGGTAGTCCTTGTATATAAGATACCACGATTTACTATTTAATTGTTGTTTTTCACATTTCCTGCCTATTTGCACAAGCTGAGTGTTTCTAAGAGCTGAATGTAACAAGTAAATTTCTCCATTGTGAGATCAATAAAGACTATCTTATCTTATCTTATAATCAAGTTCCAATTAGTTTTGTTCTCGTGATACTAAGTGACAAAGACATCCCTTGAAGGCAAACTAATTTATAAATCCAAGAAGGTTTGCCAACTTATAGAATTAAAACAAGAGGCGTACGGGTCCATAGTAGAACCACAACCTTTCCATTTTGAGTAATTTTTTTAACAATGGATTAGGGATGTCACAATCCTAAAATTTTGAATAATGATTATTGTGAGTAAAAATATAATAAAGATAGCTGTATCTGAAGAAAACAAACTGGTGTGAATAATCTTTTATAATCAGATATTCCCTCTGATCTGTGACTCGTGAATTCACTCGGATTACAAAAGAGTTCTTTTGGGACTCTTCCTTGGGCAACATTATGCAATTATCATGAAAATAGATACAATTTGTTCTGAGTACGTTGGATTATTAAGCTTGCTGCTGACATGCGTTTTGGTCTAGATTTAACACTCGATTCGGACACTGGGGTATTGTCTCTTGAGTATACACTACCAGAATACTATAGAACTAACTGGTATAAAAACTAGATACATACTGAAAGTTCATTTGTCAGGTTAAGTAGATTGTGTGCATAGGCAACAGTATTTAACTTTACATATTTCGTTTAGATTTTCCCAAACCTAACTTTCATACTTTGCTATTTTATCATATTTGTTTTTTCAAAACCTTTACAATATTTTCATAGGTTTACCCAATTCCATAAACAACTACATTTGCTAATAGCATTCAACTTTTTCAAGTATACATTATTTCCCTTTTGTTTCTCTCGTGCGTCACAAAAGGTATTTATTTGGACACTTTTGGTTGAGTGTGTGAAACTTTTGTCTGATTTGATCTTGGGTGACGTGAATTGTTTGTTTGTTTCTCATTCTTTTCCAGTTTTCACATGTGTCAATTATTTTTCTTGAATCAGAATCGTTTGTATGGCCATGGTTATGAACAGGTTCACAACTAGGATTTTTTCGGTTAAACGAGCAACAAGAAACATAAAATATATAACACATAACTAAGATAAATAATAAACTATAAAAACTTTAAACTACAAGACTATAATACTATGATAAGACAACAACAATTTGACAAAGAACAACAGCGTGAGTGTATTCACAGATGTGCAGGTGCATTAAGTGTTAGCAGCAAACATGTGTGTGGACAAACCACATTGTGCAATAGAGCAGATTATTGAACAGTGTTTTGTATCTTTTCACATTGACCACAGTCTTTTTCTGCTGCATGTCCTTTTCATTTCTTTTAGCTTCACCTTTTCCTATAGAGAAGCAAACCTTTAGTTTTGCTCCCTGTGAGCATCTTGACTTTATTCACTGTTCCCCTTTCAAACACATTTTGACCGGAGTTTACATGTTTACATCGTGTATAAGCCCCATTCACAATCCATCCTAATGACGTTTTAACAGCAAAGGTCCAACTTTTTGTGGCTTGTGCAACTTTGGTCCATTCAAACCGAATTCAACATTTGACTCTGGAATTTCTGGAAGATCCACATGACTTAAGTAGGACCATTTCTTTATGACCTCTTTAGTAACCACATTCACTTTTGTTACTGGTATTGTCTTTTTGAGTATACCCCACTGGTATAGAACTCATTGCCGTCCCTACTGCAAACTGAAAGATCATTTGTCAGCTAAGTAGTGTTTTGTTGAGGTTTGTTGTTGTTTTTTCTTTCCTTTCAAGTTGAGTTTTAGCAGAAATGATTCTGTATTGTAACTTGATGTTGAGCCATTGTCTAAAAATGCATACGTTTGAGCAATTTTGTTGTCTTTGTTTGAACAATTTTGTTGTCTTTGTTTGATTTCACAACTGGAATTATTACATTTTACCAACTTCAGCGCCCCATTTTGGGCTCGCAGTAATTCAACCGTTGTGAAAGTACTATGGACAACAGGACTGAGCTTAGGCAGATCAGTGTTGATAGATTTATCCCCTGAAACATGAAGCATAGTAAGATGATTCAGGTTGTACTTGTCATTTATTTATTTGCAGGTTTGTAAACTCAGGACAATAACTGGTTCAGTTCACGTATTGGTTTTGGTTTAACAGTTTCCATTTTAAAACTGTGGTTTGAATGTCACTAAATATGGGATCAGAGATGATTTTCAGTTGATGTTCAACAAAATTACAATGTCAGTGACATTTGTTTTGCGATTTTGTTCTTCTTGGACGTCATGCAACATATATGAACAGTTCTTACATTTTGTATGGAAGGTTTGAGATTATGTTTTCATATTGAGCTCATTTAGGTGCGGTAGTTAAGTTGGGTTTTGTTGTTTGATGTTTATTTTGGCTTTTGCAGTAAATGTCCCTAAACTTTGATCTCTGTCAAATCTTGGTGGTGAAGGTATACTTTGAGATGGATTGATTGCCGGTTGGATGTTAGGAGTGATGTCTTTGGTTTGTGTGCTTTTTGTTTTGTCAAGAGTGGTTGCAGTTTGCATGATTTTTGGTTTGGTGGTTGGAGTGGTAGTTTGTTGCTTTGCTCTTGATGACATAGTATGAGTTCAAACCATCACTGTATGGCTTCCAGGTTAGCAAACTCAGAATCTGCAGCTTTGATTTCAGCCTTAAGCTCCACCGCCTCAATCTTCCTTATTTCCTCCTCTTTTTTGGCTCGCTCCTGTTTTTTTTCTTGGAAGACAGTTTATTTTTTTTTTCCTTTAACACAGTCTCTTTTGCCTGTAAGCTGCTAAAAAAAACATAGTGTCCCATTCTCCCCAGTGAAAGAAACACTACTGAAACAAATGCTTACAAAACGTATAAAAACTAAAGCACAGCATGTTTGAAATAGCCAAAACAGTATGGCTCCCTCTAGTGGCGTAGAGCGGAGGCGACTGGGGAGGGAGGGGGGACAGGGACGAATGGCTCCCTCTAGTGGCGTAGAGCGGAGGTGACAGGGGAGGGAGGGAGGGGTCAGAGGCGCCAGGGTGTCTGGCTTGTGGGGGAGAGAGGGGGGTGGGGGGTGAGGGGGGTGAAAACATTTGCATATGCTAATTTAAAAAAACCAAAATGGCGGAAAAGGTATCCCACATATACTACTCCAGAGGGCCCCTACTGACATTCTTGCTTGGGGCCCTTGGTACCCTTGCTACGCCACTGGCTACAACCTCTGTTAACAGCAATGCCATACAACACTAGCAGCGCATCGCCAGAGCCAAAACAACAACACCCAGCTCTTAACAGACTGCATTTTACTTTCCACGAGTTTCTCTCATAAATGTAGCGAGCGCCACCAGTTCATCCGTAGCCTGAAATGCTACGACAGACTTCAAACTTTGACCCATATGGCCCAGGCCCGTGCAGGCTCGTTAATTTTACAATTACCACGTCTTGCAATGTACATTTATTCTAAAAATCGTATAAGACAAAAGGATATCTTGCTGTGTACACTCCGCTTTAGACCCGAACAGAACTTTATCGCTCACCTGGCTGCTGTGAGTAGCTTTTCACTGCTCTACTTTCCTTCGATGCTGCCGATGTGGAGGGTCTTTTACAAGTATGATTGTCAGGCTGCCGTTATATTTCCTTTGGCATTCATACAGTCTACCACCAGCGACCCGTTGTCTGATGATTATCATCTTTCTTGCAAAATAAACGCGTCTTCAATGAACGCGCAAACAGCGTCTTTCTGTTATGGTTGCTCCCATAGGTTGCTCCTGACATAATTCCCCTGCGCCCATTGCAGGCGCACGTCACCAAAAAATGGGCTAAAAGTTGAATAAAGTCACATTTAGCCCAATATTTTAAGCGAAAATAATGTAATTGTATTTGATTTAATGTTTTTCTTCAAATATATCGATACAATCGATCATTATTAATTAAAAGCGATGTACATCGATGTGTGGCCAGGATCGATGCAAGCTAGCCGAGCGCCGATCGATGTAGCGGATCGAAGACATCGATTAAACAGATGAATCGTTACACCCCTAATAGTTAGCATCAGAGGTCCCTATGCTAAAGTGGCTACGATAGTTAGCATCAGAGGTCCCTATGCTAAAGTGGCTACGATAGTTAGCATCAGAGGTCCCTATGCTAAAGTGGCTAGATAGTTAGATCAGAGGTCCCTATGCTAAGTGGCTACGATAGTTAGCATCAGAGGTCCCTATGCTAAAGTGGCTACGATAGTTAGCATCAGAGGTCCTATGCTAAAGTGGCTATGATAGTTAGCATCAGAGGTCCCTATGCTAAGTGGCTATGATAGTTAGCATAGAGTCCTATGCTAAGTGGCTACGATAGTTAGCATCAGAGGTCCTATGCTAAAGTGGCTATGATAGTTAGCATCAGAGGTCCTATGCTAAAGTGGCTATGATAGTTAGCACGTAGAGCATCACACAGTACTTTTACTTGTACTGCAGTAGTTTATGTTGAAGTAACAGTACACATGAAAAACTACTTCAATCATATATATTTCTATCTAACATGACTTTCCTTTGGCTAAAGTTTATGGATTATTATTTGAAACATTATGTTGTTTTGTCTCATTAACATGAAGCAAACATGAATCAGACTTTACTCCAACAGTTACTCGAGTATTAGTACTTATGTACTTTTACTGGAGTAGCTGTTTGGGTCAGTACTTTTAAATGTACTTTGAGTGAAATGATTTTAAAGCAGCCTGACTCTTATTCCAGTGAATACTGAGGCCCCGGCCCATTGGTCAGTTTAGTCACATGACCTTTTGCTCGGGATCATTTCTCTGTCATTTTGAAGGACAGGCTCATAAATAATCTGTCATGAGCTGTTTTTACTCTTCATTCATTCATCTCTCATTTGACACATGTTTAAAGTTTGTGGTCATTGTATATAAAATAGCTCTATTTCCTGTTTATGAGTTTGCACATTTCCTGGGTGTCCTGCACAGCCTGAGTGTTTCTGAGAGCTGAATGTAACCAGTGAATTTCTCCATTGTCAGATCAATAAAGGCTTATCTTATCTTAGACTCGGTGCGGCTGGTCGGGGGGCGGAGCCTGTGTTCAGGATCTCTGCAGATCCAGGACCAGTCCTGGGCCGGGGTCTGTGAGGGGGCCTTGGACCGTCGCGGGGCAGAGGTGCTGTGCAGGGAGCTGGGCTGTGGGGCTCCTCTCCTCCAGGGGGCGCTCTCTCCTCTGGGGCAGACGTTCCACTGTGAGGGAAACGAGTCTAAGCTGATGGACTGTAACCGGACCAGGACTGGCCCAGAGACCTGCCCCACTCTCAACCTCACCTGCAAAGGTAAGGGGCGGGCCAGGGGCGGGGCCTGTAGAGGGGCGGGGCTCACCTGTGTTTGTGTCCAGAGCCACTGAGGCTGGTGGGAGGGGCCAGTCGCTGTGAGGGGACGGTGGAGGCGGAGCTCAAAGGAGAGTGGAGACGAATGGTGCCCTTTGACTCCTGGGACCTGGAGGCGGCGACCGCCGTGTGTCGAGGCCTGGACTGTGGATCTCCTGTTTCTACAGAACAGAGAGACGAGTCTGACAAGAGTAAAGTGTGGAGCGTCCGCACTGACTGTGTGAAGGAGAGCTCTGTGAGAGACTGTCTCCTCGATCATGACTCATCTGTTTCCCTCCTCCAGGTTATTTGTTCAGGTTGGTTTAAATCCAGAGTTTCTTCTTCTCACAATCTCTGCTCAGAGTCAGTTCAGTGAATGTGGTGCTGACCCCTAGAGGAGGACACAGATAATCCTCTGCTCCCATTGGCCGAGGCGAGGAGTACTCAGTTACTTTTACTCAAGTACAAATTAAGAAATAGGGTAGGCAAGTTATGAATCTGTTGAGAGGGACCCTCCCAACGGGCTCAAAACCTTGTCTTTTAATGCACCACTCAGCATAGGAACATCATCTACAAAATCAGCTGTTAGGGCAGCTGGGTGGGGGTTTGTTGAGGGCGAGTTACTGCCCTCTTCAACTGGCCCGCTCTACACCCTGGCTTTTTAATGCACCTCATTATGCAGGGCTTACATCATACTTCACATATAACTCAATTAAACAAATATAATAATAATGATAATTAAACCCAAATTAAATTATATTGAGGATGGTAATGACAACTGGGAAGTAGCAAGATCTCAGAATATAATATGTATTAATGAACCTTTATAACATAAAAGTAGCACATTCTTTTGTTCTTTATTTTGCTGTTGTTTTGTTTTATTCTTGTTCATCATCTATTGTTACTTTGCCCTATGTTCCTTTGTTTATGATTTGCTACCTTGTAAATATTAAATGTAATGTTATTATTTTATTTTGGGGTGGGCGCTTATAAGCCTTTGGCTTCAGCCCACTCCCTTTGAGCAGGTTAACTGCTCAAACAAACAAACAAATAAACAAGTACTTTTATGTAACTGTTTCCACTAACTGCACGTAGACTATCACACAGTACTTTTACTTCTACTGCAGTAGTTTATGTTGAAGTAATAGTACACATAAAAAACTACTTCAATCTTATATATTTCTATCTAACATGACTTTCCTTTGGCTAAAGTTTATGGATTATTATTTGAAACATTATTTGTTGTTTTGTCTCATTAACATGAAACAAACATGAATCAGACTTTACTCCAACAGTTACTCGAGTATTTCACCAAGTACTTATGTACTTTTACTGGAGTAGCTGTTTGGGTCAGTACTTTTAAATCTACTTTGAGTGAAATGATTTTAAAGCAGCCTGACTCTTATTCCAGTGAATACTGAGGCCCCGGCCCATTGGTCAGTTTAGTCACATGACCTTTTGCTCGGGATCATTTCTCTGTCATTTTGAAGGACAGGCTCATAAATAATCTGTCATGAGCTGTTTTTACTCTTCATTCATTCATCTCTCATTTGACCCTGTTTAACCCTTGTGTCATCCTTTAATTTTCTTACGTTCATTACCCTAGTGTACAAAAATGTACACGCTTTTCAAACTGCTATAAAAACAACATACTTTCATCTTTTTTCAAAAATGTTTGACAAATTTGATGAATCACTTCTCACCTTCTCAAAACTACCAAACATGTTGTTTATTTTGGGATTTTAACCCTTTGTTTGCCAGTTTCAAAACAAAAACTTTGAAGTGTGTGTTACAAAACAACATAAAACCTCATTATCTTTATAATAATGAATAGTACAGAGTTGAGGCTTTGGTGGATTTTAGAGCCTTGTGTCAAAGTTGAGCCAAACATTGATTTGAAGCATTTGTAGTTTTTCTGTAGTGGACGATTCTTTATGTCAAAATGTTCTCGTCTCCATTGACAATTATAAAGAAATTCATGACTTCTAATTTTCTTTGCTCTCCTATCACCATATAAAAGTCATATATTTATAATGTCAGCATTTCATTTTGAAGAACAAGAGTCAGATTTGACATTTTACTGTATGTTTTCAGTTTGGACCTTGTTCCTATTGTGGACAGATGAATGAAATGAAAGTATTTTTTCCCCATTAGAATATAATGGGGCCCTGGCAGAACCTGGGACTTTTCTGCCATAAAACTTCAGATTTTAAATCTCACTGCAACAGAGGAAAAAGTCACATATCTGTGATGTCAGCGTTTCATTTTGAAGAAAAGGAGCTGAATTTGACATTTTCACTGCATTTGAGAATGTTCCACTTTTCCAACATTGTACACAGATGCATGTATCTTCAGTCAGCTTATACTGAAGCTGTGGCCGAGGGGAAACTACAGGATTTGTTTGCCTTTGTGTTTCCTATAAAATATATGAATAATTTTAAAATTAACAAGAGATTTATCAATAATAATGTTTAGTGTGAAGATTTTTACAGTTTAGAAATCTTAGACACTAAAAAAGCTCAGTGGGAGCGTCACAATCAGTGGTTAGTTTTGAAGCAGAAAAGTCTCTGTTTGGAAAATGAGGCCATGTTTGTAAACCTGAGGGAAACACATGAATAAATCCAGACTGCAGCTCTTTGTCCAGGTTATTTTGTGTGTTGAGGTCACTTTGAGCTGCTAATTCATATTTTTGCACAAAAAAACTCAAAAATGAGTTTAGGCTCCGCCCACCGCGCTCCTGTTATCACATAAACACAGAGTTTACAAACTGTAGAATATGAAACAACACTGGCCAACTGTCAAACAAAAGTAGAAATTTATAAAATACTGTAAAAATGTCAAATTTCACTAATTTTCTTCCAAATTAAACCCTGATGTCACAGATTGAGTGATTTTATGCCGTATTTCAATGAGATTTAAAAATGGAAGTTTTCAGGGTAAAGTCCAATGGAAATGCCTTATTTCCATTATATTCAATAGGAACAAATACAGTGATTTGATTCATGTGCCAACAATGGGAATGAGGTCCAATCTGATGAAATTCAGTAAAAATGTTCAAATTCATTCTTTTTCTTCCAAATGAAATGCTGACATTGTAAAAAGTGAAGTTTAAACGGCTCTGGAAGAGCAAAGAAAAACATGTGTTTATAATGGAAGTCAATGGGGCTGTTTCAGTCGCTGCCATTTTCAAATAAAGAATCTCTCACTACAGAAAAACTATAAATGCTTCAAATCCATTTTTGGCTCAACTTTGACACAAACAAGGCCCTAAAATCCACCAAAGCCTCAGCTCTCTACTATTCATTATTATACAGATAATGAGGTTTTTATGTTGTTTTGTGACACAAACTTCAAAGTTTTTGTTTTGAAACAGGCAAACAAAGGGTTAAAATCCCAAAATAAACAACATGTTTGGTAGTTTTGAGAAGGTGAGAAGTGATTCTTCAGATTTGTGAACATTTTTTGAAAAAAGATGAAAGTATGTGGTTTTTATAGCAGTTTGAAAAGCGTGTACATTTTTGTACACTAGGATAACAAGCGTATAGAAAATGCTGATCTCCAATATAAAAGACATGAGAGAAAAACAAACACTGGATTCTGAAAATTTGGCTCGAAAGAAACATTTTCTGCCGAAATCCACGTCTCAAGCTGCAACACAGACAAATGGTCAGGAAATGAAAAAAAGAAATCTTGCAAAATGTACAAAAATGTACATAGGATAACATAAGGATTAAAGTTTGTGGTCATTGTTTATAAAATAGCTCTATTTCCTGTTTATGAGTTTGCACATTTCCTGTGTGTCCTGCACAGCCTGAGTGTTTCTGAGAGCTGAATGTAACCAGTGAATTTCTCCATTGTCAGATCAATAAAGGCTTATCTTATCTTAGACTCGGTGCGGCTGGTCGGGGGCGGAGCCTGTGTTCAGGATCTCTGCAGATCCAGGACCAGTCCTTGGCCCAGTCCTGGGCCGGGGTCTGTGAGGGGGCCTTGGACCGTCGCGGGGCAGAGGTGCTGTGCAGGGAGCTGGGCTGTGGGGCTCCTCTCCTCCAGGGGGCGCTCTCTCCTCTGGGGCAGACGTTCCACTGTGAGGGAAACGAGTCTAAGCTGATGGACTGTAACCGGACCAGGACCGGCCCAGAGACCTGCCCCACTCTCAACCTCAGCTGCAAAGGTAAGGGGGCGGGGCCAGAGGCGGGGCCTGTAGAGGGGCGGGGCTCACCTGTGTTTGTGTCCAGAGCCGCTGAGGCTGGTGGGAGGGGCCAGTCGCTGTGAGGGGACGGTGGAGGCGGAGCTCAAAGGAGAGTGGAGACGAGTGGTGCCCGATGACCTCTGGGACCTGGAGGCGGCGGCCGCCGTGTGTCGAGACCTGGACTGTGGATCTCCTGTTTCTACAGAACAGAGAGACGAGTCTGACAGTAAAGTGTGGCGCGTCGACACTGGCTGTGTGAAGAAGAGCTCTGTGAGAGGCTGTCTCTACGATGATGACTCATCTGATTCCCTCCTCCAGGTTATTTGTTCAGGTTGGTTTAAATCCAGAGTTTCTTCTTCTCACAATCTCTGCTCAGAGTCAGTTCAGTGAATGTGTGCTGCCCCCTAGAGGAGGACACAGATAATCCTCCTCCCATTGGCCGAGGCGGGGAGTACTCAGTTACTTTTACTCAAGTACTTTTATGTAACTGTTTCCACTAACTGCACGTAGAGTATCACACAGTACTTTTACTTCTACTGTAGTAGTTTATGTTGAAGTAATAGTACACATAAAAACTACTTCAATCTTATATATTTGTATCTAACATGACTTTCCTTTGGCTAAAGTTTATGGATTATTATTTGAAACATTTGTTGTTTTGTCTCATTAACATGAAACAAACATGAATCAGACTTTACTCCAACAGTTACTCGAGTATTTCACCAAGTACTTATGTACTTTTACTGGAGTAGCTGTTTGGGTCAGTACTTTTAAATGTACTTTGAGTGAAATGATTTTAAAGCAGCCTGACTCTTATTCCAGTGAATACTGAGGCCCCGGCCCATTGGTCAGTTTAGTCACATGACCTTTTGCTCGGGATCATTTCTCTGTCATTTTGAAGGACAGGCTCATAAATAATCTGTCATGAGCTGTTTTTACTCTTCATTCATTCATCTCTCATTTGACACATGTTTAAGGCGTTTAAAGAGATATAAAGCTATTATTTATGTTGGGAAATAATGTGAGACTGCAGGATAAACGGAGCTAAACTAAACCTGATCTGAACAGAAATGTGTTCAAACTCGTGCGTAAAAGTCTCAAAGGAGGACGACTTATTCAGAGCATCATCTGCTCCTCAATATCAATTCTATTCAACTTTATTACAGACTCAGAGGGACACAATAAAAGCAACAATAATACAAACATAACAATGACACGGTGAGTTTAAAAACACAGCTATAGCAGCAGCTCCACATCCTCCACTGATCACCAATGAAACTACAGGTGACGTCAACCAGAGACACAACTACTGTATTCACCCACTTATTCAGTCCACAGGAGGATTTGAACAACACTATTTTCATTTAGTCCGTACAAAATCCAAATCTACAACGTTCTACTGTCTGTTCATGTCATCGTCATCAGACAAGTCCTCTGTAAATATATGCACAAGACATTTGTTTACTTTGTAACATTACGCACTATATTTGACAAATAAGAATCAGGACATTTTGTACTTTTATCCTCCTTTGGTTCTACAGATCAGAACTTTTCACTGCATTGTATTTGACGTCCTGCTCCAGGCCACAGCATCAACAATGTTCAAGTTCATATGACAGGTTTTAACGCTTTGGAAATAGGACTTATTTAGAAGGATCACATCAGTTACATAATTATCTTTTTATTTCAGTCAAGCAGCAATTTTAATGAAGAAATGTTGGGCAGAAGTTTCTTTTATTTGATTTTTTAAGCTGCTGACAGGAAGTGACATAGATAAAGGTAAAGTTCACAGCAGTTTGACTCATGTCCCATTAACTTAACAGGGTCGGCACGGCAACAGTTTGATTATTTTTTAATGATTATTATTATTCAACATTTACAAACTGTAAGGCACTAAACAGTTCACAGCATGTCAAGGCACATTCGACTGAGTAGAAGAAAATTGCATAAAACAGTGCAATATTAAGGCAAGTGTAAAAAATAAACATAAAAATAATTAATAAATAATATTACCGTAAATCCTCTAATACTGGCCTGTATTCCATTAGCGGCCGGGTTTCTAACAGTGGCCGGGCTCGCTGCTGGCGGAGACAATTAAAAGCCGGTCTCTAATTTAGGCCGGGGTTATTATTAGAAACTGGGGTTGGGTGATAATTTAACTCTATAGGAATTTGTCTCATACTCGTGTAAAGGATAACTCACGTGCAGGAAGTAAACAAACTGGAACCAGGCCGAGAGAGGGAACGCTGCGGAGTGGAGCTGATCCAAGCGTAACTTTGAGACAGATTTAGCCACTTTTCAAACCTTCTGTGACTATTTTTGGAAACAGGGCAAGCAACAAATGTTGTGTGACCTCCAGGGTTTAATAAAGTCACCATCGCGTCCTCAAAGCACGTCCAGCGGCTCCGTGTGCAGGTAAGTCCACGCCTCAAATAACTCCTCCGATCTGCGCGAACGTCTCGTCTTCACTCGGGTCTGTTTTATGATCGATCACAAACACAAACGCTCCGTCTAAAGTTTAGACTCTAAACTCGCCTTTACACCAGATAACAACAAATAATCCCAAATCCGCGATAAAAACTAAAGTAGAGAAATCTGCACTGACATTGATGTCAGTGCGAAACACTTCCTGTTGTTCCTACAAAATAAAAAGCATCAATGTTCCAGCCGCTGGGAGAGTGTTTGAAATGTTAATTTATAAATGAACCTAATATTTTAGGTTCAAATGGACAAAATCTCGTTTTCTTCATTTTCCTAGTAGTCCATTTTCCTCAAATAGAAATAAAGGCCTGTCTCTAATTTTGGCCTGGTTCAAATAAAGGCCTGGTCCTCGATGCGCTGGAGTAAATAAAGGCCCCGGCCTGTATTAGAGGATTTACGGTAATTGGCACAACAACTCAAAGAAATAATAATAAAATAAATAAAATGTATAAACATCTTCAGGTTTAAGTGTCAGTTCATTTATAATGTTGTATTTGACTTAGAAGCTCTATTGCTTTTTTAAATTTCATAACTTTTAAATATTTGCAGTACAGATTAAATTCATTAATGAAACCTCTAAATGCAGGTGGGGATTTGAAAATGTTGATCTATGTTTATAGTATTTTGCCAATATGAGGATTATGTTTACCAGCAAGTTATCCAATTTGCTTTCCAAAACCATTCCATATAAAATATCTGCATGGGATGTCAATTTAACCGATACATTCTTTCTCTCCAACCACTCTTGGATCTGAGACCAAAAAACTTTAACTAATTTACAATCATAAAAAATGTGGCAAGTGGTTTCCACTTCAGTTTTACAGAAGGAACATTCATTACTATCAAAGTTAAATCTTAGTCTTAAAATTCACTTGACGGATATATGTTGTTGAGAAGTTTAAAATGAATTTCCTTGGATTTTGGAGAATAGGATATTTCAGATATTCTGTTCTTATTTCTTAACCTTAACTGGCTCATATTCTTTGAGATCTTGAATTCAGCTGTATTGTTTAGAATAAAGCTCATTAGTTTGTACTTGTCTAATAAATCTGTTATTACACAGTTTAAAATTGTTGTCCTTCCTCTATGTCACTTCCTGTCAGTGTCCAATAAGGAAGTGAAACTATAAACATCACAAAAATGGACAAACTAAAGAAAACTGGGAACAATCTTTATCTAAATGTGTTTTAGCACAAACTGTGTCTAATGTGTCTGAGGCTCTTTAACTGTTGCAGCTCAGGCTCATATTTCACTGTTACAAACAGATGATTATTTGTGTTTCCTCATTTTAAAACACGTGTTAAAGAAACACAGAGGGCGAACAGGGCGATATTCAGCAGGTCACATGTGTGTCTTTGAAGCACACGCCTCTTCCTGTAGAGCGTGAAGTCCGTTCATTCAGCGGAGAACGAGGGGAAATGTTTGTGGCTAAAATCTGATGTGGAGTCGATTGATTTGTGTCAAATGTTCATTTGCATCAACAAGTCGACACTGCACTGTTTCTCTGCGCGGGATAAAAACGGCTTTGTGTCCGAGTAGAACCGTCTCCAGTCCTGTGTAACTAATACGAGTGAAGGGGCGGGGCCAATTCAGGGCCACGCCCACGAGAACTTCCGGAATAAAGTGAATAGAAATAAAGTTTGATTTGATTGATTGAAGTTAAAGGTAATAGTTTGTTATTTCCTGCTGACGGCGCCGCTCTGCACAGACCCACATCAGAGACACTGAACATTACTGACCTTTACTACATAAAGGAGAGACTTACTGCAGAGCGGCTCAGACTGTGACCTCATCTTCATACGCACTATGTAAACCTGCACTGCTAATACTGTTTATACTTTTTGCCCCTTAAAGTTTGTGGTCATTGTATATAAAATAGCTCTATTTCCTGTTTATGAGTTTGCACATTTCCTGTGTGTCCTGCACAGCCTGAGTGTTTCTGAGAGCTGAATGTAACCAGTGAATTTCTCCATTGTCAGATCAATAAAGGCTTATCTTATCTTAGACTCGGTGCGGCTGGTCGGGGGGCGGAGCCTGTGTTCAGGATCTCTGCAGATCCAGGACCAGTCCTTGGCCCAGTCCTGGGCCGGGGTCTGTGAGGGGCCTTGGACCGTCGCGGGGCAGAGGTGCTGTGCAGGGAGCTGGGCTGTGGGGCTCCTCTCCTCCAGGGGGCGCTCTCTCCTCTGGGGCAGACGTTCCAGTGTGAGGGAAACGAGGCTAAGCTGATGGACTGTCCCCGGACCAGGACCGGCCCAGAGACCTGCCCCACTCTCAACCTCACCTGCAAAGGTAAGGGGCGGGGCCAGGGGCGGGGCCTGTAGAGGGGCGGGGCTCACCTGTGTTTGTGTCCAGAGCCACTGAGGCTGGTGGGAGGGGCCAGTCGCTGTGAGGGGACGGTGGAGGCGGAGCTCAGAGGAGAGTGGAGACGAGTGGTGCCTATGGCCCTGGGACCTGGAGGCGGCGACCGCCGTGTGTCGAGACCTGGACTGTGGATCTCCTGTTTCTACAGAACAGAGAGCGGGTCTGACAGTAAAGTGTGGGCGTCTACACTTACTGTGTGAAGAAGAAGCTCTGTGAGAGACTGTCTCTTCGATTATGACTCATTTCTCCCTCCTCCAGGTTATTTGTTCAGGTTGGTTTAAATCCAGAGTTTCTTCTTCTCACAATCTCTGCTCAGAGTCAGTTCAGTGAATGTGTGCTGCCCCCTAGAGGAGGACACAGATAATCCTCTGCTCCCATGGCCGAGGCGGGGAGTACTCAGTTACTTCTACTCAAGTACTTTATGTAACTGTTTCCACTAACTGCACGTAGAGTATCACACAGTACTTTTACTTCTACTGCAGTAGTTTATGTTGAAGTAACAGTACACATAAAAAACTACTTCAATCTTATATATTTGTATCTAACATGACTTTCCTTTGGCTAAAGTTTATGGATTATTATTTGAAACATTATTTGTTGTTTTGTCTCATTAACATGAAACAAACATGAATCAGACTTTACTCCAACAGTTACTCGAGTATTTCACCAAGTACTTATGTACTTTTACTGCAGTAGCTGTTTGGGTCAGTACTTTTAAATCTACTTTGAGTGAAATGATTTAAAGCAGCCTGACTCTTATTCCAGTGAATACTGAGGCCCCGGCCCATTGGTCAGTTTAGTCACATGACCTTTGCTCGGGATCATTTCTCTGTCATTTTGAAGGACAGGCTCATAAATAATCTGTCATGAGCTGTTTTTACTCTTCATTCATTCATCTCTCATTTGACACATGTTTAAGGCGTTTAAAGAGATATAAGCTATTATTTATGTTGGGAAATAATGTGAGACTGCAGGATAAACGGAGCTAAACTAAACCTGATCTGAACAGAAATGTGTTCAAACTCGTGCGTAAAAGTCTCAAAGGAGGACGACTTATTCAGAGCATCATCTGCTCCTCATATCAATTCTATTCAACTTTATTACAGACTCAGAGGGACACAATAAAGCAACAATAATACAAAACATAACAATGACACGGTGAGTTTAAAAACACAGCTATAGCAGCAGCTCCACATCCTCCACTGATCACCAATGAAACTACAGGTGACGTCAACCAGAGACACAACTACTGTATTCACCCACTTATTCAGTCCACAGGAGGATTTGAACAACACTATTTTCATTTAGTCCGTACAAAATCCAAATCTACAACGTTCTACTGTCTGTTCATGTCATCGTCATCAGACAAGTCCTCTGTAAATATATGCACAAGACATTTGTTTACTTTGTAACATTACGCACTATATTTGACAAATAAGAATCAGGACATTTTGTACTTTTATCCTCCTTTGGTTCTACAGATCAGAACTTTTCACTGCATTGTATTTGACGTCCTGCTCCAGGCCACAGCATCAACAATGTTCAAGTTCATATGACAGGTTTTAACGCTTTGGAAAATAGGACTTATTTAGAAGGATCACATCAGTTACATAATTATCTTTTTATTCAGTCAAGCAGCAATTTAATGAAGAAATGTTGGGCAGAAGTTTCTTTTATTTGATTTTTAAGCTGCTGACAGGAAGTGACATAGATAAAGGTAAAGTTCACAGCAGTTTGACTCATTTCCTATTAACTTAACAGGGTCAGCACGGCAACAGTTTAATATATTATTTTTATTATTATTATTATTCAACATTTATAAACTGTAAGGCACTAAACAGTTCACAGCATGTCAAGGCACATTCGACTGAGTAGAAGAAAATTGCATAAAACAGTGCAATATTAAGGCAAGTGTAAAAATAAACATAAAAATAATTAATAAATAATATTACCGTAAATCCTCTAATACTGGCCTGTATTCCATTAGCGGCCGGGTTTCTAACAGTGGCCGGGCTCGCTGCTGGCGGAGACAATTAAAGCCGGTCTCTAATTTAGGCCGGGGTTATTATTAGAAACTGGGGTTGGGTGATAATTTAACTTTATAGGAATTGTCTCATACTCGTGTAAAGGATAACTCACGTGCAGGAAGTAAACAAACTGGAACCCAGGCCGAGAGAGGGAACGCTGCGGAGTGGAGCTGATCCAAGCGTAACTTTGAGACAGATTTAGCCACTTTTCAAACCTTCTGTGACTATTTTTGGAAACAGGGCAAGCAACCAATGTTGTGTGACCCTCCAGGGTTTTAATAAAGTCACCATCGCCTCCTCAAAGCACGTCCAGCGGCTCTGTGTGCAGGTAGTCCAAGCCTCAAAGTAACTCCTCCGATCGCCGCGAGCATCTCGTCTTCACTCGGGTCTGTTTTATGATCGATCACAAACACAAACGCTCCGTCTAAAGTTTAGACTCTAAACTCGCCTTTACACCAGATAACAACAAATAATCCCAAATCCGCGATAAAAACTAAAGTAGAGAAATCTGCACTGACATTGATGTCAGTGCGAAACACTTCCTGTTGTTCCTACAAAATAAAAGCATCAATGTTCCAGCCGCTGGGAGAGTGTTTGAAATGTTAATTTATAAATGAACCTAATATTTTAGGTTCAAATGGACAAAAATCTCGTTTTTCTTCATTTTCCTAGTAGTCCATTTTCCTCAATAGAAATAAAGGCCTGTCTCTAATTTTGGCCTGGTTCAAATAAAGGCCTGGTCCTCGATGCGCTGGAGTAAATAAAGGCCCGGCCTGTATTAGAGGATTTACGGTAATTGGCACAACAACTCAAAGAAATAATAATAAATAAATAAAATGTATAAACATCTTCAGGTTTAAGTGTCAGTTCATTTATAATGTTGTATTTGACTTAGAAGCTCTATTGCTTTTTTAAATTTCATAACGTTTAAATATTTGCAGTACAGATTAAATTCATTAATGAAACCTCTAAATGCAGGTGGGGATTTGAAAAATGTTGACTATGTTTATAGTATTTTGTCAATATGAGGATTATGTTTACCAGCAAGTTATCCAATTTGCTTTCCAAAACCATTCCATATAAAATATCTGCATGCGATGTCAATTTAACCGATACATTCTTTCTCTCCAACCACTCTTGGATCTGAGACCAAAAAACTTTAACAAATTTACAATCATAAAAAATGTGGCAAGTGGTTTCCACTTCAGTTTTACAGAAGGAACATTCATTACTATCAAAGTTAAATCTTAGTCTTAAAAATTCACTTGATGGATATATGTTGTTGAGAAGTTTAAAATGAATTTCCTTGGATTTTGGAAGAATAGGATATTTCAGATATTCTGTTCTTATTTCTTAACCTTAACTGGCTCATATTCTTTGAGATCTTGAATTCAGCTGTATTGTTTAGAATAAAGCTCATTAGTTTGTACTTGTCTAATAAATCTGTTATTACACAGTTTAAAATTGTTGTCCTTCCTCTATGTCACTTCCTGTCAGTGTCCAATAAGGAATGAAACTATAAACATCACAAAAATGGACAAACTAAAGAAAACTGGGAACAATCTTTATCTAAATGTGTTTTAGCACAAACTGTGTCTAATGTGTCTGAGGCTCTTTAACTGTTGCAGCTCAGGCTCATATTTCACTGTTACAAACAGATGATTATTTGTGTTTCCTCATTTTAAAGCACGTGTTAAAGAAACACAGAGGAAGAACAGGGCGATATTCAGCAGGTCACATGTGTGTCTTTGAAGCACACGCCTCTTCCTGTAGAGCGTGAAGTCCGTTCATTCAGCGGAGAACGAGGGGAAATGTTTGTGGCTAAAATCTGATGTGGAGTCGATTGATTTGTGTCAAATGTTCATTTGCATCAACAAGTCGACACTGCACTGTTTCTCTGCGCGGGATAAAAACGGCTTTGTGTCCGAGTAGAACCGTCTCCAGTCCTGTGTAACTAATACGAGTGAAGGGGCGGGGCCAATTCAGGGCCACGCCCACGAGAACTTCCGGAATAAAGTGAATAGAAATAAAGTTTGATTTGATTGATTGAAGTTAAAGGTAATAGTTTGTTATTTCCTGCTGACGGCGCCGCTCTGCACAGACCCACATCAGAGACACTGAAACATTACTGACCTTTACTACATAAAGGAGAGACTTACTGCAGAGCGGCTCAGACTGTGATCTTCATACGCACTATGTAAACCTGCACTGCTAATACTGTTTATTTTATTGTTTACTGTTTATACGTTTTGCCCCTTAAAGTTTGTGGTCATTGTATATAAAATAGCTCTATTTCCTGTTTATGAGTTTGCACATTTCCTGTGTGTCCTGCACAGCCTGAGTGTTTCTGAGAGCTGAATGTAACCAGTGAATTTCTCCATTGTCAGATCAATAAAGGCTTATCTTATCTTAGACTCGGTGCGGCTGGTCGGGGGGCGGAGCCTGTGTTCAGGATCTCTGCAGATCCAGGACCAGTCCTTGGCCCAGTCCTGGGCCGGGGTCTGTGAGGGGCCTTGGACCGTCGCGGGGCAGAGGTGCTGTGCAGGGAGCTGGGCTGTGGGCTCCTCTCCTCCAGGGGGCGCTCTCTCCTCTGGGGCAGACGTTCCAGTGTGAGGGAAACGAGTCTAAGCTGATGGACTGTCCCCGGACCAGGACCGGCCCAGAGACCTGCCCCACTCTCAACCTCACCTGCAAAGGTAAGGGGGCGGGGCCAGGGGCGGGGCCTGTAGAGGGGCGGGGCTCACCTGTGTTTGTGTCCAGAGCCACTGAGGCTGGTGGGAGGGGCCAGTCGCTGTGAGGGGACGGTGGAGGCGGAGCTCAGAGGAGAGTGGAGACGAGTGGTGCCCTATGACCTCTGGGACCTGGAGGCGGCGGCCGCCGTGTGTCGAGACCTGGACTGTGGATCTCCAGTTTCTACAGAACAGAGAGACGAGTCTGACAAGAGTAAAGTGTGGAGCGTCTACACTTACTGTGTGAAGAAGCAGAGCTCTGTGAGAGACTGTGTCTCCGATCATGACTCATCTTATTCCCGCCTCCAGGTTATTTGTTCAGGTTGGTTTAAATCCAGAGTTTCTTCTTCTCACAATCTCTGCTCAGAGTCAGTTCAGTGAATGTGGTGCTGCCCCCTAGAGGAGGACACAGATAATCCTCTGCTCCCATTGGCCGAGGCGGGGAGTACTCAGTTACTTCTACTCAAGTACTTTATGTAACTGTTTCCACTAACTACACGTAGAGTATCACACAGTACTTTTACTTCTACTGCAGTAGTTTATGTTGAAGTAACAGTACACATAAAAAACTACTTCAATCTTATATATTTGTATCTAACATGACTTTCCTTTGGCTAAAGTTTATGGATTATTATTTGAAACATTATTTGTTGTTTTGTCTCATTAACATGAAACAAACATGAATCAGACTTTACTCCAACAGTTACTCGAGTATTTCACCAAGTACTTATGTACTTTTACTGCAGTAGCTGTTTGGGTCAGTACTTTTCAATGTACTTTGAGTGAAATGATTTTAAAGCAGCCTGACTCTTATTCCAGTGAATACTGAGGCCCCGGCCCATTGGTCAGTTTAGTCACATGACCTTTTGCTCGGGATCATTTCTCTGTCATTTTGAAGGACAGGCTCATAAATAATCTGTCATGAGCTGTTTTTACTCTTCATTCATTCATCTCTCATTTGACACATGTTTAAGGCGTTTAAAGAGATATAAAGCTATTATTTATGTTGGGAAATAATGTGAGACTGCAGGATAAACGGAGCTAAACTAAACCTGATCTGAACAGAAATGTGTTCAAACTCGTGCGTAAAAGTCTCAAAGGAGGACGACTTATTCAGAGCATCATCTGCTCCTCAATATCAATTCTATTCAACTTTATTACAGACTCAGAGGGACACAATAAAAGCAACAATAATACAAAACATAACAATGACACGGTGAGTTTAACACTAGGCCTACCAGAATTCTGTAACTACTAGAACTCCCAGAGCCGTCAATTTGACGGTTTGCGCTCTGGCGATGACGTCATCGTCTAAAATGATTCTTACCCGTTTTTGTTTGTTTATGAAATGTAATAAAGGATCATGTGTTTCATTAAACTTCAGTTGTGGGTTTATTATAATGATGATTAGCTATACCGTTCTCAAATAAGAATTAATCAAGTTAGTTAGGCTTATGTAAAACAACAAGGACACGATAGATATGCCAAATAAAATTGTTTACTGGATTGTTATTTCATTTTAAATACAATACAAGACATTAGAAAATAATTATTTACAAATAATTACAATAAAATTGGAGGCGAAATAAACAAGGCAACGAACTATGTACATGTGATTGGAAAGACGGAATATCAATTGTAAATATGTCAATAAAAACATGAACGTAAGTAAAAATTAACAAATTCAATCAGTATATAATCAGAAATAATTAATAATCATTACAGAATTGATGAAAGAAGATATTTACAGAAATTAAAAGATTTTATTTACAATTTAAACACACCACCATAACTGCTCCAGCGCATTGCCCACACACCTTTTGGCACCTCACGCAAGCGGTTTTGGACCGGTTTTTGGAGCAGTTCTTTTGAACTTGGCACTGCCTTCTTACACTGTCCGCCGTCGGCACCAAGGCAGGAGCAGGTACAGAAAGGGGTGCGGACACGGGCTCCATGAGAGGCTGCCGTACGCGCATGTGGTCTGCGCGCAGTTCCTTGGCCATTATCAGGATGAAGTCACGTCGGGGTGTTGTCTGGCCCAGACACTTTTTGTAAAGCACCCAGGCGTTCACAGCTGCCATGTCCAGCATGTTGTAAAACACTGTTTGTTTTTTGTTTGTTTGAGTTTTTATTTCGAGCTAAGGCACAAAATCCAAGAAAAAAACAGAAAAATATATATACACAATAAAAGAAAAAACAAAAAACAAAAAATAATAATATACATTCTAACTCGAAAAGGAGTGGGAAGAAGACAAGCTTATTGACTCCCACCCCTGTTCATAAACTTAAATAACAATAACTAACAACACTGCATATTTCTTACCATCTTACAAGACAACTATCAACCGAGTTGGTTACATTTCAACAGATGCCATACTGCATTATACCAGGTCAACACTCACAGTATCTCACACTCTACAACCATTGTATTATTTCTGTTTCCCATACCGAATTCATTACCGTGTTGGCATTATCGTTATTCATCATCACCATTACAACCCATATAACATTACTCTGTATCAAAATGTTTGATACATAACATACTCCACATTTATTCATGAAGGGTACATTAATCGCAGACCGATTGATGCTCATAATAACAAGAATGATCTTAATGATGTGTGTTACAAGGGATTCGTTTTTGTTTTTTTGTTTTTTTGTTTGTTTGTTTTTTCTCTGTGACTGGACCTGCTGCCAGAGGGGAGCAGCCCCCGAGTAACCGGACCATCCTTTGTTGAGTGTCCTATACTATGCATTAAAAGAGACAAATGTTTAGGAGTCTGCTGCCAGAAGAGGGTTTCCTCGAGCTGCCGACCCCCACCTGTCTGCCCTGTACTACGGGTTATGTTGAATGCAGAGTACATAGATATGTGCATGATTTACTTCTAAGAATTTAATTCCTTTATATTACCATCAGCATCAATAGCCGTACTGCTGTCTGAATCGATTAAGTTTGATTCTAAGAATAATCTACAGATTATTAGGTAATAATCCTAGACTGTTACATTTAAAGTTTAAAGTTAAAATAGTGATGATAACAACACAACAGCAACAACAATAACAATGGCAATAACAACTGCAATAGTATAATAGTAACAACCACAATATACTTCATTATTAGTTAGATCTGACCTTTAAAGTACACAGCACTTTGTGACACCCATTAGTAAATCAAGTACCCATTTCCTCCTTCTGGTACAATGACCATACCATTTTTTTATATCTTGATTTGAAATGATGAATATTAGGACATTGTTTAATTCTGCCCCCAATTTGTTCCAGAGTTTAACTCCACATACAGACACACACATACTTTTCCTAGTGGAAGACACTGCTTGAACCTTAAAGTTGTCACACCCCCTCAGGTTATATCCCCCTTCTGTGCGTGCAAAAAGCATTTGTATCCTTGCAGGTAGCGCATTTTTGTTGGCTTTAAACAGCAGTTGGGCAGTAGATAAATCAACTAAATCATGCATTTTTAACAGTTTAGACTGCAGAAATAATATATTAGTGTGATCATAATATCCTACTTTGTGTATAATTCTTACCGCACGTTTTTGGAGTATAACAAGGGGGTGTAATGAGCTTTTATAGTTATTGCCCCAAACTTCTACACAGTAATTTAGATATGGCAAAACTAATGAACTATATAACAAAAATAATGCATTGTAATTTAAGAAAAACTTTGCTTTATTAATGATTGAGATACTTTTGGAGACTTTACCTTGTATGTGTCTTATGACACATGACAGGCCTGTGACAGGCCATCTTCGTGTTGCTGCTTTCACTGAGTACTTTCGCAACATTTGGTCCAGCACATCAACGCCCACTTTCGTGTGGTTGTAGTAAACCACAGGCTCAGGTTTGGCTTTACAGGTGGTGTACAGCGGCATTTGCTGTTGGACACAGGGAGGAAGCTCTCTTCTGCTTTTATTCATTGTCCCAACAAGGCTAGTTTTCTTCGCCTGCAAAGCCTTCGCCAGTTGGACAGAGGTGAAAAAATTGTCCGTTGTGACAATTCTCCCCTTTCCAGTGAAAGGCTCCGTCAGCACCACGCTCTCCCCGACCCGCTGACCTGGAGAGCGCGTCTCATCCTTCCCTAAATATGGTGTGCTGTTGAGCATGTATTTTGTTGCAATGTCAGCAGCGACCCAAAACTTGATGCCAAATTTATCTGGCTTGTTTGCCATATATTGTGTGAACAGAGCTTTCGTTGGTAAAAGCTGCTCATCAATGGTGATGTCGGAGCCAGGTTTATAGCTGAGAATGCAGTTATTTACAAAACCGTCCCACATTTCATTTGCGAGGGCAGATTTGTTTTTTCAAGGCGTGCCAGCCGCGTGTCCTTTTTATCAAACCGCAGGAAACACAATATGCTCTGAAAGCGATTCTTGGACATGGTCTCCTTGAAGTAGGGGACACCCCATTCAGCAGACCAAAAGTTGGATAGCTCCTGGGTTCTGCCACCAATTGCTCCGCGCACGTAGACCAGCGCAATAAAGGCCTTCAGTTCGTCCAAATGTAGATCCCACGAATTATCCTCAAGGACTCTGCGGGCCTCGGACACAGTGCAGTCCCGTATGTGCTCCAGTATTTCGGCATCCACAGGGCACGTGAACGCAGTCAAGGCGTCTTGGACTCTCAGCTTTGCGCGCGCTGTGGGTCCCTCAGCCTCTGTCAGGACGTTTTGGCTCTGCCGCCTCCCTCTCTCCTCTTCCTGGACCACAGTCCACACTGTACCGTCCTTTCCCTGCTCTTGCCCTTCTGAGAGCGGTGGTTGTGAGACAGGTGACTCCTGAGGCTGCGCTGCCGCCGGTTCTGCTGCAGCTGGAGCTAACGGATGTGGGACAGGTGACTCCTGAGGCTGCGCTGCTGCCGGTTCTCCCGCAGCTGGTGCTGACAGCGGGGGAGCAGCTATAAGATATTAGCTCATTTAGTTTATTGATTTCAACTATCTGCCTAAAACTCATAACTACATCAAGCTATAACAGCTTATATTTTATTATAGGCCAATACCTTGAACTGTGTCGCCACGTCTAGTGGGGCGGACGACACGACTCCTCTTAGCGGGGGGAGGCTGCTCGTCCTCGGTGTCTGAATGATCTGATCCATTGAGTGACCAGTCATCATCAAACTCTCCTTCTTCTCCCGAATCAGCCTCTCTCACATTCTCTAATATATTTAGTACCTCTTGTACAGAGTATCTAATCCTAGTATTTCTGACAGCCACTTGTACCGGTAACCAGAATTATCAATGGCGCCGTAGAATGTTGGTTGCTATGGGCAACCCGCCGACGCCGGGTCAGCGGCGGGAATAAAATACATTGCAATTAATAGAGCCGTCAGATTGACGGGTGTGGGAGTTAAAGGAATAATGACTCAGATCTCTTTTATGTTTAATTTTTAGATTGACATAGCAACATGGGAATGATATACATACATATACAAGAAACGTCAAAAGGCTAGGAACACCATTGATCTATGTAAACAGAGTAATTTCACAAAGATTGAGAACCGTCAAAATGACGGCCTTGAGAGTTCTAGTGTTAAAAACACAGCTATAGCAGCAGCTCCACATCCTCCACTGATCACCAATGAAACTACAGGTGACGTCAACCAGAGACACAACTACTGTATTCACCCACTTATTCAGTCCACAGGAGGATTTGAACAACACTATTTTCATTTAGTCCGTACAAATCCAAATCTACAACGTTCTACTGTCTGTTCATGTCATCGTCATCAGACAAGTCCTCTGTAAATATATGCACAAGAGATTTGTTTACTTTGTACATTACGCACTATATTTGACAAATAAGAATCAGGACATTTTGTACTTTTATCCTCCTTTGGTTCTACAGATCAGAACTTTTCACTGCATTGTATTTGACGTCCTGCTCCAGGCCACAGCATCAACAATGTTCAGTAACTGTTGCAGCTCAGGCTCATATTTCACTGTTACAAATGCAAATAGGAGATTATTATTATTTGTGTTGATTTTCAATCCGTCACAAATACAAACGTCCTTCACCGTCAGAGCTAAAAATATTCCGTAAATGATGAAGAGTTTCTGGTTAATGTGACCTCTGCTCCTCAGATCTGCTGAACGTCCCGGAGGTGTCTGTGTCTGAGGGGGTGTGGGCTCCGCGGGCAGAGGGCGAGCTCTTTGGGCCGCGGGCACAGGAGGGTGACTGGGCGTCGCCGGGAGAGGGCGGGGTCTGGGTGCAGATGGGGCACATTTCCGGGTCAAATGCTCCGTGGAGCCGCAGTACCCGGGAGGCTCCTTCCAGCTGCTCTCTCCCACTCTCAACCTCACCCTGCCGGCCCTCAATCACTCCGCCCACTTCCTGTTTACTGACGTAGGCCGCGCCCACAAAGGGAACTACACCTGTGTTTACATCCAGGAAGTGTTCAACCACAGCTTCACCTCCAGCAGCTCCTCCACATCCACCCAGGAGGTAAGGCCACAAAGGAACTACACCTGTGTTTAAACAGCTCCATCTACATCCACCCAGGAGGTAAGGCCACAAAGGAACTACACCTGTGTTTAAACAGCTCCATCTACATCCACCCAGGAGGTAAGGCCACAAAGGAACTACACCTGTGTTTAAACAGCTCCACCTACATCCACCCAGGAGGTAAGGCCATGGGTACAGGCTCCGTCTGGGACACGTTAAGTCCATAATCACTCACCAGTTCTTTATAGATGGAGCAACAACTTCCCGGATCACGGAAGCCGAGACATTATGAGCAAATATACTGAATATAAACTCAAATATATAAGTGAGTTTATCGATTGCTCCTCTCTGTCCAGAATCATTATTGAGAAATAGCTCCCCCTGGTGGCCGTGTATCATTAGCCTGGCCAGCCACATATTCTCTATTTATTCTATTTGAACATATTTGAAATATAAAGAGAAAGAAGTCTGTCGTGGCCAGGCTCGTGTATTAGGGCCTTTACTTTATTATTATTACATGTGCTCAGTGTTTGGCCTCATTAATGACTCTCTGGGTTTTAAAACACACATTAGCCTGAGCAACAGCAGCAGTAGATCAGCCGCTGAATGAACCATGAACCATCTGCTCTAAAAAGATACAAAACTACATCGTCGGCTGCAGACGTTTGATTTAATAACAATGTAAAGGGGACAGAATAAAAGCTGAAGCTGCAGTGACAACATAAAGCAACAAGAGAAACCGTCTTCTCTGTGAATGATCTGAAGCGACACTTCCACTTCCTTTTCACATCCCATAAATAAATAAAACAAATAAAACGTTTCATACGTAAATGAAGTCCTCAGACCATCTCTGTCCATTCATGTCAATGGACGGGCTTTTCTGTTTCACCCACAGGGGGCACTAACCTTCTCAGTGACGTAGATGTTGCTCCATCGTACTCTCTCCTCGCTGGTCAAAGTACGATTACTGGAGTAAAACTACTGATCAGATATTACTTCAATAAAAGTACAACTCTTTGTCCCGGTTAATGACGGGACGCTCTGTTCCATGTGTTCCAGTGTCTGAATTCCAGACCTTCATCCGGGTGCTGGTCCTTCTCCTGCTGATGCCGCTGAACTTCATCCCGTACGTCTTCTACCGCCAGGTACGAGCTCACGTCCTAACTCCTAACCCTGTGTCCTCGTTCCCTCGTTACCGTGGTTACACACTCTTTTGTGCGGTGTCGTTTCAGGCCAAAAGGGGGCATGAGAGAGCACAGAGAGCCAGGAGACGCAGAGCCCGCCTGAAGAAGAACTCACTGACGTCGTCATGGAGCAGATGTGATGGACCAACTTCTCCTGCTCGCATCATCACCGCAGATTAATAATCATTACGCTTTTTACTATTTCATAACATGATCAAAGGATCTATTGAGCTAAATCTACTCAGAGCTTTTTACCGGGTTATAAATGTGTTCCAGGAGGAGGGTTTCCACTCGCACAGCTTTGACTCATCTTTGAATCTTCCCCAGTGGTTATTTTTAGCACAAATAAAAAGATCATCCTAAAGCATGTGGACAGTTAACAAGGAAACTCTTCAGAGTCCGTTAGGCCAGAGGTCCACCGATATATCGGGCCGATATTTGGGTGTTTTTCAATAGCGGATATCGCCTTATCTAAGCCGATATCTGAAAGTGAGTGACACTTTATTTTTTTTGAAGGTTTTTTAAGTTTTAATCTTTTATGTTTCAGACTTTTGCTTATAATTTTAGAAGCAAAAGAGATTCATAAGAACCATTTTTAGAATCTGCAGATTTTAGTTTTTAAAACAAACTCCCTGTGAAGCACCGACTAAAAAGAAATGTTTTAATAAATCAGACCTATGGGCCATTATCAAAATATGGGCATTTTCTGTCCCGAAAAAAAATAAACAATGTACAATATTTTTACATAAAAATCACCAGAACATGTTCAATACCCTCTTAGTGTTACTACCAGTCATAAGGGACGGCTCGGGTATTTCTCATTTTTTTATCATTTAAGATTTTTATTTTAAGTTTTGTGTCATTGGTGTTACAACTATTTTAATGACAAACATAAGGCAATAATGCAACAAAACATTGTGTCAATTGTGTAAAATTTTGCATTTAGGAAATTAAACAATAGCCGTTTGTCTAAGAACAGTATTTTATTAAAATAAGGGAGAATTATATGTTAAATGAAACCCAGTGTTTTCATAACACCAATGACTAAAGTGTAACACCAGTGACTTTGCATCAGAGCCTCCATTCATTTAATGTGGGGCTGTAACACCAGTGACACATTTCAATCAATTGTCCTCTTACTTAAGTATTTCTATGTTATTCCTGAACAAAGGTGGTGTATCACAGTACAGTTGTATAGTTTTAGCTGTTTTTTCCCCAGAGAAATTCTACTAACGGCTGCAAACAGCCGTAACACCAGTGACATTATACAGTATAAAGTCACATTTTAAAGTTACTTTTTTGTTCTTAGTGAGGAAAATATGTCCTTTATATTTCCCAGGATTAGGATTTTAACTTGGTCTCATCAGACCAGAAAAATATTTCTTCACATCTTTTTTTAACGTTAAACATCCTGGAAAGTAATGCTGATAACACCAATGACACAAACCTGAGGGACAGAGATTTTTCTGAAATTATTTTAATTAATACTTGTGATTTTTCATATAAGATCTGCAGATTAGTGAAGTCTATTCTCTGTTTGTTTGGAATTGGCAAGAAAAATATTTATAGATTTATTGTATATATTCCTTTTTACTTTCAACATACACTGGATATTCAAAGTGAGATAAAAAGTAAAAACTGCAAAAAATATGATCTGAAATTACCTGGCTCTTATCATGTGGCGCTCAATTTAATATGTTTTTGTTTTACTGAATTTGTTGATTTTTTAAAATTATTTAATTTTCAGGGGTGGGAAGTGCAGGGACCGGTTATTGCCCCCACATGGATCGACCTTTACCTCCGTGTGTTTTTCCTGTAACTGTTGGCGTTTAACCATAACCATCGCAGATTATCAACCATCCAGATGTTTCCAACTCAACCATCCATTAAATCTGGCTGATGTCAAAGATTCATTGATCTGCAGATCTGATTTGACTTTAGTTACGAATTCCAGTCTAAAAGTATCATAGTCAAGTTTCTGCTATCTGTGGGTTTGGATACACATCTCCTAATATATCTAAAAAGAAGAATAAAAACACAATGCCATGGGCCGTACTTTACTATAGGGCCTGGCTTCATCATTTATTTGTACAGGACGTGGAATAGGACTGGGCACCGTTAAACCAAACAATGGTTCCATTGTGACGGTGATAATATTCTAAATCGTCAGAATCTTTGAGCGTAAAAGTCCTCATGACTGTTCTCAGGATTTGATCTTCCAGAAGAACTTTCAACTAAGAACTCATGTTGTAAATACCAAATAGCTCCGTGAGAGAGGCCTTAAGAACAAACGTGTGAGTAAGAAGCTTCCATGAAAGGTGCGCTGTGATATTCCATAACAATATCAAGTCACAGCGCCCCCTACCAGCCGCGGTCTCTCCTCCTGTTGTAAATATGCAACAGGAGGAGAGACCGCAAACATATATGCAAACGTTTGATGAAGAGTTTTTTTAATAGTGTCATTTATTTGGAGCGACTCGTCTGTTTAGAGACAGTCATTATGTGAATCCTCATGTTGACACTTTTAATAGTGTTACTTTTGTATTTCTTACTGTTGTTGATGTATTTTCTGCTGTAAACACTTTGGTGACGCAGATCAATGTAACAGGAGAGAAATGACAGATCCATCGATGCTTTGGCGGATTCTGCTACTTTTATATTATGACTTTTATGTATTGATTCATGTATTAGACAAAAAAAACAATAAAATGTGTTTTTCTCAGGAGAAACAGCCAAAGACAAGAGTGATGTGTCGTCTGAGTTTCTCAGTGGCTTTGGCTCTTTTCTCGGTTTAGACGGTTTACTTGGCACATCTCTTGTATGAAACAGGTGTGTAAGAGAATGCATAGAAGCCAAACGTAGAACAGGAACAAACTCTCACACTGTTTACTTGCAACACCAGTGTTTCTTTATTTGATGCAACGTTTCGGCCAGTGGCCTTCGTCAGGCCACATGTGTTTTTCACAGTGTTGCCGTAGCGATGACCAGAACGTCCCATTTTATTCTGATGGAAAAATGTTAAACTCCATAATTCAGCGAGAAGTGAGGAACCAAAGGTTTTCCAAAGTACTTGGACCTTTGTGGATTTTCAGCCCTAAGTAAAATGTAAAAATATGCTTCAGTTTGCAGATATAGTGTGATACAAATTCATACTCATTTTTCTCTGTATAATAGTGCATTACAAAAATCCTAAAACTAAGACCGTAGGGAAAAAGTTAAAAAACAAACAAAGGCAGAAGCAATAGCGTAATGTTAGATTGAGGGAGACAAAAGGGCGTGAAGCGCCCCCTTGCTTTGGGCAGGCCGGTCGGCGAGGGCCGATAATCGCCGCTTTGTGGCTATATTTGTGTCATTGTTGCTTTTCCAGCACGTTTTTGTTGCTCTTTGCCACGTCTTTGCTTTCAGATTTGGGTAAAACCGAACTGGAGAAAATGTGCTCGGTTCAGGTGGGGGTTAAGAGGTTAACGCATGTGGGTAACTCAATCTTTGTTTTTTTCATTTCAAAATAAAATACAAAAATCAGAATCATTGGTTTGTTTTATTGTTTTTTTTATTTGAAAACAAAATGAGTAAATCGAAAAACTGAAATCTATAAAAGGAGCATTTTTCTTATTTCTTGGTCTCGGGGTAATGCTGATAATCTAAGGACTTGTGGTCATTAAGCAGGAGCTCTGGGCGCCTTGGTGGAGTCTGGAGCAGGTCTTAGGGACTTGCTGTGTGAAGCTTTATATGTCCAGTGCTGCGTAAAGAGCGGCACTTTGAGACAGATTTAGCCACTTTTCAAACCTTCTGTGACTATTTTTGGAAACAGGGCAAGCAACAAATGTTGTGTGACCCCCCCGGTTTTTTAATAAAGTCACCATCGCCTCCTCAAAGCACGTCCAGCAGCTCCGTGTGCAGGTAAGTCCAACGCCTCAGAATAACTCTCGTCTTCTCTCGGGTCTGTTTTATGATCAAACACAAACGCTCCGTCTAAACTCGCCTTTGCATGAGATAATAAATAAATAATCTTGTCCGCGGTAAAAAAAGAAAGAAAGAGAAACCTGCAGTGACATTGATGTCAACGTTCCGCTAACAGCAGCGAAACACTTCCTGTTGTCCCTACAAAATAAAAAGCGTCAATGTTCCAGCCGCTGGGAGAGTGTTTGCAATGTTAATGAACCTAATATTTTAGGTTAAAATGGACACAAATCTAATTTTTCTTCATTCTACTGGTCGTCCGTTTTGCTCAAATAGAAATAAAGGCCTGTCTCTAATTTTGGCCTGGTTCCAATAAAGGCCTGGTCCTGGATGTGCTTGAGTAAATAAAAGGCCCCGGCCTATATTAGAGGATTTACGGTAACATAATATAATAGCAGAGACCGAAATTGTGAAAATCTCTGAGAATATTTGACAAATCAACACGAAACATAAAGTGTTGTAACGCTCGCCTTCTCCTCGAGTCTAAATGTCCTTGATCTGTGTAAAATCTTTGTGAAAGATGCACAATGAGAAGATCTCCACATGGGCTTTGTGTGGACCACTGGGCCGTCCTGGTGGTGGAGACATGTCCAGATCCCATGGCTGACCCATAGGGTCTGGTTTGGTGTGAATGAGCCCTGGGGAGCCTGAACCCCCGGTCCCTGTGCAGTCAGTTTAAGGGACTTTATGTCAGTGCCTCGTGCTGTGTCTCCGGCAGCTTAAATGTAATACGTCTACTTTAGTATTTAATAATAAAAAAGAAAAAAACACAAATGAGAAAAACTGAATAAAAACCCAACTGCAGAAGACTTTGAGTACCACCAGGTGGCGGCAGAGTGCCACCAGAGGGACACGGACCACTTAGAGCATAATTATGTTATTATGTTTCTATCTGACAGTGGGATGATCCTCTGACACTAATGCTGAACTCTGAAGTCTCTGCCTAAAGACATTTCTAACTTTGCAAACAAACATGTTTTAAAACACACACTGCCACAAATGGAATCATGTTGTAATTGTGTATTTATGTTTTTGTAGTTTTATAACTACAAAATATACAAATATATATGTCAAGGCAATGGCTAATGGGATCTTACACTAATAAGGTCATTTAATAAGCTGTAAATTACACATGAAAAGGGAATTAGTGTAAATTTAGACACATCAATGTGAAACCTTTGCTGTATACTGACATATGAGGAAAATAATGTATTGCAAGTTTTGTCTCATTTCATTTTATGTTTTCTTTTTTTTTTTAAAGGCCAAAGTTGCCGATACAAAACCTCAATAATGGACAGAGACAGGTTTAGATTTCAGGTTGTTGATATATTTGTTACAAAGATTTGCTCAGAGTTTTGGGGTTTTGTTCAGTTTTTGCCACAAAATATGGAAAAATTCACATTTCTCCTTGTTTTTTGGGTTCAAAGCTTTATAAATCAGGCAGGAATGACATCGTTAAAATCCCTGTGGAAAAAGCTTCCATAAGTCTGGAGTCTTATGGAGCGACTAAAGTGCAGATGTTAAAGTTTAGTCCTGTGTTTATTTCTCCCGTCTTTAGCCGCTGCTGTCTCCCACAAAGGAAATGACCATATTTGGATTACAGCGTCCGCTCGGTCACAGCCTTTCCCTGCTACACGTGGATACCAAACTTGTCAGTATTTGTGAATGAATGAGCGTGGGAAAGACCAGGGAGAGACACATCTCAAAGGGAGGTTTTTTTTTTACTCTGACATTAAAACTAAGACGTTCAGGAGAAAACGTGACTAAAGTCTCAACACTGACCACAGCAGCGTCTGGACTGGAGTCATATCTCTGTGACCTCTGAGGCCTAATATTTGAATCATGCACAGGTCGATCATAAAGCCACCGCAGCTGATTAAGGGATCGATTGGAGTTTTTCCATCACCGTAATGAGCAAACACTCATAACTCCTGCATGTTTATATGACGCTCTTAGATTTGGGTAAAGATACTGTATGCTGACTGATTTGCATGTGTGTCCAGTCCATAAATGACTTTGCTTGACACAGTTCTCAAGAAGCTTCCGATCGTTGGACAGATCATGACAGCGACGCCGTCCCTCCCCCTCCCCTCCGCCCCGGGGGAGTCCTGCAAACTGCTTATTCAACAACGGGCCCCATAAACATGACATTATGACACAAAGAGGCCTGTGTGGCTCCCAGTTCATATTTAATGGCTCTGAGGCTAAAGAGACGGGTCCTAATGGAGAGAGCTGTAGCCCTAAAGAGGAGAGAGAGAGAGAGGAGAGCAGTGTGTGTTAGGGGAGAGAAAAGCAGAGCAGAGAGTTGGGTGAGAGAACACAAGTGTTAGGGCAGAGTTAGGAGAGAGAGCCGAGTGAGGTGGTTTCGGTTAGGAGTTAGGAGAGCAGTGTGAGAGTTAGGAGACAGCAGAGTTAGTAGAGTGAGAAACAGAGAGACAGTAAGGAGAAAAGGACAGAAACACTACAAGAGAAAGCTAGGCTTGAGGAATTATGAGGGCTGAGTGAAAGTGATGACAAAGGGAAAGATTCAGACTTACTACAGTAATATATACCTGCTCATCATGAACTTTGAAAATGGCCACCAAGGCATCAGCAGTCTAGCCAGTTTTAGATGCCTTTTGTCTTAACAGAGTCATCAGACGGGTGGTGTGCACGTCGAGCGCGGAGTAGAAAGAATTCTGCAGATTTTTGTTAGTTATCCGCTGAAATCCAGCACCTGCAATAAAACATTTGTCATATTCCAGTACTAGCAAAAATATAATTGTCTGACTTGGATTAGCTCAGATGGTAACTGAAGCGCAGGCCAAAGCTCCAGCAAGTTCTTCACTGGTGCGGCAGAAACCACTAGGTTTTGTCTTCGGAGGGCAAAGGTAGTTTGCATTAGTTTTCCAACAGTGGTCATGTTCTTTTCTACTTTTTGAATCTCCTCCACTATTTGTTCTCTTTGTTCTTCAAGGCTAGATGCATCCTCTCCTCCAGGGAAGTTGGGCAGAAAGTTTATTTCTGCTCGCTTTGGCTTTTTAATATGTGAATGCGAACTGTCCCCATCAGGGTTACTGTGACTTCTCTTGCCAGCGTTCACCATTACTTCTTCACATCCAGCTTTTCTCATTTTAATTCGCATATTTGCCATTTTGTATTTAAAGCTATTTGCCCAAGCATCATATCCCGTTCCAGATCCTTTTTCCTTTAAACATGGGTGCTTTTCCACAAGTGCTGCAGCTGCCTTTTCTATCTCTTTTGCGCTTTGGTAAGCCTTAAATCCATATATCACTGATGCCATTTTTTCTAGAATATCCTCCTCTGATCTCTGGTAAGCTTTGAGTTCCATTTCTTTCAAATTCTTTCTGACCATCTTTTAATATCAGTTCTACGTCAAAACCAAACAATGGAACAGGAAACTGACCAGTTGGCCATCTACACAAACGTTCAGGGGAAGATATATCTGATAGAATTTCAGTTGATGCTTCGCTTGAATCTTCTGTAAGCTTGATATGAACCACAGCTTTTTGTGGCAGCTCATTTATGTCAACCAGAGATGTGAGCTGGCCGTGGAAATCAGGGTCTTCATACATCAGTGTAAAGTCTGTCAATACTTAAACCCTCCTTTAACTTGTGAATTAGCTGTTGCACAGAGGAAGGGCGAGAGCTCAGCTTAAATTTCCGCACACTGTCTGGCTCAACAACACGCAGAACCATGTGTTGCGTTTCACTGTCCATTTCTGCAAAACAGGAAAAATGTAGTTAGAAACTACACAAAGCAATTTAGTGGGGCAAAGTTACCCAGCATTACAGACATTTCAAACACACAAAAACAAAGCTTTACCCTGTTTAAGTCAAGCTCTTCCTATGTACATGTTCTGTTACTTCTAACAGAATCTTCATTACAATGGTTACATTAACATACTGGGGAAATCTAGCTTTAGGGCTGCAACTATCCATTATTTTAGTAATCGATTAATCTGATAAGTATTTTATTTATATTGAAAAACTAAATTCCATGACTTTAGAGCAGATTATAAAAGGAGAAAAAACATAGTTTTAAACAAAGGATTTTTCTGCTAGAAATAACATCATTTATTCTTGATTTCTTATCAGTTTGTCCCAAAAGCAGCAACATTTGACTCACATAAAGAGACACCTGTCCTTATGTCCATGATGAGGAGAGAGAGCAGCTTCATAGAGTCTTTTATATCAGTACTTTCACTCTTATTCAAGTGAAGTAGGTCCTGACTGGAGACATAATCTTGAAATGTTCTGCTGAAGCTCAGGTGATTCATTTCTTCCCAGGATCTCAACCAGAGGGTTTCCTAAAAGAGGGAAAACATTGTAATTATTTGTGTCATAGTATTGCCATCGAGCAGGGAATAATGTGTCAGTTTGCCTGGTTCATAAATGTATTTGTTGTGAGCAATGAAAGGATGGATATGAGAAACTTTCAAGTACAGGTGAAACAGTATGACTGTGTTGGAGTTTATTTTGCTTTTGAAATAGTGTGACCTCCTCAAATAGTTTAAACAGAGACCAGTGGGACAATTTGGCAGAACTTTGAACAGAGGAATTAGTTTTTTGTTTTTTATAGATCAGGCATTTTCATCCCACTAAAGGACACACACCTTTTCACTATTACAACGTATATAACACTGGGCGAGCAACAGATCGCAATATATTATAAAGCAGTTAGACGTAAAAATAAATAAATAAAATCACGAGGTCGGCTTCAATGAAAAAGTGGGGGATTTTAAGCACCAGGAGGGACAGAGAACGACATGGCTCTGCAGTACAACCAAAAGAGGTGGTCACTATATTTAGATCTGTGGATTTATTTACCTTCATTTAAATCGTAGCGTAAAGATATTTAGCGTAAAGATATTTAGCGTAAAGATATTTAGTGTAAAGATATTTAGCGTAAAGATATTTAGCGCTAATAACTTTGCAGCAAAGGAGAAGTAGACAGAGTAGGATGTTAAAGTCTGCGTTTGGTAAGGGGGGGAAAGGAGGTAAGTTCTCCATCATACTTTACCTTATGTCACACTTTGAACAGTGGATGAATGTGTAGATCCCCGTCCTGATGGTAAATCATCATTGATGCAGCTGTTAGTGTAAGAGACCGTGTGCGTCTGATGCTGATTTGGATTGCTCGTCAACTGAGTCTTCCTCGGTCAGAAGGAATAAGCAACTTCGATGGTGCAGTTTAGATTTTTTATTGAGGAGGATGGATCAGGTACATGGAGATGATGATGTTTGACACAATGTGTGTATATGTGTGTGTGTGTGTGTGTGTGTGTGTGTGTGTGTGTGTGTGTGTGTTTATCTGAAACAGAAACAAATAAAATGTATATTAATAAACATGTAGGCAGGCTATGGTTACAAACAGATGTATAAACATGACCTGCAGTACCACCGAGAATCCACTAGTGGGAGCTCTAACACTACACATTAACATGCATAAAGGCTATAATCTGTAAATGGTCGAAAGTGCCCAAACAGGCGAAATATACATTAAATATAATATTTGCAGGTATTTACAAGGTAGTAACTAAAGTACAGACAGCGGATGGCTAATTTCGGACGCATGTGGAGCGCTGAAGCGGGCCGCAAATGTATAGCAGTAGGGAATAACACGAGTATAACAACTTCGCTACAACTGGGCTCATAACTCTGAAATAAACACATCATTCATGCAAAGGGCTATACTTACATCTTAAGGACGCACACGGCACGCATACACACAAGATTAGAGCTGGATTGACAAAGGATGGCCATTCTCTGCTCCGTGGACTCTCATGATACCGGACCACACCAAAATGAAAGCAACTAGCGACACCACGAGCGAGCAGAACTACAAGGTAATTAAACGAATCATCGAAGCGGGAAAATAATATTCGAAGCATTTTACTAATCGAGTTAATCGATTAATCGTTGCAGCCCTATCTAGCTTTAGTTGATCTCACTTATGTAATTCCCTCTGCAATCGGTGGAGCACCAAGTCTATCCTTCACTTTGTGTGGTTTCAGTACATTAAAAAATATCCTAAACATTAGATGCCAAAGTACAGGTTAATCTAAAAATGTGAATATCATGTACTTGATACTTCAATACTTGTTTCATACATTTCAGAAAGTGAAACTCCATCTACTGGCTGCAGAGGGAACAATAAAGCAGTAAATATGTACTTTTTTGTATCACCACATTGTGAATTTAAATTTCATTTTATGCTTACTTTTTTAAACACTGAAAACAATTCTTTTTTTTGTCTCTAAATTTCAGCTGGTTAAATGAATGAATGAATGAATGAAGTGATAACACAAAATATCTTCCATAAATAAATCACTGGAGCACTACAAAAACATGTTTACTCATTTCAAAAGTATTAACACTACAAAGGAAACACTTACTGAATTTATTCTTTGACCCGGATGAATTTCTTGGGAGTCAGGACCAGAATACCGTTTGTCTTATATGCGACAGTGGTGTTGGATCATTGAAGTCACACTGCTGGTGGATAGACAGACGTTGCGGGGAAGTCAACTCGTATGAACGCAGATGCTCCATAAACCAAGAGATAAATCTGAGGAGGAGAAAATAAACAGTTATTTACCAAGTAAATGTCATTAATTTCTCCAAAAGTTGGAAGCCCACCATCACTCCCAGCAGACACAAACATTCCTGTTGCATAATCTATGCTATCAATGGTGACCTTTGAAGTATGATAGACTGTGTTACTTTCCGTGTGTTCTTTAATATTTGAGCCACCTCTGGCAACCCTGACACCAAAACTGAATCAACTCGAGTTGCTTGCATCTCAGGCTTGAAGTATGATGGTGCACTGACATGATATGCCATCATATATTGATGTTTGTTAACCAATGTCTTCAACACATTTTTGAAGTTTTGCGCATCTCTGACGCCCTCTTGAAAAAACGATGCTTGGCCTCAAAACACATAGTCCAAACATTAACTAAAGGTCCAAAACGTTTAATCAAGTCTGGATAGTGTTCCAGATAATGATGTTTTTTAACCTGAAATCTGGAAACGCAAGCTGCAATGCCTATGATCACTTATTTTTCAGCTTAAGTAGTCCAACAGGCCATCTGTGAAAGCGGGGCACAAGGCCAACTCCACCACATCTTTTAACTCCATAAGCACAGCCCACGACTGGTCACCCTCAGGCACTTTACTACCAATAAGAAAAGGAAGCAACCGGAGAAGAGTTGCATTTTCATGGGCATTTCCACCAATAGTTGCCCTTACTAGGAATGATTTTGGTAATGCCCTGTTGACTTTGTCTGTGTGCTACTATGGAAATGATGTTATTCATTATATTATTATAAAGGTCAAATACACTCTACATTATTTTTTTATTTTTATGAAGAGTTGCACAGTGCACCTTTAACTAAAAACAGTCAGTAGTTATTTTATTATAAATAGGGGGAACACTGTTCCCCACATTTTAAAAATTGGCTTGCCAATTGTTTTAATCCACAAACATTTCTCCCTTAGTTTCTCTGAACTCATAAAAAATGTGTTTAATGTTTTGTCTCATCTGTGGTCATGTGTGCTCACACGGCTATTGTTCCCACACAGACATAGTGTAGGAGAAAACATTCACTTTGATTGTGGGCTAATAAACATATTGGAAAAACCAAGGAGTAATTAGAAAGGAAAAAAACATGTCAGATTTATTGTAATTTAATCACTTCAAGTCCAACTTCACACCCAATTCACAACAAGATTGTGTTTTTACTTTTTTACTTAATTTATAATGATGTACTTTAACTCAAGTAGTTTGAGCAGCACTTTTTAGATACTTTTACTTAAGTGAGCGCACTGCACTAGCCACCTGTGTATTGTTAATACAAAACTAAAATATACTGAGCTTGCCACATGTACATTCTGTGTCCTTGGTTGCTATGCATTAGAAACATGTACTTACATTACCTCAAAGGTTTGCTTGGTTGGCAAGAGGCTGGGTTGTCCACATCACCTGCACAGACACAAATACTTTAGACTCTACAGGTAGCAGTACGCCAGATATTATGCTTTCAAATGCCATTTAATGCCAAAATACTATATAATGCCTCAAATGCAAAAAAATGTATATATTTAATTTTATAGGTTTGTGCATATTCCATCATACAGAGGAATGAGAGGACATGATATAAAAAAGCAAAATGGCCGCAACCTTTAAGCAAAAAAACAAAAATGCAGCCAAAACCACAGTTCAATGTCTTTGGACCATCATTTTTGTATTTTTGACAAACATAGGCAGCAATAGTTTTAAAAAATAATGGGGTGGAACAGGCTGCTTTGATTAGTTTTTCTGTTCCTGGCTCTTTATCTTTGATTAAAAAAAAAAAAAAAATTAAAAAAGGGGGAAATGGCTCTATTGATTAAAAAAAGTGTGCTGCCCCCTGCCATGCATGTGAACTTTAGCTTTAATTATTTTGAGTGTTCTTTAAGGCCTTACTTAAATGAATGACTTTTGATGCCCCACCCTGTTATCTTAAACATTTGTAACGTTTGTGAAAATGTGATCTCTTTTTGGCTGTGCTTGAGCTGCAAAGTCAGATCTGTGTGTTGTTGACTGTGGTGTTACCGCCAGCATGTGTGCCGGACTGAAACATGTACTGTGGAGTGGTCTATACCAGCTTCTACAAATATCTTATACAGATTCCAAATATAAGACAGAGTTAACTTTTCCAAGCAATCACATCAATGTTAGCCTGATTCGAGCGATACCATTGGTAAGAAGAAGCGTTAGCTAGCATTGGCACATGCTGACATGAGCTAATTAAATGTGATAAATCAACAGTAATATCGATGAGAGAAAGACAATATGCTTCTTACATTCATAACAGGACGACATACTGCTCGGAAAGTGTGTACATTTGGAAGATGTTACCTGATAAAATCTTGCTGCGAACGATGGCAGCTTCGCTTGACCATGGCCGCGGACCGCTGGAGTGAAAAACAAGTGCGTACACTGCGCATGCGTTAATATTGAAACAGGAAGTTACTTTTCAAAATAAAACACGGGTAGTGCGTGGCTGCTGCTGGCTACCATCATTTTACTTGACAATGTGGTTTTTTATTTTCCTAGATTTGCCTTGTTCCAGACTTTGTTATTCTTATGATCAAATCATTGAAATAAAGATCAAATGTGGATTGAATGCTCTGCCTTTATTTCATTTTTAAGATGCATCTGCCCTTACAGTGGCATTGTCATTGACATTTCCGCCCAGACGCAAAAGCAAGCCACGCCTCCTCAGCGGACTCTTGGCGAGAGAAGCTTATTTATGATATTTAATACAGAAAATTATGCCCGCAATCTGCTCCCAACAAGTAACGGACTACAGGCAATTTATTTGTGCTTGGCACGTGACTCCTTTCCACAAACTAGCCGACCGCTTGGGTCTTGGGAAACAACGAGAATGGCTCTAAGTTTGGACTTTATGATATCTGGGAAAGAACACCGTGGGACAAAACCGTATCCCGTGTCAGACGTACGATGATTAGGCCTCACGTGAGCAGGACAACATCCCGGTGAGTGAAACTAATTAAGTTACAGTGCGGTTGTAGGGTCTACTGACGTAAATGGCTCATTACCACTTTGCTACGTGCGTAAAGAGACCTGGCGCTCCTCAGTGTGTGTTGCTTATGCCTTAACTTTGGCATAAGCATGTGTCGAGCACCACTACTTACATGGAGCAGGCAGGGGGAGTGTTCAGGTGCAGAGGGCGAGCGCGTTGGTGAAGGCATGCTGTGCGTAATCGCACAGAAAGTAGCTGCAACATGGCTTCGCAAAGCCGGCTTTTCCTCGCATATTCAAGACTCAATATGTGTTTGAATACACGTATTCATGTCTACATTTTGCGTATCCATCACAAATATTGATATATTTTATATCCATGTGTGCAACGGTCTCCAGGATGACGCTGTTATCCAAATATGGTTATTCTTTTAGTTGTAAAACATTAGCTGTACTCACAGCCACGCAGGGGCGGCGCCAGGGGGGAGCTATAGGCGGTGCTTGAGCACCCCCTGAGATTGCCAAAGCACCCCCAAAGATTGTGGCCACTAAATCAAAGGAGCACTAGTTATCTCTAACGAACGGGGCTTTGTCCGAGGCCCAGTGTGATGTTAATGCGGCCGTGCGTCAGAGCGCACGCTCGGCGACAGCAGGAGTCGGGCTGAGTCTGACTGCAGGGTCATTATTACAGTCATTCACTAAAGTTGATCAATGAGCTGAAGTTAGACTGATGTTATAAAGTCAGACTCTGCTCCTCTGGCTCTGAACACAAATCAGAGGTTATTATTGTGCACTTTTGATACAGCGACGTGAGCGCGGCTGAACCTAAAGCACAAGAACAGAGCGAGTCCTTCAGCAGCGAGACAAATGGACGAGGAAATTACGCACAACAGCGGGGAAAAGTTGACTTAAGTCATGAGCGCGTTGCCCTTCTCTCAAGTCGTGGGCATCCGTCTGATAATCAGCTCAACTTTAACATTAACTGTGTTGGAGATAGAAGCGGCTCTAGGATGCAGAGTGTGAGGGGAGCGTGAGGGAGATTACGACGTGAGAGCAGAGCCACACATTCACGAGGACCTGCTCCTCTGGCCTCACGTCCTCCCGGGGTTGACATAAAACTGTCTCACGGAGTTAAAGGCAGGTCCAGAGCGTCCTCCTTCTCCACACAGCACTTTGACCGCACGACGCCTTTGCAGCTCAAACACTGCTGTTCCGTTCTCTCGGACGCCGAAAATTACGCATTTGCGGGTGCACGCGCGTTTATGTCTAATTGCCCCAAAAATGATTTTTTTTTGTGAGCACCCCCAAGAAAGCCCTCAGCACCCCCTGGGACAAATGTCTGGCGCCGCCGCTGCAGTCACGTGAATATATTATTATTATTATTATTATTATTATTATTATTAGCCTTTCCAGCAGAGGCGCACTAACGGTGGATATTTCTATCATTGGAGTCATCTGCAGACAATGTGGAGGAAGCGCTTTTCAGAAGGTCATTAAACTCACCATAAAAACAGAAAATAAGGTGAGCCTGTAAAGTGTGGAGTCTGTAGCGACTAAAGTGCAGATGCTGCCACCTGGTGTCTGAAAACGTACATAACAGGAGCCATGACTAAAGTGACGCTGAGCAGAGCTGGGGGATATTTACACACATGAATATCTCTATATTTTTTTCTCAGTAACGATGATGACGTAGGCAGGTTTTGTTGAGAATACTGTATGTACATTGGATATCAGCAGTAACTGAGTGCTGTTTAATACTTGACGAGGGTTAGTCGATGCTATATTCGATGTTGGCAGACTTATTAAAACCATATTTGGATAAACGATGTCTATTTGTATCTGGATTCTTCCCCCGATGGAGGGAATCAATAAGATTCATCAATGGCCTTCACTAAATCTAACCTGAGCAACAGCATTATGCCTGTTGTCTTTTCAGATACTTTGAAGAAGCAGTACTATTATTTTAATGTTGTATATTATTATTATTTTTATTATTATTTTTTGTATACTTTTCTCTGTTTTATTTATGTATATACTAATGGTTTATCTACTTTTTTTTTGTCTGTTTGTGGCTTTGCTGTTTATTTTTGTTGTTTGTTTTGATTGTTCAATATTTTTGAAAATATGTTATGTTTTAGGTGTGCGCTTCTGAATGTGTGTGTGTAAAAATAAAATAACGAAATAACGATGAAGTGATATTTTCGCAAACATCAGAAATATGTCAAATTGCTGCAACATGAAAACACGTCACATCGCTTTGCTGCTTTTTAATGTTTTTTTTAATTTTCACCCAATTACACAATCCCATATTTTCCTGTTTTTTCAAGATTTGTTTCCCGACTGTTTTATCCACAAATTCTCTCCGATGTTTCACCCATTTTTTCCACAATTTTGCAATGTTTTCCACATTTCCTGACATTGTGGATAAACTCCATATCGTAAATATCTTCCAAACCGTAATTTCGATATTATCTTGTGCCCAGCTCCTCTTCTCTTCTCCACCTCTGCGTGTGTCTCCCCCGGGGCCCCTCTGTCTGTGTCTCCCCCGGGGCCCCTCTGTGTGTGTCTCCCCCCGGGCCCCTCTGTGTGTGTCTCCCCCGGGGCCCCTCTCCCTCTCTCTGTGCCTCTGTGTGTCAGTGAGGCTCAGCAGGATGTGGTTTTGTCGTTGAGTTTCTCTCCATCACTTCCTCGCTGTCGTCGGTCTCTCTGAAGAGGAAGAGCTGAGTTCAGTAAGTCCAAACTCCGCTCTTACTTTTACCTTTTATTATTTATGACTCGCTCCATCAGAGTTCACTCCTGAAAACTTAAATGAGATGAATCAGTTACTGCTTAAATTAAGGGACATCAACTTCTGTATTTATTTTGTTTTTTATCGTCCCGGAGGAAACGTGATGCGTTTTTTTCCTGTGACGGTCGCTGTCCCCTGTGCTCTTGGGCAAGGCACTTCCCCGCCCGCCTGTGTGTGAGTGTGGGGCACGAGGGGCTAAGTTTACATGGAAGGTCTTTTACTAAAGAGATGTTGTAGAAATGTAGCGGAGGAAAAGTAATGAGTTCTTAAGTGAAATGCTGCCACCTGGTGTTTGAAAACGTGCATCGCAGGAAACGTTACTTAACCGCTTAACCCCCGCCTTAACCGAGGGTATTTCCCCCAGTTCGGTTCAAGCTTCAGGAGTGGAGTTTACAGCCTATCGGTTGTTTTCAGGTTCTAGAATGTGATGATGTCACAGTGGGGGCGGAGCCAGTTTTTCCTATTAACTGCATCACACTTTCACAAGTCGTATTTAAGAAGGAAACTTATGAATTACAAAAACTATCATTAATATCAGTCACTGGGTCCAAGATCTCTCTGTACAAGACCAACATTTCCTCAAAAACTAAAGGTAACACTTTATAATAAGGTCACATGAAGTCATGCATGAATAACATATAATTAGGCATGTCATAATGCATGATTTCATGATGTATTCATGTATGACCATATCATGACTCATCATGAGTTAACATGACTTCATGTTCTTTCATAGACGACTTCATACATGGATTAATTTAAAACTCCTGTAATTAATTCATGAGAAAATCTTGTTAATATATCATGATCTTAGAATCATGATGAATTCACAAAAACATTTACATTTTGTAACAAAAAACATTAACTAATCATAATTATGAAGTTTATGCATCAATATCATGATTTTTAAGAAAAATAGTTTGCAAGTTATACCTTAATACAACATTTACTGCTGTAATGAACTCATCATTAGCTGATCCTTAGTTCATTCATAAATTCATGATGATTGCGTCCCCTTTACTAAAGTGATGCACTTTTATGCTTTGGACAAATAATCAAGGACAAATCAAACCTCATAGACATTATCATTTATAATTGTCCACAATGCATTATGAGTTTAAGCTAATGTTTTGTGGTCTATTTAATTTCCAACATAAACACTGCGTAAGGAATAATAAGCAAATGTAATTTGTTTTGTCCAATAAACACCTTGATATTTGTCCAAAGCATAAAAGTGCATCATTTTAGTAAAGGGGACACAATCATCATGAATTTATGAATGAACTAAGGATTAGTTAATGATGAGTTATTACAGCTGTAAATGTTGTATTAAGGTATAACTTGCAAACTAATTTTCTTAAAAATCATGATATTGATGCATAAACTTCATAATTATGATTTGTTCATGTTTTTTGTTACAAAATGTAAATGTTTTTGTGAATTCATCATGATTCTAAGATCGTGATATATTAACAAGATTTTCTCATGAATTCATTACAGGAGTTACTTCATCTATGAAAGAACATGAAGTCATGTTAACTCATGATGAGCCATGATATCGTCATACATGAATACATCATGAAATCATGCATTAATTCATGCGACCTTATTATAAAGTGTTACCAAACTAAATAATTTGAGCTCTATATAATATTATAGGCCTTTGGAAACGCCTCATTTGAAAGCTAAGACCTACAAAACTGATCTAAACGGATCTTTTTCCTCGTGTCGTCACTTTTTTACCATCTCATTTCATTGTTGAGTTTTTGTCACGTTTTTGTCGCTGCCACTACAGTGTTTGTTGAGCTTTTGTTGATTTTGTGCGGCTTTTCAAATGTGTTTTTGTCACTTTGATACTTTTTGTTTTTGACACTTTTTTCAAGAAGCTTTTGATTTGGTTAAAGCCGAAACTGGAGATAATGCGCTCAGTTAAGGTGGGGGTTAAGAGGTTAAGAGACAAACGGCTCAAATCGAAGCTCACGTCTGTTTCTTTACTTTAAAGCTTTAACTAAAACAAAACATTACAGAAATAACTCAGACATTAAAGTTTGGGAGAAACCATTAAAACAATTCAGATGTGCCTCAGTCCAAATGAGAAAATGAACCAATACACATGTTATACATCAGTACCAGCTACAGCGCCCTCTAGTGTGGGGGCTATAAAAAGCAGCGTGACAAATAGCCCCGGTCTACATGTTTTAGGATCAGAGGCCTGAAGAAGAGACTGTGTTTGTATTCGCCTGGAGCTCACGTGACATCATCTGCATACTGATGATCAGAGGCTTCTGTTTCACACAAAGTGCCGTTTGTCCCTCGTCCCCCCCCTCGTCCCCCCCCCCCTCCCCCCCTCAGCAGCAGCTGTTCACAGGCCGAGCACGAGAGGAGCTTCTATTTCCAGAGTCAATCTACTCCAGTCGCTTTACAGGATCTGTTCTTTACTCGAGTAGTATGTACTTATTACTTTTACTTCACTGCAGGATAAATAATAACACTTTCTTCTTTTCTAAAATAAAGACAGACATTATTGATCTCCCAAAGTCGACTTTATTTATAAAACACATTAATCACTTTAACGATACTTTTCCAATACTTATACTTAAGACCCAGAAAACAGAAGCTGAAACAACCGAGTCACTTCCTTTAACCTGAACCTGAACTGAGCCTGAACTTTCTCCAGTTCAGCTTTACCCAAATCTAAAGGCTGGAGAAAAAGCATCAAAATAGCAACGAAAACGAGGAGGAAAACGCAGCGAAAAAGCGACAAAAACACGACAAAACACGACAAAAACACGACAAAAATACGACAAAACACGACAAAAACACGACAAAAACGCGGCGACTATGTGAAAACAAATGAGGCGTTACTCTGGTCTAGAGGCTTTAAACTCCAGCCGAGAAGCTTTTAGATTTGGGTAAAGCTGAACTGGAGAAAATGTGCTCAGTTAAGGCGGGGGTTAAGAGGTTAAAACTGCCCCTGAACAGCATCAAAACTTGGTGTTTACTTTACTTTACTTTACTTTAGTTTACTTTAGTGAACCGGTAGTTCAGGTGTTTATTTGAGGAAAAAGGCGTCGGCTCAAACATAATATAATATAAAGAGCACCGACCCCAGAATCAGAATAATAAAGTTCTTTATTTCATATGTTACTGTGGAATTTCTAATGAACTGTATCCTCACTAAAGTAAAGTAAATAAAGAGAGTAAAGTCTTTATTTTTGGGGGGCGACGGTGGTGCAGAGAGTAGAGCGGGTCGTCTTGTGACCAAAGGGTCGGCGGTTCGAATCCCGCAGGTGCCCACTGTCGTTGTGTCCTTGGGCAAGACACTTCACCCACCTTGCCTCCAGTGTCTGCGTACACTGGTGTATGAATGAGAGTGTGAATGGGTGACTGGTTCCTTGATGTAAAGCGCTTTGAGTGCCTAAAGCAGGTAGAAAGGCGCTATATAAAATGTGACCATTTACCATTTAAAGTGAATCATTAAGTTGTGAGGAAAACATCCTGATCCTTCTGCACAAACATGTGACAGAGTAACTGACAGAGTAACTGACAGAGTAACTGACAGAGTAACTGACATTACAATACAACACAGTAAAAGAAAGAGAAAGGTCAAAATGGCGTCCACAGTGAGGGAAAGACATGTTTACCCCAAAGAGAGTAATTAATGCTGATTATATTAATGACATTAACCACACCTGAGGACAAAGGTATTTCAGGCTCAAACACTGATGATCATGAGCGGCTCTTTAACCTCTTTAACCTGCCTCTAATTCAGCTTTACCCTAATTTAAAAGCTTACAGCCTATAGGCCAGTGTGTTTGTTTTTGTCACATCTTTGTCACGTTTTCATCCTTGTTTTTGTCGCTGTGTTTTTGAAGCTTTTAGATTTGGGTAAAGCCTTTCATTAGATTTGATTCACAAACAGGTTTTTCAAAGTCTAAATATCAGTCGCTTTGTCATTTTAGAGGATTTCATTTAAAAAGAGCCTTTTATTGATCGAGTCTTAGATATTGTGAGTTTTCTGGAGTTATTCACATTTATATTAAAAAGAGCCGGCTCTTTGGAATGAACGGCTCCCAGGAAAGAGCCGTGAATCCCATCGCCATGACGTCACATGCTCGTCCTCTGCAGCGTCTGTTGGGCTGAGCATCGTTAAACCAAATCCAGAAAAAGGTTTAGATACAACGCACAGAAAAAACTAAAGTGTTTAAAGAAAAACAAAAGTATTTAAAGAAAAAACAGAAAGGAACTGAAACGATCTGTCTTTAGATCCAAGTTCTGATGCCGTTGATTCAGAGGCAGAATTAAAGGAAGTGACTTTGTTTCAGCTCAAATATATTTAGAATTGAAAAGAAATGGGCTTTAAAGTCCATATGACAGATTTTAATGCTCTTTAAAATATGACTTATTTAGATGGATTACATCAGTTGCATAGTTATTATTGTATTTCAGTGAAGCAGCAATTTTAATGAAGAAATGTTGGGCAGAAAGTTATTTTATTTGAATTTTTAAGCTGCTGACAGGAAGTGACATAAAAGAAGGAACATTCCATAGCAGTTTGACTCATTCATTTCCCATTGACTTAACATGGTTGTTTACCTTCTCCGATGTCACTTCCTGTCGGTGTCCAATAAGGAAGTGAAAACATAAACATCACATAAATGGTCAAACTAAAGAAAACTGGGAATAATCTTTAGCAAAATCTTAAATATAATCGTGTTAACTGAGTTTAACAACAGTTGTGTCTAATGTGTCAGATGCACTTTAACGACCATAATGTGGGCCGGTCCATAATGTGGGCCTGATCCGTTTTTATGTTTGGCCTCGAGGCTGTAAACTCCAGTCCAGAAGCTTTTAGATTTGCTTTTCTATAGTACAGTTTATATATTGTGTCTAATGTGTCAGATGCACTTTAATGGATTAAATGAACATGATTGTTCTGTTTTCTGGTTCTAGACGACACATATTTTAGTATCGGTATCGAATAAAGTATCGGTATTGAAAACCAAGTATCGTTAAAGTACCAGTGAAATCTAGAATGCATGACGTCATCATTATTATTTAAACCCTGTACAGATGTTATTAAGCCTTACCATCTGACTGTGCTTCCTGTTAAGGCAGGGGTGGGCAACGTCAGGCTCAGGGGCCAAATCCGGCCCAACAGAACAGAACCTCTGGCCCGAGATGATTGGAGAAACATTATTATGCAAATAAGATCAAATACTGTCGCCATGTTTTTACATTTCCCCTCAGAACATCCGCCTCCCCGACACAAACTCCCCGTCTCTCTTTGGCCATTTAGACCTTTTGTTTTTGAGAAAATGTCCCACTTTTTCACTAAAGTTAGATTCACACAGAACGACAAATGATCCTCCAGTGTTTCCCAGTTTTTATTAAAGACACTGTGACAAAATGAAAAGTGTTTCGAGTCGGCATTAAATCTACTGTTATTGATAAATTCATGAAAAAGACAAAAGGTCTAAAGCTCGTTATTTTTCCCAATTTGTCAAATATCCAAATGTTTCCAAATGTTCAGAAACGATAAAAGCACAAATGTGTTGTATTTGAGAATTTTGCATCAAATGTAGAATAATGTGTCCTAATGTTCCGGATTATAAATGTGGTGACTTATTTCTATCTTTATGTATAATTTTGATCTTCTGTCCCTCTAAGTCCCACTTTCATCTCTGAGCCGCTCCCACATATTGAATTTATTTAGTGATAAACAATATTACACGTTAAGGCTTTAAATGAGTCCCTGAGCTTCCTGTTGGACAAACGGCTGAACGGCTCCAGTATCAGCACACACACGGGGACAGTTGGTCTCTGTCCCACAGCTGCTGCGGGTGAGGGGGGGAGGGGCGCTGCACCTGCCCGGGCTCGCAGCGCTGATCCCGGGCGTCGCGTGCGGCCGTGTGTGCTGTTGAAACACACGCGCGTCACTACGGGCCGATTTACATCTGACCACAAACAACAGCCTCCAGCTCAGAGGACGCACGGAGGCCCCGGGGAGAGAGGACAGGGAGGACAGGAGGACGGAGAGGACGGAGAGGACAGGGAGGACAGGGAGGGACCGGGACAGAGGACGGGACACAGCCGCTCCAGAGCGCGCGTAAAGGAGGCGCGTTCCAGGCTGAATCCTCCTCCGCTCACTGCGTTTCTCTCTGGGAATAAACATAACCCGCGTTCTCCGCTGGAGCCGACACGAGCGGGACCGTCCCAAACATCAGGCAAAGCGGGACAAACCTTTAAGCCTTTGTGGGACACGGAGGCACCGACTGGAATAAGGTAAAAAAAAACATCATTTAGTCGCGGTTTTCGAGCCAAAACATCGCAGCTAAATATCCCAGGACAGAGACACGCGCTGCTGTGCGCGAGGGGCGCGGGTGTCGTTTGCTTTAAGGCTAATAACTGTCTAAATGTAAAAAGCAAGGCAGTAAAGAGGCGATAGGAACCTAAACGGACGCGCGGTACGATCCAAAAACGGGGCGCGCGTTGCTCCCGCCGCCTCCCGCGGGTCCGCGCCGGCCCCTGCGCCCGCGGTGACGCCTGGACCTCGGTTTAAACGTGAACTCGTCTGTTTTCATCCTTTGAGCCGCGCGCAGTCCGCGCTGCAGCATCACGACGCGCTGCCGCTGCTGCGTCACAGCTGTGGCTGCGCGCTGACGGAGCTGCGCGCCGCGTTCTTATTGGCTGAGCGCGTGCCTACGGGGCTACCGGGTGGACCGTCGCATGTTCGCGGTGCAGGGGATGTCTGCTTCACCTCTGGACGTAATGGACTCACTTTTAAAATAAACAGCGAGTTTAAAGCGCCATTTTTATTCAAGGAGGCTGTTTTGCGCCCAGGGGCCTTTCCCAGCTTTGGGGGCTCTCCGGGACCCAGGACGGGTTCTTTTGTGGCCTGATCACCCCTGCATAATCTACACACTTGGACGTGTCCCTTTTGCAGGGATTTCTGGGAAGAAGAAGGAGGCCGCGGAGCGCAGGGCTTTGGAGCAGGAGCCACAGCCGCAGCCACAGAGTCAAGGTAAGAATCCGGGCTTTAACAGCGGCCTGAGCGGCTCTGCTCGCGCTCAGGGGCCCCCGGGGGTCCCCTGGCCCTTCGTCAGACACCGATGTCCCGCTTTTCAGGTGGATTGAACCCGCTCTGGCCGCGGCGGAGCAGGGTGGGTCCCGGAGCCCGTGCGTCACGGCGTAACATGGAGGATCGACAGGGGGAGCCATTCTGCGCCTCTGCGGCCTAGCGCTGCGTTACAGGCGGGGGACTGCGGGAGGAGAGGGGGAGGACAGAGGGAGGACAGGGGGAGGACAGGGGACACGGAGACCCGCTGTGGCATCACCGGGGGCCGCTCAGGAGGGACTCCAGTGCGAGCGTCCTGGGACAGTCTCCTGCGGGCACAGACAGAGGACAGGCTTTAATGGGGACAGTGGGGGACGGTGGGGGACAGTGGGGACACTTGTACAAAGGCCTATCCGTGTGTTTAATATCACAGGCTCATATAGGGCCACACGCACGCGCTCAGGCCGACACAAAACATCCAAGATGGCTCCTGACGCAGGTGAACACTTCCTGCTTCTGTCCAAACAACTCTCACTGTAAACCGCATCAGCTACAGGGGCCCCACACTGTCTCTGAGGGCCCCTTAACACGTGCCCGAGGAGTGTCACAAACAAACAGAGCCGGGTTTAAATGTAGGGGCTCGTGTTGTGACATAGAGGATTTAGTTTGGGAATAAACTAGTTATTAGTGGAAACAAAACGAGTAAAAGATCAAATTTCGCCTCGTTTTTTGTAAGTCAAAGCTCAGCAGATCAATAAGGAGGAGGTGGATCTGTGAAACCCCAAGGCTGGACAGTGTGGAGTCTGTAGGAGCTGCGTCATAATGTGAGGAGAATGTATTTGGAGAAACTGGATTTAAACCAAATAATCTATGGAGAAACGTATATCAGTGATGTTTTACAGGCGTATGTGAAGATGAGGCTTTTCCTTCTCAGGGTGAAACATTATTTAACTGATAAAGTGTTGGAGAAAATAAGAAAATCCCAAACGTGGCTCTGGGTCATAGTTTTACTGAAGTGTCCAGACTTCTATCTTCCCTTTGGCCTCTTATAACCTTTTTATAAACTGATATATAAACTGTGGGTGCGTAAACACAGCGCAGGGGCCGCTCTGTGTTTCTGCAGGGCGGCCCCGGGGAGGCGAACAGCGCCATCTGCAGGGCGCGCAGGGCGGTGCCAAACCCCGAGAGCAGCTTTTACGCACAGTCACTGGAACAACAGGGACACAGGTTTAGAGATTCTGAGTGTTTAACCTCTTAACCCCCGCCTTAACCGAGCGCATTTTCTCCTGTTCAGTTTGACCCAAATCTAAATCTCGACTGGAGCTCACAGCCTCTAGGGCAGAGATTTTTTTCACCACTTTTTTTGTTGTATTTTCGTGCGTTCTCAACCTCATCTTCGTCACGTTATTGTCACAACTTTGACACTTTTCTCAAGAAGCTTTAGATTTGGGTAAAGCCGAACTGGAGAAATCGTGCTCAGTTAAGGCGGAGTTAATCTGTCGCTGATGTCATAACGTTTTCTGTTTTAGCTCAACAATATTTAGAGTTTTTTTTTTTTCAGAGGGATTTTTAAATCTCTACTTCCTGGTCTGGTTTGTTGAGTTTTGAATTGTATCATTAAAGCTAAATGTTGTGATAAGGAGTTAGGCTCCATATAAACCGGTATGAGTATGTTTTATATGAGCTGTAATGACTATAATCTCCACCAGGGGTCAGCTGGGTAACCACGCCCCTGTAGTTAACAGGGGCTACAGTGTATAGTCTGCTCTACATTTGGGGTCAATCAGAGTTCAGGGAATCTTATAGGAGCTTACAGGAGAGGGGCGTGTCCAAGGAAAAGCTGAGTCAGCAAAACATAAACATACTCTACATCAGGGGTGTCCAAACGTACTGAAGCGTACACGGGGTGAAGGGCCACAGATCGGTGGTTAGTGCCGCGAAACCTTTGACTAGCAGAGGTTTAAATTGCGCCCCACGCCTTTATTTATGCTTAAAACCTTCATGCCAGCCCTGACTTACATAACATGTTAGTTGTTTGAATTGTGTAGAATTATTACATTTAAAATACAAAGGACCGTCTCTGACGATGGAGCCGAGCACATTTTCTCCAGTTCGGCTTTACCCAAATCTAAAAAGCTTCTTGAAAAACGCATCAAAAGAGCGACAAAAATAAGACTAAAACGAGGATGAAAACGTGACAAAAAAGTGACGACAACCTGAGGATAAATATCCGCTTATGTAGGTCTTAGCTTTCAAATGAGGCGTCACACAGGCCTATAGGCTGTGACCTCATGGATTTGGGCAAAGCTGAACTGGAGAAAATGTGCTCGGTCAAAGTGAGGGGGGGGATCAGAAATATAAACATATATAAGGGGTCAGTTTTTGCAAAAAGGGGGCGCTAGGACGAGGCGATATGTAATGGACAAATTAAGGAATTATATGCTCTGGATGACTTCGACTGGACTGTTGAGTTTCTTCAGATTTCGCGTGTTATCTGTTGGATTATACACAGATTATTCCACTAAAAAAGTATTTGTTTTAGAACTAACCAAGATCCAAAATCCCTGTGACTATGTGTCCTCACAGCATAAATGTATTTAAACCGGGCTCTGTCCATTCAGATCTCGTTGCTGAAAATATTGGGGGAAAAACGCCTGATTTTTCTATGAAAACATGAAATGGCAGAAAACCTTCAACACATTTCCTCATATTTATGTCAGTCTCTACAGCAGAGGTTTCACATTGATATCTCTACATTTAAAAGTTTTCCTTTTCACCTGCAGCGTCTGACCCGGAACAATTGTGCTGAACGATTCTTAAAGCCATGAAGAATATGGGGGAAAGTAATTCATGTAGAGATATCAATATGTAAATATGATGGAAAAAGTGTATTGCAAGTTTTTCTGTCTAAATAAGGCGTTTTACCAAATCTAATAATGTTCAGAGCCAGGTTTAAATGTGTGGTTTTATTCTGTGATATATCAGTAACAAAGGGATAGTGAAAACGAAATCTGTAAACATTCAAATGTCTCCTTGTTTGTTTAGGTTCAGAGCTGAATAAATCTGTCAGGAATGATATATTAAAGCTTCCAAATGTACAGTGTGGTTCTGCAGGAGCTAAAGTGCAGGTGTTGTTGTTTCTGCTGCTGTCCTGGTGCTGAAACAGTGCGCCCTCTGCTGGCCGCTCGCCCTCACTGCGCCCTGTGTCACATTTCTAACATTTTGCTGTAGTTTTAGGCAGAAGCTGCGCGATAAGAACAAACGTATACTGATTATTTTACAATCGCGAGTAAAAGTCGAAAGCAGTTTTTCATCTTTCATGGATCTGTGTCAAACAAGACTGAAAGTGGAACTAGAGGAGGAGGATTCGGACTGAAACTTTGGAAGGATTTTACACAAGGATTTGTACTAATTCCTGCCTGATTTATTGAGCTTTGAACCCAAAGATTTAACAATTTCACTGATAACTATTTTAATAAAAACTCACCCAGGTCCAAAATCCGCCTGGGCTAATCTTTGGAACTAATATGTCACAAAATAAAACCACACATTTAAACGTACGGTTGTAGAGTTGATGTTAAAAGGACTAAAGAGAAACTAAAATAACCTGGAAACCACTTACTGTAATATGAGTCTTGCGTAAAAGTGAGAAGTACCTTGTGATAGAACGACTCAGAAAAGCCCAGTTTTAGTTTGCAACAGCGTTACGTCAATGAAAAGAGGAATGTGCTTTGTGGCGGAGTCAGGTGTTTCCGGTGGTTAACCCTAATGCCACGTAAATACATCTAGCCCCATGTAATGTGTGAGTAAACACGGCTCTGCTGCTGCGGTCGAAACTCCGCCTCTGACTGTACCTGGGCGTGGCCTATGTGACGCAGGAATAAGACATGTTCTAGAGCGTCATGTGAGCTGGAGGCGAGGCCCCGCCCCCTCTGTCCAGCCCCGGCTTTAATCGATTCTGACGCTGAACTGATTCCCTGCTTTTGTTTCCACAGGTCGTCCCGTTTACCTGGTCCTTAAAGAAGACGGAGAATCACTAAACGTCAGGTAAGACTCTGGTGTTACGGTCACGGTGCAGCGAGCGGTCCAGGGTTTGATCTGGGACCCTCTGTGAGTTTGCAGGTTCTCCCTGTGTCTGCGTTGTACCGCCGTGTGTGGAGTGAAGGGAAAACCAGTGTTGTTTTTGGCAGCCCTTTAAGTTTTAGTTTTAGTCTTTTGGACGAAAATGCTTATAGATTTAGTCACATTTTAGTCATTTCTAAATGTGATAGTTTAGTCACGTTTAGTCAGACGAAAATTTAAAAGGTTTAGTCAAGTTTCATTATAAAAGTTATAATTAATTTAGATAACTATTGGAAATTGGGATAAAATAATAGTTAGTACAATAGGCACTAGTAGAAGAAGTGTCTTTGTGAACAGGACTTTTCCAAAATGTGCCCACTCTCCTCGTCCTCTGATCAACAGGCTGTCTGCCATACGTAGCTTACCTCAACATGCTTTCTGCATTCATAATCTACACCAGGGGTCACCAACGTGGTACCCACGGGCACCCAGGTGCCCTTTGGGGCATGCCCAGTAGCCCTTGAGACTTTTTCTAAGGTGTAAAACACTTCATTTCTTGCATCTGATTCTTAAAAATACAATTATTTCTGTCTTGTGACTCAGTATTACTTTAAATATAAAGCTATTGATATAATATGGGGTCAATATCCTATAAGTAAAGAGTGTACGTTTAAGTCTTTAGGATTTGTTTTTTAACTGGTAGCTCTCGAACAACTCAATGCTCTTGAAGTCGCCCTCGCTGAAAAAAGGTTGGTGACCCCTGCGCTCCCGGTATTTAAAACTGTCCTGACATCGATGTCCCTGTGACATCGATGTCACAGGGACATCGATGTCAGACGCGCTCCGTGGAGGATGTACGCCACGGGGGAGAGAGGTAGAGAGAGGGGATAGAGAGAGAGAGAGTGGATAGAGAGGTAGAGAGAGAGGATAGAAGTAGAGAGGTAGAGAGTAGAGAGGTAGGATGAGAGGTAGAGAGGGAGAGGTAGAGAGAGGATAGAGAGAGAGAGAGGGATAGAGAGGTAGAAGTAGAGAGGTAGAGAGTAGAGAGGTAGAGAGAGGGATAGAGAGGAGAGAGGGATAGAGAGGTAGAGAGGGTAAGAGGTAGAGAGGTAGAGAGGTAGAGAGTAGAGAGGTAGAGAGTAGAGAGAGAGAGGTAGAGAGGTAGAGAGTAGAGGATAGAGAGAGAGAGGATAGAGAGGTAGAGAGTAGAGAGGTAGAGAGGTAGAGAGGTAGAGAGAGGGATAGAGAGAGAGAGAGGGATAGAGAGTAGAGAGAGGTAGAGAGGTAGAGAGGTAGAGAGGTAGAGAGGTAGAGAGGTAGAGAGGTAGAGAGGTAGAGAGGTAGAGAGGTAGAGAGGTAGAGAGGTAGAGAGTAGAGAGAGGGATAGAGAGGAGAGAGGTAGAGAGGTAGAGAGGTAGAGAGGTAGAAGAGAGAGAGAGAGAGAGAGAAGAGAGGAGAGAGAGAGAGAGAGAGAGAGAGAGAGAGGAGAGAGAGAGAGAGAGAGAGAGAGAGAGAGAGAGAAGAGGAGAGAGAGAGAGAGAGAGAGAGAGAGAGAGAGAGAGAGAGAGAGAGAGAGAGAGAGAGAGAGAGAGAGGAGAGAGAGAGAGAGAGAGAGAGAGAGAGGAGAGAGAGAGAGAGAGAGAGAGAGAAGAGAGAGAGAGAGAGAGAGAGAGAGAAGAGAGAGAGAGAGAGAGAGAGAGAGAGAGAAGAGAGAGAGAGAGAGAGAGAGAGAGAGGAAGAGGAGAGAGGAGAGAGAGAAGAGAGAGAGAGAGAGAGAGAGGCAAGCGCCGCTGCTCGCCGCATCAGAGAGCTGACGGCGCCGCTCGTGTCACGTTTACCGGTGTGTTCTCCCGCTCTGCGTACAAACTCTGTGAACGATCTGACGAACCACTTTCTCCCATTTTAGTCTAGTCTCGTCGACGTAAACTCATAAACGTCTCGTCAGGTTTTAGTCCCCAAAGAGCTATTTTTAGCTCGTTATCGTCATTAAAAAAGGGGCGTCAGTGAAATGATATCGTTATCGTCTTCGTTGACGAACAACACTGGGAGAACAAATCCCCAAAATGCTGACCGTTACAAAATGTGGGAAAACATTAGGAAAAGTTGGAAAATGTGGAAAAAATAAGAAAATGTAGATTTTTTGGACAAATTTGGAAAAAAATGCAGAAACAATGGGGAAAAGAAATGTATAAAAGTTGGAAAAGATGCGCTGCGAGAGAAGATGGTGGACAATGAATCCAAATCACAGAAACGACTTTAGCTCTGAGCCTGTTCCCGCAACTGGCACAGCTGAAACATCTGGATCATCATTAGCGACGTTGAGGCTAATGCTAACAGCTATAGGGAAAATACATGAGCAGGCTAATGCTAACAGACTCTAAAAAGTTTCCCGGACTAGCCGACTTGCTAACTGTCTGTATACGTTAGCACTAGGGCTGTACGTACATTTCTTTAGATACCAGTTCTTTAACGATACTTGGTTTACGATACCGATATCTGAACGATACTCTTTCTGATACCGATACTAAAGTATGTGTCGTCTCGAACCAGAAAACAGAACAATAAGTGTGGAAGATCTGCACATTTACAATATCAGGTTCATCTCTAATGGAGAAACGTGTGGAAAAGGGAGAATCATTTAGAGAAAATGGAGAAATTGGGCACAATAAGGAGAAACATTGGAATAAATGGGGAAAATCTTAGTAATAAAAAATTAGCAAAATTGAGGAGGAAAGAAGGGAAACGGTAAAAAAATTGGGCCAAAAAAAATTGAAAAAATGAGCAAACACTGGGCATTTTTTAAATGTAAGGAAAAAATGGGGGAAAAATCATTTATTTTGAGCTAAAACAACCAAGTCACTTCCTTTAATGCTGTCCTGGGATCAACAGCATCAAAATGTGGATGGAGACCAAATATATATATATATATATTTCCCCGCCCTCTCAGACGATAGCCTTTTATTATGCAGCGCTAATCATCAATCGTTAAAACAAGCGTCTTTACCAAGAACCGCTCCGCGAATCCACTCCGTTTTTTAATGAAAAGTACACCGTTAATCCAGTCCGATTCCGTGTTTTTAAGGATCCAGCCGTGTTTTGAGCTCAGTGACCCAGGCCATGCGGTCGTGTTATTTGAGGCTGTGCCAGAGACAGGAGCTGCCCACAGAGCGAGTAAGTTTAATTGGAGCATTAGATGACAATAATTAACATTAATCCTTTTAAGCATTGGTAAATAAGAAAATCCACCATATGTCAACAGGTGATTTTAGCCTAAACTGTTTAGGTGAAGCTGTTGCATCTGTTTCACAATGAAGTCAATGAAGTTAGCGCTGTTGGATTAAGCCTTAAAGCCTTAAATGCTGATTTTGTCTCCTTGTTTTTAACAGAACACAGACTATTATGTGTCCATATTAGTCATAAACTGTGGAAACTCACTGATAAAATGTTAAACATGAATATGAGGAAAAATCCAACACCCATGGGAAAATTAATAATTGTCTAGCCCTACATTAGCTAATCTAATAATAGTATAATTACATTCTCAAACTTTCTAAAACTTAGTATTGTTCCATCATCAAAATGCTTTTACAGGTATTAAATTAATTAAATCTGAATCATATTTGAAATCAAACAATATGGTTACAAACATTTGCTAAAACACTTAATTTTACCCCTCGGCGTGCACGGAATGCACGGGTAACCATACCCCCCCTGCCCAAAACCAGTAAACCTAGGGAAACACAGTTTGTGTGTGTGTGGTGTGTGTGTGTGTGGGTGGTGTGTGTGGTTGTGTGTGTGTGTGTGTTGTGTGTGTGTGGGTGTTGTGTGTGTGTGTTGTGGTGTGTGTGTGTGGTGTGTGTGTGTGTGTGTGTGTGTGTGTGGTGTGTGTTGTGTGTGTGTGTGTGTGTGTGTGTGTGTGTGTGTGTGTGTGTGTGTGTTGTGTGTGTGTGTGTTGTGTGTGTGTTGTGTGTGTGTGTGTGTGTGGTGTGTGTGTGTGCTGTGTGTGTGGTATATATATTTCTTTTTTTATTTTTTTTTTTATTTATTTATTTTTTTATTTTTTTTCGGTACTTGCTTTCGATACTTTTATTTTTTTTCTTCCGACACGCAGACTGGTATTGTTTAAAAGTCCTCGCTTTAGCAAATGGCCGCTTCTCTTTTTCCTTCCCTAAGCTTTGACCTTAGCTAATCTCTGCGTGTCTCCTCACAGTCCGTGTTGCCGGCGCCCCCTGCTGGAGACATGGAGATGAACGAGGAGCTGCTGGAGGACCAGGTAAGCTTGAAGCAGGGCCTGGTTAAAGTGATGCAGTGCGTGGCCCCATCTCCTCCGCGGCCCGCCGTGGTTAACCCATCTCGCGTGGGCGGGCTCGCTGATTACCCGCAGTGGTTCTGCCCACGTGGACACGAGGACATCCGCACGCTCAAGCGCGAGTTCGGCTCCGTGGACGGCCCTGGACGCAGCTCTCGCACAGAACCGCAACACACTGATGCAGATCAGAAGGAGACGCTGGACGGACAGTACAGCCGCGGGAGGAGAACCTGCCGCAGGCAGGTGCATATTGTACTCTCCACTGGATGTACTCTCCACTGATGTACTCTCCATGATGTACTCTCCACTGATGTAACTCTCCACAGATATACTCTCCCAGATATACTCTCCAACAGATATAACTCTCCACAGAATATACTCTCACTCCTCCACACATATACTCTCCAACATAAATACTCTCCAACACATATACTCTCCACACATATACTCTCCACACATATACTCTCCACTGATGTACTCTCCACTGATGTACTCTCCACAGATATACTCTCCACAGATATAATCTCTCACGATATACTCTTTCCACACACTATACTCTCCACTGAATGTACTCTCCACTGATATACTCTCACACATATACTCTCCACACATATAACTCTCCACACATATACTCCTCCCCACATATACTCTCCACACATATACTCTCCACTTGATGTACTCTCCACGGATGTACTCCTCCACAAGATATACTCTCCACAAGTATACTCTCCAGCAGATATACTCTCCACAGATTATACTCTCCACACATATACTCCCACACACATATACCTCCACACATATACTCCCACTGAATGTACTCTCCATGATGTACTCTCCACTGATGTACTCTCCACAGATATACTCTCCACAGATATACGTCTCCACAGATATAACTCTCCCAGCACATATACTCTCCCACTGATGTACTCTCCACTGATGTACTCTCCACTGATGTACTCTTCTCCACAGTATACTCTTCCACACATATACTCTCCATGATGTTACTCCCACAGATATACTCTCCACACATATACTCTCACAGATATATCTCCACAATATACTCTTCACACTGATATAACTCTCCACAGATATACTCTCCTCCACAGATTATATCTCCACACATATACTCTCACTGATGTACTCTCCACAGATAACTCTCCACACATATACTCTCCACAGATATACTCCACAGATAACTCTCCACAGATATACTCTCCCAACAGATATAACTCTCCACAGATATACTCTCCACAGATATACTCTCCACACATATAACTCTCCACTGATGTACTCTTCCACAGATATACTCTCCACCACAATATCTCCACAGATAATACTCTCACCAGAATACTTTCCACAGATATCTCTCCACAATATACTCTCCTACACATATACTCTCACCACAAGATATACTCTCCACACATATACTCCCACAACATATACTTCTCGCACACATATACTCTCCCCACTATACCTCCACAACATATAACTCTCCACACATATACTCTGCACAACATTACTCTCCACACATATACTCTCCACACCATATACTCTCACACACATATACTCTCCACAGAATATACTCCTCCACAGATATACTCTCCACAGATATACCTCCACACATAATACCTCCCACATATACTCTCCAACAGATATACTCCTCCCACATATACTCTCCCACAACATATACTCTCCACCATATACTCTCCACACATATACTCTCCCACACATATACTCCACACATATACTCTCACCACATATACTCTCCAACACATATACTCTCACACAATATACTCTCCACACATATACTCTCCACACATATACTCTCCACAATAACTCCGACACACATAACTCTCCACACATATACTCTCCACACATATACTCTCATCACATATACCATCCACTGATATACTCTCCACTGATATAACTCTCCACACATATACTCTCCACACATATACTCTCCACAGATGTACTGCTCTCACACATATACTCTCCACACATATACTCCACCTGATATACTCTCCACTGATTAACTCCCAACATATACTCTCCACACATATACTCTCCACAGATGTACTCTCCACACATATACTCACTCCTCCACACATATACTCTCCACTGATATACTCCTCCACACATTAATACTCTCCACACATATAAACTTCTCCAGCACATATACTCTCCATGATGTACTCTCCACACATATAACTCTCCACACATATATCTCTCCACAGATATACTCTCCACACATAACTCTCCACATATACTCTCCACATAATACTCTCCAAACATATACTTCCACACATATACTCTCCACAGATATACTCTCCAACACATATACTCTCCACAGATATACTCTTCCACACATATACTCTCTCCACCTGATATACTCTCCACAAGATAATACTCTCCACACATATACTCTCCACACATATACTCTCACACATCTACTCTCCACACATTAACTCTCCACACAATCCTCCACACAATAACTCTCCACACATCTACACTCCACACATCTATCTCGCACACATCATTACTCTCCACAACATATACTCTCCACAGAATATACTCTCCACAGAATATACTCTCGCACTGATATACTCTCCATCTGATAACTCTCCACAGATATACTCTCCACACATATACTCTCCACACATATACTCTCCACCTATACCTCCACAGATATACTCTCCACACATACTCTCCACAATGTACTCTCCACACATATACTCTCACACATCCTACTCCCACACAATCACTCTCCACACATATACTCTCCACACATATCCTCTCCACACATCTACTCTCCACACATCTTACTCTCCACAACATATACCTCCACATATACCTCCACAGAAATATACTCTCCACACATAATACTCTCCACACATCTACTCTCCCACATATACTCTCCACAGATATACTCTCCCAACAGATATACTCTCCACTGATATACTCTCCACAGATATACTCTCCAACATATATCTTCTCCACACATATACTCTCCACACATATACTTTCTCCACAGATTTTTATACTCTCCACGAATATACTCTCCACACATATACTCTCCACATGATGTACTCTCCCACTGATTGTACTCTCCACTGATGTACTCTCCCACAAGATATACTCTCCAACTGATTACTCTCCACAGATATACTCTCCACACATTACTCTCCACACATAATACATCCCCACAATATACTCCTCCACATATATCTCACAGATATACTCTCACTGATATACTCTCCACAGAATATACTCTCCACAGAATAACTCTCCACGATGTACTCTCACACAGATATACTCTCACAACACATATCTCTCCACAGATAATACCTCCACAATATACTCTCCACACATATACTCTCCACACATATACTCTCCACAGATATCTCTCCCACATATACTCTCCACACTATACTCTCCACTGATGTACTCTCCACAGAATATACTCTCCCACATATATATCCACAGATATACTCTCCACAGATATACTCTCCACAGATAACTATACTCTCCACACATATACTCTCCACACATATACTCTCCACTGATATAACTCCTCCACAGATTAATACTCTCCACCATATAACTCCCACACATAACTCTCCACAGATAACTCCCACAAGATATACTCTCGCACAGATATACTCTCCACAGATATACTCTTCCACAGATATACTCTCCACAGAATATCACTCTCCACAGATATACTCTCCAACACATATAACTCCCACACATAATACCTCCCACACATATACTCTCCACAGATATACTCTCTCCACAACATATACTCTCCACAGATATACTCTCCACACATATATCTCCAGCACATATACTCTCCACACATATACTCTCCACAAGATATACTCTCCACAGAATATACTCTCACTGATGTACTCTGCCACAGATATACCTCTCTCACAGATATACTCTCTCCACAAGATATAGCTCCTCCACAGATTATACTCTCCACACATATACTCCACATGATATACTCTCCACTGATAATACTCTCCACACATATACTCTCCACAGATACACTTCTCCACAGATATACTCTCGCACAGATATACTCTCCACTGATATACTCTCCACAGATATACTCTCCAACATATATCTTCTCCACACATATACTCTCCACACATATACTTTCTCCACAGATTTTTATACTCTCCACACATATACTCTCCACACAATACTCTCACAGATAACTCTCCACACATAACTCCCAACACATATACTCTCTCACAGATTATACTCTCCACTGATGTACTCTCCAACAACATATACTCTCCACACATATACTTCTCCACAATAACCTCTCCACAACATATACCTCCAAGATATACTCTCACAATAATACTCTCGCAACACATATACTCTCCCACTGAATGGTACTCTCCACACATATACTCTCCCACACATATACCTCCACACATTACTCTCCACACATATCTCTCCACACATATACTCTCCACACATATACTCTCCACACATATACTCTCACACACATAATACTCTCCACACATATACTCTCAACACATATACTCTTCCACACATCACTCCTCCACACATATACTCTCCACTGATTATACTCTCCACTGATATACTCTCCCACAACATATACTCTCCACAGATATACTCTCCACAGATATACTTCTCCACACATATACTCTCCACACATATACTTCCACACATATACTCTCCACACATATACTCTCCACACATATATCTCCACACATATAACTCTCCCACACATCTACTCTCCACACATATAACTCCTCCACGATATACCTCCACTGATATACTCTTCCACAACATTATACTCTCCCACAAGATATACTCTCCACAGATATACTCCCCACATATACTCTCCACACATATACTCTCCACTGATATACTCCCCAACATATACTCTCCACAGATATACTCTGCCACAGATATACTCTCCACATATACTCTCCACACATATACTCTCCACACATATACTCTCAACATATACTCTCCACTGATATACTCTCCACTTGATTATACTCTCGCACACATATACTCTCACAGATATACTCTCACACCATATACTCTCCACACATAATACTCTCCAGCTGATGTACTCTCCACAGATATACTCTCCACAACATATACTCTCCACAGATATACTCTCCACAGATATACTCTCCCACAGATATATCTCTCACAGATATACTCTCCACAATAATACTCCTCCACGAATACTCTCCACTGATATTACTCTCCACACAATAACTCCTCCACAGATATACTCTCCACAGATATACTCTCGACAGATATACTCTCCACAGATATAATCTCCAAGATATAGCTCTCCACACATATACTCTCCACACATATACTCTCGCACAGATATACTTCTCCACATCATATACTCTCCACTGATGTATCTCCACAGATATACTCTCCACACATATACTCTCACAGATATACTCCTCCACACATATACTCTCCACTGATGACTCTCCACACATATACTCTACACATATACTCTCCACACATATACTCTCCACAGGATATACTCTCCACACATATACTCTTTCCACAATATTACTTCCACACATATAACTCGACACACATATACTCTCCACACATATACTCTCCACACATATACTCTCCACATACATATACTCTCCACACATATACCTCCACAATATACTCTCCACACATATACTCACACATATACTCTCCACACATATACTCCCACACATATATACCTCTCCACACATATACTCTCCACGATATACTCCCACAACACATATACTCTCCACAGATATACTCTCCCATATACCCACACATATACTCTCCACACATATACTCTCCACACATATACTCTCCACACTTACATATACTCTCCACACATATACTCTCCACACACATATACTCTCCACACATACTCTCCACACATATACTCTCCACAATATACTCGACACACATATACTCGACACACATATACTCGACACACATATACTCTCCACACATATACTCTCGAAACATCTACTCTCGACAAAAGTTACTCTTGGTTTTAGTTATAGTTCCTCCTTAACGTTTTAAAAACAGCCCAAACTGTGTAGCACAAAGGGCTGTGACCGAGATGACACTGTAATCCAAATATGGTCATTTCCTTTGTCAGAGACAGTTTGGAAAATGTGATAAATGGGAAAAACTAAAACGTTGGTGGAGAACTTAATCCAAACTTTTAACCATAGAAATCACAGAAATGACTTAGCTCTGAGCCTGTTCCCACAACTGGCACAGCTGAAAACATCTGGATCATCATTAGAGATGTTTGAGGCTAATGCTAACAGCTATAGGACAATACATGGAGCAGGCTAATGCTAACAGACTCTGAAAGTTCCCAGACTAGCCGACTTGCTAACTGTCATTACCGTTATTGTTTATTATATCTATAAATAAACCCTGTGTTTTTCCCGCAGTTCCGTAAGTTCATGGAGATGGTGAACGCGAGGCCCGAGTACCGCGAGCGAAAGAAGGACGACTTCGAGGAGAGCTACGCCAACGACCTGGGCGACCAGAACCTGCACACGCTGTACGACGGCGTGACGGGGAAACCCAAGCTCTTCAGCCGGCCCATCCTGGAGGTTTACCTGAAGCACAGCCAGGGCGACCGGCGCGTCATGGAGAGGCTGTGCACGCGCCTCACGCACCTCTTCTGCATCGGCCTCATCGCCCTCATGGGCTACGCCGCCGTCATCGGGGACGACGAGGAGGGGCTGAGCGAGGAGTGGGCCGAGAAGATGCAGCACGTACAGGACAAGATGCAGGAGGCGCTGCGCCTCTGCCACTGAAGGACCGCCCCCCGGAGCGCCCCCGGGATGAGGACGAGAGGGCGGAGCTGAGGCCGAGGGGGCGGGGCTCCGCACCAAACCCTCGTTAATGTTACGGGACTTTGTTCTAGCTCTTCTCTCTTTGTTATGAACGAGTCACTCCACGAGAACTTCACATTCTGTGTTCCCATGATGCTTTTGGGCAAATCTTAAGGCTCGTTCATACTTAGTCATTTTTGCCTTGTTACCATGGAAATATCATCAGTTATAAGACGTTTCCATGGTTACATGACTTCATTGTGTTCTTGCAGCTCTCGGTGTAAGAACAAAGAGCCTTTATCCTCCACTGATCTGTTTCTAACGCCGTCATTACTTTGAGACGTCTTTGAGAGTAAATTATACAAATGATCATTTTACATATCCAGAAGTGGGCGGGGCTGAATAAGGTGAATACTTCTGCAGACTTAATCCAGTCCATATTTTGCTTTTGCGTGTGTTTCCACCAGTAAATCATAATACAAAATAAAATGAATATTATTTCTGAATAACTCAACGCCGTTCTCTAAAATAGAAACAGAACATTACAGCTCGTGTTGAAAATGTTGGAGCTCATTTTCATCTCTCTCAGTTCTCGTGGAGTGACTTAAATGTTTCTCGGACCACGCGACGCCGACACTCACTGCGTTTCCACAAACTCATCGTCTGATTCCTCCACAAAAGTCTGAAGTCTAAGGTCACAGTCAAACTAACGCACACTGAGGTGAGACGCTGCAGGGAATAGGGCAAGACATTGGAGATATCTCTTTAACGAGGAACAAATGTATTGCAAGTAATTTTAAGTTTCATATAAAGGGTAGACAGAGGTTTTATTTGTGACGTATTAGTTCCACAGATTTGCCCAGAGGGATTATGGATCTTATCGTTACTAGTGAATAATTCAATCAAAATTCAAACATCTCCTTGTTTTTGGGTTCTAAGCTCAATGAATCTGTCAGAATTAGATCTTGAAAATCCTGTGATAAAGTCGGGAGCCTGTAAAGTGTGAGTCTGTAGGGGGAGTTAAACGTCATCATTAGCCATTGTAAAGGGTTTGGCTTATTCTCACTCTCTATTAAACTTGACTCCTCACTCAGCGCTGACCACTGCAGCGTCTCACCTTCCTCTCTGCTGTGATGCGTTCATGTTCCGTGGGAAATAAGGGTCAGCACTTTAAAGTCTAAAACAATCCTCTTCTTTCATGTAAACCTTTCAGTTCACTCTCCAGTCTGTTTGGGTCGGACCAGGTGACCCCGTCTGTTTTGGGTCGGACCAGGTGACCTCGTCTGGGTCGGACCAGGTGACCCAGTCTGTTTTGGGTGGACCAGGTGACCCAGACTGTTTGGGTCGGACCAGGTGACGGTTTGTGTAAACGCAGTCGAGCGGCGTCCCAGAGGCGGCGCTTCCTCCTCCGACTGTGCCTGAACGCTCTCTATGGGTTACTCTTTTATTTTTTATACAAAATGTTTTCTTCTCGCTCTCATTCGCATTAAAGGAATCACTCTTTTGTTCTGATCTTGTTTTATATTTGTTGAGATGAATGTCGACTATAATCACTTATATAAATACCTATTGTGTATATACGACGCACCGCAAATAAATCATGGATATGAAGCTTCTGTGTCTGAGTCTGTGTCACGACCGAACCTTCAATCAGGAAATGAACCGATGCAAATGTTAACGGTGAAGAAGGATCCAGGTCTTCAACAATTGCAGCTTTACCCAGCAGAGGGCGCACTGTGGGTGTATTGTTTTTGTAAATACGACACTTCCACAAAGACCTATGTTAACATAGGGCCTCATTTCCTAGTTATCCAGAGTGTTGTTGATGTCTGGAGATATGTTTTTCTTAAATTCATGCAGTTCTTATATTTGAAGAGTCTAGTGGCGCTAGGCTAGGGCAAGGCTAGTGCATTTCTATGGTATCAGTTAGCCTGCATTAAAAACAGTCTGACCCACTCCACAGTGCACCTGAGGTAAATCACTTATAACACCAGACTAACCATATAAATGTCTGTGTTAATAGAATAATGTTTGAAATATAACTGACCTTGTATCACATGAATTACCACATTTTGAGGACTATTTTCTCGCAGATCACTCCGCCGCTGCGTTAGCTTACAGCCACGAAGCTGATGCTGCTCAAATATAAGTTATTTTAAATGATTCTATTAACACAGACATTTATATGGTTAGTCTGGTGTTATAAGTGATTTACCTCAGGTGCACTGTGGAGTGGGTCACACTGTTTTTAATGCAGGCTAACTGATACCATAGAAATGCTTTAGCCTTGCCCTAGCCTAGCGCCACTAGACTCTTCAAATATAAGAACTGCATGAATTTAAGAAACAAAATATCTCCAGACATCAACAACTCTCTGGATAACTAGGAAATGAGGCCCAATGTCAAACATCCTGAAATATCACTTTAAAGAATACTCATACCGGCTTATATGGAGCCTACAAGTTCCCTATCACAACATCCTGAAACATCCCTTTAACCTCTTAACCCCCGCCTTAACCAAGTGCATTTTCTCCAGTTCAGCTTTACCCAAATCTAAAAGCTTCTCGACTGTGATTTTGTCACAGTTTTGTCATGTTTTTGTTTTGTTTTTGCTGCCTTTTCCTTTTTCATCGTTTTTTTTTCAATGCTTTGTCGTCGTGTTTTTTGTCTCTTTTTGTTCCGTTTCATCCTCGATTTTGTCGCTGTTTTGCTGCTTTTCTCTGAAGCGTTTAGATTTGGGTAAAGCTCGGTTAAGAGGAGAACATTGACCGGTGACTCTTCTGTGCTCTTCCAGAATGGACACAAGGCCAGTTCACCTCTGACGCTTATTTGCAAAAAAACTAAAAAAAAAACTCCTCAAGTGAGCGGATAAACTGAATTAAGGGTTTTAATGTGAAATGTTGTGTTTCCATCACTCCTTACAAATGCGAAACTTCAAAATGCGCTTTAAAATCCAGTGATGGAAACACAGTTCTATCAGGGCAGGTCTCCATGGAAACATAACCTGCTCCATTTCACTGCATTTATCTGTGTGGACACTAGAGGGAGCCAGAGGACAGGCTCACAGCGCCGTCAAAGTCACTCTTTTAACCTCTTAACCTCCACCTGAACTGAGCACATTTTCTCCAGTTTGGCTTTACCCAAATCTAAAGCAAAAAAACAACAAAATAAGACGAAAACGAGGATGAAAACGCAATAAAAAGCAACAGAAAAGTTACGAAAACCAAACAAATACAAGTGACAAAACGACGACGACAGAGCCAAAGGAAAATGGCCAAAAAAAAAGTGATGAAGATCCGCTTAGATGACTTTTGTAGGTCTTAGCTTTCAAATGAGGCCTATGGTAACCTTTTAGATTGGGTAAAGCTGATACAAAGATCAGAGAGAACAAGGCGGGGTTAAGAGGTTAAGCAAAGGTCCAGTGAAAGAACATAAAGTCCACAGTCAGTCCAGGAATCAAACCTAAGACCTCCTTGTGATGAAGCACTGGCACTAACCACTGCGCCACCCAATGGGCTTTTAAACTGTTATATTTATCTTTCAAATGGAGTAACTTTATCAGTACTTTTTACTTCTACTTGAGTAATACTGTAATGAAGTAGCTTTACTTTTACTTGACCTAAAATATCTGTAGTTTGTGTTTTTTGCCCCTTTTCCTTCAGAAATATATATTATCTTTTGGAAATATTAAGATGTTCACATTGTACATGTTTTGTTTCTCACGACCCCAAACTCTACTGGAGTAAAATCATAATAAGTAAGACTGTCTTCTTCTTAATAATAATTGTTATTTTAAATATTTAATCGTTAAAAGCTTCATTCTGATCAAATATAAACGGTTCGTCTCGTTCTTTAGAATTATTTAGTTTTTTTGTCAAATCATAATTTTATGTTTTGTTTCACACAATTTATGACGTCATAGAAATAAATCAGACTTTTCCGCTCAGACACTCTCAGGATAGGCTTACTTAAGTACTTTTTTACTTTCACTAGAGTAATCGTAGGGTCATTACGTTTGACTTGTACTTGAGTGAAATGAATTCGAAGTAACGTTACTCTACTTGAGTAAATGTTTTGGCGCGCCACGTGTGCACGAGGCTTTGGACACATTTAACAAACACAGGTAAATACAGGTCATACTTGTTACTACTTGTAACGTCTGGAGTAAAAGTATAAGTCCTCCCCTCCCCTCCTCCTCTGACCCTGAGCTCCACGTGCCTATCCGGGCCCGGGGTTAATCCGCGGTGGAATGACCCGGATGCCCCGGAGCCGCGGAACAGGTCCGTCCGGGAGCGCGCGCGTGGGAAACTGGAGATAACGCATGTGCCTCTTCCTCCTCATCGATCAATCAGCTGCTGCACACGCGCACGAGGCCTCACCCCGCGTGCCCGTGGACTGTGCACGCGCCCTATTGAAGAAGATCTCATTGCTCTTAGAAAAGAAATCCCAGTTTACGTAAAAGAGATGAGAGCGCATTTCTATTTCCATTGGCAGATTTTCACAATGACTGACACGAGGGTCAATATTATTGATTCTTTATCAATATTTAACATTTTGCGGTGAATTTGGTCAACGTTAAGAATCCGAGTCATGTTAACACTTCATTCCTCAGTGTTTGGACACGTGGTCCTGGTCCTCACCGTCACAAACATTAGAGAATGGGTTTTCTGGCCTTATTTCTCTGTAAGCGCAGTTCCTCTGGTGCGCAGTACGGCGGGTTTTCTCGCACTAAAGGCCAGATCTCTCCAACACTGGCTGTGGAGCGCGCCCCTTCAGCACGAGCGCACAGACCACATGGAATCTACCCAACCCCAGACCGAATGAACCTTCAAATAATGAACCTTTAGACCTGGAAATACCCCGCGTCTCTGCGCTCACGGGCCCGGGCTGCGTCACAGATGGAGCTCAGTGTCAGATTATCCTAAATACAAATAATAAATGAGCAGCTCTTACCTCACAGCGGCTCCAGCTCCAGAGATGATCCAAAAAACATCATCAAACTGGAAGAATAATCCGATTCCTTTTTTGGAGACGTCGCTTCTTGTCGTTGCGCAGAGACAGGGACTGGATGATATGCGCGCGCTCTGTCCGTCTGTGCGTGCACGCGCGTGTCCGCCTCTGCTGCAGACCCGCGTGCGCACCTGAGTTTGGTTTGAAACAAATCCAAGCTTCTTCCTGGTTTCTGTCACGTTTCTGTGGCTTTATCGCAATTACAGAAAAAAATAAGCTACAAAAATGTGATAAAAATGTGACTGAGAAGAAGCGTAGACGAGTTGTGTTGGTCTTAGCTTTCAAATGAGGCGTTACACTGTACACTCTCCTGTCCAGAAGCTTTTAGATTTGGGTAAAGCTGTTGAAAATGTGATGCGTAAAACGGGAAAGAAATGAAGCGAAAAGACGCGCAGAGACTTTTGACGCGCCGCAGATCTCACGTGAGCGCGCTCTGTCCGTGCGTCCGTCCCCAACGCGCGCGCATCTGTCTCCCAGCCCTCTCCCCCTCCTCCCCTCCTCACCCGCACATCGCGCCTCTCCCTCGGCGTCCGCACATCCACCAGGTCCGTGCGCCCCCGCGGAGAACCGAAGAGCCGCCCGCGCGTAAAACACCGCGTCTGCCGCTGATTCAGGTAAAAAAAAACGCTCTCCCTCGCGGCTCTATTCCGCCCTCTGTCTCTCACTGACGCTGTCCTCGGTGTTTGTCGCGCGGGGGGTGAAGGTGAAAAGGCGCAGTGCAGCTGGAGCTTCGCTGACGCGCCGCGTTTCGTAAATATTAAATAATGAATCGAGACGCGGCGCTGCGCAAAGATCACCGCCCTGTGTCCGCGTGTCGCATCCAACGGCGCACGGCGGATCCTCCTGAGCGCGGCTGCTGTTACACGTAAATCAAGCACAGACAGGGACACATTTAGGTCTGTGCTGAGCGGGGAGGGTCTGAGGACGTGTCTGAAGTCAGTGCGTCATTCCGCGCGCGCTACAGATAAGACAAAAACATCCAGGCGGAGGAGAGTCGTGACTGCGCCTTTTCACCCACAGTTATTCCTCACAAGTGGATCTGGTTTAGTGCAGGCCCAGAGCTGCTTTATCCTGGTCACTTATATATGTTAGTGTTTTATTAAAGGTAAATGTCTGAAGGGGAGACGCTGCTGCAAAACTCAGTTATTTTATTTTCAGTATTGGTCCAGTCTCTCTTTCACCTGGAAACAAAACAAACCCCTGATCTTCACAAAAACATGTTTAATGTTTCCAAGGACATTTTCTCAAACTGAGACGTCTCCACTTCAGTCGCTCAGACTCCACACGTTACAGGCTCCGACTCAACGACATGTGGAAGATTTTTTCAAAGACATTTAAAACAAATATTTAATTCCTGCCCAATTTATTGAGCTTTAAATTGTCATTTTTCCCCCCAGATTTTTCCACTAATTTGTTTAATACTAACCAAGATCCAAATCCCTCAGAAAAAGTCTTTGTAACTATAATATAATATTCAGAACGTTTAACCCTCTTAACTCCCACCGGCCCCAAGGAAAAAAAAAAGCTTCAAGACAGAGATGAAGATTTGCTGGAAAAGCAGCAATAATACAATAAAAAGACAAAAACAAGATGAAAAAGCAACAGAAAAGACAAAACGAGACGTAAATGAAAAAAAAAATCAAAATCAAAAGCGACGACAATGTGGCGACAATGCACACTGGCCTATAAGCTACAAGCTCCAGTCGAGAAGCTTTTAGATTTGGGTAAAACCGAACTGGAGAAAATGTGGTCGATCAAGGCGGGGGTTAAGAGGTTAAACCTGGCTCTCCATTATTCGGATGTCATCACCGAAAATACTGTGTCTGCAATTGTATCCACTTATATAACAAGTCTTATTATTATAAAACAATAATGACAAAACAAATCTGAGAAACATGTCAATGCGTTTTTAATGGATTTTCTACGTTTAAGAGTTTCCCTGCAGCGTCTCGCCTTATGCAGACGTACGTTTGGACTGAGAGAAGATTCACTTAAAGCCACAGTGCGGAACTTTGTGGACTCTCCCAAACCTGCAGAGCTCATCGAGGGTCTGACCTGTTTAGTCTCATATTTAGCGTCCTGATATCTCCATGGAGACGAGCTGGAAGAAAAGAAACGCTTGTGTTTTATTAATTACAGTCTCTATGCTTTTACTCTCAAAGAGCGTTTTCCACTTTCTTAGTTCTACTCAAAGTCAGTGAGTCAAACATCAGTTAGTCCAGACTCTGTGAGGAATCCCTCAGTCACAAAAGAACTGTTGGACTTTTGTTCTGCCGTATTTAAACTTTTCTCTCCCGAGCTCTTTGTGAGGAACTCTTTCATCTGTCGGAGTCTTTTGTCTCATTCACTCAGTCACTGCATCAGAGAAACTCAGACCAAACTGAACTCTTTGTCTTTGGCCACAGACACAAAGACAAAGTGATATCAGAGAGTCTCCTGTAAACCGGACACACAGGAAAGAAATCTGGAGATACGTGTTTCTACAATAGTGAGGGGATCTCCAGAGTCAAGGAATGTGGACAAAAGATCAAATAAAATGAGAGGAAATAAGGGGAAAAGAGGTGATTTTTCTTTAATAATGGGGAAAAGGGGGTGAAAAATAACTTAATGTCACTTTATACTGTAGATTATCAAACTGCTTTACACTTCCAGTTAGAAGGAGAATAATAAATAAATAAATAAATAAAGAATAAAAAAATGTAAATAGAAAAATTAAAATGGTGCAGACTGCGCCTCTGGTGGCAGGTGCAGACAGTAACATGGAGGCAGGTGCAGACAGTAACATGGAGGCAGGTGCAGACAGTAACATGGAGGCAGGTGCAGACATTAACATGGAGGCAGGTGCAGACATTAACAGCGCCCTCTTCTGGCAGGTACTAACAGCGCCCTCTGGTGGCAGGTACTAACAGCGCCCTCCTCTGGCAGGTACTAACAGCGCCCTCTCTGGCAGGTACTAACAGCGCCCTCCTCTGGCAGGTACTAACAGCGCCCTCTTCTGGCAGGATGAGTGCGTCGCTGGAGCGGCTGGTGGCTCAGAAGAAGGAGGCGATCGAGGCTCTCATGGACACGCTGGAGCGTGGGGCGGAGGTCTTGGCCAGCGCCGTGGGGGAGCTGCTGCCGCTGTGCGAGGCCGCGGCGCCGCTGCTGCGTCTCGCTCTGGGTAAGAGGGGCGGCCAACGCGAGGCCCAGGGCCAATCCAACCAGGAACATCAAGTATAGTCCAAACATTCACTTCATAGCTGTTATAATGTAATCGACTGGTTTAGAGCTTTTTACATGTTCTCAGTGTCCCGGCCACATCCAGGGTTTATTTGTTCTTTTGAGTCTCCACTTCACTTTCCTCATCCACTGAGCGATGGCAGATGACGGCGGATTGTGGTCCTGGGTTCGATTTCCACCTGGACGGGGCCTTTCTGTGGAGTTTGTTCTCCCCGTGTCTGCGTAGGTTTCCCAACCACTAAAACATGTACAATAGGTGAATCCTCCGGCCTGGCTCCACATCTGGAGATGGGTCCCCGAGCGCCGGCCTACGCTGGCTGCTCCGTATGGGTCAAGGGTGCAGAGAACACATTTCCCTATGGGAATAAAAGTATGACTTACCCATAGCCTTAACTTTAAAGCAGTACTAAGTAACTCATGCCCTAGAGGCCATAAGCGCCACTGCAGGTGTCGTAGCACGTTGTGTTTTTTACTCATGAATTGTCCGTGAGAGTAAATACTACGTTGACAGAAAAGACAAAGGGACAGAGGGATATTGTTCATCCAATTACACAATGGAGATCATTTGTTTCACTCAAACTTGGCTGTAAATACTGTTTAAGTGACGCTAGCCGCAGTTAGCCTGTTAGCTTCTTCTTCTGGATTCCATTAGTGTGTGTTGGTGACTCCGACACAGAGGCAGCGAAGTTGCAATTGTGGTTTTCTGGCCAGAGACACCAGGGGGCGATGAAAGACCCTCCAATCATCCCATTAACACTTGTATTACCCCCAGAGGAATACGGAAAGAATGTATTAAGGGGGGTATTATGTAAAATGGACTTTTCAAGCTTTATATCATGTTATTATGTCATTCCCTCATTAGGTGTAGCTATGCCTCAGTCCTCCTAGGAACGCCCCCACCTCCTGGAGACGCCTCTGGACCTTTCGTCACCAGCCAAGCCACCAACCACTGCTCCTCAGCTCAGCAGAGCCCCTCCCCGCACAGTAGTGTTGTTTAGATGCCACAGCAGTGTGCTGAAGGGGGCGTGTCGGAAAGCTTCTTAAAGAGACAGAGGCCTATTTCAAGACGTTCAGTACAGCCATTTTGAGAGAGCAATTTTATTCAAGGCAGTTATTTTAATTTACTGCATATACAGACCAACAGAAGGTTACGTCATCATTGTAGTATGCTATAGACTGGTGCTATGTGATTGAAAAAGCAGAATACCCCCTCTTTAAGGTAAACAAGTTACTTAGTTCTGCTTCCATCCATCCATCTTCTTCCACTTGTCCGTTGCCGGGTTGTGGGGGCAGCTGTTGGAGCTGCACCAGCCCCTATAGCGCCTCCTGCAGGTGGTGGGTCCACAGAAGGACGGCCTCACGGTTCTAACCGGGCCTGTTGGTCTCTCATAAGGGGCTTCTGAACCGCTCTTTGTCTGACCCGTCACCTAGGACCTGTTTGCCCTGGGACACCCTACCTTCCAGTCTCCATGTTACAAAGTCGTTCTCTCATCCAAAGCAGATTAAAGACAAGAGGCGGGAGGTGGGAGGGGCTTAGAGCGAGACCTCTCTTTAAACCCCCTGTCCTTTTTCCGCCTCAGACAACGTCCAGAGTAAGGAGGTGTTCTTCGTGAAGGAGCAGTTTGTGACGGTGCGGAAGCGTCTGGACGTCCTGTCGTCGCAGCTGCAGGACATCGACGCCGAGCTGCAGAAGGCCCGGCTGGACTCGCACTACTTCTCCGTGGAGGAGACGTCCGCAGCCAGTTCAGGAAGTACATGGACATCCTGGAGGCCAAGCCGCAGTTCCGGGACGTGAAGACCCGGCTGTTCCTCGAGCACTTCTCCCGGAGCGGAGGAGACAAGAACCTGCACGTGCTCCACAGCTCGCTCATGGCACCAGCATGTTCGGGGAGTCGGTGCTGGACGTGGTGGACAGGTGAGGACATCTCCCTGGCTTTAAGGCAGGACAGGGCCATGTGTTTCACCTCTTAACCCCCACCATGTTCTCCAGTTTAGCTTTACACAAATAGAAAACGAGGATGAAAATACAACAAAAACAGACAAAAAGACACTAAAGAGCAAGTGACAAAGAGAAGAATGGGGAAAGAAACGGGTAAAATGAGATGAAAAAGAATGTGAAAAACGTGAGGAAAAAGCTCTGTTTTGTTTTGTAGGCCTCACACCCATAGGCTGTAAACTCCAGAAGGTTTTAGATTTGGGTAAAGCTGAACTGGAGAAAATCTACTCTGTTGAGGTGGGGGGTAAGAGGTTAAGTCTTAGTTTTAACTCTGTCAGAGTAAAAGGAAGTAACTCCAACAGTTTGGAACATTTTTCCCAAACAGATGTGAACAAATAAAGACAGTTTAGTTTATTTAATCAGGACAATGTGAAGTTACATTAAAAAGATGCTGCACCTGATTTAGCACTATGCTCATTTCCATGTGTAGTCCTGCACTATTAAAATTACATCACAAAAAACAGTTAATACAATATAAAAAGGCAGTTTACAAATAAAACGTGCAAATTACCAATTCATGTGCAATGTTATAAAGTGCAGAAAATAGTGCAACAGTTTTTTTCTTGTTTAGAAGTAGTGTAGTATAGTATAGTGTGCACCAAATAAATTGCACACAGAGATACAGATGCTCGTCCTGTAATTAGAATATCATGAAAAAGTGCATTCACTTCTGTTATTCAATTTAAACTGTGAAACTGATATATGACAGACTCATTACATGCAAAGTGAGATATGTATAACCTTTATTTGTTATAGTTTTGATGATTATGGCTCAGCTTGTAAAAACACCAAATTTAAAATCATGTGCTCTTCAGGCTCAGAGGAATTTAATGGACGACGTGTTTCGACTCACAGGGTCTTAGTGGCTAATCCTGAAGACCCTGTGAGTCGAAACACGTCCATAAAATGAGAACAGAATATAAATAATATAGGAATGAAATCAAAATGTCAGCATTGGCAGAGCAGGTTTACAGTCCGAGTGCAGGTGGTGGATACACAGATTATTGCACATGAGTTACTTCACCGTCTGACAACAGTGAGGATGAAGGACCTGCAGCAGCTTCTTCAAACACTGAGGGTGTCTGAGTCGCTCCTACAGTCTCCTCCACAGAGTCATGAAAAGTCCTGAGCACAGGCCTGCTCACTCTGAAGGACCTCAGTCTTAGACCTCAGCCCTTATTATTTATTATTGAGGTGAACACTTAAATCTGTCCGCCTCCTCGATGTCCAGTTCCTGATCTTCGATATGATCTTGTAGACGATATATCGGCCAGTTCTACGTATGAATCCTGATCACAGTTTGGAGCAAACGTCGGCGTTCCTCCCGCAGGTACTTGGCGCGTAACCGGCGTCAGCTGGAGGACTTCTGCGTCCGTATGAAGGAGCTGTTCTGCCTGGGCCTCATCGCGCTGCTGGGCCACGCCGCTCTGACCCGCGGCCCGCAGGAGGAGGAGGAGCTTATCCAGGAGTGGAGCGCCAAGATGGAGGAGGCGGAGTCCAAGATGAAGGACACCATCGCCTCGTGCGTCGCGGCGTTTCCCGAGCAGGCGTGCGACGACAGCGAGCGCTTCCTACGGGAGAGCGACGCCGAGGAGCTGCAGCAGGTACAGACTAACCCTAAGCCCAACCCCCTAACCCCTAAGCCCAACCCCCTAACCCCTAAGCCCAACCCTAAGCCCAACCCCCTAACCCCTAAGCCCAACCCCCCTAAGCCCACCCCTAAGCCTAAGCCCAACCCCCTAAGCCCTAAGCCCAACCCCCCTAACCCCCCTAACCCAAACCCCCTAACCCTAACCCAACCCCTAACCCCTAAACCCAACCCCCTAACCCCTAAACCCAACCCCTAACCCCTAAGCCCAACCCCCTAAGCCCTAAGCCCAACCCCTAACCCCTAAACCCAACCCCCTAACCCCTAAACCCAACCCCCTAACCCTAAACCCAACCCCCTAACCCCTAAGCCCAACCCCCTAAGCCCTAAGCCCAACCCCCTAACCCCTAAACCCAACCCCCTAACCCTAAGCCCAACCCCTAAGCCCTAAGCCCAACCCCCTAACCCCTAAGCCCAACCCCTAACCCCTAAGCCCAAACCCCTAACCCCTAAGCCCAACCCCCTAACCCCTAAGCCCAACCCCCTAACCCTAAGCCCAACCCCCTAACCCCTAAGCCCAACCCCCTAAGCCCAAACCCCTAAGCCCTAAGCCCAACCCCCTAACCCCTAAGCCAACCCCTAAGCCCAAACCCCTAACCCCTAAGCCTTAGAGTGAGCGCCTCCTACAGGAGAGCTGAAGAGCTGCAGCAGGTACAGACCAACACCTAACCCCTAAGCCCAACCCCCTAACCCCTAAACCCAACCCCCTAACCCCTAAGCCCAACCCCTAGCCCCTAAGCCCAACCCCCTAACCCTAAGCCCAAACCCCTAACCCCTAAGCCCAACCCCCTAAACCCTAAGCCCAACCCCCTAAGCCCAAACCCCTAAGCCCTAAGCCCAACCCCCTAACCCCTAAGCCCAACCCCCTAAGCCCAAACCCCTAACCCCTAACCCTTAGAGTGAGCGCCACCTACAGGAGAGCGGAGGAGCTGCAGCAGGTACAGACCAACCCCTAACCCCTAAGCCCAACCCCCTAACCCTAAGCCCAACCCCCTAACCCTTAACCCTTAGAGTGAGCGCCTCCTACAGGAGAGCGGAGGAGCTGCAGCAGGTACAGACTGACCCCTAAAAGACTGTCCAATGCTAGATATCTCGTTGTTTCCACATGTGTAATTCTCGCTGTTGTCTGCAGGTGGCGCAGCAGCTGCTGGAGCTGCTGCTGAAGAAGTTCGACTGGGTGAGCTGGTCGGTGCGGGTGGTGAAGTGCTCGTCCAGTGCGTATCGCAGCTGGAGGCGGGCGAGCGTTTCCACCTCGTCAGCGGTGACGGCTGGTTCGAGGTGCCTCCGGTGCGACAGCTCCTCCTGGTGGTGTCGTACAGCGGCGCGCCCCGCCCACTGGAGAAGCAGAGCGTGAAGGAGCTGATGGAGGGGCGGGTCGACGCTTAGCTCCGCCCGCCACCACAGAGCTGCTGAGGTCACAGCTGGGAGACGGCCTCCTTCTGCACGCCATCAGCCGACACAAGAGAGCGCGGCCGCCTGGAGCTTCCCCGACGACTGTCACTACTGGGAGCGCCACAAGGAGGTGGCTCTGTGCGTGCACCGCCAGTAAACTGAGCTTCATCTTCATCGCTTCATCTTCATCACTGGCTTAGACTTTGTTTAACCTCTTAACCCCCACGTGAACCCAGTGCATTTTCTCCAGTTCTGCTTTACCCAAATCCAAAAGGTTAAGCCTATATGCCAGTGTAACGCCTCAATTGAAAGCTAACACTGGACAAAAAGCCCTAAAATCCAGAAAGATTTAACACAGTATTTTTCCATATTTGTCAAAGATGCGGAGGATATCCAGAGATATGCGAGACGGATCTTCGAGGTATGCAAATTCCCGGATCCCGGGATCACTTTTGCATCCGGGAATATCCGAACTCCGGATATTTATCCCTGAAATATACGGAGATATCAGGAACCCATATTCTTAAAAGATTCATCATGGATTTCCCCGCATATTTTCTGTATCTTATAAAGATCGACGGATTGAGCCGAATTTCCGACAGATCCATTTCGGATCCCCTTGTATAGTATCTGTATCTTTTGGAGATCTCCGAATTCTTATCCCTTTAGTATACCAAAATATCCTTAAAAATCCCATCTGTGATCCTTAAGATCTCGTTTGATATGGTTGGAATACTTGCTGCATATTTTACAGATAGAAAAACATCCCTGTGCATCTTATTTAAGTTAAGATACCATATTCCAGGAATCTCTTATTTAATAACCATGTCACATTTTGGAAATGTCAAACATTCAAAACATATTGAAGAAAAAAAAAAACTTGCTTTTACATGATAATAAAACACTTGTCCGCAAAGCATTTCCCTCCAAATTGAAATCAGATGATCAATGTAGCTTTTCTCATATGAATCATAAAATCAGGTTTATTTCCCATAACCTTTGAAACTGTCCTGTTTGGAGAGAAGTGATATGACCTGAAGCAGAACCAAGACCTACAAAACTGATCTAAATGGATCTTTTTCATTGCTTTTTGTGGCTCTTGTTTTTTTGTGGCTCTTATTGCGTTTGACAATTTTTTTTAATCACTTTTTCAGATGTTTTTCCACTTTTTTGTGACTTTTGTGTCGCTTTTTCATTGCATTTTTGTCACATTTTAGTATTTTTTAATCAAATGTTGCCACTTTTCATTGCTTTTTTGTTGCCTTTTCATCATCATTTTCTTCTCCTTTTTGTCGCTATATATTCTGAAGCTTTTAGATTTGGGTAAAGCCGAACTGGAGATAATGTGCTCGGTTCAGGTGGGGGTTAAGAGGTTAAAATACTATATTGATCTGAAGCGACTCGACGCAGTAGAAACTCATTCTCCCTACCTCAAAGGTATTTACACAAAGTGATCAACTAAAGTCAGATCATTCAGTAATTAGACCAGTATTGTTTTCCAACTGAAGCTAAAATACACTCAATGTGAAATTATTATTAAAATATGAGTCAGTTTAACCTTTTAATCATCTAAAATACTTCTCCAAAGCTTTAGTGTGTTTTTATCATTGTAATTGAGTCGGTGGAGCCAGAGTCACTTTGTTCATAAAATGTGCTTTATAAATAAGCACAATTTCCTTGACATTAGTGACTTTGGCCCGATTTGAAAACAACAATCGGCTTTACGTCATTTTGTCCATAAAAAAACAAACTTGCCTCATAGACAGATGTGTTCAGCACTGGTCCACCGTCCTCGCTCCACACACCACAGCTGTATCGTCTGAATATTCCTGGCATGATGGAGACCTGTCGGACGTGTATCGGGTGAAGAGAACGGGGGGCAGCACAGTTCCCTGGGGGCTCCAATGCTGGTCACACTGCTCCAGATCCTGTGGCCTCTCTGTGAAATAGTTAGTGATCCATTCAATGAAGGATTTCTTGAAAACTCATTGAGCGCATTTACAAGGGCTCGAGATTCCCGGTTATTCACTATATTCCGGTTATGGCAGTTTTGGGGATATGGTGTTTATGTCACTGAGAAACGGGGAAACTCAAATCCCTTGTTTACATGATCAAATAAGGAACCCCGCCTTTTTGTATTTAAGCTCTGTCCGCGCAGGCGCATACATTACATTTCTGAGCACAATACGGTGAGAATATTAAAAGCATAAATGTGTGGCTTATTGTGAGGCTTGTTCTTTTGAGTCACTTTGGGCTCAATGTTTTGCTCGTCCTCGACATCCTGAGCTACGCCTGGGTCTGTCTTTATCAGCGAGTGGACCAGGGAGCTCTGGGAGAAGGTTAAAGCCGGGCCGGTGTGAGAGAGTGGAGCTGATGGAGTTCACCCATAGTTAGTGGAGGAAAAACTTAATCCAGCTCTGTGTCGTGGTCGACTCCTCTGAGTCTGGAGGAAAACCAGCCGCCTTCAAACGCCGACAGTTTCCATCTTAAATATTCATTACTTTTAGTTCTTTCATGGTTAAAATATAAAACTCCGTCTCCTCTTGACTCCAGAAACAGCAGCTCTACAGACTCACCGCCGCCATGTTTGTTTATGATTAACTGCGCATGTGCAATAAACAGGAAGTTTCTTAAAACCGGAAAATGAAGTTAACATGAAGTTATATCCCGGTTACTGACGGAAAATCCCAGCCAGGAAATCTGTGTTTCTCAAAATCGGGAAACTGTGTTTATATGATCAAAGACAAAACCGGAATATTAAAAACTCCCGGGAATTTCGAGCCCTTGTAAACGCACTCAGTAATGACTCAAATCAGGGGCGGATTTACCAGAAAATGTCACTGATACTTTTCCATTTGTCATTTGTTGTTCTCATGACTCGGCTGCTCACGTTCATACGATTCTCAGGTTGAGCAAACGCGACAGGCCTTAACTTAACGCTCGGCTGCTGCTTCCACTGCGACTAAAGCCTCATCTCCTTCACTAAAGTTTCCCTGTAAGTGACCACATGACGAATGCTATGAACCACATCAGTGTTATATTAAAGATATTTAAGAACATTCCCTCAGTGAAGTCTCTCTTATTCCTCATGGCTCGAGAAGTTCAGTCAAAGCGACAAAACGTCAGAGAATAAACATCGTAATGAAAGAGTTTGGGCTGTTTTTTACTCGCCTTAAATACAGTCGTCTGGTCCGGGTTGTCGATCCTCTTGTTGCTCTGAGTAGAAGCCGGAGCTGAGGGGTTTTCACGGATCAATGTGTCCGTCAGTGAGTCGATCAGTTCAGCGGTGATTAACACAAACAGAAACCACAGAGATTCCAGTCCATAAAAACACAGCAGTGTGGGATTGAAATGTAAAATGCTGGTGAAACAGGTGAGGTGCGTGAATATAAAGTAAAAGGATGGAAGTGAGTGGATGTATTTATAGATCTGTGGCGTGAGCTTGGTTAGCGTGAGCCGTGATCACACTTGTTTCTGCTGAGGTCAGTCAGAACCGGCCAGGGCTGCAAAACCAAAGTGCTGCTCTTAGCAGATATGAATCAGCCCTGAGGGGGAGACGAGGGAGAGGGGGAGAGAAGAGAGATGGAGGAAGGATGCATCTGCACTGACTCTGTTAAATGTTAAATAAGGTCTGGAGAAAATCAGCTCTGCTCAGCCTCTGCATCTGTGTCTGTGTTTACATGGTCAGAGAAATCAGATAACCAGAGTAATCCCATTACTGCAGTAATCAGATGTGATGTGTTTACATTCAAATATGATCATCCAAACCCCCTCGATCATCTCCACCTGCAGCACCACGCCCTGCCCCCTGGTGGCCAATACTAATCCAATTAGATCAGTGGTTCCCAAACTCAATAACAGAAAGACCTGGAGCCGAGACAGATCCACGACGGTGAGGCGGATCTGCCGTGATAGTGCGCCCTCTGCTGGTAGGAGCAGATCCACAACGGTATTATTTGTTAATATTTTATGTTTACAATTATTGTTAGAGTTAGTTTACAATCGTTAGGGTTAGGTTAAGGTTAGGGGTGTTTTCAGACCAGAAGAGTCCTTTAGTCCGCTTGTTTGTTCCGGATCAAAAGTGGACTTTTCGCAGGTGTATTTGCATTCAGTACTTTTTGCAAGTGAACTATATTTTGTAAACACATACACGTGTGTGACGATCGATGCTCCCATTGGACAGAAATGACCACAACAAGTGAAATAAAAATGGATATTTGACGCTTACTATGATAATAAAAGAAACATAAGAGATTAAACCACTTACCATTAACCTCAGCTGCACCGGAGTAGCTGGAGGAAGAGCTGTTTTGTGCAGATGAAGGGTCGTCTGCTGAGCTGTTTGTTTCTATTATGTCTGTCGTTGCAAATTCTACCACCATAAGGAAAAGCTGGAGAGATATTTGTCTTATCAATAGCGTAATTTATTGTAACACACGTGTGGAGAACAGACACATACAGGTTGAGTGCAGCGTAAGTTCTGGCGGCCGAAGCCTCTGGCCGCCTATACATAGGTAAAACATGAATAAAGTCACAGCATGGAGGTGGGAGGGGTCACAGTTTCAATACAAAGGCGGCTGGCGGGTAAGCGTCTTTCATCGAGGTGTGAGGCTTCGTATCACGGAAATGTAGAGTTCAAGCAGCCTATCCCATAGAAGTGTAAAGTTCAGGGGAAACTCTATTGTGCCTCGTCTAAAGGTGCGGAGGTAAGGCCCGGTCTCTTACTGTGTAATGTAAAGCTTTAGGAGGGAATTCCTTTGTGTGTCGTCTAGAGGTGTGAGAGAAGAATCAGTTTCTTCCTGAAATTGATTAAATAGCGGCGGGGGAGAGGCGCCCTTGTGGCTGGTGTCTCGGAAACTAGTTAACTTAAACTAGTTTGTTACAACATGTCCACGGGACAAACTGTTGGTCTTGTTCCTCCGCTCTTCTTTAATGCATCTCGTACTTTCATTTAAGTTTGGAAACGTTTTTTCCACTTTGACGCCGCAGCTGTTCAGGAGAACGCTCGAAGCCTCTCCTTCATTTTCTCGCTGAACACAAAGGCATGTTTGTGTGACTTTTCTAGCAGTTGGGTTAAGTGTGTATCTGCCCAAATATCCAGGAGGCACAGGGTCTCCTCAAGGACTCGGGTCTGTCCACAGCTCATTGTTTGTAGCATCCATCCAGTATTAGCGTTAGCGGCCGCGGAGGGCTACCTTTTCCCACGGGGCCTTGCTACGGTGGCTAAGCCCAAAAAGGCGCATGTTTCCTGGTGTTGTTTCAGATCAACAGTCGTTATATTCACACCTGAAGTGAACAGCACCAGAGTCCGTTTGGAACCGGACCGAGACCACCTGAAAAGTGGGTCTCGGTTCTTTGATCCGCTCCAGGATTCGTTTGTTGTTTTCACACCTGCATAAAAGTCCGGATTTAAAGTGGACCAAACAGTGCAGGTCTGAAAACACCCTTAGATCGTTTAGGAACAAAAATAACAAGCAATGTGTATGCTGTTCAAATCATGTTATCTTTATTAATCAACAGATAAGAAAATCATAAGAATTTAGTTTGTTTTCATGAAAGAATGTAAATAACTCAGCCAACTAACTCCTCACGTGTGTGAAGTAGCAACATATCGATCAACATCAACCTTCCTAAAAGCTGATCGGTCTAGATCCGCCTTACACGACTCCCCACACTAGAGCCGTGTCCCTCCTGAGGCTTTGAGTGAGCAACAAAATGTCTATTTAATCTATCATTACAGTGAAGTCATGCAGGTTTCCAACATGTGGTCTGGATGACAGGCTATCAGGAATATGTGGGCCTAATTAAACACTCAAATATTACATGAATTTCTACGGGTGATTGAGTGTTTTGCTTTGTTCAAATCTGAATCTGCTGGTTTAAGCTCTCGTTAATGCAAAGATTATTTCCACACAGGACATTACAATCATGCACGTGTTTGGGAACTTCTGGATTAGATAAAGCTGTCAGATCGATCCGGCTGAACTCTCCTCTTTCTCACCAGTGCATGTGCTGTCTTTGGTTTGTTTTACTAAGCGGCACATCTCAGACAGACAGACAGACAGACAGACAGACAGACAGACAGACAGACAGACAGACAGACAGACGGTGGAGAAGCGTCGCATACTTACAGATTAAACTGTTGTTCTTAAAGACTAAAGCGGCAACAATAGAGCATCGTCTAGACGCTGCACCTGGGCCGCGCCCTCGCTCTTTCTCTCACCGCTTTATCAGAGGGAGTGCCCGGTCACAACAGCCTCACAACAGCTCTGTGTGTGTGTGTTCTTGTAATTACGACATTGTGAGGACCAGTTTGAGTTTTTAACCAACAGAGTGAGGACATTTTGGATGGTCCTCACTTATTTGAAGGACTGTTGAGGGTCAAGATGTTGTTTTATGGTTAGGGTTAAGGTTATAGGGTTCAGGGTTAGGGTTCAGGCTAATACATTATGTCTATGAGGGTCCTCACTAACATAGAATTACAAACATGTGTGTGTGTGTGTGTGTCTGTGTAAACCGCTGCAGAGGAAGAAGCTGATTCATTAGTGGTTCAGCGGCTGCACACGAGGCCCATTATCGATCCCACACTGGTCAGAGGCTGCACACAGAGCTAAGTATTGATCCCACACTGGTCAGAGGCTGCACACAGAGCTAAGTATTGATCCCACACTGGTCAGAGGCTGCACACGTCCAATAAAGGGAGGAGGAGGCAGAGCAGAAGCTTCATGTAGGGGTCACTGTTGAGCTTTGTCGCTGGTTTAAGTCTGTCAGAGTAAAAACAGCCCAAACTCTCTCTGTTCGATGTTATTTCTCTGACGTTTATCCAGGAAGTGACTCCAACATGGCTGTGTCGCTCCCTGGTCTTTCCTCTAATGTCATTACTTTTTCCAGTAGTAATTTAACGCATGACTTTTTCCAGACCAGTGTCAGACTAAAGTTACTGTGAGTTACTATGCTGTCATTTCACTTTCCTGCGTCTCGTAAACGTCTGCGACACATTTTCAGCCTGAAGCAGAGGCGTGCTGGCCAGAGGGAGAGTCGGGACCGGTGGGCCGCTCGGTTCCGGCGCTTCTGGGCCGGGCCATCAGAATAAAATAATGAAATAATAACTCACTATTCCAGGCCTAAAGGCTTTAACTGCAGCAGGAGCATGAGCTGCTGTTCCAGATATAAATGAAGCACAAGCGTAATTGTCATGGAAATCTATCAAAATAACGACTGACGAATGAAAATCTGAAAAATATTCGCATCGAACTTTTCATTCTTGCGGCGAGGAGATACCATTACATATTAAACTAACTCAGAGGGGTGTTTAAGTGGAACGTCCCTCTGCTTTAGTTCAAGTCGGTCCAATCCAGCGGAGACAAGTGTAAAGAGAGAAAAAGCCAGTGAAAGGTAGAAAAGTGGACAAATGTTTTTATCTACATAACTTGTGCTGATTGTGGGTTTGTATCAGGCTCAGACTGTGTGAAAAGAGAAATTATTAGAAAATTGTCAATGTGGTATTTGATCCAGCGACCTCTTGTACTTGAGACCAGCGCACTAGTACAGAGCTATAATTCTTCTCCATGCCCCTGGCCTGAAGACACGACACAAACGTCGACGACAGAGGAGAGCGATGGAAATATGTCACTTTAAAGCAGTACTAAGTAACTCTTGCCCCTAGAGGCCATAAGCACAACTGCAGGTGTCTTAGCAAGTTACGATTTTTTAACTTATTAAATGTCTTGGAGAGTAAATACTACACTGACAGAAAAGGTGAAGGGACAGAGGGATATTGTTCATTCAATTACACAATGGAGATTAATGTTTTCACTCAAACTTGGCTGTAAATACTGTTTAAAGTGGTGCTAGCCTGCAGTTAGCTTTGCCCGTTAGCCTGTTAGCTTCTTCTTCGTGATTCCATTAGTGTGTATTGCTGCTCCGCCCCGGTGGCAGTCAAGTTGCAAACATGGTTTTCTGTCCAGAGACACCAGGGGGAGATGAAAGACCCTCCAATCATCCCATTAACACTTGTATTACCCCAGAGGGAAAGGATTTATTAAGGTAAACACGTTACTTAGTACTGCTTTAACACAGTCACTTGTAATCTAACGTGGCTGCTTTTAACATGAAGTCATCAGTAAAGTGACTAAGTTACTTTTTAAAGGAGTAATCAGGAATCGGTCATCAGATTACTTTTCCTAGTAATCTGTGGTGACACTTCACAGGGGCATGTGCAGACAAAGGGACTAAACTTTAACATCTCCATAAGACTCCACACTTTACTGACTCCACTCAAACACATTTGGAAGGTTTATTGAGCTTGGAAACAAAAAACAAGGATGAATTTGAGTTGTGTAACTTATATCTTATTCAAAAACTGTCGACTCTTCACGTTAAAGCTCGATTAAAGACCTTTTTATCTGAAGTCTTCAAACGATGTGTATTTTTGTTGGATTTTTGTGCATGTTTCAGTTTTACTCGTTGCTTTTATTCTATTCTTAAAGTGTATTTACTATAAACTGATCCCTGCATTGAAGCTGCCCTGTGTATGAAACAGATAAACTCGTCCTCAGCTCGTCCTCAGCCCTCGGACTCTAAGAGCTCACACACAGGTGCTTTATTGATATTGATTTCTCTAAAGCGTCTGCTTCCTAATAGATTTCCTGTGCACTTTGCCTCAGCCTTTAAACCCTGTGTTTGCCTGCACTGACGACAAATAAGGAAACGAGCTCTTACGGACTTATTGAAAAGACGAGCGGGTTTTTCTGCAGGAGACGTCAGGGATTCTAAAGTCCAACTAAAGGAGGAAGAGGATGAGCTGCACCAACAAGTGACAACTGCACAAATACATCTCCGTCTGTTTGGTCTGCAGTTCAGGTTCAGGTTTATTTCATTAAGTAGATTTGTCTCGCAGCCTTCGACAGGTTTGGCATCAGGACAAAACAGTATAAACACATGTACACGGGCACGACCACAAACATACAGTAGCACATACAGTATATACAGCGCCTCTCGAAAGTACTAATACACCTTGAACCTTTGCACATTGTGTCATGTTTACAACCATAAACATAAAGATTTTATTTTGAATTTTTTACTGAAAGTTCACACACAAGTAACAGACAACTGTGAAGTGAAAGCAAAATGATACATGATTCTGTTATTTTTCAAAAAATAGAAAAGTGAAAAGTGGGGCGTGCATAAGTATTCATACAGCATTTTCTGAGTGCATTAAATTGCCTTTATAACATCATGCTATGGGGCTACTTATGCACGCCCCACTTTTCACTTTTCTATTTTTTGTAAAATAACAGAATCATGGATCATTTTGCTTTCACTTCACAGTTGTCTGTTACTTGTGTGTGAACTTTCAGTAAAAAATTCAAAATAAAATCTTTATGTTTATGGTTGTAAACATGACAAAATGTGCAACAGTTCATGGTGTATTAGTACTTTTGAGAGGCGCTGTACATAGTAAGAAAACCTGTGTCAGTGCCACTGTAGCAATGGCAATAATAAATACATTCATTACTTGGTCTTTTACCAGCTAGGCTTTAAAAGAAGAGCTGCTGAGGGAATGAAGCTGTTCCTGTAGCACGATCTGAAACCTACGACCCGAGGAGAGCAGCATGAACTAACTGAGGATGAGAGTCACAGTCCACAGTGTTGCTTTGTTTGTTTTCTGCACTGTAATAATTGTTGTTGTAAAAATCACTCAAATAAATCCAATCAATCAATCAGGGTCAGTAGCCACACGCTGCACCTACAGGGTTTCAAGACTCAAGCTCTGGCCCATTTCATGATTTGCTTCAGTTTGTTCCGGTGCTTCAATGACGAGCTTCGAGAACGACTGATTCAATACATGTATAAGATATGTGACCATTGTCTTGTGTTTATTGAAAAGAAACGGCTTCCTAAGGGAAAGACGCTGTTGTTTTTTATTTGTAGATATTTGTAGTTTTACACCATGACAGCAGGAGCAGCTGTTTTCTCTCTAAAGTCAATGTCTTTTGTTTTCCGTGTTCAGCTTGAGGTCGGACTCTTCACACTGAACAAAGTCGTCCACAATAAGTCGCGTTCATGTTCTAGAATCCTATTTCAGTTGGAGCAGGAGCTGATACGACTCTACGGGAGAGAATCAGTTTTTGAAAGACATTTGTTTCCCTGATCATTATTTAACAGTGACTGGATTCACATTATTCTGATTCTCCTGACCTGATCACGCTCATGTTTCTGAATATTGTCTCCACTTCATGAGGAAATAATGAGACCAGAGTTCACATGAGCTGAGGAGACGACTTTGAACTTTGAGTCAGTTTTTGTTTCATGTGAATCGGCCTCAGGAATTACAGAGAAATCAGAAATCTGCATAAAGACAGTTACCATAGTTACCGCCTCAGTGTGAAACTATAAGCTCTTTATAAGGTGAACGCGACCTATTGTTTTCAGCTTCATAATGACACATAAAGCACCTGTACCTTTACATCTGAAAAGAAAATGTATCAATTACAAACTGATCCTTTATATCACTGACTGGTCCATGATCACCAAAGATCTCCTGAAAAACAAAACCACCTGCCCCATCTGCATAAACAGGTCTGTAGAACGATGTGACGTCACCTGACACGCAGCACAGCCGACTCACAATCACATCTGCATATTTTAGGATGAAGCGTTTTTTTAAAGTGCTCTGACACACACTAGCGCACTGGATGAAGAGCAGAGGAGGCAGCACGCGCCCTTGTGGTGATCCAGTGGAACTGCACATGTGGTCTGAAAATGATCCATTGACTCTCATTGTTCCTCCTGCAAGACTCTTCCTCAAGTCAACATGGTCTAAAAGTCTCTGAGTTTAAATGTTAGGATGGATTGTGTTAATTTAATCTGAATATTCTCTTCAGTTTAAGGCGAGACGCTGAAACAGGAGAAAATGTAAATGTAGAGAAACTTGTGCTGTAGATTAGTGACATGAGGATAAAATAGTTTTAGTCATTTCATGTTTTCATATAAAAATAAGGCGTTTTATGCCTAAAATCTAAACCTAACACTTCAGTGCAGTTTCATTGTAGTTAAACACATGCCTGGAGTGTTGCCTTGGCTCATTCACATATTTTTGAGTAATCAGTAAAAACTTAGACGGCAGCCATTTTAGGTGTAGCTATGCCTCAGTCCTCCTAGGAACGCCCCCACCTCCTGGAGACGCCTCTGGACCTTTCGTCACCAGCCAAGCCACCAACCACTGCTCCTCAGCTCAGCAGAGGCCCCTCCCCGCACAGTAGTGTTGTTTAGATGCCACAGCAGTGTGCTGAAGGGGGCGTGTCGGAAAGCTTCTTAAAGAGACAGAGGCCTATTTCAAGACGTTCAGTACAGCCATTTTGAGAGAGCAATTTTATTCAAGGCAGTTATTTTAATTTACTGCATATACAGACCAACAGAAGGTTACGTCATCATTGTAGTATGCTATAGACTGGTGCTATGTGATTGGAAAAAGCAGAATACCCCCCCTTTAAGTTTATTATTTTGTTTAACAGGAACAATGTGCAGAAACATTATTTAAAGATGCCTTACACCAGCTTTCCATCTGCACAATGACAAATAAAGCACTAACTTATTAACTAATGTTCAGAGCCAGGTTTAAATGTTTTATTTTGTGACGTATTAGTTCAGAGGGATTTTGGATCTTGTTTAGTTTTTGAATAAACTAGTTATGAGTGTCTCGTTTTTTTTTTGTTCAAAGCTCATAATGTGTCATGACTCAGTGTGGAGGCTTATGGAGCGACTGATGTGCAGATGTTGTTAAAGAGTGGAATGAAAACGGCCCTAAAGTTTAGTAAAGTATTATTTTTATATGAAAACAAAACATTTTTCCCTCATATTTGTGTCCGTCTCTACAGCAGAAGTTTCACATTGACATTCTACTGTTTCACTGCAGTTTACATATATTGCGTTGTACAGAGCAGATCCAGCAGAGGGCGCTGTCGGCTCACTCACTGTTTCCTCTGCTGAAGAAGCAAAGCCACAACCATCAGACACGTTTTAAAGTCACTGTGACTCATGTTGGTAAAATCAAGGCCTTAAAGGTCATTACAAAGCATTAAAATGGATTCAAATGGAATTAAATCTAAATGTGTTGGACACTTTTTACTTTAAAAGCTCATGGAAAATATCAAACTCATGATCGAAAACATGTTCAGCTGCAGTTTCTTTCTGAAATTGACTTTGTTCTATAAGTTTCCTGTTTTGTTCAGTTTTCTTTCCTCTGATGAAATGTTTGCAAATCCTACTAAATATGACTCGTTTGTGCCTGGATAAACGAGTCTTACACTCTCATTTACATTTACTCATATTTACAGGTTCACATGATGCTACAACATTGTAAACGGCCCGTAGTTTAAACTGGAGTCGGTGCAGCTCAGAGTCCTATTGTGGTAACTACGGTAACTTGGTTTCTGGTTAATGTCTCTGTAACAGCTGAAACAAAAACTGTCCCAAAGTCCAATGTCCCAAAGACAATCTATTGGCCCGCCTGTTCAAACTGCTCCTATCGCTCCGTGACCAGACTGACTTGGACAGGGAATAGTCTGGCAGTTACTGGTGACACTGAAACTGACTTAAAACGTTTGTTTCAGCCTGACTTCAGTAACACACAGTTTGTAATTAACACCAAAACTTTGCTTTAGAGGAAAATGTAAATAAATGCACTATACCAGGGGTCCAGCACTAACACATGACGTTCTCGAGAGTCGTCAAAGTAAATGATGAATCTTCCAGAAGCCGATGATGATGATGATGATGATGATGATGATGAGGAGGAGAGGGGGGGGGGGGAGGAGGAGGGGGATCTATGGCGCTGTCGTCCACTAAAGCCTCATAATACAATTACCCATCAGGCCTTGCTGCGGCGGAGAGTGCTCTAATCCCGTTTGTCCTGAGGCTCCAGAGAGACGGCACTTAACCCCGCCCTGAGTGTCCACAGGGAGGCGCTGTCACACTCACCTGGGATTCAAGTCTAAAAGAGAGGATGTTGCCATGGTAACCCACTCCTGTAAACATGTTGCTGGGTTTCAGTGACGTCACAGAGTTCTAAAGGCCTGTAATATTATATAGAGGTAAAATGATTTAGTTTTTGAGGAAATGTTTGGTCTTGTACAGAGAGATCGTGGACCCAGTGACTGATATTAATGATCATTAAATCATACATTTTCTTTTTAGATACGACTCGTGATTCCTTTTTATAGAGTTCGGGAAATTCCACAGTTACCATGGAGATCCGCCATCTTTGCAGCTGTTAGCATACATGATACATCTAACTCACTGTGGTGTCCAAGTGTTTTAATGTGAATAATAACTGTGAATAATAAGTATTTTAACTTCTCCATTAGTTTATAATCCCATCATGCTTAGCGATATGACATCACATTCCTGAACTCTATTATTTATTTATGGTTTACTTTGTGTTTATTCCCCAGACTGTATAATTCAGCTAGTGACTAATTTGCAGAAGTCATTAAAGTGCCTCTTACACACTGTAAATGTTCCACTGCAGGACTTTACTCATAAACCCACAACTACTCAAGTCTTTCATTTTATAACTGTTTCCAAATAAAGTAGGACATAAACAGTCGACCCATTTACTTTTCAGTATAACATGTTGATCATAAAAATGGCCATTACTTTTAGAGTTAAGCAATTCAATTCATCATTGTATTGATTTCTTTTTTTTACATTATACAGTATAACAATACATTTTAGCCACCAGAAAACAATGTTTATCTTATATAAGCCCAATGCCCATCTGGGCTCGCCCAGTGCATTATGGGTAATGGAATGTCTTTTGGCCAAACAATAATGATAGTTAGCTAAAGCAATGAAGAAAGCTCTGATCTGGAGCGTTTTAACCGCTGGAAAGTTGATGATTTAAAGCGTTTTTGTCGTGGCCATGGAGCCTGTTACAATATTAGCTTAAAGTCTGTTTTTACACCAGGGCTGCGTACGGAGATAGACAGAAACCAAACTGCCATTCATACGAAGAGATGCTTCAAAAGTGACGACCAGTCCTTGTTCATATAGTTGGAATAACTATGGAATAACTATGTGAGAAAAACATTTGTGACCCTTGAAGGCGACTGTTGGACAAAGTCCAGGGTCTGAAACTGTGGCCTCATGTCGCCGATATTCACAACATTTAAACTGAAATGAGAAATAAAAACATAGAATCCTCTTTTTTTGTCAATAAGGAGGTGGACAGTAGACGAAATCTTTTTCTTAATTGTGAGCAGAGAGATCCACATACACACATAGGCTCTGCATCTAAATTTTATTTTTTATTTTTGTACGAGTGATCTGATGGAACAACAGAGCTAATCGGTCGCTAATCTGACAGATGGAAATGTTCCCACTATATTTAACATCAACACTGTTTTGGAACTTTTCCCTGTGATTACAAGACGAATTCAAATGATTTAAAAAGTGAGGGTGTCTGTGTCGGGCTGATCCCAGGTCCTGTTGTTCCCCTGATGGTCCGCTCCTGCCTACGGAGCCGCCCTGACTTTTCCCTTTCAACATATTCACAACTTAAATATTTGCAAGAAATGTCACTTGAGACTTATAGTCTGTAAACCAATGCCCGTAAGCCTTATAGTTCACGGTTATGGCTCAATATACTTCAGTGTTCACGCTCCGCCTCCTGAACTCACACATTTCAAAGGCGGAGTGGTTTGTTTGGGCCTGATTGACTCACACATGCGCAGTCGAGATGGGCATTTGGCTTATTCAAACACAAGTATAAAACGGTGGAATTAACATCAACATTTCTGTTTCCGTCGCTCAGAGACTCTTCAGGGTCTTTATTGTTGTGTCTTTCATAATAAGACACCAGTTAAAAGGAGCAGTTACTCGTGTCCGCTCTTTCTTTCATAAGTCCAGACACACATTCATCAGGGATCGACTTTAGGTCACCGCGTGTGCATGAGTCAATAAAATGATAAATATCTAACATCCTTCGCTGCCTCCTGTCCTCTCCCTGCTCAGATAATGAAGTGTGAATGGAAGTATTTTTATTGTATTTTCTGTAGGATTTAAAATGAAAGAAACATTTCCTCGTCTGTCTGCACGTCTCCAAGAGAGCTTTCCTGGAGATAAGCAAAGTTCTCAGCCGAGTAGGAGTTTCATAAATGCCACCCCAGCTTTATAAATGAGGCCCCTGAAAACTATAAGTGACATATGAGCAGTCTCAGCCTAAACAAGCTGAGACTGAAGCTAAAATCTGCCTAAAGTCTTCCTGGAGATGTGAGACATGAACTCTGACAAGGCTGAAAACAGATCTTTTTACCCGTGTGTTATTTTGTGTAACTTCTCGCCTGCCATGAGCATTACCGACCTCATTTCTTCTCTCAGGTGTAAAGCTCCAGTGTTTCAAATCAAAGGAAAGACGTCGTCCAAAAAGCCTTTCCAGAGCCACCAGTTTTTCCAGAACCAGTTCATCTCAAACCGAGGACAATACTTTTCCAGCTAAATATATCTGGTTTGTTTAGTCCATGAGCAGCCGTTTGATTTGCTTTGAGTCCTTTCACCTGCAGAGCCGCGCCCGAACGATCCAGTAACACAAGATATTAATGAATGACACAAGGTCAGATCCACCTCTGCATCAACCGTGTAATATTTAATCCCCCAAATCAGATCCTCATCCACCAGGGGGCAGTGCTCATGAACCACAGGGCCTTTAATGTGGACATCCAAAATGGCCGCCAGGAATCAGTGACAGGTGTTTTATTTAATTATGTGTTTTTATATTTGACTACATTATAGTTTTGGGGGAAATTGGGGCAAAAATGATTTAAATGATTAGAAAATATGTTGGGGGAAAAAAAAATTGAAACAAATTTGGAGAAAAAAAATAAGGGAAAAATGTGGACAAAATGATGAGAAAGTGTGTAAAAAATGAGAAAAATTTGGGGAAATAGTGGGGAAAATGAAGCAGAGAGAAGCAGTGAGTTTCGCTGCGGCGTGACGACTTCCTGCAAATGCAAACTAAAAACATGTACAATAGGTAAATCCTCCAGCCAGGTGTTTCTGAACATCAGCCTGGCTCCACATCACCAGGTGGTCCTCTGCTCCTGGTCGCCCAGCGGCATCGAAGGACGGGTCAAATGCAGAGACACATTTCCCTACAGGACAATAAAGTACAGCCTTTACCTTTTACTACAGTTCATTAGGATGGGTGAAGGATTAGGAACAATGTGTGGGAAAATGAAACAAAAAAATAAGGAAGGAAAATATTTTTTTGGGGGGGGGGGGAGAATTTGAAACATTAAGAAAAAAAAGAAGAAAAAATATATATATTTTAAAAATATATATATAGTATGTGGAATAAAATTAGGAAAACATTTGATTTTTATTTTGTTTGTTTTGAAAAATAAGAAAAAAATTAGGGGGAAAAGCAAGAGAACAAAAAGTAGATACAAAGTCCAGACAAGTTTGGTGCTTCACTGGTTCAGCCCTGAGGTTCTATGGCAGGACAGTTTATAACTTGTTGAGTAAAGCAGTGGAAAAAACAGGTTAAACAAAACGTTTAAAAAGGAGTTAATTCGAAGACACTTTGTCCACTTGGAAAAGCCCCTGTAACAGAGAGACGAGAGAGAAGCACAGAGACATTTACTGAGACAAAGGAAATGAATGTGAGCTTTATTCCAGCGCTGCCCAGTGGATATGTTTGTGATAAACCAGAGTGTTTCCCAAGGGAGCGTTATTGATCCATGGTTCATATGACCTGAAATGGACCCCATTATCGCGGGGTCGGACTTGTTTACTGGGACAGGGATTAACATTGGAGTCTCTGTTCTTCCCGGAGATAGAGGAGATAGAGGTGAACAGGTTAACGTTTCAATCTGTGAACTGAGTTTTAAAGTGAGAAAACAATCAGGATTCACTTCTTTCTGACTCTCTGACAGGTGAATCTAACCAGACACCGTGTGATAAAACAACATCCTCCCGTTTGTCCCGGGACTTTTGAGAAACAGCATGAAGCAGAGTTTAGGTTTATGTGAGAAGTTCTGATGTGACGATATGGTAAGTCAAGTCAGGACTAACATTAACAATCTTCATTTTGACACATAGAACTGATGTATTTTGTGTTTTGTTTACTTAAAGGAGCTATATCGTGCAAAATCGACTTTTTGGAGTTGTTAACCATGTTGTTTTGCTATTTCCTTCTCAAAAACACCCAGAGCGGTTTTGGCTTCATTTACGCAGTAATAAATAATCCTCCTGAATCCTGCTGAGTTGTGACTCTGACGTATTTTATGTCATAGTGTCAAACAGGAAGTGCCTGACGTCTGTAATGTAATGCCTTACGGCCTGATTTTAATTTATAAAACAGGTTTTACATTATTACTGTTGTAAGAAAGAAAAAGAAAAACGTAAGTCTCCGACGTGTCTGTGCTGTCCCGGGAGAGTAAACAAACGCACCCCCGGAGGATCTGAGCAGAAGTCATGTTTGTGAAGACTGAGCTCTTTCTAACCTACTCTGGACACGCCTGTTCTTTTTCTTACCCAACGATAATGTCACGGGTTCGCGTTTGGCTACGAGAGGAACAGGACTATTCAACCTTCCTAAAGAAGAGTGCACTCGCCAGAAGTTGGAATTTCTTTCCGGGATTCAGCGACTTTATCAACCAACCTGATGGATGCTTGGTGAACCTCGGCCAGAATCAAAGTGGATTCACTTTTATAACCAACGCGATCCCATAACCCTTTAGCGTGTGTTAGCGTGTGTGTTAGCCATTTATGAAACTGCTTTGCACATGTCAACTCCTTATAACTGCATTATGTGAAGTAACTTCACTTTTTGCAGTAATATTTATATTTATAATACTGCAAATGTGGAATGAGCGGAGAGAGGGGCGGAGTTAACTGAATCAAAGTGTCTTGTCTTCCGGGTTTGGAAAATACCCCCAGAAAATACTTATATTTCTCTCAAAATGAGTACTCCATAGTGATAGAGGTAGAATATACTGTACTGTGGAATGGCTAAAATAGCAAGATACAGATCTTTAACAGACTAAACTAAGTGTGTTCAGTGGAAAGTGTCTGGGCGGCGGCGTCTCCGTGTGGACGGCGCTCTGAGGCAGCTGAAGCGTGAGGAATTCCAAAGCTCTGTGTGTGTTTGCAGGAGTATCAGCCGTTTACAGAGCTCTGGGGGTAAAACAACCGAGGCCTAATTTCCAGTCATTTCCTGAACTCTGTCGACAGAGCTCAGAGCCTGAGGGAGACGAGGCCGAGCGTGAGAAACAGAGGGGAGGTGACATCACTCAAATACCTCTGACACAGAAAACACACCTCCACATTCTGCAGAAGCCACTCCCCCTGAACACGCTCACACACGAGGCTGCAGCTCTGACTCCCTGTGCGGGTTAATAATCTTACTGACGGGTCTTTGTAATGTGTGTTTGAATGTGTTAATGAATGTTGAAATAAACGATTAAACCAAATTCAAATGTTTCGTTCTACTGTAAAAAGAAGAAATGGAGAAGCTAAAACAGTCTGTGGAGGAAACTAACCACGAACACTACAGGGAGCAGGAAGAGGAATGTTAACACCTGGCTATAAAGGAGCTTAGACCGACTGACTAACTAACTAACTAACTAACTAACTAACTAACTAACTAACTAACTGTGTATCTGTAAAACCAGAAGCAGCTATAATCAGATGTGACTATGTGTTTTATGTGACAGGCCTAAGGGCCAAGCAGGTACTACATAAAGTACCAGTTAATGATGGAAACACAAATGCTGTGTAGAGTAATATGGCCGTCCACCAACACCTAAGGCACCTCACTAAACAAGGCAAACAACTAAAATCATAAAACAATCACAACCAATATGTTTACGGTGACAATAATAATGGGTCGTGTTGATTATGTAATACTTAATAATAACTAAATCAATGATCAAGTAATAGAATGGTGGCTTGTGTTTATAAGTAATGATTGGAAATGGTTATTAAGTGAATGGGAAAGAGGAAAAGAAAAGAAAAAAAGTACAAATTGTAAATAAAATAAAAATGTTTATATATATATCGGTAAACATACATTTCTATCTTCGTGTTATGTCTTCTTACTTTGGAAGTCTTGTAAACATCCTGTGATTTTCTTCTTGTAAAACATGAAATGCTTTTCTCTAACAAAGCTGCTGTATGTAAAGTCAATGCGGACATTTGTAATTGTGTAATTCAGGAATTTGTAAAGTGTTATATTGTATGTAAACATGAACTGTATCCGGAATGTAAATTAATCTTGAATATGGGGGTCGGCACTTATAAGCTTTCTTGCTTCGGCCTCAAACTCCTTTTGAGTTTTTGTTACTATTTATTTTCTGCACTGCAACAATGTTAATGTAAATAATGTAAATAATCACTCAAATAAATCCAATCAATCAAAAGAGTAGAGTGGCTCCAAACCAGCTCCGGCCCAGAACAGGACACATGACTCCAGCCTGTCCTCGGTCTTTCCCAAACACACCTGTCCCAAACCCCGCCCCATGGAGAGAGCAGGAGGTTCAGGAGCAGATGTTTAAGCTGCAGCTCCTCCTCCGGTCTCTAAGGGAGGAACCGGATTCAGGTTTGTGTTCGAGCATAAGATACTGATGCAAGTGCACAATGTGGTGATAATATTTGACAAAACTGTTTCTAGGTTTGTTCAACACAAATTGCTTGTTTTTCTTTCTTTTTTCAGCAAATTGTTTCAAAACAAGACAAAGAAAAACACTAAATGAGCTTCTGTACGAGGCTAAAGTGAAACTAAATGAGGAAAATGACTAAACTAAAAGTGATGTGTTTTGTGTGAGATGAAGCCTTTAGGGAATAACCCATGTGTTGCTTCTATGGACTTTACTGCAGCTGATATTGTAATACAACATTTATGTTTCTTTGTTGTGCAGTCCTCCTGGTTTGTCTGCAGAGTTTGTCAATCGACTCTTTCTTCACCACAACCGTCCCATCGAGCGACCGCAGGGACATCTGTCAATGTCATCGTCCAAACGGGGACAGATCAGCACTAACCGCTCTGCCACCGCGGCCCGAGGACCATCTGATGGAGCGATCTGTCACTGAAGGTCAGAGATGGAGATAGTATTGATCTGCAGTGATGGATGAGCTTCTCCTCACACGTAAGGCTCTTCCTAATGTCGTCCTGACACGACTTCTCCCTCACGCGTCACGAATGCTGCTTCTCCATCATCCGTGACATTCATGACATAACTTAATGGGATATTTCAGGATTTTTGACATTGGGCCTCATTTCCTAGTTATCCAGAGTGTTGTTGATGTCTGGAGATATGTTTTTCTTAAATTCATGCAGTTCTTATATTTGAAGAGTCTAGTGGCGCTAGGCAGGGCAAGGCTAAAGCATGTCTATGGTATCAGTTAGCCTGCATTAAAAACAGTCTGACCCACTCCACAGTGCACCTGAGGTAAATCACTTATAACACCAGACTAACCATATAAATGTCTGTGTTAATAGAATCATGTTTGAAATATAACTGACCTTGTATCACATGAATTACCACATTTTGAGGGACTATTTTCTCGCAGATCACTCCGCCGCTGCGTTAGCTTACAGCCACGAAGCTGATGCTGCTCAAATATAAGTTATTTTAAATGATTCTATTAACACAGACATTTATATGGTTAGTCTGGTGTTATAAGTGATTTACCTCAGGTGCACTGTGGAGTGGGTCAGACTGTTTTTAATGCAGGCTAACTGATACCATAGAAATGCTTTAGCCTTGCCCTAGCCTAGCGCCACTAGACTCTTCAAATATAAGAACTGCATGAATTTAAGAAAAAATATCTCCAGACATCAACAACACTCTGGATAACTAGGAAATGAGGCCCTATGTCAAAAATCCTGAAATATCCCTTTAATGCGTCTTAATATGTTCTTCCAGAGGCATCGGTTTGTGACATTCGTGGAGGTTGTTGTCTCTCTCCATTCGTGCCACAGAGCGTGTCCTTTGGTGATGATTCGTCATTATTCATAGTGTAGCACATTTCTCCAGTTTGGCTTTACTCAAATGTAAAAGCTTCTGGACTGGAGATACAGCCTAGAACGTGTAACGCCTCATTTGAAAGCTAAGACCTACAACAATTTTTCTTCCCTTTTCAGTCGACTTTTTTGTTGCGTCACATTTTTGCATCACCTTTTGATTGAGATTGTACTTGACGATGCAGGACTTGTGGACTCAAGTCTTTCTCTAGACCAGGGGTGCCCACACGTTTTGTCTCCGAGGGCCAAATTGAAAAAAACACACATAACTGCAAATAATAATAGTTACTTTATTTTATTTTTCGGTAGGCCTATATATTTGCATTTGATTCTATCTATGCAAATAACATGCTACATTAAAACAAATGTTAACCATGGCAAAAGCCTAGTTTTAGTCGAACAAAATCAACAATTATTATATAGTGTAAAATGTAAAAAACAACACCTGTAGCTTATCTACAGCACCTACAGTGACTTTATCTCATTCATTTTTGTTAACTCAAAGAAAATGCCACATTAGATCATTTTGAAAGTGTCATTTCAGCATAAATTATTTCATAAGTTCATTTTTAACATGTACTTATGATGATGTCACAACCTTTGCAATACAAGATGGAAAACTGTGAGAGTTGATGCTACAAAGCTCTGTGATAAACAACAAGACACCACAGCAGTGTTTCCTTAACTTTGCGAAAGGAGTGAAACAGCGCCCCCAATTTGACGCTGGTGGTCAAAACGTGTACTGCATCCATATTTACCATTGAGAATGAATGGGAGAGAGTTAGTATTAACCATACAGTGCAAAAGTAGGTCACTCTTTAGCGGGCCAACAGAATTGTTTCAGATTTAGCCCGCGGGCCCCACTTTGGGCACCCCTGCTCTAGACAGAGGCCGGGTTTGTAAATGCCCAGCTTCGTGTGGATGGGGCCTTGTCTGGATGGGATGGGGATTTCTTTCTGGCGGCCCAAAAGTGCTGCAGCCACTGGAAAAACGTCCCGACTGAAGCCAAGACAAAACCTGCTCCAGGAAAGTCTGTTTCTGCCGTGGGTTTAATCACAGAATGGATTTGGACTTATTTGTCTTTATTCAACGTTTCTGTGGAGTTACGGTCAGAGCTGATGTTTGTGTGAATGATGTTTGTATTTTAGTGCTTTAATGAGTCACACGGTGTGGCTTTAAATATGTTTACATTAATGTAAAACTGAACACATTCAGTTTAGATCAAACTGAAGAGGATTGTTTTATCTCTGTGTCTAAGTTCATTTACTGCACCAGTTTGATTTCAGATGTTTCCCTCATTTTCCCTCTGCAGCGTGTCTCTCTGTGACCTGGAAACATCTGCAGGAACATCTGCCCATCAGCAGCCGAGGGTCAGGGTCTGATCCACGGGGAGACACAGAGACCAGAGCGTCACCGTGGAAACGCTGAGCTGCTCAGACTTCCTGCTTCATCAGGACTTCCCTGTTCCACTCGCGCTGACTCAGGCCGAGCACCAGACGGGCCGAGGACCAGACGGGCCGAGCACCAGACGGGCCGGTGTCTGGTGTCCCACTCAGGCCTGATCAGTCCGGTCAGATTCCTTCAGAAGTGTTGATGCTCTAAGACTTATTTCAGCTCAAATAAAGTGTCTAAAGCAGTGCAGTCTGTCATTTCTACACTAAGAACCTCTGATCTCTCGGGCGCTGACAGTTATTTAGAAAATAATCAACTAAACTCAGGGTGTTTTCGTTTGGCTTTGTTCAAAATAAGGCTGAACACAGTGTTGGGGAGTAACTAACTACATTTAGAGTAACTGTATTCTGGTAAAGTTACTCTTTCATTTGAGAGTATTTAGATATAGTTACTTTCCAAATATCAAAGGAAACATCTGAGTATCAGTCGTTACATTTTAGCTCCATATTATTATTAAAGAACTTTTATAAGGAGCTGTTTTTCCTCCTAAAATAAAATAAAGATTTAAACGTCTTAAGCCACAGTTCAAACACAAGTGTCACATGACGCTGGATCTGCTGCTCCATTGGCCGAGAGTTAGAGTTCATCATTAATGTTACAATCATAGTCTTTATTTATGTAATGATGCGCCATATTTATATAATGACAATCAGTGTGAAAGTATCTAAAAGTATTCAGAGTACAGTACTCTGATTAGACAAAGTAACGGAATATGTTACAAATACATTTTAAAGCAAGTCTTCAGTAACTAAACACAAGTATTCTCCCCGACACTGAGTTATTCAGCCTTTTACAGGAGAATATCACTGAATCAAACTGAAATGCTTTTCAGTTTCGTCTCTTGTTGATGTGAAGATGTGGGTCCGTGCACCCCTGGTTGGGAAACACAGGTCGAAGGTTCTTCAGCAGAAAAAACACTTTGGATCCAGAAGGACTTTAGTCTCAGAGCGGCAACGACAACACCCTGCAGCGAGCGGGTCGGGATCGCAGGGTCAGGGGTTAAATGCCTCCCACATGTGCACATTGTTGTGTCCTTGGGCAAGACACTTCACCCTCCCCCAGTGTCTGTGTACACTGGTGTGTGAATGAGAGACTGAGCTCAGGCCTGGACCGAAGCTGGACTGATGCTGAAGTCACATGACACACAGAGCTCTGATTGGTCCGAGCTTTACATCTTCTAAAAGTCTCTCTGATGGGACTTCACTTCTGAAACTGACCATGTGACCTCACAAACTGAGGCCTTTGAAACCAATACAGACTCACAAACTGAGGCCTTGTTCTTTGGTGTGGAATGAGCCTCATATTTGTGCTTTACAGATGAAAATCTATGTTTAAACCTTTACTGTCACAAACACTGAGGCCTTTCTCTCTCTCACTGTGACCAAAGCCGTGACCGACGACGTGATTCGCTCTCGCTCTGCACCAATCACAGCAGCCGGGACGGTCACATGTCACATCACGACAAGACTCTGGATTCTTACAAGGAAACAGCTCAGGCTTCATTACAGTGTCTGTTTAAGAGAATCTGGAGTCATACAGAACAGTTTGTTAGAATCACATTTAAAGTGTATTCCTCCCTCTCTCCTCCTGGACTGTGTGGACTCTGAGGGAAAGTGTTTTTGTCATTTGCCTAAACTTTGAAACAAGCAAATAAGAATCATCCGCTCGGAGCAATTTACACAAAACAGGTTTGACAGGATCTAAACCGACGTTACAAATGCGTGGGGGAAAGTTTGGAAAGACTTTTTACTCAACTGACCAGGGCCTTTAAAATGAAGCTGTCCACCGCAGAAAACATGTACAATAGGCCCGAGTGAGTGAGAGCGTGTTGACCCCGAGTCAGCGACGAAACTCCCCAACAGTACGGCCCAGTAACCGTGGCAACCGCGCCGCAACAACTGGGCCTTTGTGCCGATCCACCATCTCTCCCTCACCCCCTGTTCCTCTGTCGTCCTTTCACTTTCTTTTCTCTCCCCCTCTCTCCTTGTCTCTAACTCTGGGTCTAAACTTCCCGTCCAGCTTTGAAATGTCCCATATCATGTGTAAAACATAAAAGCAGCTTTGGAGTAAACTGTACTGGGACCAAATGTAAATAACTCAGATCAAATGTTTATTAAAAACATTTGTTAAAATAGCAAATATGTCTGGACACGCCCTCAAAGGCAATCTGTTGGCTTGTCCCACCCCTCGATCATCAAATTGAATCTGAAATTAAAATACATTTTAAATTTATTACTTCTGTTTCATTTTGTCTTGTAACGCCGTAAACATTTATTTTAATCAACTAAATATGTAACATTTTAATTATGCAAGAAATCTCTGTCCCACAAGATGCTACGTTTCATATTTGTGTAACTTTGTGTAACTTTCGACCTCATTTAACACTGTAATCTTTTTAGGATTGGACCATAGACCATTAAAAAGAATAGACTCCGCCTCCTCATTCCTCCCCGTTTACCATAATGACCACGTTAATTAAAGACTCCTCCTCCCAGCTCTGACGAAGCATGTTCCTAATAAGGGCATAAGGGCGGGATCTTCACTGTAGACTCCGCCCTTGCGTGACGTGTAGCTCAGCAGTCCAATGCCAACAGTCCGACCTCCGTTAGTACGAGATTTCAGAAAAAAGTTCTGTCCAAAACCAGCCTGGTTTCTTTAATTGTGACTAACCCAGCGTTATCTCAGGAGGAATATGTAGCCTAGAAAGTGTTAAAAAATAGAAACCAGGCGTTAAAGTTGTTTTAACGTGTCTAAAGTCCAGTGCTTTCAATTGGAGACTAGCGGCTATATGGAGGTACTACAGCAATGGCGGCCTCCAGTGTTGTCGTAAAGCAGAGCAGCCAGCGGCCATTGGTTAAAACACATGCTTAAATTCTTTCTATTTACACATTTACTGCCCCCCTCCCTCTCCTCCCTCTCCTCCCTCTCTCTCCCCCTCCTCTCTCTCCTCTCTCTCCCCTCCTCTCTCTCCCCCTCCTCCTCTCTCCCCTCCTCCTCTCTCTCCCCCTCCTCTCTCTCCTCTCTCCCCCTCCTCTCTCCTCCTCCTCCTCTCCCTCTCTCCCCCCTCCTCTCTCCCTCTCTCCCTCTCTCTCTCCCCTCCTCTCTCTCCCTCCTCTCTCTCTCTCCTCTCTCCCCCCTCTCTCTCTCTCCTCTCTCCCCCCTCCTCTCTCTCCCTCCTCTCTCTCCTCCTCTCTCCCCCCTCCTCTCTCTCCCTCCTCTCTCCCCCTCCTCTCTCTCCTCTCTCTCCCCTCCTCTCTCTCCTCCTCTCTCCCCCTCCTCTCTCTCTCTCTCTCCCCCTCCTCTCTCTCCCCCTCCTCTCTCTCCCCCTCCTCTCTCCCCCTCCTCTCTCTCCCCTCCTCTCTCTCTCTCCTCTCTCCCCCTCCTCTCTCTCTCTCCTCTCTCCCCCTCCTCTCTCTCCTCCTCTCTCTCTCTCTCTCCCCTCCTCTCTCTCCTCCTCTCTCCCCCTCCTCTCTCCCCCTCCTCTCTCTCCCCTCTCTCCTCTCTCTCCTCCTCTCTCCCCCTCCTCTCTCCCCTCCTCTCTCCCCTCCTCTCTCTCCCTCCTCCTCTCTCCCCCTCCTCTCTCTCCTCCTCTCTCCCCCCCTCTCTCCTCCTCTCTCCCCCTCCTCTCTCTCCCCTCCTCTCTCTCCCCTCCTCTCTCCCCCTCTCTCTCCTCTCTCCCCCTCCTCTCTCTCCTCCCTCCTCTCTCCCCCTCCTCTCTCTCCCTCCTCTCTCCCCCCTCTCTCTCCCCCTCCTCTCTCTCCCCCCTCCTCTCTCTCCCTCCTCTCTCCCCCTCCTCTCTCCCCCTCCTCTCTCCCCTCCTCTCTCCCCCTCCCTCTCTCCCCTCTCTCTCCCCCTCCTCTCTCCTCTCCCCCTCTCTCCCTCTCTCTCCCCTCCTCTCTCTCTCTCCCCCCTCCTCTCTCTCCCCTCCTCTCTCCCCTCCTCTCTCTCCCCCTCCTCTCTCCCCCTCCTCTCTCCCCCTCCTCTCTCTCCCTCTCTCCCCCTCCTCTCTCTCCCCTCCTCTCTCCCCCCTCCTCTCTCCTCTCTCCCCCTCCTCTCTCCTCTCTCCCCCTCCTCTCTCCCCCTCCTCTCCTCCCCCTCCTCTCTCCCCCCTCTCTCCCCCTCTCTCTCTCCCTCTCTCCCCCCCCTCTCTCTCCCCTCCTCTCTCCCCTCCTCCTCTCTCCCCCTCCTCTCTCCTCCCCCCTCCTCTCTCCCCCTCCTCTCCCCCCCTCCTCTCTCTCCCCCTCCTCTCTCTCCCCTCTCTCTCCCCCTCTCTCTCTCCTCTCTCCCCCCTCTCTCTCCCCCCTCTCTCTCCTCTCTCTCCCCCTCCTCTCTCTCCCCCTCCTCTCTCCCCCTCCTCTCTCCTCCTCTCTCTCCCCTCCTCTCTCCCCCTCCTCTCTCTCCCCTCCTCTCTCTCCCTCCTCTCTCTCCCCCTCCTCTCTCCCTCCCCCTCCCTCTCTCTCTCCTCCTCTCTCCCCCCTCCTCTCTCTCTCTCCTCTCTCTCCCCCCTCCTCTCTCCCCCTCCTCTCTCTCTCCCCCCTCCTCTCTCTCCTCCTCTCTCCCCTCCTCTCTCTCCCCTCTCTCCCCCTCCTCTCTCTCTCTCTCCTCTCTCCCCCCCTCCTCTCTCCCCTCCTCTCTCTCCCCTCCTCTCTCCTCTCCCCCCTCCTCTCTCTCCTCCCCCTCTCTCTCCCCTCCTCTCTCTCCCCTCCTCTCTCCCCTCCTCTCTCCCCCTCCTCTCTCTCTCTCCTCTCTCCCCTCCTCTCTCTCTCTCCTCTCTCCCCCCTCCTCTCTCTCCCCCTCCTCTCTCTCCCCCCTCCTCTCTCCCCCTCCTCTCTCCCCTCCTCTCTCCCCTCCTCTCTCTCCCCTCCTCTCTCTCTCTCCTCTCTCCCTCCTCTCTCTCTCCCCTCCTCTCTCTCCCCCTCCTCCCCTCCTCTCCCTCCTCTCTCTCTCCTCTCTCCCTCCTCTCTCCCCCTCCTCTCTCCCCTCCTCTCTCCCCCTCCTCTCTCTCTCCCTCTCTCCCCCTCCTCTCTCTCTCTCCTCTCTCCCCCCTCTCTCCCCCTCCTCTCTCCCCCTCCTCTCTCCCCTCCTCTCTCTCCCCCTCTCTCTCTCTCTCTCTCTCCCCTCCTCTCTCCCTCCTCTCTCCCCCTCCTCTCTCTCCCCCTCTCTCCCCTCCTCTCTCCCCCCCTCTCTCCCCCCTCCTCTCCCCTCCTCTCCCCCTCCTCTCTCCCCTCCTCTCCTCCTCTCTCCCCCCTCCTCTCTCTCCCCCCTCCTCCCCCCTCCTCTCTCCTCCTCCCTCCTCTCTCCTCTCTCCCCCCTCCTCTCTCTCCCCCTCCTCTCTCCTCCTCTCTCCCCCTCCTCTCTCCCCCTCCTCTCTCCCCCCTCCTCTCTCTCCCCTCCTCTCCTCCTCCCTCTCTCTCCTCTCTCTCCTCTCTCCCCCTCCTCTCTCTCCCCCTCTCTCCCCCCCTCCTCTCTCTCCCCTCCTCTCTCCTCCTCTCTCCCCCTCCTCTCTCTCCCCTCCTCTCTCTCCCTCCTCTCTCTCCCCCTCCTTCTCTCTCTCTCCCTCTCTCCCCCTCCTCTCTCTCCTCTCTCTCCCTCCTCTCTCCCCCTCCTCTCTCCTCTCTCCCTCCTCTCCTCTCTCTCTCCCCCCTCCCTCTCCTCTCTTCTCCCCTCCTCTTCTCCTCTCCTCTCCCCCTCCTCTCTCTCCCTCCTCTCTCCTCCTCTCTCCCCCTCCTCTCTCTCCCTCCTCTCCCTCCCCTCCTCTCCCCCCCCCTCCTCCCCCCCCCCCTCCTCCCCCCCCCCCCCCCCTCCTCCTCTCTTCCCCCTCCTCTCTCTCCTCTCCTCCCCTCCTCTCTCTCCTCCTCTCTCTCTCCCCTCCTCTCTCTCCCCCTCCTCTCTCTCCTCCTCTCTCTCCTCCTCCTCTCTCTCCCTCCTCTCCTCCTCCTCTCTTTCTCCCCCCTCCTCCTCTCCCCCCTCCTCTCTCTCCTCCTCTCTCTCCTCTCTCTCCTCTCTCTCCCCCTCCTCTCTCTCCCCCCTCCTCTTTCTCCCCTCCTCTCTCTCCCCCTCCTCTCTCTCTCTCTTTCTCCCTCCCTTTTTCGTCTCTCGCTCCTCTCTCCTTTGTCTCTCTCTCTTTCTCCTCTCCCCTCCTTCATCTTTCTCTCTCCCCTCTCTCTCCTCTTATCTGTACCCCCTCCCTCTGTCGTCTCTCTCTCCTCTATTTACCCGTCTCTTCTCTCTGGAGCCTGGCAGTGTCTGTGCCGCTCTCTCTCTCTGCTGCTCCGTGGGATGTGAGGAATGCTGTCGGGAGGAGCGAGGGAGAGAGAGGGAGAGAGAGAGAGAGGGAGAGAGAGAGAGAGGAGGGAGAGAGAGAGAGGGAGAGAGGGAGAGACTCCGCACTTCCACCCCCGTCAGTCGCGCTTCACACGCAGCTGAACTCTCCCCGCGCGGACTCAGGTCAGTGCAGCCTTTTTTTTTTCTTTTACAAACATCTTTTCTACAACTTTTCGCAGCTGAACCCAATCTTTTCTGATCTTTCCCGTTTCCTCCGCAAACAGACTTTTCCCCAGAGCTTCTCCTCTTCTTTCCTCCTTTTCCCCGAGGCCGTAGTTTAGCCGTGACCAGAATTACAGGGTGGATATGACAGGAATAGCCCGTGTGTTTCTGAAGGGAGCGGTTCTCTCGGACTTGTCCCTGTCTGTATTTGGATTTGAACGGTTTACATTTGAACACATGCACTTGTCGTCAGGGTGATTTATTACTGATTAATATTTGTGCGGATGGACACGGACTCCTGCCGCGCCTCCTCCCGGTGAGCTCACTTCACTCCTGACTGCACTATTTCACACGCTCCGGTGTTTGCGGATGTGGGACACGGGACACCCTGCTCAGCAAAGACGGTCCTGGGAAGTTACAGTCTTCATCTGTGTCAGTTAAACAGTCAGTGGGATTTATATTACTGTAGTTAAAGGGATATTTCAGGATTTTTGACATTGGGCCTCATTTCCTAGTTATCCAGAGTGTTGTTGATGTCTGGAGATATTTTTTTCTTAAATTCATGCAGTTCTTATATTTGAAGAGTCTAGTGGCGCTAGGCTAGGGCAAGGCTAGTGCATGTCTATGGTATCAGTTAGCCTGCATTAAAAACAGTGTGACCCACTCCACAGTGCACCTGAGGTAAATCACTTATAACACCAGACTAACCATATAAATGTCTGTGTTAATAGAATAATGTTTGAAATATAACTGACCTTGTATCACATGAATTACCGCATTTTGAGGGACTATTTTCTCGCAGATCACTCCGCCGCTGCGTTAGCTTACAGCCACGAAGCTGATGCTGCTCAAATATAAGTTATTTTAAATGATTCTATTAACACAGACATTTATATGGTTAGTCTGGTGTTATAAGTGATTTACCTCAGGTGCACTGTGGAGTGGGTCAGACTGTTTTTAATGCAGGCTAACTGATACCATAGAAATGCTTTAGCCTTGACCTAGCCTAGCGCCACTAGACTCTTCAAATATAAGAACTGCATGAATTTAAGAAAAAATATCTCCAGACATCAACAACACTCTGGATAACTAGGAAATGAGGCCCATGTCAAAATCCTGAAATATCCCTTTAAGGCCTTATAGTTTCCTCCTTTTAACTCTGCCAGAGTAAAAACAGCCCAAACTCTTTACCGTGTTTATTCTCTGACAGGAAGTGACTCCAACATGTCTGTGTCTTTCCCACGCTTATTCATTCACAAATACTGACATGTTTGGTATCCACGTGGCTGTAAATTGTTTATAGTGATCAGAACCAGTGTATACTTTCACTCTCTGATCATAGACATAATAAATAATAGACTCCTCCCCGTTTCGAAAGGGAGTCCACGCTGGATTTACAACTCCTCCTCCCCTGTTCCTAAAAAGGGCATAAGGGCGGGATCTTCACTGTAGACTCGGTAGTTCAGTCGTCACCGCGCCGTTAGCTCTGATGCTAACGACCTGTCAATCAAAGTCCGGCCCTCATTAATATACGAGATTTCTAAAATGTTTCTTATGAAAACCCGCCTGGTTTCTTTAACTGCACCTAAGCCAGCGTCATCACAGGAGGAATATAAAACTGTAGAAAGATTTACATGATTAGAAACCAGGCTTTACAGTTATTTAAAATGTGTGTAAAGGGCAATGCTTTCTAATGCAAACTAGCTTTTTTGCCCCAATGGCCGCTGGCTGCTCTGCTTTACGACCGCAACACTGGAGGCCGCCATTGCTTTAGAATCTCCATATAGCCGCTAGTCCCCATTGAAAAGCATTGGACCTTAGACATGTTAAAAACAACTTTAACGCCTGGTTTCTATTTTTTAAACACTTTCTACGGCTACATGAAAGTCGGACTGTTAGCATTGGAGCTACATGTCACGCAAGGGCGGAGTCTACAGTGAAGATCCCGCCCTTATGCCCTTATTAGGAACATGCGTCGTCAGAGCTGGGGAGGAGGAGCCTGTAAATGAACGTGGTCATTATAGTAAACGGGGAGGAGTGAGGAGGCGGAGTCTATGGGTGGCCCTCTGCATGGTGGTCACATGGTGCTGCAAGAACGCTCTGCAGTAAATCAACTGATCCGACACCTTAAGGCAGAAACCCCGGACGCACAACACATTTACTAAACCCCAGGCGTCCCCGTACCCCTGTTTGGGAAACACTGGAGTTCACATGATCAAACCTGAGTGGATGTTTGGGAAGTTCTTTGCTCCAGTGTCATGAAACTGCTGCTAAAACATAAAAATATCCCCCAAAAAAGGAGCGGACATGTTTGTTTTAGACGGAGCTTTTTTTCCAGCACATTTTTGGCATATTTCTCATCATCGCTTCGTCATCGTTTTCCAGGAATTCCCCCAGAAAAGAGAAGTGGGATGTTCATTTTGGGGCAAGTCTTTGGAACTGGTTTGTCACAAAATAAAAGCAGACGTTTAAAGCTGGTGAAGTGACCCTGAAGGTGCGCCTGTGCGGGAGGTTTTGTGTGCGGGACAAGTGCAGCAGGGCGGGGCGTTTCTGTGGGTCTGAGCTCATCATCGAGGCTCCATTATACGACACACAGAAATAAAACCTCTCTTCTCCACGTCATGAACATCTGTGTTTGCTCTGGCTCTCACGGGGAGTTCCTCCTAACGCCGTTGCACAAGAGCGGCTCATAAATCCAAACGTGCTGTTTTTGGCAGTGACGGCTTTTATCAGCGACACAGAGCGCCGTCTGCGCCGAGATAACGGCCTCGACAACGGCCTCGACAACGGCCTCGACAACGGCCTCGACAGCCTCCACTTCATGTTTCTAACCGAACAGGAAACAGAGGAGACAGAGACAAAGTGAACTGAACTTTACTGGAGTCATTACAGTCTGATCAAAGGGTTAAAGGGATACTTTGGGATTTTTGACATTGGGCCTCATTTCCTAGTTATCCAGAGTGTTGTTGATGTCTGGAGATATTTTTTTCTTAAATTCATGCAGTTCTTATATTTGAAGAGTCTAGTGGTGCTAGGCTAGGGCAAGGCTAAAGCATTTCTATGGTATCAGTTAGCCTGCATTAAAAACAGTGTGACCCACTCCACAGTGCACCTGAGGTAAATCACTTATAACACCAGACTAACCATATAAATGTCTGTGTTAATAGAATCATTTAAAATAACTTATATTTGAGCAGCATCAGCTTCGTGGCTGTAAGCTAACGCAGCGGCGGAGTGATCTGCGAGAAAATAGTCCCTCAAAATGCGTTAATTCATGTGATACAAGGTCAGTTATATTTCAAACATTATTCTATTAACACAGACATTTATATGGTTAGTCTGGTGTTATAAGTGATTTACCTCAGGTGCACTGTGGAGTGGGTCAGACTGTTTTTAATGCAGGCTAACTGATACCATAGAAATGCTTTAGCCTTGCCCTAGCCTAGCGCCACTAGACTCTTCAAATATAAGAACTGCATGAATTTAAGAAACAATATCTCCAGACATCAACAACACTCTGGATAACTAGGAAATGAGGCCCAATGTCAAAAATCCTGAAATATCCCATTAAGACCAGATGAGAAATGGTATCTCGACCTGTTTTCAAACCCAGAGGTTCCTCAGTCTGTAACATCTGCTCCACCTGAAGGCAAGTTTATTTGTAGAGCACAATTCATACACAAGGCAATTCAAAGTGCTTCACAATCAATCAATAAAACATCAACATAAAGTGAATCAATGACAGTAAAAGGCAAGAGTGCAGTACTTTGAGTTTTCATATGCTCGGGTAAAAAGAGCTGTTTTCAGCCTGGATTTGAACATTGTCAGAGTTGAGGCCTGTCTCACATCCTCATGAAGACTGTTCCAGATTTGAGCTTTAGCCTCAGCGTGTTTAGTCCTGACTCTGGAACCACCAGGAGACTCCTCCCTGAGATGGTTCATACGGCTCTAACATGTCAGAGATGGACTTTGGTGCTAAACCATGAAGAGACTTGTAACAAGCAGAGCTGTTTTAAATTCTATTCTCTGAGTGACAGGAAGCCAGTGCAGAGACCGGAGCACTGGACTAATGTGGTCGTATTTCCTGGTTCTGGATGTTCTGCAGCTCTAACAGTGAGCAGCCATTACAGTCGTCTAACCTGCTGGAGACAAACGCATGGATGAGTCTCTCTAAGTCTGGTTTTGACACTGACGCTCATTATGGCGCCCCCTGTCTGTGGGGCGAGTGCTTGTCAGGCCAGTAACGTGGGTTGGGTCCAGGATCCTCCAGCCAATCGGATCCTCCGGTCTTCAACTTGACTTTTTTTTGTTCCAAAACCCTCAGGATCTGTTTCAATACGTTTGTTAAGTGGTGACGTCACAGCTCTACTTCCGGGTCCGCAGATGTGCGAGAAACTACAAAAAACTCTTTAATACCACAATCAATATTTCTGAAACTCAACAGAGAGTTACTGAACATACTTATTTATCAGGCCCATTAGCCAAACATGCTGCACCTACTGCTATAAAAGTCATATTTACCAAAATCACTACATCTGGGTTAGCCTAGAAAAATGCTAACGGTGCAGCAGCTACGCTAACCCCGGAAGTAGCGACTTTAGTAAATATGACTTTTTTAGCAGCAGGTGCAGCATTTTTGGCTAATGAGTCTGAGAAATAAGTAGCTTCAGTAACTCTCTGTTGAGTTTCAGAAATATTGATGGATGTTTTAAGAGTTTTTTTCTCGCATATTTTCCGGTCTGCTGGACCCGGAAGCGGAACTCGTGACGTCACACTTAACAAACGTATAAAAGATTCACTCATTTTTGTCTCACTCCCCTTTTTCTTTTACATATTAATTATACTTTTTAACCTCGTTCAGATCCAGCCAGGTTTGACCCAGTGGTGTTGCACGTGCTCAGTGGTTAGTGCTCGTACCTCAGAGCAGAAGGTCCCAGGTTCGATTCCCAGCCCTTTCTGTGGAGTTCTCCCGTGTCTGCATAGGTTTCCCCTCTTCAAACATGTACAATAGGCCTGGATGAATGTAGTGAGTGAGTGGTTGGTGGTGGTGGGAGGGCTGATGGCGCAGATTGGTAGCCTCGCTTCCATCAGTCTACCCCAGTGGGCGGCTGTGGCTGTTAAGTGATGATGTCATCGCTCCACTGCCGGGTCCAACTGAACTTCACTCTGTGCATAACTTCAAATCATAACAGCGCCGCCCGCTTCCTGTTTCGCCAAAATAAAAGCACAGCTCGTCTCATTGATTAGTTCAGCAGGTATTTGCAACATTACAAGAATCATTAAATTCATAACATTTAAGTGTTTTGTCTGTTCATAGTTAGGCAGAAAGAAAGTTGAACTAATGAATAAGATGGTGCTTTTATTTTGGCGTGCTGGATTGAAACAGGAAGTCACTTCTTGGGCGGCGTTGAAGTTCATTCACCATGAAGGATTATTTTAAATATAAAATATATGGAGAGGTATATTATTCTAATCGGTGTAAAACAGTTTTGGGCCTTATATTCATTTTTTCATTTCATTTATTTCAGGCAATGGGCAACAAAATAAAGAATATACAGTATGTAAACAAGATGATCCATTTCTACCTGAAAGGGAAAAGATAACTTATTTAATCCCACCCCCAGTTCCCCATTCAGAGCTTAATACATTCAGCTTCACTGTTACTTTGTTCAAGGATTATTATACAAATGTTATATCATGGTGACGTTTCCACAGGTAACAATAATTATTATTTATTTATTTATTATTTAATTATGTAACAAACTGTATACCAACAATGTAAGGAGAATGAACAATACCAACAATGGTAATGGACAATATACCAACTATATATCTATACTATATCTGTTGAGATTCAGATAAAGTCGCGTTTTTTGCTGTTTGTCTCTGGAAGTCTCAACAGTTTGGACCCGGAAGGAGTTTATTATTGTGAGTGACGTCACACTTAGCAAAGGTATATATAGTAGCTTACCATCGCTGAATATGGAGTGAATGAATAATGACGACAGTGTAGAGCTTTGAGAAACTTGTTAACACAGGCTTGTAAAGTGCAACACAAGTGTAAGCCGTAATTATTATCGTTAACAATGAGGAGACGTTTCCTGCAGAGTAAATGAAGTTTATCCTGTCAGTAAAACCCGGGGCGTGTGAGAGAGCTGGTGTTACATCATCTCTTAAACAGCATTACTCCATCACAGCAACATCTGGATCAGACAAACTCTAGTTTTCTTTTCTGCTCGTGCTAAACAACAAACTGCAGATCTGAAGAGTTGATGTGAAACATTCCCAGAGGAGCAGATGTTTGTCTTCAGATAATTGAAACAACACTGCGGGAAAACGAGGAGAAAAACTGACGGAGCGAGAACAGTAGAAGAGAAGAGCTGAAAACAACAAAGTCACTGAGAATCCCCCTCAGCCAATCCAAAACCTTTCAGAATCTCACTGAGGCCAGACTTTATCAGGACAGTCTAAACAAAACAGAAGGAAGACGCCACATTCAGACACGTTTCTCTCAGGGATTTATCAGGATCTAAATACTGCCTGATTTATGGAGTTTTGAATCCATCCATCCATCTTCTTCCACTTGTCCGTTGCCGGGTCGTGGGGGCAGCTGTTGGAGCTGCACCAGCCCCTATAGCGCCTCCTGCAGGTGGTGGGTCCACAGCAGGACGGCCTCATGGTTCTAACCGGGCCTGTTGGTCTCTCATAAGGGGCTTCTGAACCGCTCTTTGTCTGACCGTCACCTAGGACCTGTTTGCCCTGGGAGACCCTACCAGGGGCACGAAGCCCCCGACAACAGAGCTCCAGGATCATTCAGGCTCAACCCTCCACCACGTTAAGGTGGAGGCTCCAAGATCATTCAGGTCAAACCCTCCACCACGTTAAGGTGGAGGCTCCAGGATCATTCAGGTCAAACCCTCCACCACGTTAAGGTGGAGGCTCCAAGATCATTCAGGTCAAACCCTCCACAACGTTAAGGTGGAGGCTCCAAGATCATTCAGGTCAAACCCTCCACAACGTTAAGGTGGAGGCTCCAGGATCATTCAGGTCAAACCCTCCACAACGTTAAGGTGGAGGCTCCAAGATCATTCAGGTCAAACCCTCCACAACGTTAAGGTGGAGGCTCCAGGATCATTCAGGTCAAACCCTCCACCACGTTAAGGTGGAGGCTCCAAGATCATTCAGGTCAAACCCTCCACCACGTTAAGTGGAGGCTCCAAGATCATTCAGGTCAAACCCTCCACAACGTTAAGGGAGGCTCCAGATCATTCAGGTCAACCCTCCACAACGTTAAGGTGGAGGCTCCAGGATCATTCAGGTCAAACCCTCCACCACGTTAAGGTGGAGGCTCCAGGATCATCAGGTCAAACCTCCACCACGTTAAGGTGGAGGCTCCAAATCATTCAGGTCAAACCCTCCACCACGTTAAGGTGGAGGCTCAGATCATTCAGGTCAAACCCTCCACCACGTTAAGGTGGAGGCTCCAAGATCATTCAGGTCAAACCCTCCACCACGTTAAGGTGGAGGCTCCAGGAGGTTTTGAACCAAATAAAACTATTTTAGTTGAGATTTTGAGCTTGTTTTCTTCGTGACGTCTTTTTTAGTTTAAATATCAGCCCAAACTCTCTCTATACCATGTTTATTCTCTGAGATTTATCCTGAAGTGACTCCAACATGTCTGTGTCTTTCCCTGGTCTTTCCCATGTTTATTCATTCACAAATACTGACATGTTTGGTATCCACGTGTAGCAGGAAAGGCTGTGACCGAGATGATGCTGTAATCCAAATATGGTCATTTCCTTTGTGGGAGACAGCAGCGGCAATAATACTCTGATATCTGCAGTAATAATATTCTGATATCTGCAGTAATAATACTCTGATCTCTGCAGTAATAATACTCTGATATCTGCAGTAATAATACTCTGGACTCTGCAGTAATAATAGTAATAATACTCTGATATCTGCAGTAATAATAGTAATAATACTCTGATATCTGCAGTAATAATACTCTGATATCTGCAGTAATAATACTCTGATATCTGCAGTAATAATACTCTGATCTCTGCAGTAATAATACTCTGATATCTGCAGTAATAATACTCTGATCTCTGCAGTAATAATACTCTGATATCTGCAGTAATAATACTCTGATATCTGCAGTAATAATACTCTGATATCTGCAGTAATAATACTCTGATCTCTGCAGTAATAATACTCTGATCTCTGCAGTAATAATACTCTGATCTCTGCAGTAATAATACTCTGATATCTGCGTATAATACTCTGATATCTGCAGTAATATACTCTGATCTCTGCAGTAATAATACTCTGATATCTGCAGTAATAATACTCTGATCTCTGCAGTAATAATACTCTGATCTCTGCAGTAATAATACTCTGATCTCTGCAGTAATAATACTCTGATATCTGCAGTAATAATACTCTGATCTCTGCAGTAATAATACTCTGATCTCTGCAGTAATAATACTCTGATATCTGCGTATTTTTTTATACTCTGATATCTGCAGTAATAATATCTGATCTCTGCAGTAATAATACTCTGATATCTGCAGTAATAATACTCTGATCTCTGCAGTAATAATACTCTGATTCTGCAGTAATATACTCTGATCTCTGCAGTAATAATACTCTGATATCTGCAGTAATAATACTCTGATCTCTGCAGTAATAATACTCTGATCTCTGCAGTAATAATACTCTGATCTCTGCAGTAATAATACTCTGATATCTGCAGTAATAATACTCTGATCTCTGCAGTAATAATACTCTGATTCTGCAGTAATAATACTCTGATCTCTGCAGTAATAATACCTATCTCTGCAGTAATAATCTTATTCTGCAGTAATAATACTCTGATCTCTGCATAATAATACTCTGATCTCTGCAGTAATAATACTCTGATCTCTGCAGTAATAATACTCTGATCTCTGCAGTAAATCCTATTTATATAATCTCTGATATCTGCAGTAATAATACTCTGATCTCTGCAGTAATAATACTCTGATCTCTGCAGTAATAATACTCTGATATCTGCAGTAATAATACTCTGATCTCTGCAGTAATAATACTCTGATATCTGCAGTAATAATACTCTGATCTCTGCAGTAATATATAATAATACTCTGATATCTGCAGTAATAATAGTAATAATACTCTGATATTGCAGTAATAATACTCTGATATCTGCAGTAATAATACTCTGATCTCTGCAGTAATAATACTCTGATCTCTGTGGTGTAAAAGCAGCCGGGGCAGTTCCACCTGTGGCAGCGGTTTTTTTCCCACACGACAAACAAAACGCTCGGTCGTGTCGGGACTCGCTCGGATCCGGTTTCGCGCCGCGCCCTTCTCTCCGTGGGACGGCGCCGCGACTTTAACAAACACCTGCTTTTTCGGTTTTGTCTCGGACTTTGGACCAGAGGCGGGAAATATAACGTGTACTAGATCATCGGGAAATCGCTGTTTGGATGATGGGGAGAAATGTGGAGAAACTGGATGAAATTGGGGGAAATGAGGTCCTCTTGTATCTGTTTTTTGTGTAAATGTAGATGTTTGCTTCTTGGTTCTTTCAGGCGTTTCTGACACACACGGCGAGATGATGAACAACGTGGCCGACTGGATGGTCCAGAACAGGGACAAGATCGAGAAGGGCGTGGAGATCATGGGCCAGGCGTCCGAGGTGCTGGCGGCCACCGTGGGCCAGTTACACCCGGTCCTGGAGGCCGTGTTCGTGGCCTCGTCCGAGATCTTCTCCAACCCCGACGGGAAGGAGGCGCGCTTCCTCACGCAGCAGCTCGAGCAGGTGCCAGGTCCTTTTCATTTCCATTTCACATTTGGTTAAAAGAAAACACTTTATAGATCTAGAGCTGAGCGATAAATCGTCTTTAAGATCATAACTGCTGTTTGGAAGATCTGCAAATTTACAATATCCAGTTTATCTCCAATGTCAAGGAAAGTGGGGGAAACTGTGGTGCTTCACGGCTAGAAGGTCCCAGGTTCAATTCCCACCTGGACGGGGCCTTTCTGTGTGGAGTTTACATGTTAAAGCAGAACTGAGTAACTCGTTTACCTTAATAAATCCTTTCCGTAGTCCCTCTGGGGGTAATACAAGTGTTAATGGGATGATTGGGGGTCTTTCATCGCCCCCTGGTGTCTCTGGCCAGAAAACCACAAATGCAACTTTCCTGCCACCGGACCGGAGTCACCAATACACACTAATGGAATCAAGAAGAAGAAGCTAACAGGCTAACTGCGGGCTAGCGCCACTTAAACAGTATTTACAGCCAAGTTTGATTGAAAAAATGATCTCCATTGTGTAATTGGATGAACAATATCCCTCTGTCCCTTTGTCTTTTCTGTCAGCGTATAGTATTTACTCTCACGGACAATTAATGAGTAAAAAACACAACATGCTACGACACCTGCAGTGGCGCTTATGGCCTCTAGGGGCATGAGTTACTTAGTACTGCTTTAAGGTTAAGTTCTCCACACAGAAAGGCCTCGTCTAGGTGGTAATTATTATTACGGTCCCTGTCAAATAAATTAATAAATAACATGCATTGTCCCAACTGAATAAACCATGAGAGGATGGAGAAAAAACTGGAAAAAAAAAGTGGAACATTAAGAAAAAAACTAAAGGGGAGTAAAAAAAAGGTGTTGTTTCTTCCCTTTTGTAGTTTGTTTCTGGACAATTATCTTTTTGAGTGAAAAAACAATGTAATTGTAGATGTTTCCAGCACATTTTCACATATTTCTAATGGTTTGTGAGTTTGTTTGAGATCTCCATTTGAGTAGTTTAATATTACAAATACTCAAAGGAGCAAAATACAGACACAACCAAAGTTCTGCCTCCACTGAGCTGCTGGTGGTTTCTGCAGCTCTTACAGATCTCTGTCAGGGAGAGTGAAGGTCACAGGATGATGTTCTCCTATTGGACAGAGTAGCTCGATGACGTCGTCTTCTTGTCAAACTGATCTGGGACTTTCCATTGCAACACAAACACAGCACTTATTAACAGACCTCACTCAAATCCAGGCCATAAACTGAAGCAATAGGTACTTTCCTGAAACGCTTTGTAAAAATATTGCTTCATCATTGTTGGTGAGAAAGTCCCCAAAAATATTGAGATGTTCATCTTTATCACCATCGTCCAGCCCTTAAACTGAGAGGATGTCACTTTTATGAATAAGAAAGAGTATAGGTCCAAGGACTGAGCCTTGGGGGAAACCACAGACCCATATCACAGTTGTTTTTATTCTGTATGATTGATCCCAGGTCAACACTAAGCTGGAGGGCATCCAGAACGAGATCGACCAGATCGCGCTGGAGATGCAGAAGACCTCCATGAACAAGCAGAACTTCGACCGCGAGGCGCAGATGCTCAGCCAGTACGAGAAGTTCCAGGACTTTGTGAACGCCAAGCCCAAGTTCAAGGAGAAGAAGATGCAGAAGTTCGTCTCCCACTTCGAGAGCACGGACGGCGACCTGAACCTGGACGCCCTGTACAACGCGGTGACGGGCGAGAACACGGCGGGCGACCCCATGCTGGAGACCGTGGTCACCATCCAGCGGAGGAACAGGCGGGCCGTGGAGGACTTCTGCGCCCGCCTCAAGAAGCTGTTCGTGGTGGGCATCATCGCCGTCATGGGCCACGCGGCGCTCACGGAGAAGACGGTCGGAGAGGAGACGGTGCAGAAGTGGCATCAGCGCATGGAGGACGTGGAGACTCGGATGAAGGTCAGGACTCAGGGTTTGTTTGTGTCGTTACAACAAAATGTCTCCTCTGCATTCGACCTTCGATGCCGCTGGGGCGACGCGTGAGGAGCAGGACTAGAGCCGTGACGTTTTGAGCAGCTCTTTAAGGTGAACGGTTTGATTCGGACTCAGTCGTGAAAAGAGCCGGATCTTTTTTCCCCAGACATTTAGTTCTACAATTATACAGGCCAACGTTAGCTCCTATTTAAAGGAACAGGCCAGTGTTCTCCAGACTGAGATCTGTTCTTACCTGAGCTTAGACGAGTTGATACGTACCTGTGTGGTCTTTACGCGTGCGCTCAGTCACGCAACAAGACCAATGATGTTGTTAGCATTTAGCCTCTCCCAGCATATTCCTATAGCTCCAAACGGGGTGAAGTTAGAAGCGACTGAGCTCTTTCACGGGCACAAAGACCAGACAGGTACGTATCAACTAAGCTCAGGTAAGAACAGATCTCAGTCTGGAAAACACTGGCCTGTTCCTTTAAATGTACCTTCTAACTGGAACTCACGTTAGTTTTGAGGGGTGCAGAGTCATGTAGGACCTGCAGCGCTATAGTTTACAAGATAAAACTAAAGGCCTTTGAACACTGGAGTGTGTGTTACACTGTGTGAGTGTGTGTTACGGCACTTCGAAGGCTTTTCTCAAACTGTTTGCCACTTTAAACATGTGATTGATCCTTTTATCATGAATAAAATAAGACAGGTAGGTCATTGTTGCAGTGAGAGGGAAAATGTGGCTCAAAGTGTGTTGGCCACAGAGTTTCAGGATCCTGCTTCAGTCTGAGCAGGATCCTGACGATAGTTTCTCTTCCTCAGCTGCTCCTCTCGTCCCTTAAACAAGGTTTACTGCAGTGTCTTTGTGCGTCAGGCGTCAGAGACTCCACTGTCACTGCAGAAGTGCAAACAACATGTGTTTCCCTCGCAGCGTCTGGATTCAGCAGATCCTAATCTTCATCTCACCATTCACCGTTTGTCTCTGGTTTGACTCAGGCGACTCGTCTATTCTCCTGAACACGGTGCACACCTGCCTGTATGTTATAAAATGTATGTCCTGGATTGTTCTATTTGTGCTGTGTTGTTATTATATCACGAAAACAAAAGCGTGTCAGTCTAGGCTGAGCGATATGACGATATTAGAGCGTCTTACGATCTCCAGAGTGACGCAATGTGGGATGCTAATGCTAACGCTAATGCGAGCATTTGACAGCGAGCCGCTCCTCTACAGTCACATACACGACCAGGCTCCTCAATCTGGAGCTTTTAAACCCAGCGTCTCTATTTCAGAGGTATTTATGTCAGTGTCTTTCCCCCGTAACGCCGCTGCTCTGCTCAGCGTGTGTTTATTTATTTACCTGGCGACACATGTGTGAAGAAGCGAGTGTGTCCTTCGTCCTTACAGTTCTGTCAGGCGCCGCATCCTTCTCATCTGTTTACTTTAAATCCTGTGTTCACAAATGCAACGTTTATCCAGGTCTTTGAAAATATAAGACTTGTCCAACTTTGGTGAATTACTTGGTCAAGTAATAACTTATGTAACTATCTGCTTCCTGTTTGCCTTTTACACAATGAAAGACACAGTATGTTATGGCTTTAGAAAGACTCTTATTGTGAAAGGGTCAGACAGCAACAGACACGAACAACAAGCCTTTACCAAACTTAGTGTTACTATTTTACTTTTATTGTCTGGAGTTTATTGTGTTTTTTAATGTATAGAGTTAGTTTGCTGTAGTTCTAAGTCTATTTTTCTGTGTTGATTTATTTATTTTATTTTATTTATTTATTTATTAGTTTTGCACATAATAGCAAACAATCCATTATAACATTAAGATATAATAATAAAAGTGCAGGAAGAGGCAGAAAACCACCTATCAATAGAAATAAAATTGAGTATACATTTTTTTTAAATCAACAACATTTTTAAAAACAACAAAAATACGTTAGTTATGATAAAATACCACAAACACTAAAATAATTCACAAATCATTTACATTCAATCAAAGAAACTTTTAATATATTTTTAAAGGACATTAATGATGTGCCTTTTGCAAGATGGGAAAATTTACTCCACAACTTACAGCCTCTGTATCTCATACAAAACTGTGCTCTTGCAAATGGAAATCTTTACTTTGATGTGTGTTGTAATGATGGAGCTCAGTGTTGGCTTTAAAGTAAGACCTAAAGTGCTCTGGTGTGACTGTTTGATTAAACTGAATTCTGTACATAAATATACACATTTGATAAACATTTAAACTATAAATATTAAAGAGGGGTATTATGCTTTTTCAGTCACATAGCACCAGTCTATAGCATACTACAATGATGACGTAACCTTCTGTTGCTCTGTATATGCAGTAAATTAAAATAACTGCCTTAAATAAAATTGCTCTCTCAAAATGGCTGTACTGAACGTCTTGAAATAGGCCTCTGTCTCTTTAAGAAGCTTTCCGACACGCCCCCTTCAGCACACTGCTGTGGCATCTAAACAACACTACTGTGCGGGGAGGGGGCTCTGCTGAGCTGAGGAGCAGTGGTTGGTGGCTTGGCTGGTGACGAAAGGTCCAGAGGCGTCTCCAGGAGGTGGGGCGTTCCTAGGAGGACTGAGGCATAGCTACACCTAAAATGGCTGCCGTCTAAGTTTTTACTGATTACTCAAAAATATGTGAATGAGCCAAGGCAACACTCCAGGCATGTGTTTAATGAGGGAATGACATAATAACGTGATATAAAGCTTGAAAAAGTCCATTTTACATAATACCCCCCTTTAACAATATTAAGTTTGACAAATACATTTGCAGATGGTGTTCGCTGCGTAGAATATGTTGCAATCCTAACAAAACGCTTTTGCAGAAGTAACATTTTCTTTAGGGTAGATGTAAAAGTGCTCCCCCACACTGCATTACAATATGACAAGGATAGATTAGACTATAACACAGAGTGAGCAAACACTTAGAGTTAACCTGATGACTTACTTTTCTTATGATACCCAGTGATTTGTTCACTTTTTTAGTTACCCAGTCAACATGCGCTTTCCAACTCAAATTCTCATCTATAATGACGCCCAAAAATTTGGTGGATGAGACTTTATTTAATTCAACAGAAGCAATTAAAAGTTTGGACCTACTGGTATCGATAGGGATTGATTTTTTACCACAAAAAATAATATAATTAGATTTTTTGATATTCAGAGATAATTTGTTCAACTTAAACCATTTGTCATAAGCAGATAATCCAATGTTGGCTTTTTTATGAGTGTATTGAAATCTGAATGAGATATAACTAGAGTGGTATCATCTGCAAACATTATTGGAGTAAGTTCTTCAGATACTTCACTTAGATCATAAATATAAATTAAAAATAATAATGGCCCTAAAATGGATCCCTGGGGGACGACTCCACAATGTATACTTGCCCTATCTGAATTGCAACCGTTAATACACACACACTGAGACCTATTATTAAGGTAATCCTGCAACCATTATCACAAAGTTGAATAAATTAGTTTATTCATTCAATCTTTTTCTTCTTCAGTGTAATTTAAGTTATTTTAGTTACTATAAAAAAAATGGTGATAAAATCAAAATCGGGAGTTTATATATTCTATTTTTGTCATAATTTCCACCCCCATGTCACTCTCATGGCGATGCTTCTACGATACAGTTTTCCAGTTGTTTTGCACCTGCATTAGTCTGCACACGTCACATGAAATGGGTTTATACTGTAGATGCTCCACAATCATTCATTCCCCTGTGTTTCTTTGCGCCCCCTTCAGGCCGCGGTGGAGGACTGCACGCAGAACTTCGCGGTGCAGGCCAAGCAGGACCTGGAGCTGTACGTGCAGGAGAAACCGGGCCCGGCCGACATGGACTTCACCAAAGCCCTGCTGGACTCGCTGGTGCGTAAGTTCGACTGGGTGTGCTGGTCCATCCGCGTCTTCAACAACCGCGAGCGCATCTTCTTCTTCAACTGGCTGGCGGGGAAGAAGTGCCACGGCAGCGGCGGAGACAACTGGTTCGACCTGCTGACCCAGGCCAACGTGAAGGTGGTGGTGTCGTTCTCCGTGGAGCCGCGGCCCATCGACAAGGCGCAGATCGCGGAGCAGATCGAGCGGCTGAAGGGGAAGGGGAACATGATGCAGCTGGCCCTGTCGCTGAGGCGGGACTTCCCCTCGTGCCTGGTCCACGCCGTCAGCCACTACAAGGAGGTGGTGGAGACCAACAGCTTCCAGCCCGAGTGCTACTACTACGGCAAACACAAGAAGTCGTATGTGTGCGTGCACCCGGAGTAGGACTCTGGAAGCAGATAAATGTTTGCTCTGTGGGACGGACTGGGGCTTCGTGTGTTTTCTTCATGTGCTGTAGTTATGGCTGAACGCTGCTGCGGGAGAGGGAGCTCTGTCCTTATGTTCTGCTCTGAAGCCGGGCTCACACTGTGTGATTTTAGAGACGATTTTGGACAAACTAAATGAATCATCAACTCAACTTACGCTGGAGGGGGCTATGAGGAAATGGCCTATGAGGCGCCGCGCCAAGTCCGACTATATTTAAATATTTCTTTCTCTCTATCGTATTCGTAGTGATGGGATTTTCGGCTCTTTTTGGTGAGCCAGATCATTTGGATCGGCTTACTAAAAAGAGCCGGCTCTTTTGGCTCCAAAATGGCAACATATACACTTTAAATTTCAGACAAAATTAGCAGAAATGTTCATTCATGGCTCGTTAAATGAGCCTTTTGAGCTCCCTGCACAAAACAACAACTATAATCAAGAAAGAAATGCATTGCTATTATATGGCTTATATTAATCTGTGTCCACACTTTTAAAGCTGGTATTAGTTTCACACACGTACTTTTTTATTTACTGTTAACATCCTTAGTGTTTCTCCCCAGTCCCTCAGCTGCCTGTAGCTCCGCCCCTGTTCCTGCTCCGTAGCTGCTGCAGCCTCACACTGAGAGAGGGATTCAGACTCCAGACATCACTGAAGTCCAAACTTTAGCAGGACTTCTCTTGTACTGCTTTTGTTGCTGTTTTAATGAGCTCGTACACATGAGGAAAAGGCCAAACAAAAGGCGACGTATCGCCGCCCCGCGCGTGTGATGCATCGTTTACTTTTCACTCCACAACCCAGCGTAACTCTATCTAACCATAAAACCAACATATGAGTCGGATTGTTCTCAAATAAAAAATGACTTAAAGCTAGAGATGCGCTGATTACATTCATGGATGAGTAAACGTTTGTAGAGTTCTTCATTTTGTGTAAACAGCAGGTTCGTTCTTTGCACACGGGCTAAGGCTGCAACACCTCTCTCTCTCTCTCTCTCTCTCTCTCTCTCTCTCTCTCTCTCTCTCTCTCTCTCTCTCTCTCTCTCTCTCTTTTCTCTCTGAGGTGAGTGTAGCGCACACCGGTGCAAGTGGAGTTTGATAAACATGTAAACTTAAAAAAAAAAAACAGCTCACGGGTGAGACTCGGCTCTCATCGTTCACTTAAAAGAGCCGGCTCTTTGTACCGACTCGTTTGCGACCGACCCATCAGCACCCCGTCCTTCCGGCGCCTCCCCGTCCTTCCGGCGCCCCCCCGTCCTCCCCCGTCCTTCCGGCGCCCCCCTGTCCTTCCGGCGCCCCCCCGTCCTTCCGGCGCCCCCCGTCCTTCCGGCGCCCCCCCCGTCCTTCCGGCGCCCCCCCGTCCTTCCGGCGCCCCCCGTCCTTCCGGCGCCCCCCGTCCTCCGGCGCCCCGTCCCCGGCGCCCCCGTCCTTCCGGCGCCCCCCGTCCTTCCGGCGCCCCCCCCGTCCTTCCGGCGCCCCCCCCCGTCCTTCCGGCGCCCCCGTCCTTCCGGCGCCCCCCGTCCTTCCGGCGCCCCCGTCCTTCCGGCGCCCCCCGTCCTTCCGGCGCCCCTAGTCAAGGCATATATTGCATATGCTTTTTGCGCCACTGCCCACGACTCACCTGTACGAGTGGAATGACCCACTGCAAAAAAATAAATCTTATCTTAGACAAAACTGACTTAAAAGTGCTGGAATTATCGGAGTTTGTTCTGATTTTGAGAAGGTTTGGACTATTGACTATTGGCCAATGGAACTGGACAGATTTTTTCTTGTCTTTGACTTTTTTGTCCCGTTTCAAGTTTTTTTTTCTTATTTTAAGCAAATCTTATTTCAAGACAAGTCCAAACCTACTCAGAATCAGCAATAAAAGTCTCATTTCATGAGACTTTTGTTCATTGTTCTAAGATAAGATGGCGTTTTTTGCTGTGCCCAGCGGCGTTACTATGGATACCAGCTCGGTCTATCACTAATGGCTGATGTATACATTTTTTTGTCTTATAAGATTGATGGTAAAATCGTGCTCTGCTCTCGTCTCCACAGTGCGATGGTTCAAAGGGACAATCGTAGCTATGACCAAAGTTGTTTATTTCCACTGACAAGTGCAGGGAAAGTCCTGTAAGAGGCAGAGTCAGACCTGCTCTGTTTGCTTTGACTCTGGCGGTGTTGATGAGACTCTGACAGAGATCGTCTCTGCAGCGAGAGGAGGCTCACTCTGAGACTGCCCCTAAAATGTATTTTAAATCTTTGTTTCTGAATCACTGTACGAGCTAAGACCGAAGATTTTCCCTAAAATCACACAGTGTGCTCTAGGGCAGGGGTTCCCAAATTTTTTGGCTGGGACCCCAAAAATTGACACATATACATCTCGGGACCCCCATTGCATAAAATTATTGCCTCTTATGCTACTTTAGGCCAGAAAAACATCAAGTTAATAAGTATTCAAAACTGTTTATTTTGAATAATAATGGCTTTTACCAATTATAGGCACTCAAAAATATGTTAAAAACAGTAGCATTTTTCTTTTTGTTTCATCTTGAAATCATCTGGGGACCCCCACCCTAGGCCTCGCGACCCCCTGAGGGGTCCCGACCCCCACTTTGGGAACCACTGCTCTAGGGCATGAACGACTACTGATTTTTAAAAGTCGACTTTATAGTGAAGAAAGTCGACGTTGAGTCGACTAGTCGTGTGATGACGTCATCATATAAGAGCGGAGGGATAACGCCTAATTAACAGAGTACAATATGTCCAAATCCGTAATGTAGGCTCACATGTAAGCAGGTTTTACAGTGTATTTTCTGAGTTAATATACAATATAGTGGCTTATTATCATTTCCTAGGTTTTAACTTAATTTTTAGGCAATGCTCAGTGTTTACCTGCGCCTCCAGACACAAACAGATCCCCTCTCTCCTCCTCCATTTGTCTCGCTCTCCTCCTGGCCTCATCTGGCCTCTCATCTTCCTTGTAAATCCAAGGTCTGAAGTAAACAAGCTTTCGGTCCCAGAGTGTTAGATCGTAGTTGATTCCACGTGAATAAGTCCGTGAGAGAAAGGTTTGCGTGTGCGCGTAGGGCTGCGGTGCTGACGGTGGAGACTGTCCCGATTTCAGCTGAGCGCAAAAGATTACGCGGGTGAAACTCTACGTAGAGCACTAAAAAGTGAACGCTAACCGGTAAAAACAACTAGCCGCTGGTCTGCTATGGTGTAACACTGTTTATTGTCCGCCTTGACATTAACGTTGAAATTAGGCAGAGAGAGGGAGGGAGGGAGAAAGAGATAAACACATGACTAGTCGACTCTCTAAAATGAGGTCGACTCTTGCCGCAAAAGTCGACGAGTCTGTTCATGCCCTAGTGTGTACCCGACTGAACACCTAAACAATCACTGAATAACTCTGTCCAGGTGAACTTCAGCAACAAATGACAAGTAGCCGCTTAAATTCGAGCCAATAGGACCAACTCTTTTGATGACGTTTGTGTCTGCAGTGATCTGTTCAGAGAGACGTCATCAGCGTGTTTAGTCCTCGCTCTCCTCTCTGCTCTGTCCCGGTGCAGCTGTGTTTCACTACGCTCTGTTTTTAGTTTGTAGTGAGCAGCTAATCGCGGCTCGCAGCCACTGAGACGCACGGAGAGGCTGGAACAATAATAAATCTGTGCCAAAATCGTGTCTAAAATCACAGTGTGAGCCCGGCTTAAAGGAGTTTGTCTAACGTGAGATCTGAGGAGGGAAATATATCGTCTACAAAATCAATTTATAATATCGAGTTTATCTCCATTGTCAAGAAATGTGGAATAATTGATAGGAGAAAAATATGTGGACAAAATATGTACAGTATATTGTGGGAAATTGGTGAAAAAGTGGGGGAAGGGTTTTCTTTCTGTTCTATTGAAAATATCGCTTCATCATCCTTTTCTATATATTTTTTTAATGATTTTTTTTAATAGAGATTTTTGTCTAATTCTGTCCTGTGTCTGCGTGAACACACACATGTGCAGACGTCACTTTAGGGCCGTTTCCATCATCTCCAGTCTCCTCACAGCTGCTCTAAAGGCTCCTCCAGGTCTTGGACTGAAACGCCCCGTGTTTAAAGCCACACTGCGGAACATTCCAGGTCACATGTTTTAAACGCCCAGAGTCGACACCTTTGTGTTCAGGTAAATATCCATTTTCCAGACGCTCCGTGGACGGATTCACGAGTTCCACCTGTTCAGAGCGTTTCAATAAAACTGTTCAGAGAAGATGTTTTTACCCAACAGGAAAAGCGCTAACGTTAAGCTAACGTCGCCGCAGCTCAAACCGTGAAAACACCAGACGCAACAATGCAAGTTAACAGGCTGTATGTAAATGACACGAGACTTCCAAGTGGATCCTGAGTCGGTGCTTCCGTATCCTGTCTCCGTTTTTGTCTAAAAAAATCAATAGTTGAAGGAAACATCTCTGACAGTGAGATCCTGATCTGAAGTGACCCGTGTTACAAACATTATGTTGGATGAAAATTCTTGAGGAAACATTTGTGTTTTTGAGGACTTTGTATCTCAGAGCTAAAAAACACCACCACAAAATGAAACGTCTAAAAAGTATTTACACTAAAGACAGGCGGATTATTCATTTAAAATCTTGTAGCTGTTTTCAATTGGTGTTAGCCGTTAGCTTGAAGACACAAACACTCACTGTGATGAGCAGTTAGCCGTTAGCTTGAAGACACAAACACTCACTGTGATGAGCAGTTAGCCGTTAGCTTGAAGACATAAACACTCACTGTGATGAGCAGTTAGCCGTTAGCTTGAAGACATAAACACTCACTGTGATGAGCAGTTAGCCGTTAGCTTGAAGACATAAACACTCACTGTGATGAGCAGGACGTTTCCTCCAGTGAATGTTTTGCTCCTGACGTGATGTTTTGAACCTGATGCTGTGACTCCACCAGTAACTCATCGTCTGCCATGGAATCTTCAGCTATTTATGTTTTAGACAAAACCTCACAGGGAAATAACAGAGACAGGAAACGCAAACGACTACTTAGAATCCACCTGGAAGTCACGTGACGCTTGCGTGCGTACAGCCTATTATGATCTAATTATTACCTAAATCCTCATTCTTCGCCAGATTCCACATTCTCCGCGTTCGCCCCGACCTCCGCAGTTAATATGTTGCTATTTTAACATTTTCACATCGTCCTCTTCGCTCCGAGGCGCCTCCGTCACCGATCGCTGCTCCGTTCCTCCCCGACAAAAATACGAATCACAGAAACAATCACACGAGCCCATGAAGCTTCTGTTGCTCTCATTCAGGCCACTGTTTTCTGCCCCTCTGTCCCTGAGGGTGAAAGAGGACAGGATGTTAGCATCATGTCGCTATTGCTGGGTTTCAATGACATCACAGCGTTCTAAAGACCAATACTATTATATGGAGGAAAAATGGTCTTGTACAGAGAGATCTTGGACCCAGTGACTGATACTAATGATCATTGTTGTAATTCATACATGTTCTTTTTAGATACGACTTGTGAAAGTGTAATGCAGTTAATAGGAAAAACTGGCTCCGCCCCACTGTGACATCATGCTGTTAATACGTTTGTTAAGTGTGACGTCACGACTTCCGCTTCCGAGTCCTGGCAGACGGGCAAATATGCGAGAAAAAAACATAAAAACAGCCATCAATATTTCTGAAACTCAACAGAGAGTTACTGAAGCTACTTATTTCTCAGACTCATTAGCCAAAAATGCTGCACCTACTGCTAAAAAGTCATATTCACCCCGGTTAGCGTAGCTGCTGCACCGTTAGCATTTTTCTCGGCTAACCCGGATGTAGCGGTTTTGGTAAATATGACTTTTATAGCAGTAGGTGCAGCATGTTTGGCTAATGGGCCTGATAAATAAGTATGTTCAGTAACTCTCCGTTGAGTTTCAGAAATATTGATTGTGGTATTAAAGAGTTTTTTGTAGTTTCTTGCACATCTGCGGACCCGGAAGTAAAGCTGTGACGTCACCACTTAACAAACGTATCGGAAAAACTGGCTCCTCCCCCACTGTGACATCATCACATTCTAGAACCTGCGACCCAGCAATAGCTACATCCCGTGCACAGAGCCATTAGAGTTTACCCTCTTACTCCCACTTTAACCAAGTTCATTTTTTTCAGTTCGGCTTTACCCAAATCAAAAGCTCCTTGGCCAGTGTAACCAGCGTTTTGTCATCGCTCTTTCTTCTGCCGCCTTGTTTCTGTCGCTTTCCTGACACTTTTTTGCTGTATTTTCATCCTCGTTTCCGTTGCCATTTTGGGTAAAGCCAAACGAGAAAATGCACTCGGTTCAGGCGTTGCTTCTGACTCTTTGTCGTTCTGTACCATCACATATCAAACATGTTTATGAAATATCAGATACTTGTATGAAATATAAAATATGTTTATTAAATATATCCACCCTGAGCCTGACTGTGTGTGATGTTTGTTAACCCTTGTGTAAACTGAAGTCTCTTGAACAAACTGGGAGCGGCTCTTCTCTCTCTGTAAACTGAGTCTCTGTAAGAGTGAGCGAGGGATCAGCGCGTGAGGTCAGAGTCTGATCCCTGTGGTTCATGAGTGAGATTTCCCCATCGAGGCCGCGCTGGTTTAAGAGTTTACGGTAAATGAAAGTGGACCTGAACGATGCTCTGCTTTATCTCTATCAACAAGAGCCATCAAACAGAACATGTGCCACTTCCTTTAGTGCAGCTCCTCTGCAGTCTAATACAAATGTATTTATAGAGAGCACTTTAAAACAACAAAGAGCTCAACACAGCAGGGAAATTACATTATAGACAGAAGAGCAATACAAATACAGAACATCAAGGACCAATGACGGTGAAAGAGAGTCCGCCTCTTTGTTTCAGGAGGATATAGTGATGGGATACGGCTCTTTTTAGTTTAAACCGGATCATGTGAATCGCCTGCAATTTAAAGGTGCATTGTTTATTTTATTTATTAGTTTATTTGAACAGGGACAATGCACATTAATTAAAGAGGGGGTATTATGCTTTTTTCAATCACATAGCACCAGTCTATAGCATACTACAATGATGACGTAACCTTCTGTTGGTCTGTATATGCAGTAAATTAAAATAACTGCCTTGAATAAAATTGCTCTCTCAAAATGGCTGTACTGAACGTCTTGAAATAGGCCTCTGTCTCTTTAAGAAGCTTTCCGACACGCCCCCTTCAGCACACTGCTGTGGCATCTAAACAACACTACTGTGCGGGGAGGGGGCTCTGCTGAGCTGAGGAGCAGTGGTTGGTGGCTTGGCTGGTGACAGTGACGGACTGGCCATTGGGCAATGTGGGCAAATGCCACTGCGGCCGCCTGGTCTCATCACCTGTTGTGGCCGCATCACAAACAAATAAATAGGCTAAATAAAGCGAGGAAGCGGCCGCCTATTGGCGCAATGGCTGCAAGCGGCAGCACGCTCGCCGCTCATCACAACTTGTGGCGCACAACCATATAAAAAGGCTAAATAAATAAATAAAGCGGAGATGCGGCCGCCTTTTGGCGGATTGGCCGCCCGCAACCGGCAGACAAATGTGGCCTCTCTGCTAAAATTGCCAGGGCCTCTTTTTGGTGCCAGTCCGCCACTGGCTGGTGACGAAAGGTCCAGAGGCGTCTCCAGGAGGTGGGGGCGTTCCTAGGAGGACTGAGGCATAGCTACACCTAAAATGGCTGCCGTCTAAGTTTTTACTGATTACTCAAAAATATGTGAATGAGCCAAGGCAACACTCCAGGCATGTGTTTAATGAGGGAATGACATAATAACATGATATAAAGCTTGAAAAAGTCCATTTTACATAATACCCCCTCTTTAACATCACTGTAAATGTGCCAGTTTTAGCTCCAAAGCTAATTTTCAACTGTAGTCCCTGGGCCAACAATACACAACAATAACAACAACAATCATTATTAACCTCATAACTATGATCTCACACACAACCTGTGTTAACAATCGGCACAAACACCACACCAGAGACAATTACACACAGGCAGAATTACAACGGCAGCACAAAAGCAGCAAGAATAAAATACATTAACACTGATGTGCACAAGTTTGATTCTCAAGTAACCAGGATTTTAACTTATTTTGAAAGGCCTTAATGTACCAACATTGTGTATGTGAGGGGATAGAGTTCCAGAGCTGCTCTCACTGAAAAGGCCGACTGGCTGAAGGCACTTTTCCTCAGGGACTAACGGGTTATTTGAAGTGGCGGATCTAGTTTGTCTCCTGCTCAGACTTATAAGATTAGAAATTGGTGAAGGAGCCAAACCATGTAAAATCTTAAAACCAGATCAGCATCATGAAATTTGACAAAGTTTTCCCAGTTCAGCAGGTTTTATTTGTCCAGTATACTGCAGTGGTGATGACGAAAAGGTTTCAAGTCCCGGACTTTGAGAGCGGCTTATAGACAGAGTCGATTAGTTTCAGCGTCGTCTGATTAGCGAGATTTAGTTTAACGGTCTAATGACTTTTTTGACCTGCTTTTTAAATGTAAATTGTGATTCCCAGGTATTTCTGTTCCCACACTGATGAAGAGACACAGTGACTCTATGATTTAGATGCAAATACCACAGGCCTCAAACAGAAACACATGTGTCATATTTAACAAAGGTCTGACCTGTTTTAGGGATCGAAACGTAACTTCATGCTGAGTCAAACAAAGCTGGATTCTCCTGTTTCCCGCCGTCCTCTCGCATTAGTTTAATCCTGTGAATTTCCCACATTGTTACAACAGGGCAAACAGGTCCTCGGTGACGGGTCAGACGCCCCTTATGAGAGACCAACAGGCCCGGTTAGACCTGTGAGGCCGTCCTTCTGTGGAGCCACCACCTGCAGGGGGCGCCATAGGGCTGGTGCAGTGTGATTTGGCTGACCCAGATGCGGAGGAGTGGAAGAAAGTGGATAACAAATGATAAAACTCACTCCTCTGCCTCTGAACTGAACTCTATCACTCGCCTCATGAAGCGCCCCCTGCAGGAGCCTGAGTGTCATGAGGTTGCGTAGACATCAAGTCTCCCGTTTTGTCCTGGAAACTGCCGTATTGTGGCCTGTCTTGGAGCTTGGTCGGGCTGGTGGGACTGGTGGGCGTTTTCTCTCAGGCTCTGGTTCGGTCGACCCGAGGCGGCGCTTTGGGGTCCGTGTGAATCCAACCACAGTAGTTTGGGCCGGACTAAACTGCTGAAACAGGAGTCAACTCCGACCTCGAGCCTGATGGAGCCCTATCCACCTTATTCCTACGCCCCATGAGCCTTTGCGTGAAAGATGTGGGGGATTTCCGGTATGACCGGGGCCGCTGTTTGTTTGCATGGAGACCGTTCGCTCGAATCCACTTTTAATGAGGTTTAGAGGTGTAGACTATGTGGAAACACGAGCTGTCACAGCCGAGACGAAACTACGAGCCGTGATTAGCTGCTCACAATAAACTTATGACTGAAAATCGCTCCGTCGAAGAATATTCTGACACGTGGACGTGTTGGCCAAGTTGTCTCTAATTAACTTCTGTGGATATCTTCTAATTCTGTGATCTTTCACAAAGACTTTGCTCAGATGTGCTACTTTAGGCTTAGAGAATGGATTGTCAGCATAAAAACAGTCTTTTTGTTTCTTGTTTGGTCAAATATCCGTGGAGATCTTCACATGTTCAGATTAAACTGAGGAAAGTCTGTTTACGATGCCTCATTACATACGCCGCTTCACGTATAAAAAGGCCATGTCTGTAGTTTAATTAGGTCAAAGGTTTTGCACAAAAAACGACCAGAAAAAAGTGTGAATGCTCTTTGCATAACTAAGTATTTAAAATGCAATGTATTCAGACCCAGTTCAGCTTGTGTGGCCTCACGGGGCTCGGTTCATATCACTCATACAGTGTGAGCAGGTCAGTCAGTCGTGTGTTACCAGTGTTTATTTACCTCCGTGAACTAAGGCTTTCTTCGTACATGTATGTGAGTCAGTAGCATCTAGCATGTTCAAAATCGCCCCAAACATGTCAGTGTCAGGCCAGTGTTAGCATGTCCCAAACACTGCATGTTCCAGAGACACAAGTGTCACTTTCTCTGTTTTTGTTGATTAAACCACGAACAGCGTAACGTGTTCCAGAGCTGCGCGAGGACGTCTTTTCAAATGTTACGGAGGCTGATCGTTTGGAAAAACATCTTAAAATGTGGAAATAAACCGCTATGTGAAACGAAAACTCGCCCTGGAAACCAATGTAAACCAATGGCTCAGAGCGACTTCCGGCATCTCACCGGAAATTCCCCCCATCCTCGTTTCTACATGAGCCGCCCCAGGAATAAGGTGGATAGAGTTCATTCGGCCTTTATATTGTTCCATCAAATCGGAACATCTGGGCCACCAACCTTCTACATTCGACAATGTGCCACGTTGTCATGTAAAAGGTCGGGGCCCAAATGTTCCCATTTGATGGAACTAATTAACAAATTAACTCCGAACTACTCTCACTTTCACGCCTCTTTTTTGCGCTAAGAAATAATAAATATACGAGCTGCATGAGGACGACTGGATAACTGCTCTGACGAGGCAAATGGATCCACTTTGATTGATTGGATTTATTTGAGTGATTATTTACAACGACATTATTACAGTGCAGAAAACAAACAAAGCAACAAAAAAACTCAAAAGGAGTTTGAGGCCGAAGCAAGAAAGCTTATAAGTGCTGACCCCCATATTCAAGATTCATTCACATTCCGGATACAGTGATACAACAGCTCATGTTTACATACAATATAACACTTTACATTACAAATTCCTGAATTACTTATTATTTACAATTAGTACTTTTTTCCTCATTCCCGTTCACATAATAACCCTATCCAATCATTACTTATAAACACCAGTCACCATTCTATTAATTAACTATTAATTTAGTTATAATAAGTATTACATAATCAACACGACCCATTATTATTGTCATTTCCACTGTAAAAAAGTCACGCTTCATGACAAACTCATGCTTTAAAACTTTAAAGCATGAGTTTGTCTCTTCTGCCCCTCGTTCCTTTCCTGCTGAAGTTAAACTTTCCTCTCCATGAGCTGATTAAGGTCAGTCAGTTTTACACCTCATCTTTATACGAAAACATCAAATGACAGAAAACATGCGATACATGTTCTCCTCACGTTCATCACTTTAATCTACAGCAGGAGCTTCATGTTGGTATCTCTGTGGTTCAGTGTTTTCCTTGTTCACCTGCAGCGTCTAAAACCAGACTAAGATGTTATGATGTTGTTTTAAGAGTTCTCTCTCTCTTTCCTCTTTCCTGAGACACAGAGTCACAGGAGCAGAATCTGCAGGTAATGGACCAAAGGAAAAAGCCTGATTGGATTTTTTCGCTGCAGGGACGCTCTCTCTCTCTCTCTCTCTCTCTCTCTCTCTCTCTCTCTCTCTCTCTCTCTCTGTCTGTGGGAAAGTGTATTAGTCCAAACCGTGTTATTCAATTACTCTCCTCACTGAACACGGAGCAGCTTCACCACATGCACGGGCTCTTAGTCGTCCAGCCGTGTCCCATCGTGGCTTTTTAAAACAACATTCGGATGCTTTACAGTTTTCATTTTAGCACAAGTCAATGAAACACTGGACCAGAGATTACAGAGATATTCACCATAAAGTCCGACATTCAGTGATTTAAAATGCTGGGAAAAAATATGGACAAAAAAACTGGTGAAAATTATCAAAATTTGGGGAAAAATTGGGGGGAAATGAGAAGAGAAGTAAGAAAAAACAATGTGGGAAAAATGAGAGAGAAAAAAACGTTCTATGAAAAAAAAAGATACGAAAATTGGGAAAAATTAAAAAAAAATTGAGTAAAAATTTGAACATTTTAGAGGAAAAATGTAAGTAAATTGCAAAAAAAATAAAAAATGAAAACTGTTTAGAAATAAATAATAAAGGGGGATCAATTTTGACTTGATTAATATGAAAAATGTATTAAAACATGTGGACAAATTAGGTCAGATTTAGCAAAAAAATTGAAAGAAAATGTTGGCAAAATAATAAAATGCAAAACAATATATGTGTATCAGAAAATTTATTTTAAAAAATGGGAGAAACAACTTTGGGAAGATTGTTTACTAAAGTTGGAAGAAATGTAGTGCGTTCATCATTCTGAATCTTGTCTTTATGAGACAGTCATGTGACCTTAGTTCATCTGAGCTGAGAGAGGAGACCCTGGACTCTGGGACAGTTTTTGTTTCATGTGGAAAGTTCCAGCTGTTACAGAGACTTTAAAGGGATATTTCAGGATTTTTGACATTGGGCCTCATTTCCTAGTTATCCAGAGTGTTGTTGATGTCTGGAGATATTTTTTTCTTAAATTCATGCAGTTCTTATATTTGAAGAGTCTAGTGGCGCTAGGCTAGGGCAAGGCTAAAGCATTTCTATGGTATCAGTTAGCCTGCATTAAAAACAGTGTGACCCACTCCACAGTGCACCTGAGGTAAATCACTTATAACACCAGACTAACCATATAAATGTCTGTGTTAATAGAATCATTTAAAATAACTTATATTTGAGCAGCATCAGCTTCGTGGCTGTAAGCTAACGCAGCGGCGGAGTGATCTGCGAGAAAATAGTCCCTCAAAATGCGTTAATTCATGTGATACAAGGTCAGTTATATTTCAAACATGATTCTATTAACACAGACATTTATATGGTTAGTCTGGTGTTATAAGTGATTTACCTCAGGTGCACTGTGGAGTGGGTCACACTGTTTTTAATGCAGGCTAACTGATACCATAGAAATGCTTTAGCCTAGCATTAGCCTAGCGCCACTAGACTCTTCAAATATAAGAACTGCATGAATTTAAGAAACAAATATCTCCAGACATCAACAACACTCTGGATAACTAGGAAATGAGGCCCAATGTCAGAGATTCACAGTTTTGAGTGTTAGCTGTAGTTTTAAATCATAGACTGTGTTGTGACGTCATGTGAAGCTTTATATAATGGTCTCTTGAGCAGCTCTTTGAAACGCTTCAGCTTCTCGTTCCACAGCTCAGTCGAGTCTTTCAGCCGATTCTGCCTCAAACGCAGTAAATCTGATTATCCACTTTCCTTTTGCTCCATTACCTGAAACTCTGCTCCGATCGTCTCTGTTTACAGGAGAAACCGGCTCGGCTGAGACCAGGGCCGCTGTTACACTGAGAGACAGAGAGGGTTTCAGTAGTCATCTGGACGGGGCTGTTTTAAGGAGCTGCACAAACTCTACGACTCAGGGCTCAGTCCACCAAATCACTGCCTTTTAGCTTTGAAAATGAAAACAAACACGTGAAAGGTTTTTTTTTTCTTGTTTAATGTTCAACAATAGGACCAACTCAGTGTAACAATCATTCAGTTATTGTTGTAAGGAGTATACATTTGGACTGTAAATATTCTTACTGCATACAGAAGATAGGTCCTTACGGAGCCCGTGGGTTAAATGACCAGTCCAAACAAGTATTAGGGTTGAGGTGAATTATATATTAAAGATAAAGTGTGGAACAAAATATGACAGGAAAACAAACACAAAATGGGGAGAAAATGTGTAGCCAAAGAGGGCTTTGAGTTCAGTTCGTTTTGTTCAAAGGGTTCAATTCGTTTAGGTCCTACCAGCTCGCCATCGACTGGGTTGGACGAGAAATCCAACGCCACATAAAAACCTGACCTTAAATTGGTCACACCTGAAGAGTTATAATATTTTTATGCGATGTTTTGCCCTTTCGGCTATTTAGGAATGTTAACCAAAAGTTTGTCCGAAGTGTTTTTTCAGTTCTTTGTTACAGTGGAAAATTACAGACTGGAGGGGGTGTCCGAGCTAAAACTGCTGCCCAACAAAACAGGACAATGGTAAAATGGCGGCAGGGCGGAGCCAAACGTCACATGATGGCTCGGGAACCAATGGAAACAACGACACGTAGTTTAGGCTCAAAAATATTGCATGATGGGAAATGTGACGTATACTCTGCCTCCCCCAGGGAAAACAGTTTTTCCTTTGTTAACGGAGAACTGTTAGGAGTTGATGTTAGGGAACCTGGGGGGACGGAGCTCTGTATTAGATGGCCTGTTAGGGAAATAAATCTTTGTGACTTAATCTCCCGAATCCTGGTCATCTATATTCTGGTGTGTATTATTAGCTTATAGAGTAGTGTTGACAAATACCTAAACTTCCCTTCCAGTGTTGAACGCGCGGTGTTGTCCGGAGTCAGGTAAAATTTACATAGGAGCACAGACGCAACTGGTATTGAGATCGATTTGTTTATAAAGGTATCCGTGGACAACACAAAGAAGATTAAATTCTTCACACCGCTAGCCCACATCCCCCCGGTAGCGCTGGTAGCTGCAGCGATTGAAAACACCGCCGAGCTGCTCAAACCACACAGACGCCAGAAACCACAGCACGGAAGTCACACACTCCGGTCCGGGCATAAAAGTCTTTCACAATATAGGTGAAAGCTCATCAGAGCGGGGAGCACAGTCATTTGACGGGTGTTACATGTTCCCCCCTGAATTAATGTACGTCCCTGTGCATTGGCCCGGTTGGTAACGGACAGCAGCCGGACAGGTGGCAACCAACGGGTCGTCTTCCTCCAAGGCATAGCTGAAAGCAGTACTTGATCCATGGAAGAGTGATTGAATGCTTTTCATTAACGGCTTGCCAAATCTCTCTTGTTTATTTGGGCAAAGCTCAAAGTCAAAGTTCTTTCTGATTCTCATTTCATGGATTTACGTGATACAGAAACTGTTTGTGTGACTTTATTTCTGTCTAAAATTAGATTAACCTCTTAACCCCACCTTAACCGAGGGCATTTTCTCCAGTCCAGCTTTACCCAAATCTAAAAGGTCACAGCCTATAGGCCAGAGTAACGCTCCATTTGAAAGCTAAGACCAACAAAACTCAGCTAAATGGAGCTTTTCCTTGCGTTGTTGGCACTTTTTGACTGTTTTTTCCATCGCTTTTTTGTGAATGAAGGGTTTATTTTGGTTGATTGATGCTTTTACATTTCCAAACAGTAACAATAACAAAACAAAACAATATTCAACCAAAAAAGGAATAGGCTGAAGCAATGCTTATCTATGCCTATCCTTGTTCAAACCACATCATTGATGCTGAAACAGATTATCACATTAATTATCAAATAAAAATAAACTATTTGGTGACTTACAGACAGAATAATGAATGATATTTACTGTACACATACACATCTCCATTTTATATAAGCTTGAGGTAATCACTCATATTCTTCTGCTTAATCATTCTTCTAAATCCAATTAAAGAAGTGCACAGTTTAAATTCATCTTTTAGTCCATTCCAGAGCTTAACACCCTGAAACACATCTGGACTTTAACATTTTCAAAATAAATAGACCTCTAAGGTTACAACAACTTTCCCTTCATTTAAAGAAACTCTTAAAGAGGGGGTATTATGCTTTTTTCAATCACATAGCACCAGTCTATAGCATACTACAATGATGACGTAACCTTCTGTTGGTCTGTATATGCAGTAAATTAAAATAACTGCCTTGAATAAAATTGCTCTCTCAAAATGGCTGTACTGAATGTCTTGAAATAGGCCTCTGTCTCTTTAAGAAGCTTTCCGACACGCCCCCTTCAGCACACTGCTGTGGCATCTAAACAACACTACTGTGCGGGGAGGGGGCTCTGCTGAGCTGAGGAGCAGTGGTTGGTGGCTTGGCTGGTGACGAAAGGTCCAGAGGCGTCTCCAGGAGGTGGGGGCGTTCCTAGGAGGACTGAGGCATAGCTACACCTAAAATGGCTGCCGTCTAAGTTTTTACTGATTACTCAAAAATATGTGAATGAGCCAAGGCAACACTCCAGGCATGTGTTTAATGAGGGAATGACATAATAACATGATATAAAGCTGGAAAAAGTCCATTTTACATAATACCCCCCTTTAACAATATCCATTAATTTTAGAGTTTTATTTTGAATAAATAAATTATTAGTTGGTTCACAATAACCACCTTATTTACAATCCTTATAGCTCTTTTTTGCAATTTAAATAAAGAATCTATACATGTCTTGCCAGCGTTCCCCCATATCTCTACACACTCTGTTGCATTTTCATCCTTGTTTTCGTCTCATTTTTGTCGCTATTTTGACCATTTTTACCAAGAAGCTTTTAGATTTGGGTAAAGCCAAAGTGGAGGGAATGTGCTCGGTTCAGGTGGGGGTTAAGAGGTTAAGTGTGAACAGAAACATCTTGTCGTCTGTTCAGGACAATTCTCTTTTCAGCGACAAAGCCATGGAAATGTCCATGTTTGCAGCACATTTTTGATTTTTCTGATGCAATAATATCACTTCATCATCGTTATTGAAAAAGTCCCAAAAGATATTGAGATTTTTTTCAATATCGCCCAGGCCTATTTACTCTATAGTCCAGGTCTGAACCCTTCTGAGAGTGTTTGGGATGTGCTGGAGAAGGCTTTGCACGGTGGTCGCACTCTCTCATCATCGATACAAGATCTAACTCTGGATCTTTAGACGTCGCAGAAGTTTATTAAAACAACGGCGCTGGAATCAAAGCACCTTTTCTTTAAAGTCGGTATTCACAAGTATCAGTTTAATTAATTCTGGATTAAAGTGTTGGTTTTCTCTTTGCTCCGTGAGTAAATCAGGCTTTTATTTTCCGAGTAACTTGTTTCTGGCTTATCCTGACCGACTGAAACTCACGCCCCTCCTGATATAACAAAGCACTGTTTGGGCTTTCCGTAATCGCATTTTCTCTCATTGACTTAATTCATGATTTCCAGATGTTCTTTCCACAGTTTCTGCAGTTTTCCAGTTATTGCTGATTCTGCTCATTCATCTGTTAGAGAGGTTTTCCTGTTCATTTTTATAGGACTTCAGTTATTTTCTACTTTTTGGCTTTACCCAAATCTAAAAAGCATCAAAATAGCGACAAAAACAAGGATGAAAAAGCAACAAGCATCGAATAGAAAAATGACAAAAATGCGGCGACAACGTGACAAAAAGTGAAAGTCAGTTTTGTAGGCCTTAGCTTTCAAATTAAAAAAAAATCAAAAACAATGAAATGTGAGGACCTTACTGAATTTAAGATGCTCAAATCATGTTCAAAGCCTCACAAAAGTCACTTCCTGAAAGTTTACAAAATATGTTCTGCAAACGAGAAGTCAAATACAACCTGAGAGATAAGATGAGTTTTGATAAACAAAACTCCAGAACAACCATGAAAAGCATCTGAGACGTGGTGTTGAAATATGGAATAATCTAGATCAAAATATTAAACTCTGCAATAACCTGTTACATTTTAAAACAGTTTACAAAGAGTTTATATTTCTTAGATATGAGTTGTAGCACATTCTTTTGTTGTTGTTTCTTTATTTTGCTGTTTTTTTTTTATTGTTCTTCATTATTTGTTGTTACTTTGCCCTATGTTCCTTTGTTTATGATTTTCTACCCTGTAAATGTTAAATGTAATGTTATTGTTTTTATTTTGGGGTGGGCGCTTATAAGCCTTTGGCTTCAGCCCACTCCCTTTGAGCAGGTTAACTGCTCAAAAAATAAATAAACTAAACTAAACTACACTAAACTAAACTAAACTGCTCTCCAGTCGAGAAGCTTTTAGATTTGGGTAAAGCTGAGAGGTTCAGAGGTTAAATCTTTCATCAGTTTCATTGATTTTTGGAGTTTGGACCCTGGACACTTCCTGGGGATTTTCACAATAAAAGTCTCAAGTTCAGACGTGACAAAAGTTCCTGTTTTCAAATGAATTACAAATGTATTTATAAATACAACATTGTGTCAAGTTTCCTCCGGTTTCCCCTAACACTAAAAACATGTACAATAGGTCAGGATGAATGAGAGTGTTTGAGAGAGCGACTGGGGGACGACGGATGGAGATTAGTCCAAGGCTTCAATCCAGCGTGGCGTGTTTACATGTATGTTCTTTAACCACTAACCTCCGCTTTAACCGAGCGCATTCTCTCCAATGGCCATTGATCCGCCATTGCTGTAGTACCTCCATATAGCCGCTAGTCCCCCATTGGAATCCATTGCACTTTAGACGCGTTAAAACAACTTTAATGCCGGTGCCTAATTGTTTGGAACTGTCTAGAGCTCGATATTCCTCCTGTGATTACGCTGGGTTAGACACAATCAGAGGCACCGGGCTGGTTATCGTAGGAAACATTTTAGAAATCTCCTACTTAGTGAGGGTCGGACTGTTAGCATTGGAGCTGCGCGAGCTACACGTCACGCAAGGGCGGAGTCTACAGCGAAGATCCCGCCCTTATGCCCTTATTAGGAACATGCTTCGTCAGCGCTGGGGAGGAGGAGTCTGTAAATCCGCCATGATTTCCCCTCGAACGTGGTCATTATGGTAAACGGGGAGGAGTGAGTAATGACGGTCTATTAATAATATGTCTATGATTTTCTCCAGTTCAGCTTTACCCAAATCTAAAAGCTTCTCGAGTGGAGTTTACAGCCTAAAGGCCAGAGTGATGCCTCATTTGAAAGCTAAGACCTTCAAGAGATTTTCCCTTGTGTTGTTGCCGTGTTGTTGTCACTTTTTTGTAGCTTTTTTGTTGCTTTTTTCAAGAAGCGTTTAGATTTGGGTAAAGTCAAACTGGAGAAAATGTGCCTAAGAGATTAACATGTCCTGTCCCAAAATAAACCAATACATGAAAAACGTGTTGTTCATATTGTTTTGGAGCTAAGGAGCTGTGACCCACTGAACAAACAAGTGTTGAATATGCGTACAAATATAATCAGAGATGGAGCCAAATGCAGTTTCTAATCCAGAGAAGTTTATCATCTTTGACCCTGAAGCTGCTCCATGTATTAGTGGACGTAACTCTGTAATAACTCTGTAATAAGCCCTGGCTAAACCATGAACTTCCTCGTTTCCCTCATGTTTCTATGTTTTTATTTTTGGACACTCTGGGACCATGCGCCGTGACGCACATGGGCGGAGTCTGCGGCCTGCCCTCGGTCCCTCCTCCCCCCCCCGCACCCATGGGTCCGGGGCCTTGGCTGAGGGTGCCGCCCGGGAGCGTCACGTGACCCACGGAAGGAGGACAGGCAGAGCGCGCGTGAGGGGGTCTGCTCGGGCCGTGAAAGGTGAGTGACCGCAGTGACCTGTGCGTAAAGACCGTCAGAGCGCGTCAGAAACTGTGCCCAACACGCGCTTTAGACCAGATTTAGACACAGTTAGACTTATGTAGTCCGGGTTTAGACCTTAAACCCTCTTTAATCTCGTGTTAGGCCTCATTTAGATTCATCAGCGCCGGTTTGGTCACGTTTTAATGCGAGTTTCGACGCGTTTTGGCTCCTTCTTCCTCTGCTTCCTCTGTTTCTCCGCGCACGACATTTCCCAACTCATGACAAACTTCCACATTTGTTAACATCGCTTTCCCAGCTCTTTAAACACACTCCAGGCTAAACCGAACCCCCTATAGCGCTTTTATCAGGAGTTTTCGAGCTAAACCTGAGCTAAACTCCGCTGGGCGTTGGTTGTTTTTTTTTCCAGGAAGTGCGCAGCGTAAAGTCCAGCGTCTCCGTCTGTGCCAGTGTCTGTGTCTGTGGAGGAATTACAGGCCGCGTGTTGTCGTAAAGCAGATGTTTGTTGGCGCGTGCCCTCGCTGTAAAGTAATCTGTCAGAGCGCGTGTACTCAGCGCCGATCGATGCGTTTCCCATCAAAGACAAAAGCATTAACACCGCGCCTGGTTTAGAGACACGAGCGCAGAGGGCTGTGGTCAGAGCGGTCAGAGCAGCAGGAGGAGGAGGCAGAGCTTACACAGACACTGTAAGATATTTCAGCTTTCAAATGCCTAAAGGCTGTTAAAAACATGACACAAACACAGCAAAAGAGCGAGGGAAAAAGCGATTAAAACACGGCCATAACACGTGACAAAAATTCAGATCAGTTTTGTTGGTCTTATATCGATATGGAGATATAAACATTCAACACAGCACTCTTTTGTATTGTGATGTTTTTATTTTTCTGAAAAATGCTGAGCTTTCACCGAACCTGTATCGATATCGAGATATGAAATGTTGTCCGTATCGTTCAGCCCCAGCCCCATGGGACAGGCTGGAGGGACCTGTCTCTGAGGCTGGAGGAGGTGTCTGGGGAGAGGGAAGTCTAGGTCAGTGGCGTTTCTAAGGGGTGGCCATTTCTGCTGGGCCACCCCACTCAGGGAGGCTGAGGAAGAATATCTGTGGCAGTGTTTCCTCATTAGCAAACCCCTCCCCCTCCTGCATCATCATCATCATCATCATCAGAAGTCTTTAGTTCTGCAGCGATAATCACTGATTGTTAAGACTATAGAATACAAAATAAAATGAACATTAAAGCTATAATGCACTTTACTATTACTGAGCAAAATATAATGCTGACTCGTAACAAAATCCAACCCATGTTATTGTGGTGGCATATTAAATTAATTATTATATTAATATAAAATGGCATTTGTTCCAAAATACGTTTTGTCCAGTGAGTCTGGTCACCGCAGCGTCAATAGAGTTCAGGAATGTGATGTCATATCGCTAAGCATTATGGGATTAGCAGCAATTATAAACTGATGGAGATTTTAAAAGTTAAAACACTGGAGTTATTGTTCACATTAAAACATTGGACACCACAGTGAGTTAGATGTTTTTACCAGCAGTAACTCGGCAGCTAACGGAGCTGTTCCACGGCTTTTTTCTCCACTTTTTATACTGTTTTTAGCTCATGTTAGTCAATGGAAATGTATGCTAACAGCTGCAAAGATGGCGCATCTCCATGGTAACTGTGGAATTTCCCGAACTCTATAGATCCTTTAATTGTTTGTACCCTTAGCTGGAGGCGGGAAGCTCGATTCTTATCTATTTCCATAGTAGCTGTTGTCATAACGATAAACAAATGTCTAACTGTTGTTGGAAATATCAGATAAATCTAATTTTATCGTCTCAAATGTCATTCCTCTTGTTCTGGCTCCTTAAAGTGCAACTAAACCCCAAATCCACTTTTTTTTTACTGATAAGCTGCCTAAATGGGTGTCAAATAGAGTTGTCTACATGTCCCAGTCAATATTTTGACATTTTGTGCTAAATTAGTTCAAAACCCCTCTTTTGGGTCCAAAACTGAGCGGTTACTGCCCTCTTCAGGTTAAAAACATTCAACCAAAGTGGAATTATGTGATTGGCCAATGACCTTACCCATGCAACGTCACGGTACCAGAGCACGTCATCACTGCAGCCGTATATAAGCCCCACTCCCTCCCGCATACGCCTCCGTAGCGAGTTGGAGTTGGATTCATAGCGAGCGAGCGAGTTGTGCAGCTACAAGCGATCGCTTGCAAGCAGGCCGCTGTCACTGACAGCCCCAGACATCGCCCCCCCCGTCTCCCCCAAGGCCTCCCGGCACGCCTCTTTCGCGGAGTTTTTGAATTTGGGTGGGTGGAGTTAGCTCTGTCTTGCCCTTTAGTTCCCCTTTAAGCCACAACAGGACCACGTGTTTCAGTTGTAGTTTTACACTTAAAATCACTAGTTTTAGTTTAATCTTATTTCTCTTGATCACTTCCTGCCTCCAGCTGATGTCACTGATGATGTCACTGATGATGTCACTGATGATGTCACTGATGATGTCACTGATGATGTCACTGATGATGTCAGCAGTTAAAGGGTCTATACGTCTGTTAAGTGTGACGTCACGACTTCCGCTTCCGGGTCCTGGCAAACGGGCAAATATGTGAGAAAAAACATAAAAAACTCTTAAAAACAACCATGAATATTTCTGAAACTCAGCCGAGAGTTACTGAAGCTACGTATTTCTCAGACTCATTAGCCAAAAATGCTGCACCTACTGCTAAAAAAGTAATATTTACTAAAGTCGCTAATGGCTAATGGGCCTGATAAATAAGTCTGTTCAGTAACTCTCTGTTGAGTTTCAGAAATATTGATTGTGGTATTAAAGAGTTTTTGTAGTTTCTCGCACATCTGCGGACCCGGAAGTAGAGCTGTGACGTCACCACTTAACAAACGTATAGGCTGTACCCACGTGAGCGTCACGTGACTTCCAGGTGGATTCTAAATAGTCGTTTGCGTTTCCTGTCTCTGTTATTTCCCTGTGAGGTTTTGTCTAAAAACATAAATAGCTGAAGATTCCATGGCAGACGGTGAGTTACTGGTGGAGTCACAGCATCAGGTTAAAAACATCACGTCAGGAGAAAAACATTCACTGGAGGAAACGTCCGTGCTCATTACAGTGAGTGTTTGTGTCTTCAAGCTAACGGCTAACTGCTCATCACAGTGAGTGTTTGTGTCTTCAAGCTAACGGCTAACTGCTCATTACAGTGAGTGTTTGTGTCTTCAAGCTAACGGCTAACTGCTCATCACAGTGAGTGTTTGTGTCTTCAAGCTAACGGCTAACTGCTCATCACAGTGAGCGTTTGTGTCTTCAAGCTAACGGCTAACTGCTCATCACAGTGAGTGTTTGTGTCTTCAAGCTAACGGCTAACACCAATTAAAAATGGATACGGAAGCACCGACTTAGGATCCACTTGGAAGTCACGTGTCATTTGCATAGAGCCAGTTCCATTTCCACAGCAGTTCATACGCAGGCAAAAAAAAACATATAGAGGGGAATCATTCAGACTGCTGCCTCCACGACCTGGGAGAAAACTAGTAAAAAAGATCGAGAAAACATGTTTGAAATGTGATGTAGATGTAACTGTAGATGTTTTTGCATATTTCTGATGGTTTTCAAAAGTATCGCTTCATTGAGAAAGTCTCCAAAGATAATGAGGTATTTGTCTTTGTCATTATCGCCCAGTTAGAAAGCCTATAATGTGTCAAATCTTAACTCGTGAGTGTAACAGTATGAGCCCAGTCAGAGCCGTTGAAGTTGATTTGGCCTCATTCTTAGGATTCTGAAGTTGCACAAACGCCCGGTCTTTGTCGGCTCAGACTCGGTGGAAAGTCGTCTGGTCCGGCCAGTTTTACCTCTTTATTTGATCCCCAAAGCAGACTGAAAATCCTCTGACGCGACGGCAGCAGCAGGAGCAGCAGGAGCCCTGTTGTTTATAACGATATCTAAAAATACAAAGTGAGAGACATTTGGCCTTATTTTACCAACTCAAATCAAAGCTGAATAAACTTATTTTAAGAACTTCTTACGCTTAACCAAACTGGGCTGAGCGATATTGATAAAGATGAAGATATTTTGCCTCCATTTTTTTTACTTTCCCCCCACATTTATTCTCATCCCTAGTTTTTCTGATTTTTTTTCTAATTTCTTAAGATTTTTTCAACTTTTTTCATAATTTTCCCTGATTATTTCCCCAACTTATTCCCCAATTCAAAAAAGGTTTTCCCCATGTGCCACTTCTTTTTCCCTTTAAAAAACAACAACACTATTTCCCCTCATTTCCTCCCATTTTCCCCTCAGGTTTTCCCCACATTTTTACAACTTTTTTTTTATAATTTTCCCTGATTTTTTCCCCCCACACATGTTCCCCATTTTTATCCCAACATTTCCCCTATTTTTTCTTTAATTCCCCCCAGTCCCCTCCTCTTTCCTCTTTTCTCCCCATTTTTTCCAACTCATTTCCAATTCTTTCTTCCCCATTTCTTCCCCGATCTCTTCCAAACAGATGTTTCAGTTTTCTCTTGTAGACGACGTGCTGTCCAGCTCCAGAACAAACCGCTGACGATCCTGAACTGAATAAAATATGGAAATGCTTGTGATTGATGCAGCGGCTTTTATTCCGATGAAAATGTTGCAGAGGCACTTTCTGTGATCGATACGCGGCCGTCCACTTTGCTTAATGAAACCTTTATGATGATCTGTTCTGACGGGGCTGTGTTCTGTGCAGACGCTGCTGTGAGAGGAAAGCACCACAGTGAGGCTGAGAGGAAAGCACCAGGCCACCGTGAGGCTGAGAGGAAAGCACCAGCACGAGTAAGTGACTGCGGACTCACACACTGGGTCTTAGCTTTCAAATGGGGCGTTACATTGACCTATAGACTGTGAGCTCCAGTCGAGAAGCTTTTAGATTTGGGTAAAACTGGAGGAAATGCACTTGGGTAAAGCGGGGGGTCAGGGTAGGGCTGGGCGATATGGACCAAAAGTCATATCCCGATATATTTTGGTTGAATATCGATATACGATATATATCCCGATATTTCATCCGCAAAGTGAGAGCTGTGAAATGAAATGTTAAGTCAAAGTCAAAGCCAAATACGAGTCGTTTTGTTGAAACTTCTTCTTCCCACTCCTTTTCGAGCTGTAATGTAAATTATTTTTTCTTTTTTCTTTTATTATGTATATATATATTTCTGTTTTTTCTTTTCTTCTTTAGCTCGAAATAAAATATTCAAATCAAAACTCACTATAAATGTAACACAAACACTGTATAACAAAGCTCTGTAAGGTGCACGTTTAAATACATAAAAAAATCTTAATAAAAATAGCCTAGAAAATAAAATAGGGCAGCATTTATATATAAAGAGATAACAAAATAAAGTGCTCAGTTTAAGAATAAGATACACTTTAAAAAAAAAATCTTCTTGAGATTACCTGTTTCTTTTTGTTAACTTAAAGAGGGGGTATTATGCTTTTTCAGTCACATAGCACCAGTCTATAGCATACTACAATGATGACGTAACCTTCTGTTGGTCTGTATATGCCAGAGGTCACTAAACGGCGGACCTCGGTCCGGATCCGGACCCATGCGCCAGCCATTCCGGACCCGAACCTTGGATACGAACTTTGGACCCGACCGTGAATTCCCTCAGACGAGCAGCTCCGTCTGCGCGCGCTCTCTCTCTCTCTCCCTCCCTCCCTTCCTCTCCCTCTCTGACTGCACCAGAGCGGTAAACTACAGCCCAGACGAACAGAAAGAGAAAGTCCTACATCTTAGCTTCATGATACTTTTTACATTTTTAGAAACGGTTTCGGAATGACTGAAATATGGCTCGCTAAAAACAAAAGCGGAGGACGCCCTAATTAAATATGCACGCGCGATCGTAATGCGCAAATAGCGCAGGTCTGAACCAGGACTAAACCTGGACTAAGCCAGGACTATGCCAGGACTAAACCTGGACTAAACAGGGCTCAGTGTGTTGAACTGAGCAAAGAAACACATCACTGTCATATATTATGTGCACATTGTGTATAATAGGCTACAGTAGCCTATGCATTCTGCTGAGCCAAAACTTATTTTAGAGAAGAAAAAACAATAAGAGCATTCAATTGATTGCATTATTTTCAAATCACAGAAATAGATTTTAAAAAAGGCTTAAAAATCCTGATATAACCGTGAATTAACCCCGTGTGTTCCGGACCTTTGCTTGACCATTTTTTTTCATTTCGGACCTTGGTGAAATTTAATTTGTGACCCCTGGTATATGCAGTAAATTAAAATAACTGCCTTGAATAAAATTGCTCTCTCAAAATGGCTGTACTGAACGTCTTGAAATAGGCCTCTGTCTCTTTAAGAAGCTTTCCGACACGCCCCCTTCAGCACACTGCTGTGGCATCTAAACAACACTACTGTGCGGGGAGGGGGCTCTGCTGAGCTGAGGAGCAGTGGTTGGTGGCTTGGCTGGTGACGAAAGGTCCAGAGGCGTCTCCAGGAGGTTGGGGCGTTCCTAGGAGGACTGAGGCATAGCTACACCTAAAATGGCTGTCGTCTAAGTTTTTACTGATTACTCAAAAATATGTGAATGAACCAAGGCAACACTCCAGGCATGTGTTTAATGAGGGAATGACATAATAACGTGATATAAAGCTGGAAAAAGTTGATTTTACATAATACCCCCCCTTTAATATCTTATCTGAATTTGAAATATACGCGATATGGTCTAATTCCATATCTCATTAAAAAATCTATCGATATATCGCCCAGCCTTAGGTCAGAGGTTCTAAAGAGCCTGTGATCGGCTCTACAGCAGGTTTAAATCAGAGCCACACATTAAAGTGAATAGGACTAAAGTTCCGTTGGACCCGGAGGTGGAGCAATGACATCATCGCTTAACAAACGTGTACAGATCGCGTCATAGGAGGGGGCGTGGCCTCGCTGAGAGGGAAAACCATAGACCGTTAAAAAGAATAGACTCCGCCTCCTCACTCCTCCCCGTTTACCAAAATGACCACGTTCGAGGGGGAAATCATGGCGGATTTACAGACTCCTCCTCCCCAGCTCTGACGAAGCATGTTCCTAATAAGGGCATAAGGGCGGGATCTTCACTGTAGACTCCGCCCTTGCGTGACGTGTAGCTCGTGCAGCTCCAATGCTAACAGTCCGACCCTCATTAAGTAAGAGATTTCTAAAATGTTTCTTTGGAAAACCAGCCTGGTTTCTTTAATTGTGACTAACCCAGCGTTATCTCAGGAGGAATATGTAGCCGTAGAAAGTGTTTAAAAAATAGAAACCAGGCGTTAAAGTTGTTTTTAACGTGTCTAAGTTGTAATGGTTCCTAATGGGAGACTAGCGGCTATATGGCGGTACTACAGCAATGGCGGCCTCCAGTGTCGTGGTCATAAAGCAGAGCAGCCAGCGGCCATTGGGGAAAACAGAATGTTTTGGGAAACACAATTTTCGACTCTTTTTAGCCATTTTCCGGTGGAATATGAAACCTGCAGTTTTTTCGCTTCTACTGAACAATCTGCTGTGAATAAACTTCCATATGGAGCCGATTTAGACTCGACTTTATTTGTATGTGAAAAATACGTTTATATTTCGCCACAAAGCAGCTAAAAAGAGTTGAAAATTGTGTTTCCCAAAACATTCTGTTTTCCCTCAGCGAGGCCACGCCCCCTCCTATGACGCGATGCCGTCTGTATCTATAAGGAAGTGAAACTATAAACATCACGAAAATGGTCAAACTAAAATGTAACTCTATAGCAAAATCTTAAATAGAAATGTGTTATTTATATTTTACCACAACACTTTAAACTTCTTATTCTACAAGAAAACATAAAAATTGTCAGTTATCGACAGCAGAAGTTTCACATTGACATCTGTACATTATAGTTTCCCCTGTTGGAATTTGTTTGTTTAAAGTGATAAATAACCCTTGTTCTCATCTCTGTACAGTTAAAGATGGCGGAGCATCTGCAGAGGGTGGTGTTATTGTTTAAAGTGATAAATAACCCTTGTTCTGTCTCTGTACACTTAAAGATGGCGGAGCATCTGCAGAGGGTGGTGTTATTATTTAAAGTGATAAATAACCCTTGTTCTCATCTCTGTACAGTTAAAGATGGCGGAGCATCTGCAGAGGGTGGTGTTATTGTTTAAAGTGATAAATAACCCTTGTTCTGTCTCTGCACAGTTAAAGATGGCGGAGCATCTGCAGAGGGTGGTGTTATTGTTTAAAGTGATAAATAACCCTTGTTCTGTCTCTGTACACTTAAAGATGGCGGAGCATCTGCAGAGGGTGGTGTTATTATTTAAAGTGATAAATAACCCTTGTTCTCATCTCTGTACAGTTAAAGATGGCGGAGCATCTGCAGAGGGTGGTGTTATTGTTTAAAGTGATAAATAACCCTTGTTTTCGTCTCTGTACAGTTAAAGATGGCGGAGCATCTGCAGAGGGTGGTGTTTGTTTAAAGTGATAAATAACCCTTGTTCTCGTCTCTGTACAGTTAAAGATGGCGGAGCATCTGCAGAGGGTGGTGTTTGTTTAAAGTGATAAATAACCCTGTTCTCGTCTCTGTACGGTTAAAGAGGGCGAAGCATCTGCAGAGGGTGGTGTTATTGTTTAAAATGATAAATAACCCTTGTTCTGTCTCTGTACAGTTAAAGATGGCGGAGCATCTGCAGAGGGTGGTGTTATTGTTTAAAGTGATAAATAACCCTTGTTCTGTATCTGTACAGTTAAAGATGGCGGAGCATCTGCAGAGGGTGGTGTTATTATTTAAAGTGATAAATAACCCTTGTTCTGTATCTGTACAGTTAAAGATGGCGGAGCATCTGCAGAGGGTGGTGTTATTGTTTAAAGTGATAAATAACCCTTGTTCTGTCTCTGTACACTTAAAGATGGCGGAGCATCTGCAGAGGGTGGTGTTATTATTTAAAGTGATAAATAACCCTTGTTCTGTATCTGTACAGTTAAAGATGGCGGAGCATCTGCAGAGGGTGGTGTTATTATTTAAAGTGATAAATAACCCTTGTTCTGTCTCTGTACAGTTAAAGATGGCGGAGCAGCTGCAGAGGGTGGTGTTATTGTTTAAAGTGATAAATAACCCTGTTCTCGTCTCTGTACAGTTAAAGATGGCGGAGCATCTGCAGAGGGTGGTGTGTGTTTAAAGTGATAAATAACCCTTGTTCTGTCTCTGTACAGTTAAAGATGGCGGAGCATCTGCAGAGGGTGGTGTTATTGTTTAAAGTGATAAATAACCCTTGTTCTGTCTCTGTACAGTTAAAGATGGCGGAGCAGCTGCAGAGGGTGGTGTTATTGTTTAAAGTGATAAATAACCCTTGTTCTGTCTCTGTACAGTTAAAGATGGCGGAGCATCTGCAGAGGGTGGTGTTAATGTTTAAAGTGATAAATAACCCCTGTTCTCGTCTCTGTACAGTTAAAGATGGCGGAGCATCTGCAGAGGGTGGTGTTTGTTTAAAGTGATAAATAACCCTTGTTCTGTCTCTGTACAGTTAAAGATGGCGGAGCATCTGCAGAGGGTGGTGTTTGTTTAAAGTGATAAATAACCCTTGTTCTCGTCTCTGTACAGTTAAAGATGGCGGAGCATCTGCAGAGGGTGGTGTTTGTTTAAAGTGATAAATAACCCTTGTTCTGTCTCTGTACAGTTAAAGATGGCGGAGCATCTGCAGAGGGTGGTGTTATTGTTTAAAGTGATAAATAACCCTTGTTCTCGTCTCTGTACAGTTAAAGATGGCGGAGCATCTGCAGAGGGTGGTGTTTGTTTAAAGTGATAAATAACCCCTGTTCTCGTCTCTGTACGGTTAAAGATGGCGGAGCATCTGCAGAGGGTGGTGTCCGAGCGTAAGGACATGGTGGAGACCATCATGGACGTGTTCGAGCAGGGAGCGGAGGTCGTAGCCAGCGTCGCCGGAGACATCTTCCCGGTGTTCGCCATCGCCGCGCCCATCGTCAGACTGGCCCTGGACAACGTGGAGAGCAAAGAGGCGGCTTTCATGAAGGAGCAGTTCCAGAAGGTGACGGAAGGAAAATACAGACAATAAACGAGACACGTGTTTCCATCAGGGAGACGGAAAAACCCACCGCTTTAAACTAGGGCTGATATTCACAATAATGAATCTCAATACTTTTGGTCCTGAGCGAGGTCAATCGTCCCATGTTAATGCTGTGTTGTTGAAATTTGCAATAACATAACTGTAATTCATAAATAGGTAAACCCACAGGCCTGTGTGTGCGCCTCTTATGGACAAAAGAAAATGATGAACTTGTTATTCACTAATTACTTGTACGTAAACGTGCCTGGGTAAGACAATAATGTTCGTCCCTGGTTAGCTCAGTTATTTCAGAATCAGAATCAGAATAGTTTTTATTGCCATTGTTTGAGAACAGGTTCACAAACTAGGAATTTTTCTTATAACACAGAATTTAGATAAACATTTGCTATAAAACTTTAAACTCTAAGGCTTTAGGGGGCATGCATAAAGAATATTAAATAAATAAGATACAAAATAAAAAGTAAAATATGGTAAGACGACACAAGTGACTTAGAACAGCAGCGGGATTATATTTACAGATGTTTGATGTAATGTGAAATTGTATGAACACGAGTTACTGCTATCATTACCCCTGTTGGGCATTACCTGTAACTGGACACATGTGTTTTTTTAGTGCTTTAGTCCTTTTGATGGACTTTTTCTATTGAATGGATGAACTACACATTTCATATTCACCTGCATTATTCTGACATGCATGAGAGTCACTTAAATATGGGGGAGGCACTTGAGTTGTCATTACTGTGTAATGATGTGAGGATGTAAATAAATAAATGTAAATTGCTCAGATAAAATACTACTACTAATAGAAAGGGTAGAAAAAAAACTTTCCCAATTTTGCTTTTTCATTTTTCCCCTAAAAAATTTCAAAAAATGTCAATTTCAAATTTCAAATCTAGTACCACTTAGTTTTCGAAACATCTCCTTATTTCCTGACATCAGGGATAAACTCGATATTGTAAATTTGAATATTTTCCAAATAGCAATTTTGATATTATCTTTGATATTACCAGGGATGGGAAACTTTTTTTCATCCAACACTCATTCATTTCATTTCATTTATTCATTTATTTCAGGCAATGGGCAACAAAAGAAAGAATATACAGTATATAAACAAGATGATCCATTTCTACCTGAAAGGGAGTGTGAAGAAGATAATTTATTTAACCCCACCCCCAGTTCCCCATTCAGAGATTAATGCATTCAGCTTCACTGTTACTTTGTTCAAGGATTATTATACAAATGTTATATTATTATACAAATGTTATTATTGTTACCTGTAGCATTACCACAGGTAACAATAATTATTACATTACAACAAACTGTATACCAACAATGTAAGGAGAATTAACAATACCAACAATGGTAAAATACAAATTATACCAACGATGGTAGGGAAACATTGAGCTCTTGTTAACACTATGAGACAACAGTAATTTAAATTAAAGACCCTCATCTCTATATTTTGACCAGACCTTATGTTTATATAACAGTTTGAATCGATGGACAGTTTGGCATTGCTTGTGTTGTAAGTCCAGTTTGTTCCAGAGTTTCACTCCACATACAGACACACAGAAACGTTTACGAGTGTTTTGAGCTCTCGGTAATGAAAAATATCCAAAACCTCTCAAGTCATAAGCTCGTACTGGAGTTATAAAAAAACGTTGTAGGTTAGTTGGTAATAATAATAACACTGAGGTAGGACTGATGCGATGGAACTGTTTATATTTGTTGAGGCATCTGATGTCTGCTGACAATGATGATGATGACAAAGCTGGTTTTCCAAGTTTGGCTCAGTCTTGTGAAAGCTGCTGCTGGGCCCCAAACTCCGATGAAGAGCGTTCATTTGATCCACACACATTTGTTTCGAGGCGTTCGAGATTTACCTTCTTCATCACTGTCCCTCACAGACTGGCTTCGACAAAAAATAAATCCTTTGTCCATTTTTCCTGGAATAAGATCCATTCCTTTTCTTAGCGGTCACCAGGACCAGCACCTGTCAGTCAAATCTGTCACTGCTGCGCGATACGTCACGTAAAATCACATGACCCTGATCTATACTATATTAAATATGAAAAATGCCTTTGGTGGCCCTGGTCAAATGGTCTCGTATACGGCCCTGGGCTTGAGGTTCCCCACCCCTGTTGTAGACGATATATCGCCCAGCTCTGCTTTAAACAGTCCTTTGTTTAAATGCTGCTGTAACTGAACTGTCGTCGGGATGATGATGTGGTGGAACCGACCGCATTCAAGACAAGTTTCCCTCAGGAGACATTAAAGTTCATTCTTCTCTTCAGGTGCGCGAGCGACTGGAGGTGGCGTCCGAGCAGATGCAGCGCATCAACGACGAGATCAAGAAGAGCGGAGCCGACGCCGCCTACTTCTCGGTGGAGGAGAACATCACCAACCAGTTCAGGAAGTACATGGACATCCTCAACGCCAAGCCCAAGTTCAGGGAGGTGAAGAAGAAGCTGTTCCTCGACCACTTCGCCAAAACCGGAGGAGACAAGAACCTGCACACGCTGTACTCTGCGGTCACGGGGGAAGGCTTCAGCGGCGAGTCGGTCCTGGAGATCACCCTGAACTACGAGGAGAAGGGCCGTCGGGCAGTGGAGGAGTTCTGCGCGAGGCTGAAGCGGCTGTTCTGCGTGGGGCTGATCGCGCTGCTGGGCCACGCCGCGCTGAAGGACTGCGGAGACGAGGAGCACCTGCTGGAGGAGTGGGGCGAGAAGATGGCCACGGTGCAGAAGAGGATGGACGCCGTGATCCTGGACTGCATCGAGAGCTTCCCCAAACAGGCGGAGCAGGACGCGCGGCGAGTGGTGCGGGACAATGCTGAGATCGGAGTCCAGGAGCTGGCGCAGGCCGTGCTCCAGAAGCTCACGGGCAGGTACGACTCTAACATCTTAGTTTGAACTCTGTCAGAGTAAAAAAACTGTTTTTAATAACGTTATATTTCTCAGGTATGACTGGGTGTTCTGGTCTAGGTGGTGATGTTTTTAATAACATTATATTTCCAGTATGACTGGGTGTCTGGTCCGGGTGGCGTTGTTTTTAATAACATTATATTTCAGGTATGACTGGTGTTCTGGTCTAGGTGGTGATGTTTTTAATAACATTATATTTCCAGGTATGACTGGGTGTTCTGGTCTGGTGGCGTTGTTTTTATAACGTTATATTTCAGGTATGACTGGGTGTTCTGGTCAGTGGTGTTGTTTTTAATAACGTTATATTTCCAGGTATGACTGGGTGTTCTGGTCCGGGTGGCGTTGTTTTTAATAACATTATATTTCCAGGTATGACTGGGTGTTCTGGTCCAGGTGGTGATGTTTTTAATAACGTTATATTTCCAGGTATGACTGGGTGTTCTGGTCTAGGTGGTGATGTTTTTAATAACGTTATATTTCTCAGGTATGACTGGGTGTTCTGGTCCAGGTGGCGTTGTTTTTAATAATGTTATATTTCTCAGGTATGACTGGGTGTTCTGGTCCAGGTGGTGATGTTTTTAATAACGTTATATTCCAGATATGACTGGGTGTTCTGGTCCGGGTGGTGTTGTTTTAATAATGTTATATTTCTCAGGTATGACTGGGTGTTCTGGTCCAGGTGGTGATGTTTTTAATAACGTTATATTTCTCAGGTATGACTGGGTGTTCTGGTCTAGGTGGTGATGTTTTTAATAACGTTATATTTCCAGATATGACTGGGTGTTCTGGTCCGGGTGGTGTTGTTTTTAATAATGTTATATTTCTCAGGTATGACTGGGTGTTCTGGTCCAGGTGGTGATGTTTTAATAACGTTATATTTCCAGATATGACTGGGTGTTCTGGTCCGGGTGGTGTTGTTTTTAATAATGTTATATTTCTCAGGTATGACTGGGTGTTCTGGTCCAGGTGGTGATGTTTTTAATAACGTTATATTTCTCAGGTATGACTGGGTGTTCTGGTCTAGGTGGTGATGTTTTTAATAACGTTATATTTCCAGATATGACTGGGTGTTCTGGTCCGGGTGGTGATGTTTTTAATAACGTTATATTTCTCAGGTATGACTGGGTGTTCTGGTCTAGGTGGTGATGTTTTTAATAACGTTATATTTCCAGGTATGACTGGGTGTTCTGGTCTAGGTGGTGATGTTTTTAATAACGTTATATTTCTCAGGTATGACTGGGTGTTCTGGTCTAGGTGGTGATGTTTTTAATAACGTTATATTTCTCAGGTATGACTGGGTGTTCTGGTCCAGGTGGTGATGTTTTTAATAACGTTATATTTCTCAGGTATGACTGGGTGTTCTGGTCTAGGTGGTGATGTTTTTAATAACGTTATATTTCCAGGTATGACTGGGTGTTCTGGTCCAGGTGGTGATGTTTTTAATAACGTTATATTTCCAGGTATGACTGGGTGTTCTGGTCCAGGTGGTGTTGTTTTTAATAACGTTATATTTCTCAGGTATGACTGGGTGTTCTGGTCCAGGTGGCGTTGTTTTTAATAACGTTATATTTCCAGGTATGACTGGGTGTTCTGGTCCAGGTGGTGTTGTTTTTAATAACGTTATATTTCTCAGGTATGACTGGGTGTTCTGGTCCAGGTGGCGTTGTTTTTAATAACGTTATATTTCCAGGTATGATGGGTTTCTGTCCATGGTTGTTTTTAATAACGTTATATTTCCAGGTATGACTGGGTGTTCTGGTCGGAGGTGTTGTTTTTAATAACGTTATATTTCTCAGGTATGACTGGGTGTTCTGGTCCGGGTGGCGTTGTTTTTAATAACGTTATATTTTCCAGGTATGACTGGGTGTTCTGGTCTGTGTGGCGTTGTTTTTAAGGCGAGACACTGCAGGTGAATAGGGGAAAAAATAAATGTAGAGATATCATTTGAAACTTTTGCTGTACATCACTGATATAAATATGAGAAAAAAATGTATTGCATTTTTTCTGTCATTTTATGTTTTCATATATAAATAAGACATTTTGTACATGAAAATGGCCAAAATTGCCTATATTTTGGGGCAACGAAATAAAAATAATGGATTGAGCCAGATTAAAATGTATGGTTTCATTTTATTGACATATTAGTCACTAAGATTTTTTCAGAGGGGATTTTGGATATATTGTTTAGTTTTTCAATTAACTAATCATAAGTGAAAAAATCTGTAAAAACTCAAATTCCGCCTGTTTTTTTGGGTTCAAAGCTGAATAAATCAGGCTAGGAATTAGATATTAAAAAATCCCTCTGAAAAACCTTCATAATATTGTTAAGTCCAAGACTGTAAAGTTTGGAGTCTGTAGGAGCGACTATAAGGGCTCACCCGCTGCCGGAGTGGGGCCTTCTCTCATTCTGAGAAAACGAGCTCTGAAGTTTTGTAGCGAGTGCGCATGCGCGGAACTTTCTTTTGGCTCTTCCGCACCAGGCGTCTCCCAGAAGGAAAAATACCATATTTGGGCGACAGCGTCATCACGGAGGATCCCTTCGCAGCACATGTGGATGTAAAGTCTGTCAATATTTGTGAATGAATACCCGCATTAGAGCGGTCTTTCGACGCGCCGCAGCAGCTACTTCCGGGTTACCGCCGCCTCGCAAGCGGACAAATCATCATAAAATAAGCATCATGCAGGGTGAGTTTTGTCATTGTTATACTCTGACATGAAAACTAAGATGTAAAGGGAGGAAAATAGATAAAAATCTCCACTTCGACCACTGCGTGAAAAATCAATACTTTCACCTGCCGTGTCTCGCCTTAATAACGTTATATTTCCAGGTATGACTGGGTGTTCTGGTCCAGGTGGTGATGTTTTTAATAACGTTATATTTCTCAGGTATGACTGGGTGTTCTGGTCCGGGTGGCGTTGTTTTTAATAACGTTATATTTCTCAGGTATGACTGGGTGTTCTGGTCCGGGTGGCGTTGTTTTTAATAAATTATATTCCAGGTATGACTGGGTGTTTCTGGTCCAGGTGGTGATGTTTTTAATAACGTTATATTTCTCAGGTATGACTGGGTGTTCTGGTCCGGGTGGCGTTGTTTTAATAACATTATATTTCCAGGTATGACTGGGTGTTCTGGTCCAGGTGGTGATGTTTTTAATAACGTTATATTTCCAGGTATGACTGGGTGTTCTGGTCTGTGTGGCGTTGTTTTATAACGTTATATTTCCAGGTATGACTGGGTGTTCTGGTCCAGGTGGCGTTGTTTTTAATAACGTTATATTTCCAGTATGACTGGGTGTTCTGTCCAGGTGGCGTTGTTTTAATAACGTTATATTTCCAGGTATGACTGGGTGTTCTGGTCCGGGTGTGTTGTTTTTAATAACGTTATATTTCTCAGGTATGACTGGGTGTTCTGGTCCAGGTGGCGTTGTTTTTATAATGTTATATTTCTCAGTATGACTGGGTGTTCTGGCCAGGTGGTGATGTTTTAATAACGTTATATTTCTCAGGTATGACTGGGTGTTCTGGTCTAGGTGGTGATGTTTTTAATAACGTTATATTTCCAGATATGACTGGGTGTTCTGGTCCGGGTGGTGTTGTTTTTAATAATGTTATATTTCTCAGGTATGACTGGGTGTTCTGGTCCAGGTGGTGATGTTTTTAATAACGTTATATTTCCAGATATGACTGGGTGTTCTGGTCCGGGTGGTGTTGTTTTAATAATGTTATATTTCTCAGGTATGACTGGGTGTTCTGGTCCAGGTGGTGATGTTTTTAATAACGTTATATTTCTCAGGTATGACTGGGTGTTCTGGTCTAGGTGGTGATGTTTTTAATAACGTTATATTTCCAGATATGACTGGGTGTTCTGGTCCGGGTGGTGATGTTTTAATAACGTATATTTCTCAGGTATGACTGGGTGTTCTGGTCTAGGTGGTGATGTTTTTAATAACGTTATATTTCCAGGTATGACTGGGTGTTCTGGTCTAGGTGGTGATGTTTTTAATAACGTTATATTTCTCAGGTATGACTGGGTGTTCTGGTCTAGGTGGTGATGTTTTTATAACGTTATTTCTCAGGTATGACTGGGTGTTCTGGTCCAGGTGGTGATGTTTTAATAACGTTATATTTCTCAGGTATGACTGGGTGTTCTGGTCTAGGTGGTGATGTTTTTAATAACGTTATATTTCCAGGTATGACTGGGTGTTCTGGTCCAGGTGGTGTTGTTTTTAATAACGTTATATTCTCAGGTATGACTGGGTGTTCTGGTCCAGGTGGCGTTGTTTTTAATAACGTTATATTTCCAGGTATGACTGGGTGTTCTGGTCCAGGTGGCGTTGTTTTTAATAACGTTATATTTCCAGGTATGACTGGGTGTTCTGGTCCGGGAGGTGTTGTTTTTAATAACGTTATATTTCTCAGGTATGACTGGGTGTTCTGGTCCGGGTGGCGTTGTTTTTAATAACGTTATATTTCCAGGTATGACTGGGTGTTCTGGTCTGTGTGGCGTTGTTTTTAAGGCGAGACACTGCAGGTGAATAGGGGAAAAAATAAATGTAGAGATATCAATTTGAAACTTTTGCTGTACATCACTGATATAAATATGAGAAAAAAATGTATTGCATTTTTTCTGTCATTTTATGTTTTCATATATAAATAAGACATTTTGTACATGAAAATGGCCAAAATTGCCTATATTTTGGGCAACGAAATAAAAATAATGGATTGAGCCAGATTAAAATGTATGGTTTCATTTATTGACATATTAGTCACTAAGATTTTTCAGAGGGGATTTGGATATATTGTTTAGTTTTTCAATTAACTAATCATAAGTGAAAAAATCTGTAAAAACTCAAATTCCGCCTGTTTTTTTGGGTTCAAAGCTGAATAAATCAGGCTAGGAATTAGATATTAAAAAATCCCTCTGAAAAACCTTCATAATATTGTTAGTCCAAGACTGTAAAGTTTGGAGTCTGTAGGAGCGACTATAAGGGCTCACCCGCTGCCGGAGTGGGGCCTTCTCTCATTCTGAGAAAACGAGCTCTGAAGTTTTGTAGCGAGTGCGCATGCGCGAACTTTCTTTTGGCTCTTCCGCACCAGGCGTCTCCCAGAAGGAAAATACCATATTTGGGCGACAGCGTCATCACGGAGGATCCCTTCGCAGCACATGTGGATGTAAAGTCTGTCAATATTTGTGAATGAATACCCGCATTAGAGCGGTCTTTCGACGCGCCGCAGCAGCTACTTCCGGGTTACCGCCGCCTCGCAAGCGGACAAATCATCATAAAATAAGCATCATGCAGGGTGAGTTTTGTCATTGTTATACTCTGACATGAAAACTAAGATGTAAAGGGAGGAAAATAGATAAAAATCTCCACTTCGACCACTGCGTGAAAAATCAATACTTTCACCTGCCGTGTCTCGCCTTAATAACGTTATATTTCCAGGTATGACTGGTGTTCTGGTCCAGGTGGTGATGTTTTTAATAACGTTATATTTCTCAGGTATGACTGGGTGTTCTGGTCCGGGTGGCGTTGTTTTTAATAACATTATATTTCCAGGTATGACTGGGTGTTCTGGTCCAGGTGGTGATGTTTTATAGTTATATTTCAGGTATGACTGGGTTTCTGGTCTGTGTGCGTGTTTTAATAACGTTATATTTCCAGGTATGACTGGGTGTTCTGGTCCAGGTGGCGTTGTTTTAATAACGTTATATTTCCAGGTATGACTGGGTGTTCTGGTCCAGGTGGCGTTGTTTTTAATAACGTTATATTTCCAGGTATGACTGGGTGTTCTGGTCCGGGTGTTGTTGTTTTTAATAACGTTATATTTCCAGGTATGACTGAGTGTTCTGGTCCAGGTGGCGTTGTTTTTAATAACGTTATATTTCCAGGTATGACTGGGTGTTCTGGTCCAGGTGGAGTTGTTTTTAATAACGTTATATTTCCAGGTATGACTGGGTGTTCTGGTCCAGGTGGAGTTGTTTTTAATAACGTTATATTTCCAGTATGACTGGGTGTTCTGGTCCAGGTGGTGTGTTTTTAATAACGTTATATTTCCAGGTATGACTGGGTGTTCTGGTCCAGGTGGCGTTGTTTTTAACAACGTTATATTTCTCAGGTATGACTGGGTGTTCTGGTCCAGGTGGTGTTGTTTTAATAACGTTATATTTCTCAGGTATGACTGGGTGTTCTGGTCCGTGTGGTGTTGTTTTTAATAATGTTATATTTCCAGGTATGACTGGGTGTTCTGGTCCAGGTGGTGTTGTTTTAATAACGTTATATTTCCAGGTATGACTGGGTGTTCTGGTCCAGGTGTTGTTGTTTTTAATAACGTTATATTTCCAGGTATGACTGGGTGTTCTGGTCCAGGTGTTGTTGTTTTTAATAACGTTATATTTCCAGGTATGACTGGGTGTTCTGGTCCAGGTGTTGTTGTTTTTAAAAACGTTATATTTCCAGGTATGACTGGGTGTTCTGGTCCAGGTGTTGTTGTTTTAATAACGTTATATTTCCAGGTATGACTGGGTGTTCTGGTCCGTGCGTGTCTTCAAGTCTCCCAACGGGCTGCTGGCGAGGAGACGTGAGTTCCACTGCCCGACGGGGAAGAACCGTTTCCTGGTGCCGTGCTCGGACGAGCGCCTCCACGTGGTGGTGTCCTACAGCTCGTCGCCGGAGCCCGTGGACCGCGGCCGTGTGGAGCAGCTGGTGTCGGGGCAGAAGAAGCTGTCGGTGCAGGCCACGGCGGAGCTGCTCTTCAGGGAGCTGCCCGGAGACTGCGCGGTCCACACCATCAAGACCAGGGAGCTGGCCATGGAGTCCAGCTTCAGCCCCGATGCGCTGTACTGGAGAAGCACGAGCGGCTGCATGTGTGTGTGCACTCCGCCTGAAGGGGGCGTGCTAGACTAAAATCACTATCGATCAATGTTTGGGCAGTTTTATGATGATTTGTCTATAACTTGTGAGGTTAGGTTACTATATAGGAAAATGTGTATTGCAATAGGCTGGGCACCGTTAAATCAGTGACTCTTCACTCGTGGGTCACATATGTGGGTCACATCTGAAACTGCATGGAAACACTACTGGAGTCTGTTGAAATTAATGTTATTGGGCTGTTTTGATCATAATTTCAATCTTAAAGGTGAATCTACTGCTTGTGTAATAAAACATATGTGGAAAAGACAATATTTTATAAGATATATGACAAATTACATTTTTATTTGGGTCATACGTTTTGATATTTTGCTTAATTTAATTAAAATAAGCTGCACACAATCAAACACACATCAAATTAATGAATTTAAATAATCTTGAAAACATCTCACGACACACCGATGGGTCCCCACCCTCATTTGGGAAACCCTGTTTTAAACAACAAACATTATAGTATCGATATGGAAAAGAATTGTTCAGTTATCGTATAATTAAAGTACCAGTATAAATGTAACGCTGCCCAGCCTTACATGTGACATCACTCAGAGATTATTTACCTTATTCCGGAAGTTCCCGTGGGCGTCGCCATGACTCGTGCCCGCCCCTTCACTCGTGTTAGTTTACATAGGACTGGAAAACTCAAGAGAAAATCCGTTTCAGCCGTTTCAGAAACAGTGCAGTGTCGACTTGTCGGTGTAAATGAACAGTCGACGTTTAACACAAATCAATCTACTGTACCGGAAGTGTCAATACAGCTGAGGTGCGAAGATGAAGCAGAAGTGGGCGGGGCTGAATAAGGTGAATAGTTTAAAATTAAGGCTAGAATTCCATTTTGATCCAGGGCGATATCACCATGATATTTAGCTGTGGTTGTAATGACCTTGGCCGCTCCCTATACTGATCCAGTCGCTTTCTCCTAAAGGCTTTTGAAACGCAAACCTCCTATATGATCTCGTCTGTCCCGGTCCGCTCCTGTGGAAAAGGGACTTATGTTAACCGTCAAAATACAGTTTTGTCATTTAGTTTAGTTTAATTTCTCTGTAACTGGACCTGTCCACACGAAACAAAAACCGTCCCAAAGTCCAGAGTCTCCTCTCTCAGCACAGATGAACTAAGGTCACATGACAGAGTGATGAATAAGATGAATGTGTCAGGTTTGTGAATCCAGTCACTTCCAAATAAAGATCAGGTCAAACATCTGGACTTTTCTTCCAAAACTTAGACTTGTATCGGCCTGTGCTCCAACTCACATGATCACATGACTTTCTCGAATGACGTCAACGCAACCTTTTGAGTAAAGTAAACTTAAACTAAAGCAGGAAACTGTTATTTCATGTCTCTTTTAATGTATAATGTTTACAGAAGTTTCCTTTCTGTTTTCTCTGTAATCATGCTCCTCTCTGAATAACTTTAGGAACAGCTGCACATTCTTTATGTTTGTTTACGTGTAATAACTGTAATAAAGTGACTTGAACGGTCGTTTGTCGTGTCTTTGTAAATATTTCTGATTTGGAAACACACGGAAGGAGATCCATGAAATCTAAATAACAGACAGAGCCAGGTTTAAATGTGTTTTATTTGTGACATATTAGTGAATAAACTGTTCATCTGCATCAGTTTATCCTGAAGAGGTCAAGATTTAGAGCCAGTTTTCTCCTCAAAGTCTTAGTTTTAACCCTGTCAGAGTAAAAACAGCCCAAACTCTCTCTTTACGATGTTTATTCTCTGCGATTTATCCAGGAAGTGACTCTAATAAGTGTAAACCTTTATCATTTGACTCAACTTAAAAGAGTAAAGCAACTGGCTGCAAAGCTTTTTTGAGTTCACTCAACTTTATCAAGAAGCAAGTTGTGCCAACATATATTTGAAAGTTAACTTTGCACTTGATTCAACTCTTGTGTTTGTTCAAGTAATTAACTATTAGTAGTTGACCAAACATATTGCTTTAAGTCCAGCAAACACTTAATTCTATGTTCGGTAAAGTTTTTCTTTCAAGTTGGATTCATTTAAAGTTTGTATTTGCTTGTAATAATAGAAAAAGTAGGCATAAGGCAAACCAGGTATTTTTTACCAACTTCCATGTAAGATTGGGCTCAACAAAAACTTTAAAGGGGGGGTATTCTGCTTTTTTCAATCACATAGCACCAGTCTATAGCATACTACAATGATGACGTAACCTTCTGTTGGTCTGTATATGCAGTAAATTAAAATAACTGCCTTGAATAAATTGCTCTCTCAAAATGGCTGTACTGAACGTCTTGAAATAGGCCTCTGTCTCTTTAAGAAGCTTTCCGACACGCCCCCTTCAGCACACTGCTGTGGCATCTAAACAACACTACTGTGCGGGGAGGGGCTCTGCTGAGCTGAGGAGCAGTGGTTGGTGGCTTGGCTGGTGACGAAAGGTCCAGAGGCGTCTCCAGGAGGTGGGGGCGTTCCTAGGAGGACTGAGGCATAGCTACACCTAAAATGGCTGCCGTCTAAGTTTTTACCGTTTACTCAAAAATATGTGAATGAGCCAAGGCAACACTCCAGGCATGTGTTTAATGAGGGAATGACATAATAACATGATATAAAGCTTGAAAAAGTCCATTTTACATAATACCCCCCTTTAAAAGTTGAGTAAACTCATAAAAGCTTTGCAGCCAGTTGCTTTACTTTTTTAAGTTGACTCAACTTTTTATTTATTACAGTGTGTCTGTGTGGCTCCCTGGTCTTTCCCACGCTTATTCATTCACAAATACTGACAAGTTTGGTATCCACGTGTAGCACGAAAGGCTGTGACCGAGATGACGCTGTAATCCAAATATGGTCATTTCCTTTGTGGGAGACAATTTGGAAAAATCTGGAATATTTTGGAAACATTTTTAAATTAAAATATATATGTTGGAACAGTTTTGAAAATTGTGAAAACATTTTGAACAATTTGGAAAATGTTGGAAAGTTTGGAACAGTTTGGCATTTTTGGGGGGGAAATCAAGGAGACATTTGAATTTGTACAGATTTTTCCCACTAATAACTAGTTTATTCAAACCAAAAAAAACCTCTGAGCAAATGTTTACAGTGTGTGCAGTCAGAAGGAGTGAGTGTTTTACCCCTGGAGCAGCTTCGCTCAGTGCTCAGGTTCTCAAACTGCGGTGGAGCTCAGGTTTCTGCAGGTCTGGATCATCTGCACTTTCCTTTGTTTCGTTTAGACCCGGTTACATGCAGGTCCAGTTTAGAGCCGGTTTAGTCCTGATCAGCTCTGGTTCTGGTCAGACATTTGGGTGAAAAGTGTGAGGACCTGTGGCTCAGTCTCAGCCGGAGGACACGCCCCTCGCTGCGTTCAGTGGGTTTCTATCTTTGGAGCAGAGTGACTCAGCAAAGAGGCAGAGGGACGACGTGTTCTCCTCGTGGATCAAGCTGGATTTTTTATTGTACTTTTTCATATTCGATCAATAGCTTTTACTGATATGGTTCATGCTCATAAGACAAGACAGACCTTTCAAATAAACCAACGCTCGAACGAACAGGAAAACAGGACGACTGCTTTCAAATCCAGAGCCTGATAAAAGCAGAAACATCTCCTTAAACTCTAAACCAGGAGCGGTGCCTTCAGGGGAAACTGGAAATACTGATAATAGCGCTGGGACAAAAGTCACTTTGCAAAATACAGTTCCAATCAAAAGTTTAAGACCACTTGAAAAATCAAAAATTCACATTTCTCATGGTTGGATCTTAGCAAGGTTCCCAGAACAACTTCAAGAAGAAATGGGTCTGATTGTCTGGAGGATCCTCCGTTCCTGGAGCGACTGAAGCCCAATAACCAGAGGTCCCACAGACGAGGCCTGAGGTTAACTCCGAAACCAGTAAATTGGTAAGAGGTCTTACGCCAGGGGTAGGCAATGTCAGGCCCAGGGGCCAAAACCAGCCCTCCATTATAGAAACTTTGGCCCTTGAGATGATTTTGGGGAACATAATTACACATATCAGAGATCAAATGCTTGTTAAAGTACTCTAGAAATGTGAAGAACGCTGTCAATTCCTTTGACACTGTTTGGGCAGAGCATGTGGCCGTCCCGCCTTCGCTCTGCCCAATCCCGTCAGACCTTAGCAGGTCCTAAGCAGGAAGGGCCTGGTCAGTACTTGGATGGGAGACTGTTTGGTAACACCAGGAAGCCTAGCGAATGTAGTGTGTGAGTAAGTGAGTGGTTGGTGGTGGTGGGAGGGGCTGATGGCGCAGACTGGTTGACTGGCTTCCGTCAGTCTACCCCAGGGCAGCTGTGGCTACAATAGTAGCTTACCACCACCAAGTATGGAGTGAATGAATAGTGCAATGTAAAGCATCTTTGAGTGTCCAGAAAATTGCTTTATAAAACCGCATTATTATTATTATTAAAATGTATTAGCAGAACACCCATTTAGGCCATATATCATGTACAACACTAGCATTTGTAGAAAGTGATGGTTTACTTCGAAGAAAGTCGGCCCTCCACCAAGCAAACTTGCCTACCCCGTCTTACGCCAAACCGGATGTGCGTCACCGTCCGCCATGACAAGAAGCGTCCGAATAATGCTGTCAGTTAGGAAAGCAGTAGGAGAAGGAGCCTCAGTGCTAACTATCATACCTCCTTTAGCCTAGGGACCTCTGGTGGTTCCTCACCGGCGATCAGGAGCTATGTGCCGTCCCCCCAGTATTATTTGTATAGCGCTTTTCAAGACACTCAAAGACGCTTCACAGAAAAACAGTAATAAAATCAGACATTGTAGTCCAATACTAAATGGGGGATGTAGTTTAATCTGAAACAGCTGTTGGTGATGTCACTTCCCTTGTGTTTCCCGTCCTGAGTGAAGCTCTGAAGCTCTAGTTCCAAACTGCAGAGGGATCTAACAGTTCACCTCACCATGTCATAAGGATCAGGAGCTACGATCAGGACATAGAGGCTCCGTATTTGTTTCGGATGGAGCCTCAGTCTGTCACATCTGCTCGGAGCCCGTTTGACTTTTGCCCTGCACCACCTCCACCTGAACACGTTATGGCGCCCCCTCTCTGTGGGGCGTAGAAAACATCTCAGGTGGATCAGTAACCATGGAAACCAACAGGACCATCAAGGTCGCATTACTCTCATCAGAGTCAACTTTGGTCTCTGTCCAAAGTGTAAACGGGACAGTTCTCTGGACCTCACGATGGTAGAGCGGGTCGTCTCATGATCAGAAGAATCTCCTGAAGATGCACACGGTTGTTGTTTCCTTGGGCCAGACACTTCACTTCCTGCTGTAAAGCACTTTGGGCCTAATGAAGGTAGAAAAGCGCTGTATAAGTCGAGTCCATTCATCATTCTCTGCCTCGTTGTGACGTCTCCTCTCGCCGCTCATGCAGGAGAGGAAGCTCCACAGACGAGACAAATGACACTTGTGAGTCTTGTTATCGGTCACGTTCTTCAGCAGGTTCTGAATCGACTTTGGGGTTATGGGGACAAGAGCTGGAGAATAAATCGTCGACAAGATCGTATCGAAGTCGCTGTTTAGAAGATATGCAAAGTTATAATATTAAGTTTATCCCCAATGACAAGAAATGTGGAAATAATTGGATAAAAGTGGAAAAAATTGGAAGAAAATGAGGAGAAAATTGGGGGGAAAGTGTGAAAAACAGCTTAAAATCAAATAAATAAATGGGGCCAAAAGTTGGGAAGGAAAAAGTGAAAACATTTGGGGAAAATTAGGAGGATTAATCAGTGCTTTATTTGTCTTTGTACAATACTACGTTGAAATGTGGTCAGTGACGGACTGGCCATTGGGCAATGTGGGGAAATGCCACTGCGGCCGCCTGGTCTCATCACTTGTTTTGGCCGCATCACAAACAAATAAATAGGCTAAATAAAGCGAGGAAGCGGCCGCCTATTGGCGCAATGGAGCTGCTGCTTGTTTACGTGTCTGTTCAGGACATTTTTCTTTCAGAGCGACAAACCGATGTAAATGTAGAAGTTTTCAGAACGTTTTTACATATTTCTGACGGTTTGCGCTTCATCGTTATCATGAAAGTCACACAAATAATGAGATATTTGTCTTTGTCAGTTTGACGGGCCCCTGGAGGTTTGGTCCGGTCTGGTCCAGTCTGGTCTGGTCTGGTCTGGTCTGGTCCGGTCCAGTCTGGTCTGGTCCGGTCCAGTCCGGTCCGGTCCGGTCCGAGTCGTCTCCTGAGCCTGGTCAGAGAAATGTCCGAGGTGCTGCGTGTCAGCAGAAGATGATTTGTCCACACAGTCGCTCATTGAGCCGAGTTTATCAGATGATTCTGTGGAACGCCACAAACATCACGAGGCCTCGCCGCCGACTCCGTAGCCACGCCCCTCACACGACCAGCTGCTCATTACTGCCGGCTCGTCCCGGGTCAGCTCTGCCGTTTTACTGCTGTGTCTTAAACCGGGCGTGTGCTGCCCCTGGTGGCCACAGGGTTCAGTCTGATTTACTGCCATTATAATGTCAAAACTAAATATCAATGCATTATTTTATATAAACGTTTGTGTTTTTCCAGTTAAAGGTGGAATAACAGGAAATAGATCAACTGTAGACAAAGGGAAAGTTTTCAGTGAGATATTAGTGAATGACTGAAACAACATCGTCATGTGACCTTAGTTCATCTGTGCTGAGAGAGAAGACTCTGGACTTTGGGACAGGTTTGTTTCGCGTGGATAGATCCAGCCCTTACAGACACATAAACCAGAAACCCAGTCCCGTTACCATGGTTACCACAGTAAGATTCTTAGCTGCACCGACTCCTTTTATTTTGGATTATCGGCTGTTTCCGATGTGAGTGCGATCTATTTGTGCTGCCTCTGCTGAGTCGTCTGTTGCCTCCTTCACGTGTGGAGTCCCCCAGGGATCCATCCTTGGGCCTCTACTCTTCTCGTTGTACCTTCTTCCACTTTGGAGCGACAAACCTCAAGCACGGACTGTCGTTTCATTTATATCCAGATGACACTTAAATTGAATGATATGCCGTTAAGATGTGGACGTCTCAAAATGTCTCCTAAAGTCTGAAGTCATTGTGTTTTGACCTCAGGGCTCTGACACAAATACCCTAAAGACTCAGTAACTCGGACAGTTCAGTCGTCAAGTCAAGCTTTTTCAATTGATTAAAATTAAAGCTTGTGGACTGGAGAGCAACAGCGTAACGCCTCATTTGAAAGCTAAGGCCTACAAAACTGAGCGTAACTTTGTTGAGGTTGCAATGCACCCTCTTGCACCCCGTAGATCCGGGCCTGGCCAGAGAGTGACCTACTTTTGCACCGGTATGATTAATACTAACTCTCTCCCATTTATTATCAATGGTAAATATGGATGCAGTACACTTTTTTGCCACCAGCGTCAAATTGGGGGCGCTGTTTCACTCCTTCGCAAAGTTAAGGAAACACTGCTGTGGTGTCTTGGTGTTTATCACAGAGCGTTGTAGCATCAACTTTCACAGTTTTCCATCTTTTATTGCAAAGTTTGTTGACATCAACAAAGGTGCGTGTTAAAATGGACTTAAGACTTTATGCTGAACTGACACTTTAAAAATGATCTAATGTGGAATTTTCTTTGAGTTAACAAATGAATGAGGTAAAGTCACTGTAGGTGCTGTACATACAGGTGTTGTTGTTGTTTACATTTTGCCCTGTTTGGCCCACGACCAACAGGCACTTTTTCATTTTGGCCTCGGAGACAAAAAGTTTGGGCGCCCCTGGATTATTGCCACACACTCTACTTTAGGATCAGCCACACGTTGAAACCTCAGCTCGTTCTAAATGCAGCCACTCTGACTCCTGTTCGCTTTCCTCTTGATTTTAAGATTCTTGTATTTGTTTCTAAACGCTTTCCTCTCCTCGGTCTCTCTCTGACCTCCTGCTCTCAGGTCTGCAGATCATGTGATTCCCAAAACAAACAGCCCGACCCAAACTGCTCTGCCCTCGTACCTTAGACCTCAGGCCGAGTCCCAGCTGAAACTTACCTTTTATCATTCCATGTTTTGTATGAGTTGTGTTGTTTTTTAATGACATGTGTCCTGCTGTGTTTCCCCCTCAGTCTTCTCCTCAGCGCCCCCTGGCTGCAGACACGCGCCTCTCCCTGCGGTGGAGTTGTTGTTCACAGGGAGACAGAGATGGAACATTCCTGCAGGTGACAGGGGAATGTGGCGGTGACTCCTGCGCAGTGACCCGAGCCCCGGCGTGTCCCGACAAGCCCGACCCGACCGGTCCCTCCTCAGAGTCGCTCCAACACACGCCTTAAACCAGACGGTCCAGATCAGAATAAGCGTCTACAAGATGAAACTGGTTTAACCTCTTAACCCCCGCCTTAACCAAGCACATTTCCTCCACTTTACCTGAAACCTTCTCCACTGGAGCTCACAGCCAGTGAAACACCTCATTTGAAAGCTAAGACCTACCTCACGTTTTTACTTTTTCATTGCTTTTTTTGTTGCCTGTTTTCTTGCTTTTTTGTAACTGTTTTCATCCTCATTTATCTCGGGAAATAGGGAAAATATGGGGGAAAAGGGGATAAAATGGGAACATTTCGGAAAGAAATGGGGAGGGGGATTGTGTAAAAAAAGGGGGGGGAAGGAACAATAAGTGGATAAAAAAAAGAAAAAACAAGGGAAAAAGCTGAGAAAATTGGTGGGAAGTTTGAGGAAAACAATAAAAAATTGTGAGAAAAGTTTTTGCCCTTTTGTATCTGTTCAGGGCAAACATTTGTGCATATTTCTGACGTTTGCAATTTAAAGTATCATCATGATCAAGAAAGTTTTCAAAAATATTGAGGTGTTTGTTTTTGTCCTGCCTCCAGAGAGAGATCCTGTGGCCCAAGAGACGGTCTAAACTAAAGGTTCAAAAGACGCTTTTATTTCAGACATTCGTTTCATTTCATGTAAACTGTGAACGAATATAAGGCCTGACTTTGACTCTCACAGCTTTAAATCTACTTTCTGTTATAATAATGAAACAAACAAACAATACAACACATGACTTCTGAAACAGCAGGTTTAACAAGATTCTCTTTACATTTCTGCTCAGACGTTTCTTCTTGAGTCCAGTTTACTTTTACATATCCATATTTGGCACATTCCTCTGTTTGGTGAAAGGCTGTGATTATGTAAATGTGATAAAACCGTAGATTTTGTGGATTCTGAAATGTCTTTAAACTCTGCGCACATGAGGTCTGCTGAATATGAATGAAGGTGCTGCCCCCTGGTGGTGCAGCGCGGCGGTTTCTTTCACCTCTGACGGAAAAAATGTCAGAAAAATAAAAGCTAACATAGTTTCCTGGGTAATGTCAGAATGGATTTGGATCTTTTTAAATCTCATATTCCGCTGCCTTTAGTCACGTCTCCATGGAGACGAGCCGGAGACGTCCCGCTCTCAGTAAAGTTACAGTCAGGTCTGAGGAGCTGAGTCACAGAAACACAGTTTAAGAGTATTTTTCTACAATTCAAATGTCTGCAAGAAAAGAAATGCTTGAATTTTATTTCTATTTATTGAGTGAAATGTTACGCAGTGTGGCTTTAAGTGACGTCACACACAATAACTGTGGACATTCCCAGAGACAAACAGCAAAAACACACTTTATCTGAATCTCCTGCTGAAATAACAACAGATAAAAGGACGACAACTGTTTACACTGAATTAGAATCATATCTCTCACCATTTCTCCAGGAAAAGAAAGATATTTTTTATATTTAAAATAAGCCTTCATTGTGTATGGGAAAAATAATGTGATGTTTCTGTGTGATCAGATGTTTATAAAGAGCCTGAAGTCGACTCAGATACATCACATTACAGAGCAGTGGTTCCCCCCGGGGGGAGCCTGGGATTGCAGGGGGGGCCAGAGCTTTGCCTGGTCAGAGGGTCAGGTCATAAATGATCAAATTGATCAATATTTGTTCCAGGTATAACCAGGGCAGCACTTCCTTTGGGATTCCCACCGCGGGGTCCGGGACCCTCTGGGCGGTCACGAGGAGAGAGAAGTATTTAATATAAATCAGTGTGACATAATAATAATACCCAGATCCATCGAGGCTTTATCAGAGGTATAACATCTGGACACATCACTCACGATAGTGACTGTATCGTGATAAGTATCGTGACTAAAGCGGATCGGCCCAGTCCTGATGTTTTATACTTTAGTGAGAATCAGAATCAGAGGTTTTTACTGAACCTTCATCCTCAGACAAAAAACAAACTTCAGAGCAAAACCGATAACGCGATTCACCGGCTGATGACGTCATAATTATTACATTACAAATGTAATAAAACAAACATTTGAATTCATTTAAAAACAAACACATTCAGTGGCTCAGAGTAAAGCAGGTAAAAGGTCACTGGTCCGTGTCCCTGCTCAGACAAGTGCATGACGTTGCCGTGTGCTTGAGCCAAACACTTCCCTCACATCACAGCTGTGTGAGTGAGAGGCCTATGGCACAGTTTAGCAGCCTGCCCAGGGCAGCTGTGGCTACAATAATGATCTGTAGCAGAAAGAGAACGAGCGTCATCATACGGCAGAGGGAGACGTCTCAGAAACAGGAGACACATTCAGACCCAGGGCTTAGGTTTGTTGTTGATTTGCTACATCGGGGCTTTTTGCTGCAAGTTGATTCATTCTACAGAATTAAAAAGGAGAGACAGAGTATTAGACATAAACCCGAGTGCCTTTGACACACTTGGATCTAAACTCGTGTCACAAGTGGATTCTCCATCGTCAGATCAATAAAGTCTTCTCTTCTTTCATTAAGCTCTTCATGAATAAATGTTCTTTATGGATATATTTGTCAAACACATCAGTCGTTCATAAACATGAGCTTAATCCATGTATGTTTTTTTTATTTCAATTAAAACCACTTTAAATATGAGTTTGAACTACGAATGTGGTTTTGTGCATGTGGTATTTTCCTCATAAACAACAAAAACAGATTTCTACTTTTTATGCTTGAACTGATTGATTTAATTTATCTGAGTGATTATTTACATTATTCACATTAACATTGTTGCAGTGCAGAAAATAAATAAAGTAACAAAAACTCAAAAGGAGTTTGAGGCCAAAGCAAGAAAGCTTATAAGTGCTAACCCCATGTTCAAGATTAATTTACATTCCAGATACAGTGATACAACATCTCATGTTTACATACAATACAACACTTTACAAATTCCTGAATTACACAATTACTAATGTCCACATTAACTTTACATACAGCAGCTTTGTTAAAGAAAAGCATTTCATGTTTTACAAGAAGAAAATCACAGGATGTTTACAAGACTTCCAAAGTAAGAAAGACATAACACGAAGATAGAAATGTACTGTATGCAGTTTACATATATATATATAAACATTTTTATTTTATTTACAATTTGTACTTTTTTCTTTCTCTTATTCCTCTTTCCCATTCGCTTAATAACCATTTCCAATCATTACTTATAAACACCAGTCACCATTCTATTAATTGACTATTAATTTAGTTATAATAAGTATTACATAATCAACACGACTCATTATTATTGTCATTCCCATTTCCACTGTAAAATATTAGTTATGATTGTTTTATTATTTTGTTGTTTGCCTTGTTTAGTGAGGTGCCTTAAAAAGCCAGGGTGTAATATGTTTCCTGATTGAGACAAAACATAATAATAAATGAATATATTGTTTAATATTGTTTCTTTTTCTTGTTTTTCGCTTGTATTTATTTATTAACCTTAACCCCCGCCTTAACCGACCTCATTCTCTCCAGTTCGGCTTTACCCAAATCTAAAACTCTCTCGACTGGAGCTGACGTCTGTTGGTCAGAGTAACGTGCTCGGTTCACGTGGGGTTAAGAGGTTAATTTTCTCTAACTTTATTTATTTAGTTATTGCTGCAGAGTCACATGTTTCACACAGTAGTTAGTGGTTAAAGAGAGTGACGTCACACGCAGGCCGCGCCCCTGACCCGGAAGAGGAAGTAAACACGCTCTGTCACGTGTCCTCCGTCAGCTGACTCGGGTCCAGGATCAGAGACTGTTTTTGTTTCTCCGCAGAAAAATGTTACGACCGAAGGCTCTGACGCAGGTGCTGAGTCAGGCCAACACCAACGGGGTCCAGAGCACTCTGTGAGTCACAACTATATTATTTATATTCTTTATTTACTTTATTTACTTTACTTCAGCGGCCTGAACGCGTCTGCTGCTCAAACACGGACCCGCTCAGCAGAATCAGACAGGAGAGAGTTCAGCCTCTAGCTGCACTAACATGTTTATCATTCATTATTCTGGTCAAAGTAGCTTTTCTTTTGGCTTAACTGAGGCTAAACTGTGACCAGGATCTGCAGATGTTTTTGGTCGAGTCCTAAAAACGAAATAAAGAGTAAAAGAAGAGACTCAGCATCCAGTCATGATCTGATCTCCACGAGCTTCTGCCTTTTGGTCACATCGTGAATAATTATGTTATCAATCAAACACTTTTCTCCTCTCACTGTTTCTACTGTCGGGATTAAACCAGGTCTAAAATCACAGACTAAACCAGAGACTGAAATCATGGACAAAACTAAACCTGGACAATATCACAGACTGAACTGGGATTAAACCACAAAAAACACTAAAACAAGTCTTAAAGGGATATTTCAGGATTTTTGATATTGGGCCTCATTTCCTAGTTATCCAGAGTGTTGTTGATGTCTGGAGATTTTATTTTTTAATTCATGCAGTTCTTATATTTGAAGAGTTCAGTGGTGCTAGGCTAGTGCAAGGCTATGGTAACTAGTAGCCTGCATTAAAAACCTCTTCTAAATCATAATAATCGCTTGGATTTATATAGCGCTTTTTAGTGCTGGGCGATATGACGATACATATCGTGGGGACGATAGAAAAGTGCCTATCGTGCCATTTCTCTTCTATCGTTTCTATCGTTTCTAACCTAAATTAATCAATTATTAAAGCAAATATTTCATTAAATAGGCCACAATAATTTATTAGCGTTGTCTTGTCACTATACATCGTCTAAGTTTATATTGAGTGATTATAAACAAGAATAAAAAATAACTTTTTCGCAAAGAAACTGCCTTGTCCGCCGCCACACCTGCTGTAGCAACGGCGACATCTAATGGACGTACACGCGGGGCTCTCTCTCCTTGTTAAACACCGCGTGGTTTCACTCTGCTTTACGCACGGCAACAAACACCGCGTGGTTTCACTCTGCTTTACGCACGGCAACAAACACCGCGTGGTTTCACTCTGCTTTACGCACGGCAACAAACACCGCGTGGTTTCACTCTGCTTTACGCACGGCAACTAAACAGCTTTTTAGTGATGGATCTTTTTAGCGCGTGGATCTGGATTAAACACACGAGAGAGAAGAGAGGAGAGGCGTGGTGCAGGAGGTAAGAGACGGATCGGGCAGCGCGTAGAGCAGCTAAAGACGTACAATACAAACTGCTCGCCCACTGTTTCTTAAACATTACATTAAAGTTGAGAAAATGGCGATAATAAGCTCCAATTTACATTTGTTTTAGTGTAATATGAGCCTTGATATTGAAGAGCAGATGATGCTCTGAGTAAGTCGTTCTCTACGCACGAGTTTACACATTTCTGTTGTTAAATTCGTGTTGACTCTGGTCAGATCATGTTTAGCCCATTTATCCTGCAGTCTCACATTTTTCCTGACATTGACAATATAGGCTATATAAATTATCCATAGCAAAACCACTGCTTCAAAATAAAGTTGAAAAAAAGTAAGCAATGATATTTTTGTCAAACTTTTCAAAGAATAACTGAAAACTGACTTTATTGTGTTATATCGTGATATGTATCGTTATCGTGATATAAATAATCCATATCGTGATATAAGTTTTTTCCATATCGCCCAGCACTAGCGCTTTTCAAGATACCCAAAGCGCTTCACAGCACACAGCACACGCACACACACACAGAACTAGCGGGTTGTTGGACTGATGCTAAGTAACTGATGCCATATCTGATTTGTAGAAAGCTCCTTTGTGAATTCCACGTGTAGTAACGCGGCCGCAGGTAAACAAACAGGAAGCTGCTCAAATATAAAGTTCTTTAAAAAAAATTATATTCCGTCAACACAGACATTTATATGGTTAGTCTGGTGTTATAAGTGATTTACCTCAGGTGCACTGTGCTTGGGTCAGACTGTTTTTAATGCAGGCTAACTGATACCATAGAAATGCACTAGCCTAGCATTAGCCTAGCGCCACTAAACTCTTCAAATAAGGACTGCATGAATTTAAATATATATATTTCCAGAAATAACTCTCTTATCTGGATAACTAGGAAATGAGGCCCTGTGTAAAAAATCATGAAATATTCCTTTAGCCGCGACCAGCTTCCTGACAGGTGCCGTAAACCGGAGCGAAAACTAAAACACACCAACTTTGGTCAACTGTAGGTTCAGTTTGGTTTTACCCAAATCTAAAAGCAAAAAAGTGTCAATATGTGACAAAAACGTAGCAAAAGAGGGATGAAAAAGTGACCAAAATATGACAAAAGAAACTACAAAGTCAGGATCAGTTTTGTAGGTCTTAGCTTTCAAATGAGGCGCTACACGGTAAGCTTTTAGATTTGGGTAAAACTGAACTGTTGGAAATGCACTGGGTTTAGGTTAAAGATCCTTCTGTTGTTTGAAATGATCTCTCAGGCCTCACATCTGCACCGACATCAGCTACAAAGAAATAAACCTTTAAACATACTTAAACCCCGTGTGTTTCCAGTCTGCTGAACAGCGAGGGTTCACTGCTCGCCTACTCCGGATACGGAGACACCGACGCCCGAGTCACCGCCGCCATCGCCAGCAACATCTGGGCGGCGTACGACAAGAACGGGCACCAGGCGTTCAACGAAGACAAGCTCAAGTTCATCCTGATGGACTGCATGGTGAGTCTGAGGGAGACAGGTCCACAGGGAGACACTTTACATGGACATCTAAAGTGTCTTTCCCTTCTCGTCCACAGGAGGGCAGAGTAGCCATCACTCAGGTGGCCAACCTCCTGCTGTGCATGTACGCCAAGGAGACGGTGGGCTTCGGGATGCTCAAGGCAAAGGTCAGTCACACGTTTAGGTGTTAGGATTTAGTCCAGACGTGGAAGATTACGGCTGGACTAAGATTACACAGAATATTACTGACTGAAGGGGGTTTCTACAGGCAGAAAAGACCTATGTTAAAGGGATATTCAGGATTTTTGACATTGGGCCTAATTTCCTAGTTATCCAGAGTGTTGTTGATGTCTGGAGATATTTTTTCTTAAATTCATGCAGTTCTTATATTTGAAGAGTCTAGTGGCGCTAGGCTAGGGCAAGGCTAAAGCATTTCTATGGTATCAGTTAGCCTGCATTAAAACAGTGTGACCCACTCCACAGTGCACCTGAGGTAAATCACTTATAACACCAGACTAACCATATAAATATAAGAACTGCATGAATTTAAGAAACAAATATCTCCAGACATCAACAACACTCTGGATAACTAGGAAATTAGGCCCAATGTCAAAAATCCTGAAATATTCCTTTAATGCTTCTTAAGGCGAGGTGAAAGTACTGATTTTCACGCAGTGGTCGAAGTGGAGATTTGTATCTATTTTCCCTGAATGAGAGAAGGCCCCACTCGGGCAGCGGGTGAGCCCTTATAGTCGCTCATACAGACTCCAAACTTTACAGTCTTGGACTTAATATTTTGAAGGTTTTTTCTGAGGGATTTTAATATCTAATTGAACCCAAAAAAACAGGCGGAATTTGAGATTTTACAGATGTTTTCACTTATGATTAGTTAATTGAAAAACTAAACAATAAATCCAAAATCCCTCTGAAAAAATAGTAGTTACTAATATGTCAATAAAATGAAACCATACATTTTAATCTGGCTCAATCTATTATTTTTAGTTCGTTTCCCAAAATATCGGCAATTTTGGCCATTTTCATGAACAAAATGCCTTAAACAAACATAAAATGACAGAAAAATGCAATACATGTTTTTCTCATATTTATATCAGTGATGTTCAGCAAAGGTTTCAAATCGATATCTCTACATTTATGTTTTTTCCCTGATCACCTGCAGTGTCTCGCCTTAATGGCCAACTACTTTACTTCTAATGCATTACATTTGACTTGCTGCAGCCAGTGCTTTAGCCCCGGCTCACATTAACTACGGTCCGGGTTCGGTCCTGATCCGGTCCGGGTTTGCCCCAAACAACCACTCACAGTGAGTCCGGCTGACACTGTGGCTCCAGATGCTGCTCCAGAAACAGAAACGGCCCTCGCGAGAACAGAAGTGCACGTGAGTTCAGCCTCCTGGTGTGAGTTCACGTGATAAGTCGCCCCGTGTAAAGGTAGTTTTGTAAACAAAAGCCGTATTTGCCAGAACAACGACTCTCCCCAGTGAAGTGGATGCTTTAAACACACTAGTGCCCCTGTGTCACTGGTGATGGACAAATGTTTACATTTCCGACGTTACACGCGTGTACAGGCGGTAAACGAACCAGATAAGGAGTGAGCGGACAGATTTTATTTTGAAATACACCAGATCTTCTTTTCTCACGAGACCTGACTTCCTGTTTGGCTCGTGTTTTTCCGTCAGTTTGATCCGGCAAAAATAGACTTCTTACAGATTCTTTCTGTTGCCGCCGGACGGCCTCGGTAGCCGGACCTGGACTTTACGGAGCAGTGAGAGTGCAACATTGGTTTGAATGACTTTCTAAGATCACGGAGGCCGTACCGGACCTTAACCGGATTTAAAGTGAGCCGGGGGTTAAAGGCCTCATGCATGAGTTGTATCTTGTTTGTGCATGAAGTTGAAAAGTAACAACTGAGACTTAATACTTTCTACAGCAAATACTTCAGCCCTTAATAATCTGACAGAGACACTTTTACCTTTACTGGGTTCATATTTGACTGTCCGTGTGCTGTGCTCTCTCTGTCCAGGCGGAGGCGCTGGTGAAGTACCTGGAGGAGCCTCTGACTCAGGTCGCAGCTTCTTGAAGAAACCGTCTTCCATTAATGACTTTTCCCTGAGACGTGTGTAAATATCCAGTGTTTTCTATGTTTCACAATAAAATGTGTTCAGAAACGTTACAGCGACGAACCGAGGCCTGAGATCCGTCTTTACACTTCGTTTGTTAAAAATATCAACACATTTTGTGCCTTTTTTTTTTTTTTTAGCCCTAAAGGAAAGACGAGGTGACGGAATATTCTGCCCTGGGAAATAGGAAACTGTTATTCGTCATCATGGCAGAGGTGGAAACTAGTGATGAAGTAAAAAGCATTAGCATTAGCTCCACTACGTTTCTGAACTGGATTAAAAGTAAAAGTACAGACTGCGGCGTGGGAGAATTAAACTCAAAACTCTTTATTCTTATATGTTTTAGTTTAGAGGAGCGTGGGGGAAGATGAGCCACTTTTTGCTTTGGTGGTTCTGCTGTAAAAACGGTGTAAAATAAAAGACAACATTTTCCTATTTATCACACTTTGGAATGTTTTTATTTGTTTGCATCTTCAGAAATCCTCTGGAAAATATGGTTTCAGAATCTCCAGATTTACCCTCTTAAAGGGATATTTCAGGATGTTTGACATTGGGCCTCATTTCCTAGTTATCCAGAGTGTTGTTGATGTCTGGAGATATTTTTTTCTTAAATTCATGCAGTTCTTATATTTGAAGAGTCTAGTGGCGCTAGGCTAGGGCAAGGCTAAAGCATTTCTATGGTATCAGTTAGCCTGCATTAAAAACAGTCTGACCCACTCCACAGTGCACCTGAGGTAAATCACTTATAACACCAGACTAACCATATAAATGTCTGTGTTAATAGAATCATTTAAAATAACTTATATTTGAGCAGCATCAGCTTCGTGGCTGTAAGCTAACGCAGCGGCGGAGTGATCTGCGAGAAAATAGTCCCTCAAAATGCGGTAATTCATGTGATACAAGGTCAGTTATATTTCAAACATTATTCTATTAACACAGACATTTATATGGTTAGTCTGGTGTTATAAGTGATTTACCTCAGGTGCACTGTGGAGTGGGTCAGACTGTTTTAATGCAGGCTAACTGATACCATAGACATGCTTTAGCCTTGCTCTAGCCTAGCGCCACTAGACTCTTCAAATATAAGAACTGCATGAATTTAAGAAAAAAATATCTCCAGACATCAACAACACTCTGGATAACTAGGAAATGAGGCCCTATGTCAAAAATCCCGAAGTATCCCTTTAATCGCTTTTTTGTTAATCACCTTGTCACATTTGTCACGTTTGTCACTTTTGTCTAGTGTAAATGCCCTCGGTTCGGGCGGGGTTAAGAGGTTAACGCGTCGGTTCACTTTGTTGTTTTTTGTATTTTGTATTTTTTTATTTATTTTTATTAATACAATGTTGACAGTGATAACAAATCATTGAATCAAGTACAGTAATCAACATTTCTCAGTAGTTGCACATGAAAATTACCATAGACATTAAAATAATGGACTGGACCAGTGCAAAATTGTAAAGGAGAAAAAAAAAGCGTTAGATTATGCTTATGTTTTTTTAAATTATTATTATTATTATTATTTTTTCTTCTTTGCTCTCCTATCCTCTCTATTTTGTCCCTGTCTTCTTTGTATTCTTTGTTTTTTTTTCTCTTTTACAATTTTGCACTGGTCCAGTCGGTTCACTTTGTGCCACATCACCTGCCGCTCGGCCCTACGTCACCACGTCACACGCGTCACCGTTTGACTGACGGCGGAGCGGGCCAATCAGCGAGCCCGCGGGGACAGGTGTCGCGCTGCCATTGACCAGTAGGAACAAAGCGTGGGCGGGACGTGGAGATGAAGCAAGAAGCTGCTCCGTCGTCTTCGTTAGTGTCGTCTTCGCTCCTGTAGAAAACCGCAAACTCTTTCTTCTCCCACGAGCTCCGCGAAACCCCACACACCGAGGCGCCATGACGGGCCGCGAGGAGGAGTACGACTACCTGTTCAAAGGTGAGCGTGACTGACTGAGGGAGGGGCGGGGGGGCACAGACAGGTGCTAAGCTAGCTGGGTAAGCTAGGCCGGTGATCATGTCAAAATAAGGCTTTATGCGCGCGCCGATACTTTAACTACACTTTAAACCGTTTACTCACGGGTTTGGGGGATATATTATTACAATAACAAGGACTTAAAACATTTAAAGGTTGGGCAGTTTACGCTCGAGGGACAGAAACGAGTTGAGTATCGAGCTCAACGGAACTCCGGCCAAAAACCGGTCATTTTAGTCTAGACAATGACACCTGCTTTAGTCACAGGAGGGAACAGCAGCGGAAATATGTACTCAAGTAAGAGTAACGTTACTTTGAAATAGGTTTACTCAAGCACAGGCGAAAAGCAGCGACCCAAACAATTGCCAAAGTTACAAGTTATGAGCGAAAAAGTCAGAAACTGTGTGAAACAAAACATAACATCCTGTGGACACGGTGATGTTTCCAAAGAAAATTCCAAGAGAATGTCACGAAAATGCAGAATTATTAATTTATTTACAAAACGTGACCATTTATATCGTTCAGTTTTGTTGATATTGAGATCCGTTTTGTAAAAGGAAGCGCAATGCTTATGGACAGGGACCCACAATTAAAATATACAACATAAAACCAAAATGCAGAATTACAAATATTCACCCACCCACAGGCACCCATTACACAAGAGCCTGTAACATTTACCCATCCAGTCTCTACACGTCAAAATATTCGAATCAGATTCACATAGTTTGTACATCATGCTGATGATGATCTTTATTTATATAGCACCTTTCACACACATGGTCACAAAGCGCTCATCATGAGATATTCCATGTATTATTAAGTTTATGTATCGTATATTGTGCCTACTGTCTGGCAACTGGTCCTTTTGTTGGTGTCATTGGTGTCTTATAAGTCCATGTATGCAAGACACAATAATACAAACTATTCAATTATTATTATTATTATTATTATTATTATTATTATTATTATTATTATTAATTTATTTGAATTAGGACAGTACATATTAATCGACATGTCAGCAAAAGGCATCAATGTAAATATGCCGGAGTTAGCGCTGTAGCTAATTTTCACCCGTTGTCCTAAGGCAGGTAAGATCAGCAAACATTACCTTAGACCAGTGGTTCCCAAAGTGGGGTCCGGGGCCCCCTGGGGGGCCTCAGTGGACCTGCAGGGGCCCCCAAAGCTTGTCTACAAAACAACATGAAAAAAATTGTTTTTTTTAAAGGAAAAGTACATTTCTTTGCTACATTATACTAGTTTAAAACAGTATTTAGCCTGCAATCATGGCTAAATGTTGCTTTTGTATGTTGTTTTTTTCTGCAAAATAATACAAATTCCTCAGAATATAGTAAATATATTATTATGGGGGCCCCCCGAGAGATTTTTGGAACGGTAAGGGATCCGCGGCGTCCCGGACTTTGGGAATGGCTGACTTGGACAGTATACAGAAAAAATGTATACACAGACCTTTCACGGACAACATACAACCAGCCTCATAGATTCCCCCAACGCTCCAAAACATGCGACCCATGTGACTCCTCAGTCATGTGGGGGTTTTAAGCATAACAATACATTTAGCTTAAAAATAATTCTACAGAGCAAGGAGAGCACGAGACGAATAATTAAAAAATAATAATTAATTTTACTCGAAAGAAACTGATACTTTGTTATAGTTTTACACAAGTAGAAGTAAAAAGTACTGTCTGATAAAACTACTCAGTTTCTTCAAAAAGTGGTAACTTAGTAGGAGAGAGTGAGGCAAGATGAACCACCTTTTTGAAAAAACATTTTAATGTGAGATTATAGCTTTGATCTTAACATGATTTTAACTTGTCAGACAAAAACATGGCTGTAAAATAACACACTTGAAAAATAAAAGTGTTTTTCACGACTCAATTGAATTTTTTGGCCTGAAACGAAAACGATCGTCACAAAAAAACATTTTGTTTCTCGGTACAATCGTGCAACATATAACACAGACTTAAGATAAAATTAAGCTATACAACTTTAAACTATATAAAGAAGATTAAAAAATAAAAACAAATGAAATAAAATATGATAAAGACGGCAACATTGTGATTGTATCAGAAGTGCAGGTGCATTAAGCAGCAGATCTGAGTGTAAACATAAGCAGCTCGTCTCGTGCTCCTTGTTCTTTACAATTAACCCACAGGATTTTACGTTTTGTTTCACACAATTCATTTAAAGTAATCAGACTCTTTTTCTCTGTTACTCGCAGTACTCGAGTAACATTTTCTCAACCTCTTTAGCGCCGACTTTAAGAGCATTAAGTAGTTTAGAGTAAATATGACACAATTTTTGCTAAAACATAGTTATTTTATTTTTTATTTAACCTCTTAACCCCCACCTGAACCTAGCACATTTTCTCCAGTTTGGCTTTACCCAAATCTAAAAGCTTCAGGAAAAAAATACTATTTAAAACGAGGGAGAAAAAAAGGCCACATACAAGTAACAAAAAAGATGAAAACAGTCGTCAAACGCTTCAAAAATGTGACGACAAACTCTGCAACAACGTGAGAAGTTATGATCACCTTTTTAGGTCTTGGCTTTCAAATGCGGCTTTACACCATTGCTCTCCAGTCGAGTGTTTTTTAGATTTGGGTAAAGCCAAAGTGAAGGAAATGCGAGAGGTAAGAGGAGGGGCGGGAAGCTCACGATTCGATACGCGATACATGGCTCACGATAACGATGATCTCACGATACGCCGATACTGCGATAATCGATATATTGCACAAAAATAATCTACGATACATCACGATTTAAAAAAGGAAAAAATGCTACTTTTAACCTTTATTTGAACATACTACATATTATTCATCATTTACATTTCTTTTCATGTGCTTTGTACCACTTTTATAAATGCCTGACTTACTCACTGAAAATGGGTCATAGATCTGTCAGTGACTTCATTTACATTTAAATAAACAAGAAACCACAGTCCTGTTTAAAAAGGAATAAATCAACCCCAGATTAATCTTTATAATTATAAAAACTATCATTAAAAGTAATGTATTTGTGTGACAGTGTTTGGTCCAAGTGCTTAAAACTGTAGTGCTGCCCCCTGCTGGTCTGACTGAATTCTTGATCATTGTTGGCCTCTATTGACTGTGAAAACAGTGGAGCACTGCTGCCTCATTAGTATGCATGACGTCATCAAAAGTATCTATCGTAATAAAAAGTTTCGGTATTGTCCTGCAAAATATCGCGATATATTGTCACACTCCTAGGTAAGAGTGCCCAGTTTTATTTAGTTTGATCATTTTCACTTCCTTATTTGAAACCTCTGTGGCCCGATCTATGGTGGTCTGACGTGTTTCTGACCCGGGCGTGTTTCTGACCCGGGCGTGTTTCTGACCCGGGCGTGGTTTCTGACCCGGGCGTGGTTTCTGACCTGGGCGTGTTTTCTGACCCGGGCGTGTTTGCAGTGGTGCTGATCGGAGACTCCGGCGTGGGGAAGAGTAACCTGCTGTCGCGCTTCACCCGTAACGAGTTCAGCCTGGAGAGCAAGAGCACCATCGGCGTGGAGTTCGCCACGCGCAGCATCCAGGTGGAGGGCAAGACGGTGAAGGCGCAGATCTGGGACACGGCGGGACAGGAGCGATACCGGGCCATCACCTCCGCGTGAGTCACAGCACCACAAACACCACAAATACCACGTCCACTTCATTCACAGCACATTTCATTCACCGGGTGAGACGCTGCAGGGAAACGAGGACTTTCCCCTGGTCTTTCCCACACTTCACAAATACTGACATGTTTGGTATCCATGTGTAGCACGAAAGGCTGTGACCGAGATGTCGCTGTAATCCAAATATGGTCATTTCCTTTTGTGGGAGACAGCAGCGACTAAAGACGGGATAAATATACACCGGCGCACTTTACAGACTTCACACTTCACAGGTGAACAGCGGGACCACATTTGGAAGGTTTTCTTTACAGATCTAACTCTACATTAAATTTTTTCCCCTATTCCCTGCAGCGTCTGATCTTAAAGTGTCCATTAGTTTACCTTTATGGAAACGTGAACCCTTTTTTATGTGGGTCCAGTTTGAAAAGTGGGTACAGGGACTTTAACAGCTGTGGGTGGACATTTTGGGGTTGATCAGGGGTCAGTTTTTCTCCAAAGAGAGAAATGAAGCAGGAAAAACTGTCCTATCATCTGTAACAGACTGGTATAGTGAGTAGGGATCGGACGATTAGAGATGCACCGATCCACCTTTTTTTGATACCAATACTGGAGTTTGAGTATCTGCCGATATCCGATATTTACCGATACCAAGAGACTTTATTAAAAGTGTCTGAGGGAAACATTTTATTGACTCTTCTCCATTTTAAGATCAATAAAGTAATATTTTATTGTCATGATGTTACAGATCAATTATATCTATTGATGGTTAACTAATAGATAAACATTTAACAAGGATCACTGGACTTTTCTACACTAAATGTTCTTGTGTAAATGACACTTTAGTTACATTAATATAAACGACTCTGATCATTACAAATATGTAGATCAGTTATTTCTTAAACTAAAACACAAACGCTTGGCTTCAGCAGTGGTTATTTTATTTCATTAGGCGACTTTAGGTATTTCTATCATAGTCTCTGACCCAGCCTTGATAAGTTTTCGTTAGCAATAGCGTGCTCCAGCTAGCTTTAGCATGCTATTGCTTGCGTGGCATCAAAAATACATTAAGTATTTAATGTATTTTTGTATGTATTTTTCATTGAGTTAAAACCAACTCAGTGGTTGAATTTTCCAGTTTCTTAGCTTTAAAGTGACATACAGCATGTCCGTATTCACTTAGATTTAGGTGTAAAAGTTATGTTTTAAGGTGTTGAGCCAAAACTAGTATCGGATATTTGTAGCCGATACCCGATATTGTATTTTTTCCAGTATCGGCTCCAATATCTGATACCAGTATCGGACTGGTGCATCCCTACCTAGGGACGATAATGAATTTTAGGGTCACGATTATCTTTGCCAAAATAATTGCGATTAACGATATCACGATATTTGCTGATTAAAATTACAGAAATGATTTTCTTTTTTTGCAGTTGTATAGAATGAAAACCAGCTCATCTTTTCATGGCCATAATCAAAGTAATTGTTGTTGGTTTTTATAACGCAGCACTATATGAAGCTTCTGACCTTAAAACATAAAGGCTTTGGTCGTATCAGCAGCACAGTGGTTTATTATTACAGAAAGAAAAGATACAGTAGAGCCGTGCGGCGCTACTGGCATCGCATTAATCCTGCTGCCTGGTAAGTAAAGATGAGACACTTGTGACTGAAGCTTTGCAAACGAGGCCGGTGTTTCTCTCTCAGATGGATCTGCATGTTCGACTCTTTCCTCGACATGTTCTGCATGTGGGAGTTTCATGTTTAGTTTTCTTTTGCTGAATCCCCCCAAAATCCCAAATCTCAGACTTTACTTTCTCCTGGAGAGGATGAAGTGTGGAGTTATTCACATCCACTGTGTTCACCTGGGGCCTTTCCGAAACCATTCCCTCCTCCCTTCCCCTACACCCTTCCACTCAGGCCTCAGTGAGGGCACCTTCAGAGGTTCACTCATCAGAGAAATTCGAGCTGTGACTTTCAGACGCAGTCTCCCTCACCCCCACGGACAGCACAGCCCATAATGTTGCAAAAATCACAAGTCCGACTGATCATACTTTTAAATGGAAAAAACAGTTCCCTTATGAGTTTACAAAGTAATTCAGATTTAAATGAGTCGTATTTACATGATGTGATTTAGTTTCTTCAAACTCACAAGTGAGAACTTTTCCCAATAAAATCATATGAAGTGTCACTGTCGCTTTCTTTGTCATTAATAAATGTCTATGTGACGATAAAGTTGTTCAAATGATCACTTAGATGCTCCTAAATAAACACGGAACTGAGGTTGTTTGGTGCGTGTTGCTCGTGGGACGGCTCTCAGGTGTAGCACACACCTGTTAAGTCTGCATCGATGCTGACTCGCTGTGAAGAAGCTTTTCACCCACTTAACCTCACTGAATCCTCCGTTTCGGACAGAACTCCACTCCGCGGGCGCAAACTGGGTGTTAGGGGGTAAGGTGAGGAAGGAGGGAGCGATTTCGGAAAGGCCCATAGTCACAGCGTTTCTCACTTATTCTGCCAAAAGCTCGCACTGATTAGGGGATCGGGGCCCCCTTGTGGTCTAACACCGTAGTTCACAGAGGTGCGTTTGAGGGACTGTGGCGGTGGTTTTCTGCTGTATTGAGCGATTATCTTCTCGTGCGATGATCACGGTTTATTAAAAAACGAGGCGATCAATTAACGCATTTTATTTTATTCATTGTTTTTTTCTGGACACTCAAAGACGCTTTACAGTTGCATTATTCATTCACTCCAGAGTCTGTGGTGGTAAGCTACTTCCTGGTGTTTCCAAACGGTCTCCCATCCAAGTACTGACCAGGCCCTTCCTGCTGAGCTTCAGGTCTGACGGGATCAGGCAGAGCAAAGGCGATTAATGATATTGTTTATCGTCCCGTCCCTGGTAGAGTCGCTCTCACGAGTCTCAGTGGTTTTGTGTGAACTCCAGTCCTTCTATAATAGTCTGTGCTGAGCTTTACATGACACAAACTGTACAAAACATTTCCTCCTGTTGTCAGGGATCTGCACTGGTGACTGTCTGTATCAAAGTGACCTAAAGGTGTGGTTGCAGGTACTACCGCGGGGCTGTGGGGGCGCTGTTGGTCTATGACATCGCCAAACACCTGACGTACGAGAACGCGGAGCGCTGGCTGAAGGAGCTGCAGGACCACGCCGACAACAACATCGTCATCATGTTAGTGGGAAACAAGAGCGACCTGAGGCACCTCCGCGCCGTGCCCACGGAGCAGGCCCGGGCCTTCCAGGTAACAAGAAGAACGTTTAGAGCGATGGATCCGGGCCTTCTCAGGTAAACAAGAACGTTTAGAGCGATGGATCCGGGCCTTCTCGGTAAACAAGAAGAACATTTAGAGCGATAGATCCGGGCCTTCTCGGGTAAACAAGAACGTTTAGAGCGATAGATCCGGGCCTTCTCAGGTAAACAAGAACGTTTAGAGCGATAGATCCGGGCCTTCTCGGGTAAACAAGAAGAACATTTAGAGCGATAGATCCGGGCCTTCTCGGGTAAACAAGAAGAACGTTTAGAGCGATAGATCCGGGCCTTCTCAGGTAAACAAGAAGAACGTTTAGAGCGATAGATCCGGGCCTTCTCAGGTAAACAAGAAGAACGTTTAGAGCGATAGATCCGGGCCTTCTCAGGTAAACAAGAAGAACGTTTAGAGCGATAGATCCGGGCCTTCTCAGGTAAACAGAAGAACGTTTAGAGCGATAGATCCGGGCCTTCTCAGGTAAACGAGAAGAACGTTTAGAGCGATAGATCCGGGCCTTCTCAGGTAAACAGAAGAACGTTAGAGCGATAGATCCGGGCCTTCTCAGGTAAACAAGAAGAACGTTTAGAGCGATAGATCCGGGCCTTCTCGGTAAACAAGAAGAAGTTTAGAGCGATAGATCCGGGCCTTCTCAGGTAAACAAGAAGAACGTTTAGAGCGATAGATCCGGGCCTTCTCAGGTAAACGAGAAGAACGTTTAGAGCGATAGATCCGGGCCTTCTCAGGTAAACAAGAGAACGTTTAGAGCGATAGATCCGGGCCTTCTCAGGTAAACAAGAAGAACGTTTAGAGCGATAGATCCGGGCCTTCTCAGGTAAACAAGAAGAACGTTTAGAGCGATAGATCCGGGCCTTCTCAGGTAAACAAGAAGAACGTTTAGAGCGATAGATCCGGGCCTTCTCAGGTAAACGAGAAGAACGTTTAGAGCGATAGATCCGGGCCTTCTCAGGTAAACGAGAAGAACGTTTAGAGCGATAGATCCGGGCCTTCTCAGGTAAACAAGAAGAACGTTTAGAGCGATAGACGGCCTTCAGTAACGAGAAAAGTTAGAGGATAGATCCGGGCTTCTCAGGTAAAAAAAAACAAGATCCAAAAAAGAGAACGTTAGAGCGATAGATCCGGGCCTTCTCGGGTAAACAAGAAGAACGTTTAGAGCGATAGATCCGGGCCTTCTCAGGTAAACAACAACGTTTAGAGCGATAGATCCGGGCCTTCTCAGGTAAACAACAACGTTTAGAGCGATAGATCCGGGCCTTCTCGGGTAAACAAGAAGAACGTTTAGAGCGATAGATCCGGGCCTTCTCGGGTAAACAAGAAGAACGTTTAGAGCGATAGATCCGGGCCTTCTCAGCTAAACAAGAAGAACGTTTAGAGCGATAGATCCGGGCCTTCTCAGGTAAAAACCATAGAGCATCTACAACCCCAACGAGGGCGACTTCAAGAGCAGGAAGCTGTTCCAGGATCAGGAGACATGAGCCACTTTGTGCTTTGGTGGTTATTGTGTAAAAACAGCATAAAATAGAGACATTTTAAAATTTACATAAATTTTTGATGTTTTCTAGTTGTTTGCATCTTTAAAATGTGTCTGGAATATTTGGTTTTAAAGATGTTGGTTAAAAAAAAGTGTCTTGTGGCTCATTTTACCCCAGGGGGAAGTTGAACCACCGCATTTAAAGGTGAAATTGACACTAAACATAAAGTCTTATTTTTTATATTTTAGTTTCTCATTAGCAGTTTTATTAAAGAATGATATTTTTCTTTTCATTCACAACATCTGTAGATTGTCATTTTGGCTCTAAAAATAATGTTGTTCATTTTAATTTGCTTGTCTTTACTAGACCCACCTCTAAACAAAAACTATAGACTTATACATTTACATTTTCTGTTTCTGGGACAATTTACACCAGTGTTGTTTATTTAAGAAGAAATCTGCCTAAACTTGGATCTGCTTTGACGCCAAACACAGTGACCGACATGAGGGAAAAAATGGACCAAGATGTTTTAGTTTTTTTGTGCGTTTTTGCTTCAGGCCAAAAATGTACTTGAGTCGTGAAAAACACTTTTTCTCATAAAAAGTGGGTTATTTTACAGCCAACTTTTCCTTTTAATTTTTTTGTCTGGCAAGTTCAACTCTGTAATCTCACATAAAAATACTAATGTTTTATTTTCAAAATATAAGGCTGGTTCAACTTCCCCCGCTCTGCCCTAAAGGTAAAAAGACTTGAGCTGAACTATTTTTTTAGAAAAAGTCTAAAGCTCGGCGCTCATCAGAACACACCTGGTTTACTACATGATATCGAAAGTTCTGTTTAGAGGATGAGCAAATTTACAATATAGTTTTTTCCCCAATGCCACGTAATGCGGAAATGAATGGGGGGAAATTGGGGGAAACAAATTGAGAAAATGGGACAAAAAGAAATGTGAGGAAAGTATTTGTTTGGTTATTTGACCCTTTTTGAACCCGTGTGTTGAAGATAAAAACTCTTTCTAAATATTAACTTCATTTGTGACCTGTGTGTTGTTCCCAGAGAAGAACGGTCTGTCCTTCCTGGAGACGTCGGCCCTGGACTCGTCTAACGTGGAGCTGGCGTTTCAGACCATCCTCACAGGTAAAGGCTGTACACGGCCACAAGAGGGCAGCACTGGACACTCCCCCACTGTCTGTGTGTTTATAACTTTTACTTACAATTCAAAGCTCTATAAACCTATGCTGTGAGGGGTGAAGAACCTCCTGGTACCTTTACAGTTCGATACGTCACGATCACAGTAACTTAACGATACTGCAATAATCGATATACGGCACAACAATAATCTACAATACATCACTATTTGTACAGAAACGCCACCTTTTTTGAACATATTGTTTATCATTTACATTTGCTTACATGTGCTTTGTTCACCCTTTCTTATATAAATAAGTGAATAAAAGAACAAATGATCCCTGACGCACAGATCATACAAATGTACTCAATTATTATTTTACAGCTAAAATTACATAAAAAAAGCAACATCTAGCTTTGACTGTCTGATAAATTTGCCCAAATGTGTTTTCCTTTTCAAAATGTCTTTTTTTCAAAGTACTTGTTTTGTAGACGAGCTTTAGGGTGCTCTTGACCCCACTTTGGGAACCACTGCAATAATCAATGCACTCTATAGTCTACTGTAGTGCGGGCCTATGTAGTGAATGAGGGGTTAGGGACGAGGGTGGACATTCGGCCTCTGTAGAGCGTTTGATTTTAGCTTATAGTGATGATGTCACATCCTGTCACTCCAGCCAATGAGCGTTAAGCCCGCCCCCATTAAAGAAATAAATGTATCGTGAAGAATGAAAAGAAGCGTGATTGAAAGTTTTATGTTTACAATATTTTGTTTCTATTTCTGATAGTTTATGATTTTAGAGTTTTATATTTACAATACTGAAAACCTACGTTTATAAACCTCTTTTATGTTTCCGTTAAAACAGACCCTCATTAGACGCCGTGCACTCCAGATTACGCACAGATTAGACGAGCAAACTAAACTCACAGTGAGCTAAACTAAACCCGCAAAGGAGGACGGAGAGAATTAGTCTGTATTGATATTGATTAAAAAGTGCACTGAGCAGCTGTTAGTCCCAGTATCGCTGGTCTATCGCTGGCTGTCCTAGTTTTCTGGTCTCCTGAAAGTCCCAAACTGAAAACGTAGTGCTGATAAATATGCCAGTTTAATATAAAAGGAGGCATTGGGGTGATGGAAAACCTCAAAAGGAAATGTGTCCAAACCCTGTCATTAATATGCACGACCCCATCTAAAGTCTCGTCCTGCAGAATATCACGATACATTTCTCTTTTGTCGTCCGTTCCTTGTGATGGTGGTGTGGACTAATATTCTGGGGTCCAGGGCAGGACATGACCGTAGTATTTGTATTTTTACTACAGTAATGAGCTGAAGTACTGTGACTCTGAAGCCGTGTCTGTTTTGTCCTCAGCGATCTATCAAATCGTGTCTCAGCGACAGATGTCCGGACGCAGCGACGCCGACTTCGCTCCCGCCTCCAACGTGGTGCCCATCTCTGTGGAGCCCACCCAGACCGGGGGCAAGGGCTCCTGCTGCCAGCAACACTGACCCACCCGACCCCCAGCAGTCCCACAGGGAACAGGTTCAACTAAATCGGTATAACAAGAGGAACCAAAACTCCAGGATTTTACTCTTTAAGGCGGGACGCTGCAGGGGAAACACTGATTTGTTTTTAATGAAGATTTGTGTCTAGTTTCCTCCTTAAAGTCTTTGTTTTAACTCTGTCAGATTAAAAAAAAATCAACTCCAACTCTCTTTACGATGTTTATTCAGACGTTTTGTCGCTTTGAGCCAGAGATTTATCCAGGAAGTAACTCCAACATTTTGGAAGAGTTTGGCAAGATTAGAAAAAGAAAAAAATGATTGTTTTGTTTTTGGTACAGTTTGTAAAACTAATTTTTTGTAAGTTTCCAAAATTTTGAAAGTTTCGATTTTTAACTTTTTTTTTCTTTTTTTAATGTGGTATAGTTTTTAATTTTTTTTGGAAGTTTTGAAAAATTTTTATTTTATTTTTCCAAACATTTTCGAAAATTCTTTTTTTTTTTTTTTTTTTTTTTTTTTTTTAAACTTCCAAATTATTTATTTTGAAATGGAATAAACTAATAATTTGGAAGTTTTGAATTTTTTCTTTTCCACAATGTCCTCCAACATGTCTGTCGCCCCCTGGTCTTTCCCACGCTTCTTCATTCACAAATACTGACATGTTTGGTATCCACGTGTAGCAGGAAGGCTGTGACCGAGATGACCCTGTAATCCAAATATGGTCATTAAACTTTACAGCGAGACCACATTTGGAAGGTTTTCTTTACAGATCTAACTCTACATTTAAGTTTTTCCCCTATTCCCTGCAGCGTCTGATCTTAAAGTGTGCATTAGTTTATCTTTATGGAAACATGTGGGTCCAGTTTGGAAAGTGGGTACAGGGACTTTAACGGCTGTGGGTGGACGTTTTAACATATTTATTGTGCAGTGCGGTGGTGGGATGCGCACACGGATATTTCTGCTGACGAAATGAAAAAGTCGGTCTGATGTGGAGTTTCTAAAACGTCGCCTCCGTCGCTGCTCCTTTATATCATTTTTAACGTAAATGAAGATGAATCGGTGTCTGGTTTTTGTGCTGCTGCAGTGTCTTTTTAAATGAAGGTCATGGTTTTTTGTAAATGGTGTGTTTTTGTTTTTTGTGAAATAAATATTTTATTTCTTATGTTCCGTCTCTTTTATTTCACTAAAGACATGTTTACAGAGGTGCAGGTTTCCGCAGGGCATTAAACATCATTAAAAACCATTAAATCGGATTTAAACGGGCAGTAAATCTACTTTTTTTTACAGTTTTCCCTGGAGATACAGTCCACAAAAATGACATCACTTATCTACTGCTAACATTTGTGAAAAACAGAAAAACTATGGACTAAATGAAATCCAGTTCTGATTGAAATTTGAACCTTAAATGCAAGTTTTTAATGTAACATTTATTTAAAGCCTTTGCTCAAGTTTCCCATTGTGTCCAATTTACTTTTGAACATCAAATCATCCTCTCAATCCCGTTTGATTCAATGTTTAAAAATCGTACAAATGAAATGACATTTTTTGCATTTGTGGCATTAAAAATATATTTAGGCCTTATAATGGCATTAAACATGTCTCCTAGAGTTAAATGGTCATTTTAAAGACCGTTTTAGTAGTGATGGGTTAATGATGCCTCAAAGTGTCACACATAGTCGCCATCTAGTGGTGAAAAAGCGTTGCAGCAGTGTGCCTGAAAAAGGCGAACTCAACACTGACTGAGCTCATTTATTATTCCTGTTCAGAAATGTGAACCAAATCGTCAGGAGCTGTTTTACCAGCTGAGAGTGAGAATTTAGAACAAAGAAAACTGCTCTGGATAATGAGAATAGAAACAAATTAATGAGATTTACAAAAGGATAGTGCTTGTGACAAAAGGGCACCAACATACTTTTGATTACCAGAGGACGGCAAGTTAAACGACTAATCATCGTAATCCATCATCTGACTCGAACTCACGACCCCCTGTTTGTTAACCGGATGCCTCACAGAGCTACATGAACGGTTGATATCACTGCTATGTTTTTGTGTTGCACTTCAATGTGAACGTGAAAGAGAAGAAAACAGATGTGACTCTTGTGCTTTACACGCACCTATTGAATTATTTTGTTACCAGGGCAGGTTCTCCTCGTGCCAGAGAGATTTGTTCGGTCCGAGGCGGGCGCTCGAGCTCAGCAGCGCCCACAGGAACAGCGCCCGGTGCATAAATCCCAAATGACAAAAGGAGCGCAGGTGTAGCTCTCGTGCAACTGGCGCCCCCTGCTGCTCGCTGCTGCACGTTAGGTACGACACCCCTTCCGAAACGAGCAGATTGGTAAGAGGTCTTACGCCAAACCGGATGTGCGTCAGCGTCCGCCATGATAAGAAGCATCTAAATTGGGCTGTCGGTTAGGAAGGAGTTAGGGAAAGTGGCCTGTATGCTAACTATCATAGCACTTTAGCATAGGGACCTCTGATGCTAACTATCATAGCCACTTTACCATAGGGACCTCTGATGCTAACTATCATAGCCACTTTAGCATAGGGACCTCTGATGCTAACTATCATAGCCACTTTAGCATAGGACCTCTGATGCTAACTATCATAGCCACTTAGCATAGGGACCTCTGATGCTAACTATCATAGCCACTTTAGATAGGACTCTGATGCTAACTAATCATTAGCATAGGACCTTGATCAACTTATAGCCACTTTAGAATAGGACCTCTGATGCTAACTATCATAGCCACTTTAGCATAGGGACCTCTGATGCTAACTATCATAGCCACTTTAGCATAGGGACCTCTGATGCTAACTATCATAGCCACTTTAGCATAGGGACCTCTGATGCTAACTATCACAGCCACTTTAGCATAGGGACTCTGATGCTAACTATCATAGCCACTTTAGCATAGGACCTCTGATGCTAACTATCATAGCCACTTTAGCATAGAGATCTCTGATGCTAACTATCACAGCCATTTTAGCATAGGACCTCTGATGCTAACTATCATAGCCACTTTAGCATAGAGATCTCTGATGCTAACTATCACAGCCACTTTACATAGTGACCTCTGATGCTAACTATCACAGCCACTTTAGCATAGAGATCTCTGATGCTAACTATCATAGCCACTTTAGCATAGAGATCTCTGATGCTAACTATCACAGCCACTTTAGCATAGTGACCTCTGATGCTAACTATCATAGCCACTTTAGCATAGAGATCTCTGATGCTAACTATCAGCCACTTTAGCATAGAGATCTCTGATGCTAACTATCACAGCCATTTTAGCATAGTGACCTCTGATGCTAACTCTCATAGCCACTTAGCATAGAGATCTCTGATGCTAACTATCACAGCCACTTTAGCATAGGGACCTCTGATGCTAACTAACTGCTGATTAGGAGCTATGTGCCATCCCATAAGCCACTGCGCCAATCTCCCCACCCCCCTCGAGTGATTCATGCGCAACCACTGTTGATTGACAGGTGCACATTTAATAATAATAATTGGGGGGAAAAAAAGATTCTGCACAAGCCAAACTTTATAAAAGTGACTTCATACATGTTGTCGTCCCCACAGCACAGTCACATGGTTTTAAAGAGCCTCCTCAGTAAATGGCCTAAATGAAGCAGTTTGTGCTTTTGCTTCATTTAGTAGAAACTTAAGCCACATGGCTAATTTGCATACTGTAGCTTTATGAAACAGCTGTTGAGATAAAATAAAGGGAAATGTGAAGGATCATTTGGATGTTTCTTTTTTCTCCTTAAATGTCTTTATTTGGAAACTATGTTGTTGTGGACAATATACAGTAGGGGCGGTATGCGCTTTTGTTTGGCCTGCACTGAACTTTAAAGAAGAAGAAGAGCAGCTGTTGGTGATGTCACTTCCTCTTCCCTGGGTAAGGACGGTGGAATTGGGCAAATGCTGCTGAAGCTCTAGTTCACTAACTGCATAGAGATCTAACAGCTGAGCCCATGAAAGGTTAAGGATTAGTTGCTAGTGTTAGCACTTAGAGGCTACAATATAGTGGTTTCGGAATCAGCCTTAGTATTAACCATACGCGACACACAAGTAGGTCACCCTCTGACAGGACAACTTAATTGTTCCGGCGGGCCAAATTTGGCCCGCGGGCCCACTTTGGGCACCCCTGACTTAGAGGCTATAATTTGATACAAAATGACACAGTGGAAGTGTTGGTCACGTGACTTTTCTCAAATGATGCGTTCATGATCAAACTCAGCCGAGGTGTTGCTTTCTGTGCTTGACACGTGAGTCCATCAGTACATTTGAGTCGCTCTTACAGACTGCAGGCTCAGACTTGGAAGATGTTTTTCACACATGTATTTTTACAGATCTAATTCCCGACACATTTACTGAGCTTTGCACCTAAAAAACAAGGAGAAATTTGAATTTGTACAGATTTTTTTGTAACTAAAATGTCAGAAAATAAAAGCACACATTTAAACCTGCTCTGAACATTATTTACATTTTGTCGTTAAAACATTTGCAAATTTGCCCATTTTTATCCATAAATGCCTGATTTTAAAATGTATAAAAAGCTAAAATGACAAAACAGTGTTGGGATAACGGGATACATGTACTTGGAATACTCATACTCCAGTACAGTTACTCTTACATTTGAAAGTATTTAGTATTACAGTTACTTTGCTAAAATCAAAGAGGACATTGTTGAACTCGATCTTTACATTTGAGCTTCATATTAATATTGAGAGAAAAGTTTAAATAATACTGACAAGGAAATTATTATTAGGCCCGAGCGGCTGCCCAGAGGACGGGCCGATTATAATGCGGCTGTCCCCCTTTCACCCGTAAACTCACCGTCCCAAACAGTGACAAGTATAAAGGCTCCATACCTTTATAATGGCCCTCATGTAGAGGTGGGTGGAGTCAAAAAATGAGTTTCTCGGAAATGGATGAAATTCGGCACAAAAATAGCTGATGGCATCACGATCAAAAAAGTCAATGGGACCCGTACCGTATTTTGTATGGTGTTGCCATGGTGACGACCGGGGCCCCCCATGTTATTCTAATTTATTTATTATAATATATTATTATAAATGTATTTATTTATTCCAGTGTCTGTGTACACTGGTGTATGAATGAGAGTGTGAATGGGTGAGTGGATCCTTGCTGTAAAGCTTTGAGTGCCTAATGCAGGTGGAAAAGTGCTTTATAAGTTGAGACCATTTACCATTTATTTAATGGGACAGACACATAATGTCCCATTATACAAAATGTGTGGACGGCGGACGTAGAACTATACCGATACTGTTTTTCAAATAAATAAAAAATGTGTGGTGCGCCAGCGCCCTCTGCAGGTTGGAGCCATTATTCACACAGAGATGTTTACTGACACAGATTAATGACACATCGGGTTATAGAGGCGCTGTAATGGAGGCGAGGGCCGTTCGATGCCGCTTGCGGCTTTAATTTGCTCTGATCTTGGTTTTTTAGTGGAAAATCACTGAAAATTTTGAAATGTAAAGCTTAAATGTAATTTTCCTGAATAAATCTGTGGAGAAACACATTTGGTGTTTTAGTTTATTTGTTTAGACCATTTCTTTATTGCAGTTTTGCAGCAGTGTCTCCCTGTAGTTAAAAGATGCGCGTGGGGGGGTGAGTGAGGGGTGACTCTCTTATATCGGGGGGCGGGCGCTGGGCGGAACCTCCTCGCGCTGACGCGCTGACGCAGCCCTCCCTGGCGCGCCGCTCCTGCCTTTGTGTCCGCTCTTTGTGCGCCTGTGTGAACAGACCTTCAGCTCTTCCTCTGTGAGACCATGCCGAGCCTGCTGCTGCTGGCGGGATCATGGAGAAAAACGGCGGCTACACTGGGGACGCCTTCGGACCGAGGCGCTGCACGTGCCGCCGGACGAGGACGAGGAGGAGTCCCGCGCGCTGCGGGTCGCGTTGGGCCAGTTGTCTCTGTTGGGTCTGGGGGACGGTCTGGGGAAGGTGAGGACGGCGCGCCCCCGGGAGTGAACAACAACAACAACAACCACCACCAGCAGCAGCAGCAGTACGAGCCGCCCGAGGGCAACGCCAAAGCGCGCGGCTGCAACATCACGGAGTGCGTCCCGGTGCCGAGCTCCGAGCATGTGGCGGAGATCGTGGGGAGACAAGGTAAAGTCACTTTCCCGCGGCTTCTTTGTGTCGCTCTTTGTGTCTGAGGCAGGACCGAGCCCCGGGAGGAGCCCCGGGAGGAGCTCCTGGAGGTCAGGCGGTACTGGGGGGTCCCGGGGCGCGGGGGGTCCACACACGTGCGGCGGCTCTGCCTCTGCGGGACAAAGAGCCGCGTGCTTCTTTGTTCCTCTCGCGCGGAAAGTCCGGGGCCACTCACTGCGGACGCACCGGGCAGGACTCTCCGCGCGGAACACGGTGTTTCCGCGTCCCGATCATCGATAGGTTTATCGATCCGCGCGGATCAGACACACGGGGCGCGCGCAGACGGGGCGCAGGGAGGGGCGCGTCCGGACAGACACAAAGCCCTGGGATTGTAGCGTAAGCACGTGGAGCTGAGGAGGAGCGGGGCGTGCGTGGCTCCGCGTGTCCCCCCCGTGTCCCCGTGTGTCCCCGCTGAGCCCCGGACACCGGCGGAGACTCCCGAACCCCGGGCCCCCCGCGGAGGCGGCGGAGCGGCGGCGGCGTGTTGTTGTTTGGCCCGAGACACCGACACACCCACCTCCATCAGCTCCATCACTGAGCCCCATCACTGCACCAGGGAGGCTGCAGGGCGGAGACCAGCGAGGACAGGACCCGCATATGCAGGGCCCCTCACACCCAGGGCCCCTCACATCCAGACTGGGGACCGTTAACCTCTTAACCCCCACCTGAACCGAGCTCATTTCCTCCAGTTTCCCAAATCTAAAAGATTGATTGATTGGATTTATCTGATTATTCACATTAACATTGTTGCAGTGCAGAAAATAAACAAAGCAACGAAAAACTCAAAAGGAGTTTGAGGCCGAAGCAAAAAGCTTATAAGTGCTACCCCCATTTATTTTTATTTGTATTTACAATTTGTACTTTTTTTCTTTTCTTATTCCTCTTTCCCATTCGCTTAATAACCATTTCCAATCATTACTTATAAACACCATGCAGTCACTATTCTAGCTTCTTGAACAAAGAGTCAAAACAGCGACGAAAACAAGGATGAAAAAGTGATTTAAAAAAAGCAAAATAGAGCCACAAAAGAGCGACAAAAAAACACAATAAAAGAAACAGTGTCACCATCAGTTTTGTAGGTCTTAGCTTTCAAATGAGGCGTCGCACTGGCCTAGAGGCTGTAAACTCCAGTCGAGCAGCTCGGTTAAGGCGGGGGTTAAGAGTCTGGTATTGAACAAATAAATGTATCAAAAGCAGGAACCTGTTTTTCTTTTTACATCAAACTTTCCTCAATTTGTTTATTACCAATTTATTACCAATGATTTCCTGTCTTTGCTCCATTATTCACACACACTGCCTGACGTTGGAGATGAACCCGATAGTGTAAATGTGCAGATCTTCCGCACGTTGTTCTGGTTCTAGATGAATATTTTCGTATCAGGGGAAAAGTGTTGTTCAGGCATCGGCATCGTCGTTAAAGGACTGGTATCGAAAAGAAACAGTAACGATATGTCCAGGCCTCTGTTACGGAGACACCGGCCCCTCTTTTGTTGCGCTGAACGGACATTTAAAGCCTTTGTTATTCAGATACTGTCCCGCTTTTCCAGAGAATCCTCCGGTGTTTCCCAGCTGGAAAATGCAACAGAAATGTGAGGGGAAAAAAGTGAGGAAAGAGATTTAATGAGGCGTTACTCCGGTCTACAGGCCGTCAGCTCCAGTCCAGGGGTTTTAGATTTGGGTAAAATCCTCTCAGTGAAGGCGGGGGGTAAGAGGTTAAACGAGGTCCTTAAATGTCACTGAAAAGCGTCACCTTTGTTTGGGCCTCATTGCCTAGTTATCCAGAGTGTTGTTGATGTCTGGAGATATTGTTTTCTTAAATTCATGCAGTTCTTATATTTGAAGAGTCTAGTGGCGCTAGGCTAGGGCAAGGCTAAAGCATTTCTATGGTATCAGTTAGCCTGCATTAAAAACAGTGTGACCCACTCCACAGTGCACCTGAGGTAAATCACTTATAACACCAGACTAACCATATAAATGTCTGTGTTAATAGAATCATGTTTGAAATATAACTGACCTTGTATCACATGAATTACCGCATTTTGAGGGACTATTTTCTCGCAGATCACTCCGCCGCTGCGTTAGCTTACAGCCACGAAGCTGATGCTCAAATATAAGTTATTTTAAATGATTCTATTAACACAGACATTTATATGGTTAGTCTGGTGTTATAAGTGATTTACCTCAGGTGCACTGTGGAGTGGGTCACACTGTTTTTAATGCAGGCTAACTGATACCGTAGAAATGCTTTAGCCTAAGACTAGCCTAGCGCCACTAGACTCTTCAAATATAAGAACTGCATGAATTTAAGAAAAAAATATCTCCAGACATCAACAACACTCTGGATAACTAGGAAATGAGGCCCAATGTCAAACATCCTGAAATATCCCTTTAACTACAGTCGTTGATCTTTGTAGGAACCGATGACGTCATAAACCTCACAGGCCTTTTATACGACGGTGGCTCATACCGGTTTGAGTCTCTCCTCAGAGAAGTGCATGACGTCGCTGTGTCCCTGAGCAAGGCACTCGCGTTACACGTGTGTGAATGTGGGGCGTGTGTGAGTGAGAGGCCGATGGCACAGTTTGGCAGCTGTGGCTACAATAGTCGTCTGTAATTTGTGTGAGTGGGGATTAGAACCGGCAAAATGACTGGCTTTACCGCGTGGGCCAGATGCACGTGAGCTGTGACAAGTGAAAGAGATAAAAGGCCAAGTTTATTTCACGCACAAGGCAACTCGATGTGCTTCAGTAACACAAAAAACACACAAACACAAACAACCATCGATACAACTCATAAAAACACAAATATGTGTAATATTAAAATGAGTTAAAATCCTTTGCCATAGGTTGTGTTCATGTGACATCACAACATTCTAAAGAGCCCACAGACGGCATCGCGTCACAGAAGGGGGCGTGGCTTCGCCAAGGGGGAAACAGAATCTTTTGGGAAACAAAAGATTCTGCCGTTTTCTGACGAAATCTAAACTTATTTATCACATAAATAAAGTCAAGTCTAAATCGGGTCCATATGGATGTTTATTCACAGCAGATTGTTCAGGAGAAGTAAAAAAAACAGCAGTCGTAGCTCGCGCCAGCTAGCCATTAGCATTAGTACATAGCTAACATGATGCCTCATGTTAGCATTCTCTGTTATTTCTGTATTTATGAGCTGTTGAACCACTTTGCTCCTCCTCATGTCTTTGTATCTTTATTTAGTAGAAAACTATATCAATAATTCTGCATTTGTTAAAGTAGTGTTTTCCATAATTAGAGAAAGTTTAGATTTTTCTCCAAATTGTTTCCCCTCTAACGTTCAAACATGACCATATATGGGCGATTCCAGAGATGCCGTCTGTGTCTATTCACCTTATTCCGCCCCGCCCACTTTCCCCCCTTTTGTTTTGTCTCGGCTCTTCCGTTGTCCTGACTCTTCCGGTCGAGCTCGAAGCCCGTTCATTAAACTGAGAACCAGGGAAAACGTTCATTTCATTTTTATTTTTTTCATTTATTAGTTTATTTAAACAGGGACAATGCACATTAATTAACATCACTGTAAATGTGCCAGTTTTAGCTCCAAAGCTAATTTTCAACTGTAGTCCCTGGGCAAGATGTAGATTGCCAACAATATATAACAATAACAACAACAATCATTATTAACCTAAAAAGATTAATAATGATTGTTCTCCGCTCAAATCTGATGTTTAGTCGATTGATTTGTGTAAAATGTCCAATGTTCAAAAGCTTTGTTTTCGTGTAGTGACTGGTTTTATCTGGACGTCTCCAGCCCCATGTTAACCGACAGGAGGAAAGGGGCGGGCACAATTCATGGCGGCGCCCACGCCAACCTCAGGAATACGGTGATTTGGTTGTTTTCAGGTTCTAGAATGTGATGATGTCACAGTGGGGGGGAGGAGCCAGTTTTTCCTATTAACAGCATTACACTTTCACAAGTCGTATGTAAAAGAAAATGTAAAAATGCTCATTAACATGAGTCACTGGGTCCATGATCTCTCTGTACAAGACCAAACATTTGACCTGTATAATATTACAGGCCTTTAGAACGCTGTGATGTGACTGAAACCCATCAATAGGCAGCAGTAAATGAGCTGCTTTCAGCCTGGACTTAGAGTAGAGGCCTGTCTCACGTCGTCGCGGAGACCTCACTGTGTTTAGTCCTGACTCTGGGGACCAGGAGACCCCTCCCTGAGGAGGTGTTTGTCTTAACCTCGCTTTAACTGAGCGCATTTTCTCCCGTTCGACTTTACCCAAATCTAAAAGCTTCTGGAAAATGAGGTGAAAATGCCACAACAAAAATTCAACAAACTTGCACAAAAAAGATGAAACCGGGACAACAGTGTGAGGAACAATCTTAGATCAGTTTTTTAGGTCTGAAAGTCAGATTGATGTTTTATTACATAATTCATTACATTTGTGAATGATTTTCATCTCATGAGAACAATAATAATTATTACATTATCGGCTTATTACATTTTGAATCCGTCTAAATGTATTATTATTATTATTATGGGTTTCATGCTTTAAATTAATGAAAAGACACAGTTACAAAACAAACCGTGTTGTGCGAGCACTTTCAGCTGCGTGTGTTTGATCTGTTTTACACAATTATGTTAGAAATGATGATGCACAGATTCGTTGCTTTAAAAAACCTTATTCTGCATAAACTGTATAATATTGTGACTTAATGTTCTGGATTAGAATCTTATCTGCGTGTGATTTTGGAAATGCTTCAGGTCTGTCGCTCCGTCTGCGTTTCTCCGTTGGACGTCTGGTCACCGTGGGCCTCGTGATCAGCGTTTGAAAATATAGATTTAGTCATTGGTACAACGCTGGGTTAAAGGTAATAATATGTGTGTTCTTCATTTTCTCATTTGGACTGAAGACACAAAGCTGAATGTCTGGGTTATTGTTTGTGCCGTAAACAAAAGACACACTGACATGTTTAACGCTCACAGTGTTCCTGTGGACACTCGGGTTATTTGTCACACGGACACTCGGGGTTATTTGTCACATGGGGGATAAATAGTGTCTAATATGTTTTTAGGATCACTTTATTTGAACACGAGCTTTTCTAGAGGCCGTTTGTTTTATAACTGGGCTGCAGAACATGTTTCATTCATGAACAGGGAAAAATGATCAAATCATTCAGTTTCATCTGTCTTTAAACCAGTAAGATACTAGTTTAAGTTGGTTTCGCCATGAACTAAAAACTAAATCCACAGATTTCCTTTTATTATAAAGCATTTAGTCGGAGGCTCCGCTGTGGAGCCGACACTTCCCTCTCGCTCTGTGGAGCACGTCTGACAAATCAGAGCCAGTTCCCACGGAAAGATCCAAACAGTTGAGATTTTAACATTTCTCTGAGTTTTTACTTAAATCGGCCCATGGACGACTGAGATCAAGCCATCGATCTGCAGCAACACGAGGTGTACTTGGGTTTCTGGTTGGATGAGAAATACATGTTAAAACACATGTTTCAAAACTATGGTAGATAGATAGATAAATAGATAGATAGATACTTTATTAATCCCAGCAAGAGGAAATTCAGTTGTCATTCAGTAGCAATACGGATAAAAAGACAATACAAATAAATATAATAAAAAGTACTGAAGCTAAACCTCCACACATTTACATCAGCAATGATCATTATAAAATGGAATTGCAGCAGGGATGAAGGATCTCCAGAAGCGCTCAGTCTTGCTGTATACGGAGATATGCAATAGTCTTAAATCGAAATGATCATTTTACTATAGAAACAAATCGTATTCCATTGAATTATAGAAAAGAAATCGTTCAAGCTACGTTTTGATCAGTTATTGATTATGGCGACACAGTTTATTTGCAACACTTCACTTTCCGTTCTTAAACCTCTGATGCAGTTGATCTTTCTGCCATTGGATTTATAACTGGAGACAAAGACAGAACTCATCACTGTTTACTGTAGGACAGAGTCGGCTGGTCTTCCCTCACAAATGGAAGAGAACAACACTGCATTTTATTTATTTATTTATAAGGGACTTGTTGTGAAGCTTCCTGATTATCTCACATGTGAACTCAACTACAGCTCAAGTAGCTACAACACCAGGTCACATGACTGTTTAGTTTAGGAGTTGTGTACGGAATGTGCAGTATAAATACAGTTGCCTTAGTTCTGAAAAATGGACTCGTAAAGAGTGACGCGGGAAAAAGAGGCTTTTATTATTACGCTGAACACAAATGCAACGCACTACAAAGGCTTTTACAATTGAACTCTTTAGAGCCTCTTTCACATCTAAAGCTGTTAGTATTCCATAAGTATAAGGACATTTGTACTTGCTTTAATTGAATTTGTAAAAATGTCTATTGTTATCCTCTGTTATGAAACAGGGCGCTCATGAAAGAGAGTCTCGTACTCTCATTGGGCCTTCCCTGTATACATAAAGATACAATAAAACAGTGCAGTTTAGGGCCGTTGGTGTTTCCTCACCAGCCTGGAGCCTGGGCTGAAATATCGAGCTCAAAGAAGAGAATCCGGCCTTTGACGAGGTTTAAGCCTCTCATGGATTATTGAATAAGAACCTGTTTCTATTGTAATTGTTCCAACACAACAACATCATCCTGTCAGTGACTCTGGATTAAAACAGCCTCATTCTCACATTAGACTATAGGGTTATAGTGCAGATATATATATATATATATATATATATATATATATATATATATATATATATATATATATAGTCCTTCCGTGGACCCACCACCTGCAGAAGGAGCCATGGGGGGCTGGTGCAATGTGATTTGGGCAGCTCCGGCGGCTGCCCCCACGACCCGGCAACGGACAAGTGGAAGAAAATGGATGGATGGATGGATGGATATATATATATATATATATATATATATATAGGGGTTCCCCAGGGCTAAAAGGTTATAACTCATTATTGAGCATTTAGAGGTTTATGATGCTATATGATAAAAGGAAGCGAGCTCTATTTCAAGTCAAGGGTTAGAGTTTAATTTAATGCAGCTCTGACTCTTGTGGGATTTTCTGTTGATGAGCAGCTATAGGAAAAGAGTCTCCACTATTTAACTTAACCTATACTTAAGAAAAACAAGCTAATCCAGTGCACAGAGCAAACCTCATCCATGTTCATGATGATACAGGAAGAGTCCCAAAAGCAGCTGCGTTCGTTAAATCAGCCGATAGTTCGTTTGTTTAGGAGGAAGATCTTATTATAGAAGATCTTTGAAAACATTCACATCAGTTTGATTCCTTTTAGATGTGGCTCATAATAATAATTATCAATTTCCTATTTAATATTTGATCACTTTTGTTTTTATTGTTTTGCATGGTAAGAGATGAAGGATGAGCCGTAGAAGCAGATGTGGAGGCGCAGTTTGGAAAAGTGAGGGTCTTAAATGTGCAGCGGCTCCAGAGGCTGAGTGTCTACAGTCCACAAAGACAGACGAGAAAAGAAAAGAGCGTTTGATGATGTTCTGTTGTGACTCCTGCGGCTCCTCACTGCAGCCACGCCCACCAGGAAACCAAACGCTGGAGAATTCAGAAAAAGCACAAATCCAGTTAAATAAGTGTTTGGAGAAATAACGACAAACATCTCAGGGTTGTGGTTTATGGCCGTGCTGCTTAATGTCATATATTTATAAAAATCACTAATGACAAAACCTCAGAGCTAAGCTAAAGGGCGGTTTCTCATCGAGCACGTGGCTCTGTTAACTCGTGGGTACATCTGCACACCTACTGTGGCACAGTGGTTAGCACTGTGCTTCACAGATAGAAGGTCCCGGGTTTGATTCCCACCTGGACGGGGCCTTTCTGTGGAGTTTGTATGTTCTCCCCGTTTTATTTGTTTTTAAATGCTTAAACTAGGGCTGAACGATTAATTGCATTTGCAATTTTTATCGCGATATTACACAACGGGATTACGGCACGTGATTTTGGAAGTGAATGTAGCAGTGAGATATGGCAGCAAAGTCCGTTGCGGTGCGCGGTAGATTGTGGATGTACAGTGAAAATATCAGCGTTTATCATGGAGCCACCGTGAAGGACTATTGGCTCGTTGCATGTTGTGGCTACGCTAGTTCCTCTGACCTGAAGTTGTGAGCGCTAGCACTTCCTCTCCGTAGCAATTTCCATTAACATCTTATCCCCCACCTGAACCAACCTCCGACCTCCAGTCGAGAAGATTTTGATTTGTGTAAAGCCAAACTGGAGAAAATGTGGTCGGTTAAGGCGGGGTTTAAGAGGTTAGGTTAGCTCATAACCCGCTCGAATAAGCTAATTTTTTAATGATTCTGTAGTGGACCGTGAGTTCCTGGTAGATGACTTAGGGTTAGGGCTACAGCTTCCTGTAGGATGTAAATATTTCAGTGGAGGAGACGCCTGTGTTTATCAAGACTGAGAGAGTTTGTCTTGACACTAAAGGCTAACATTCATTTAATGCATTATAAAAATAGAAATAGTGCCGCAAATGTTTACCAATCTCCATAAACACAAAACTCTTGCCTATAGTTTTAATGTTATATAGGTATTCATTATATTTTATTGTTTTTATGGCATGTTAGCCTTTAGCTTCAAGACAAACTATCTGACCTTATAAACACAGGCGTCTCCTCCACTGAACTATTTACATCCTACATCAGGTTTTAAGTAAGTTTTAAGTGATCCTCTACCAGGAACTCGCTGTCCACCTTTTTTTGAGCGGGTCTGAGCTGATCTCCATAGGAAATGATTACGGACAGGAAGTGCTGGTGCTCACAACTTAAGGTCAGGGGCACTAGCATAGCCATATCATGCAACAAGCCAATTGCTTTCTTCTCCGTTAGCATTGCGTTAGCTGCAGCGCTAATCACGCCATTCCCTCGCTGCTGCTACACGCTCTGATCACAGAAACTCCCTCACCTCCGGAGTAGGGACGTCAAGATGAACCAGTTTTACGATTACCACGATTATAAAAGGACGCGGTAGGTTTTCCGTGAGAATTTCAGAAGCCACGGTTTACCGCGGGAATGTTTCACGCTGACGCACGAGCCGCTGCACGCCATAGGGCACTTTTGAATCCCCATAATGCTTTGCGGCAAAAGCAGGTTCCGGTTCTGGTACGTCAATGAAAAGCTGCGTAAACAAAGCCAGAGAGGACGGTATTTCCATAAAACTACAACGTTTTTGTGCGTGTAAGAAAAAGAAAAGTCGTCCGTGCGGTTAATAAATGTGACATCATACCGGATGGAAACTAGTCCAAGATTGTGTATCTATTGATGAATATTAACTGATGTAAACATTGCAAACATGCAAACAACAATTTGCGAGTCATCGTTTTTATTTTCAGGTTACATCCCCTACGCTAAATGATGCCAAAGAAACTAATAGGCAAAAAATCTAAAATATTTGTTAAAAAATAAAATAATAATAATAAAGACATTCAAACAACTGTACTCTTACATGGATTTTGTTACTAGATTCCATTGTTTTCAATAATTATTGTAATTAAAAGCCTTTTCACGTTACGACACTTTAATGAGATTGTTTTGTTGTTGCTTACAATGGGTATTTGGAAATGAGTTAAATGGGCACAATATATAAAAATCTGTTCCACATTATCCTTCTGCTTATCGTGATCCTTCTGTCTATAATGTGAACAACAACATGAACCGCCACAATGCTTGGATTTTTGGCCTAAAAGCGTAAGAGACCCATGTTTCACTGTCTATTTTAACACCGGAACCTGCTTAGCGGGAAGTGCGCAGACGAGGTGCACAACAATTGTGAGCTGCCCCATAAACAGCATAAACTCAGCGGTAGTTGAGCGAGGCAGAAGGACGCTCTCCTCCAGTGTTGTATCCACCCAAAACGATTGAAGTCAGCAGAGTGGGACGTCTTTAGGATCCAAAACATGACCAAGGCGTTGTTGTTGTCGATGGAACATCCGTTATGCAAACCCTGATATCGGCTACGTGGAATATAAACAACATCTTGGAGATAATCCTTCACTGTAAATGTCCAGGTCAAGGTAACGAACTGCAGAATTCACAAAAAAGTTGTCCAGATGTTGGGAAATAGCCACAACTGGCTCAGGATGTAAAGAAAAAGCTAACGCGCTCCGCTCTGCTTCAGCGTAACAGAAAGGAAAGTGAAACATGTGGAAATCAGCTGTTCAAAAGAGTCTCCTTAGTCATTTTGTAAACACGTTTCATTCTCTGTTCATCAAAACATCTGACAAATAATGAAGCAGCAGCAGAACTTTAGAGAACAGGAAACCTCGCCTAGACTGTGGCCTAATAATATATAGTCAAATAATGATGATAATTATGGTCATTATAAAGAAGTAAGTGGACATTGTTTTTTATTATTCAGTGTAGGCCTATTTATTTTAATGCAAAACAATCTTTAGAAACAGTGAATGTTCAAGTATTAAAAAGCTTTTTAAAGACAAAAACTACAAATATCAGATCTTTCCTTTCATTCGGTCGATAATCGTGAATAATCATAAAATCACAATATTTTCTCTCACAATAATCGTGACTCTGAAAATTGAAATCATGACACTCCTACTCTGGATTCACACGTCTCTGCCTCCACAGAGATACAGGTGAGCCTGTGCTGCTTGTAAAGAGTAAAGAGTGGTTTGTGGCTCAGTTTAGGAGGCTTATGTTTGGGAATGTTGTGGATAAAGAACTTATCTCAAAAGCATAATGACGGTTCATGACCATTTAGTATCCGCGGATACTGTGCCTTTATTTACCTTTGCATCTACCGCATATGCCTCCGTAGGTACAGACGCGGATATAAACACTAACCTGCTGTATGTAAAGTGTTGGAAACTCCGATCCGAGGCAGGAGTCCGTGTCATGTCTTTATTGAGTAAATGCGCTGTTTAAGCTGAAATGTCACTAAATGGCTGCGAGTCAAAGAGAAAGTAAAGTGTCTGTGTTTGGCTCCTCATGTCTCCTTGTGTCACGGTTCTTCTCTTTCTTCATATTGTCCAGAGTTACATCCCAAAACCAAAATGCTGCTCCTAATTCCACTGTGTTTTGGCGTGTGCTCCATCTGGCCTCTCCGTGTCCATCAATAACATCTGAAGCAACTACGAGTCGCAGCTCAGACCGGGATTTGATTGGCCGAAATAATAAATAATCAATAGTTTATTTTGTATTAATTGGGAGTTTGATTTCCTAAAACTTTTCCAACTAGTTAAAGCAGACGTTTGTTCTAACTTTTCCTGCACTTTAGTATGGCTGATGTTACTGACTGGATCAGTGAGTTTTATCTTTTTTTCATATATATTTTATCATATATATATATATATATATATATATATATATATATATATAATATATATATATATATATATATGTTGCAATTTTCACTTCAAATTAATCTAATAGTGTTTATTATGAAACAGACTGATTTACTGTGTTAGGGGGAAATATACATGAGAAGAGGACCTTGCAACAATAACTGCATATTTAAAAGCAATATTGAAGAAAAAAATCGCAATTTAGATTATTTTCCAAAATGGTTCAGCCGTAGCTTAAATCTGCCCCTGTGGGCCCCCTGAGCTCCTCAAACCCTGCTCTCAGTCTCAGCTCCTCCTCAGCGTCCCTCAGAGGGACCGGGGCTTTTGCAGTGGAAACAACCTGTACCTGTTTTTAAATCTCTTCTTAAAACTTGGCGTTTGGTTCACCCTAAGAAGTTGACATTTTAAAATGTGCTTTTAGTGTAATTTTAACATGATATTGTTGATACTTTGATATATTTTAAGGTATTTATATTTTGTAGCACTTCGGTCAACCTGGTTGTTTTTAAAGTGCGTTATAAATAAAGTTGCAGTGTCTGCATAGGTTTCCTTCAGTTTCCCCTACCACAAAAACATGTACAATAGGTTCCCCTCTGGGGCCAGGACTCCCCTGTATCTGAGATTCTTAATCTCTGTGGGACTTTCTTGGTTAAATAAAGGTTAACAGTGTGAATAGTGTGCAGTGGCGTGTCTTGGGGTGATTTCTGATGGGCCACTAAAGGGGGGGGGCTCCATCATCTCGCCCCCCTCACCTTTGTCATGCGGCGAATGCTGATCACCGATTATTCACACCAGAATCTTTACCAAGACAGAAAACAAATGTTACTAAGCAAATATTAATGCTGACTGGCACTTTGTTATAATTTAGCATTAGCTTTAGTTATAATGTTAGCATTAGTTATAATGTTAGCATTAGCTTTAGTTATAATGTTAGCATTAGCATTAGTTATGATGTTAGCATTAGTTATAATGTTAGCATTAGTTATAATGTTAGCATTAGCATTAGTTATAATGTTAGCATTAGCATTAGTTATACTGTTAGCATTAGTTATAATGTTAGCATTAGTTATAATGTTAGCATTAGCATTATTTATAATGTTAGCATTAGTTATAATGTTAGCATTAGCTATAATGTTGGCATTAATTGCATTAGTTATGATGTTAGCATTAGCTATAATGTTAGCATTAATTGCATTAGTTATGATGTTAGCATTAGCTATAATGTTAGCATTAATTGTATTAGTTATGATGTTAGCATTTGTTGCGTGTTTGTCACATGTTTGGGCTTTAACGTGTTTGTCTCTCTCTCTGCAGGCTGTTGTGTGTTTGTTGCGTGTTCATCATATGTTCTTGCTTTAACGTGTTTGTCTCTCTCTCTGCAGGCTGTTGCGTGTTTGTTGCGTGTTCATCATATGTTCTTGCTTTAACGTGTTTGTCTCTCTCTCTGCAGGCTGTTGTGTGTTTGTTGCGTGTTCATCATATGTTCTTGCTTTAACGTGTTTGTCTCTCTCTCTGCAGGCTGTAAGATCAAGGCGCTGCGAGCCAAGACCAACACGTACATAAAGACGCCGGTCCGTGGCGAGGAGCCCGTGTTCCTGATCACGGGACGTAAGGAGGACGTGGCGTTGGCGAGGAGGGAGATCATCTCGGCGGCCGAGCACTTCTCGATGCTTCGAGCCTCGAGGAACAAACTGGGCCTGAGCTTCAGCGGGTCACCGCCCGCCCCGCTGCCCGGGCAGACCACCATCCAGGTGCGCGTGCCGTACCGCGTGGTCGGGCTGGTGGTCGGCCCCAAAGGCTCCACCATCAAACGGATCCAGCAGCAGACCTGCACCTACATCGTCACGCCCAGCCGTGACCGCGACCCCGTGTTCGAGATCACGGGCTCGCCCAGTAACGCGGAGCGCGCCCGCGAGGAGATCGAGGCGCACATCGCCTTCAGGACGGGCGGACTGCACGAGCACAACAACGAGAACGACTGCCTGGGCTCCTCCGGGCCCCCGAGCGGAGGCGGGGCCCTAGAGAGCCGCCTGCAGCAGGTGTGGGGCGTGTCCCAGCGCAAACCGCTCAGCAGTTACCGGCAGAACTTCCCAGAGCCGCAGGGGGGCGGGGACAGCGGCGGCGTGTTTAAGGACAAGCCCAGCTCCTACTTCGACCCCGACCAGAGCTGGGACTCGGACTTCAAACAGGCCTTCTACACTCAGCAGCGCTCCAAGAGCTTCGCCGGGCTGGCCCTGCCCTGACCCGCTCGCCCGGTCTGCCCGACAGCCTGGCGCCCGCCACAGGCCCCGCCCACGCCCGCCGCGCCCACAGCGAGCCTTCAGGAGGCGAGGGCTTCCCCGGGCGCCTGCCTCTGCCCGACTCCCCGCCGGCCGGCGTACGGGACTGCATGACGTGCTACGAGAGTAAAGTGACCGCCGCCCTGGTGCCGTGCGGGCACAACCTGTTCTGCATGGAGTGTGCCATCCGAATCTGCGAGCTGAAGACGCCCGAGTGCCCCATGTGCCACAGCACGGTGACCCAGGCCATCCGGATATTCTCCTAACGCTTCCCTCTTCTGCTTTTTACACCACTGACCTTTGCTTTTCCTACACGATGAACATCTATATTTTATAAGATTTGTTTCTAAAGCTTCGATTGTTTTGGTTTTGCTGCTTTTTTAATCTATGAAGAACTTTGTCAGAAGAAGAAGACGAGCGTTTGGAGAAACTCTTCTACAGGACGGCGAGGAGGAAACGTTTTTGCACCTTAGGCTTCAGAGTCTAATCGTCCAGAAGCCTCGGAGTCGGCCCAACACCTTAGGCCTAAGGTCCGACCGACGCCGGGGCTCACGGGACTGTCGGGTTAGGAGTTTAGGAATGACTTTGGGCGGGTTTAGGAGTCGTACTTGGGCGGGTTTAGGAGTTGTATTTGGGCGGGTTTAGGGGCGTGTTTAGGGGCGGGTGTAGGGGTCGTATTTGGGCAGGTTTAGGGGCGGGTTTAGGAGTCATATTTGGGCGGGTTTAGGGGCGGGTTTAGGAGTTGTATTTGGGCGGGTTTAGGGGCGGGTTTAGGAGTTGTATTTGGGCGGGTTTAGGGTCGTACTTGGTTTAGGAGGTGGAGTTCTGCTCATGAGGAGCAGGTGGTGAAATGGAGGAAATGGAGGAGAGGAAGTGAGGGATGTGGAGGTTATGGGAACGTAAAGTCCGTCCTCTCTAACGATCCAGAGACGGCACACCCTGGTGGTAGCAGTTGTTACTGCACGACTCTGAAAGCACTTCTGGCTTCAGTGGAGGCACTGGTCCAACATGTGCCGCGGCCCCCAGGGGCCAGTACTGGGGCCTCAGGGCCCTCAGTGAATGACTGCAGTGAATATCGTTGGGTTCGATCAGACTGAATTTGCACACAGGTGCAGCCCATGTGACTCTGTGGAGGCGGAGTCTTTGGCCTTCTCTCGAGTGTTGCCCTGAGATCTTTTTTTGATAAAACGAAAGAATGTGAATCCACAGAAATTGGGACTAAGTCATTGTTTATTTTTCCAGAATCTAAAGAACAGCACCTTACTCCCATTTAAAACCAAACGGTCACTGACAGGCCTGTCCTGGCGGTGGAGACGAGCACGCGAGGATTTCCTGTCACAGAACAGATCCTTAGACTGAAGCGCTGAGAAGTGTTTAAACCTCTGAGTCCCTCTTTAAATACTTTAGAACCTGCTTTATCACTATAGTTACCTGAGGGGGTGCCCCGCCCTCTACAGGCAGCAAAAAGCTCTGCACGCAGATCAAAACATTAAATACCCCACAGCTAGCATTAGCATTAGCATTAGCAGATTGTTCGCCGAGCGCTGAACGTAAAGGTCAAAGTGAGCCAAAGAATTAGTTTAGAGTTTGTAACTCCGCCCTAACGCTTAGGGAGAGGGCGGAGCCATGGAAAGGGGAGGGGCCAAGAGGGATGGGTGTAGGGAAAGGGGAGGGGCGTAGATGTATTATACGAGACGACTTTAGACCATATTAAATAATAGTGAACCCGTCCGAGGTTAAAGGGGGCGTATCCTGCAAAATGAACTCATGAAGTGAAAGCTTGTATTTACAGTTTTATCGTGTGCCACGCCCTCTTTATTTCTACGCCTCATTGTGTTTGGTCTGAATGTTTCCAAAAGCCTCGGCGCCTTTGAACTCACTCCCTTTCACATAAGGCTCTGGTCCCGCCTTGGTCCAAACAGAGGCACGATTCAGAGGGAATGGAAGTGACGTCACTCAATAAAAAGGGAGACGTGTTTCATATCTTCATAGAGGAGGAGGGTGATTCTGCTGAGGAGGGGGACTCGGGGAGTAAAGCAAATATATATTACTGACTAAAATAGGACTCAAAGATGATTAAACATATGACTGAAATCGTGATTAAATCAAAATCGAAAGGTGGAATCAAAACATTATAAATATATGAAACACCCTTGTATGAATTTTATACAAGAACCAGTTTATTGGGAATTCATTTTAAATTATTATAATTCCCAATAAACCAGTTGTTTGAACCAGTGCAACTTGTTTGAATGAAATAATATTTAACGTTGACAAAACAAGACAAAGATTTCGTTTTTCTATTGTTCACTAAAAAAGGGACAAAAACATCAATTATTGTTTGACCAAATTTAGCCAAAAAAAATATTTCTTTTTTTGTCCTAAGACGACGACTTGTAACCATGGAAACGTCTTTCAACTGAAGACGTTTATATGACAGGCTTTAGGCAATATTAAAAACAACTCTGATCATTACATCTTGTGCAGCTTTTCATAAACTAAAATACAAACCCTTGGCTCCAGCAGTGGCTATTTTATTTTATTAAGCCACTTTAGTCAATAGAAGTGGGGGAATTTAAGATTATGCACCAGCCCACTCTCCTTAAGGTGAAGGTTAGGGCAGGTTCAAGGTTAAGCTGATTGATATATGTTTGACGTTTTACTCTCATGACTTGTGATTGGTTGATACCAACTCGCCTACGGGAAAAAAAATCGCACTGGAGAACATAGGTATGCACCCTAGCCTCCCGCTAGCTTTAATAATAATAATAATAATAAATAATAATAATAATGCATCGGTTTTATATAGCGCTTTTCTGGACACTCAAAGGCGCTTTACATTGCACTATTCATTCACTCCATACTTGGTGGTGGTAAGCTACTATTGTAGCCACAGCTGCCCTGGGGTAGACTGATGGAAGCGAGGCAGCCAGTCTGCGCCATCGGCCCCTCCAACCACCACCAACCATTAACTCACTACATTGCCCAGGCTTCTTGGTGTTACCAAACGGTCTCCCATCCAAGTACCGACCAGGCCCTTCCTGCTGAGCTTCCAAGGTCTGACAGGATTGGGCAGAGCAAAGGCGGTATGGGTTTAGCATGCTGTTGCTAGCCGCTGCATTTTGCGCGGCGATCAAACATAAATGTGCGGAGGTTAAAACTAACTCAGCGATTGAATTCTCCAGGTTCTGAGCTTCAAAATGAGGTGCAGCATGTCCATATTCACTTGGATTTATTTAGTGTTTTTAAAGAGACAAAACTGGTATCGGTTCAGTATCGGATATTTGCCGATATCGTATTTTTCTCATATGAGCTCCGATATCCGATACCAGTATTGGACCGGTGCACCCTTAGGTCAGGGTTCAGCTGATTGGTTGATATATGAGGCACCTGGGCTTTGGGAAACATTCATCGTTTCAAACTTTCACTGCGTTCCCGCCGGACACGCCCCCTTTCCCCCGAAAGCGCTCGGCGTGAGAGGAAATCCTGGGCGTCCCGTCGCACTGAAGCAATCGGACCCAGAGCTGAATGTACACGACACTCTGTCCCCCAGTGTTCCGTTAACTCCCGCAGAGTGTCTTTGAGTTCTTCCACATTTTTAACGAGAAACTTACAAAAGAAACAAAGTCTATTCGTGTTTTTCAGAACTATTTTGCTAATTATTGTTTCGCAGCAGCAGGAAATAGAATCTGGATATTATTTATGGAAAAGTACGAAATTTAGCCACATATTTATTATATTTCTTTTTTTCGTTGTTTTTTTTTTTAATTGAAATGACGAGTTAATATATTTCTAATGAGGATGAAATCAGTTTCTATGGAGTTACCCAGATAATGACATTTTTATTTAGAGAAGAGTTAAAAAATAAAAATGGTAGAGGTTTTCACTCGATCGAAGGGAAGAAGATGAGATCTATTTTTAAGACTTTTTTGATATTTTTAGTCGGAGCATCCGTTTTTGTGCCTCATTCGTTTTTATCTTCGGTGCCCCCAGCCCCGCCAGCCCCCCCGGCCCCCTTTTAAACTTAAATAGAACCGTCCAAATCCAGCCAGAACTCGACAGATCGGGCTGTGGGAACCGAGGGTGCTGTGGCGCCCCCTGGTGGATGGTTTACACATCGGAGGCAATATTATTATGTAGAAAATAAGCACAGGACAAACATTCGGGGGCACACTGCGAAAAAAGTATATCTTCGTGAGTCAAATTACAGACATTTCACCTTAATTTGAGTCTTTTTGTATTTGCTGAGTAAAATAATCTGCAGAGGAAGAAGTGTTTTTGCACCTGAGACAAGTAAACGCATCTTATGTCAAAGTGAGATTTCTGACCTGATGAGAGCACAGTGAGATGTTTTTACTTGAGAGGCGGGATGTTTTGGGCTAACTTCCTGTTGGCGAGCGTTGGGTAACGACAACTTCCTGTCCGTGTTTGAACGTAAATTAAAACTCAAATAAACGTCAGGTCGAGCGAGTTTCATAAAAGATACATTTCAGGCGCTTTTTTAACATTTGTCAGTGTTAAATTAGCGTTAGCCTTTAGCTTTGTGGCTAAAACACTTCATTGCATATTGGCCTCCGCTGTAACTGTTGTAGCGTGTTACATGTTAACTGTACACGCGTGTCCCGATCAAATAAATGAAATGAACAAATACCAATGTTCTTCCCGGGGAAAGTTTTAAGTTACTTAACCCTGAAGCTGAACAAACTCATGAAATCCAGCTTGAACCACTCGGACAAAAGACATTCATTAACAGCACAGAACACAAACACACAGAACTTTATTCAAAACTAAACATTAACAGGTTACATGTATTTAGAAGACTCCTGAGTAGGGATGTAACGATTCATCAAAATCGATTTAATATGTGTAAAATGTGAATCGATGTAAATGATAAAATAATTGATTTTAAAGCCAACCTCGGCTACTCCATTTTGCGGAGTTTCTAACGACGTTAACTTTTTCTCAAGACAAGCTCCACACCTCCCCCGCCTCCCCCCCAACACACGCCACACCCCCAACACACGCCCACACCCCCAACACACGCCCACACCCCCAACACACGCCCACACCCCAACACACGCCCACACCCCCAACACACGCCACACCCCCAACACACGCCCACACCCCCAACACACGCCCACACCCCCAACACACGCCACACCCCCAACACACGCCACACCCCCAACACAGGCCACACCCCCAACAGACGCCCACACCCCAACACACGCCCACACCCCCAACACAGGCCACACCCACACCACCACACACGCCTCCCCATGTAAACACAAACACGTGTAGGCATTGAAGCAGCAGACGCAGCTAAAGTTAGCGGCTACAAGATTAGCGTTAGCGGCTAACGCAGAGTTTAGCATTATGACAGAAGTTTACCAAAGATCGTAAACTGACAAACATCTGACCGACCTGCTCTGATTCTGCTGAAATCAAATGTCCGTTTGTCAAATAATCCAAAACCTACAGGAGCCGTCAGGTCTTTATCCTCCTTATGTTTACAAAGGCTGCACCGGGAGGCTGTGAGGCGTTCAGGGTGAAAAAACTGCTCTGTAAAATTAGTTCTAAATGGTAGCATTATGCTCAAACTAAAAAAGAAAAAAAATGGTTTGGTAAAATAAATATAATCTCAAAATGTTTGCTTTGCTACATATTATTTATGCTGAAAACATGTAAATGTACAAGCACTCATGTCAAAATAATTATAGTTCATTTTCATGTAATTGTTTGTAATGGAAGGTTCTCTTATTGAGACAGGTGCAGTTTGTTACAAGGACAAAAATGCAGATGTTAAAACAAAAGAAACATTGGTATGAATGAGTCATATTCTTTTCTTAAAAAAAGGTTTAAAAAAATCGGAAATCGAATTGAATCTGGGCTTGAGTGAATCGTTACATCCCTACTCCTGAGTAACTATCGTATCCAGCACAGTCAAGGACGGTTCATACTTTGTCTTACCCAGAGCTGTAAGAACTCTCCATAGGAATAAACAAAGACAGGAAACAGTCGTTACCCGACAGGAAGTGATGTTTCTGTGTAACATCCCGGGCAGAACATACTGGTTCCACTGGCAGATTTCACTTTACCTGAACATGTTCCCACGGCTCTGGCATCGCGCTCAAACACGGGTTTACGGTTTGGTTTACGGTACATTTGACCTGGTGTGGCCCGGGTGAGAAACGCCTGGATACGGCCCTGGAAAATAAAAACCACAGAAGTGTCAGAACAAAGCGCTGCAGAGCCGTGGTTCCGCTTCAGAACGCTCTCTCTCCGGTCGTTTAGGGAGTGGACGCCTGTGGTTCTCAACTGGTGGGTCGGGGCTCAATAGTGGGTCACGGGGCCGTTTCCACAGCCTCGGATCTGATCACACGTCCGAGTCGTATTTTCTGCTTTTAGACACTTGTTTGTGAAGGAAATACGGCGATTTCCATTTATATGAATAAAATATATAAACATTCAGAGCCTCGCGTTAGAGCTGGGCGATATCCACAAAAATGTATATCTCAATATTTATGAAACAATTATTTTGGAAACATTATAAATATATAAAATGTGCTGCAAACGTCTACATTAAATTTGGTTTGTCGCTCAAAAAGATCAACAGACAAAAGGGCATTTTTTATTTTACTTTTACAATTTATTACCCAATTATTTCCCAATTTTATTCTTTTTTTAACCCAATTTATTCTCCATTTTCCCTCCAATTTTTCCACCCTTTTTTCATTTTTTGTTTTACAATTTTATTTTTTTCCCTCCCCCTTTAAAAAAACAACTAGAATGACCACTTACTTCCTGTTTCCACCATAATTCGCCTTTTCCCCCTCCATTTTTCCTTCCATTTTATTTGACCATTTTCTTCCACATTCCTTCACATTGGAGATAAACTCATTATCATAAATTTGCATAACCTTCCAAACAGCGATTTAATCTGGTAGACGATGTATCGCCCAGTTCTGCCTCGTATGGTTTAAGTTCATCACCAAAGAGAAGCCGAGATTATGATCAAAAATGTTTCAATTCAATATTAAAGACGACAAAGACTTGATTTACTGAAGGTGCAGCTGAGATGCTAAAAGTCCACAGTGCAAATGTCCTGGATCAGAAGAGGAAGTGATCTCCAAAAGACATGAAGTTATGACACATTTCCATAACATTTAAAACAAAATCCTTTACATTTTCAGTATAACAATTGAAAAAGTTCAGGCTTTAGATCCGAGTTTGAGAGACTTCGTCCCGTTCTTCCTCATAAACGTCTTCCAGAACGAACAGATTTCTGGGCATTAACGTCTGATTTAGTTTGGAAACGTTATGGGAACGTCTCTGTCACGCTTTTGGAGATTATTGCTTCATTATTCACATTAAAGAGGGGGTATTATGTTTTTTTCACTCACATAGCACCAGTCTATAGCATACTACAATGATGACGTAACCTTCTGTTGGTCTGTATATGCAGTAAATTAAAATAACTGCCTTGAATAAAATTGCTCTCTCAAAATGGCTGTACTGAACGTCTTGAAATAGGCCTCTGTCTCTTTAAGAAGCTTTCCAACACGCCCCCTTCAGCACACTGCTGTGGCATCTAAACAACACTACTGTGCGGGGAGGGGGCTCTGCTGAGCTGAGGAGCAGTGGTTGGTGGCTTGGCTGGTGACGAAAGGTCCAGAGGCGTCTCCAGGAGGTGGGGGCGTTCCTAGGAGGACTGAGGCATAGCTACACCTAAAATGGCTGCCGTCTAAGTTTTTACTGATTACTCAAAAATATGTGAATGAGCCAAGGCAACACTCCAGGCATGTGTTTAATGAGGGAATGACATAATAACAGGATATAAAGCTTGAAAAAAAAGTCCATTTTACATAATACCCCCCCTTTAAAGTCTGTTTGCAAAGTGAGGAGGACATTTAAACCATCACATTTCCCCCTTCTCGAGTCCCGACACCAAACCGGCTGAGAACCACCAGGGGGCGCTCTCCGTCCACTCTTATTTACAGAACAGTGACCGCTCTGGCTCCAGGGCGGGCGGCCTCCAGGTGGCGCTGAAGCAGGAGGAGTCTGTGGCGTCCTTAAAGATAATGTGATTTCAGATGGATTTTTCTGTAACTTTTTACGTGAATGACATATGGGACTTTTATTGTTGTATATCCATGTTAGGTCTTTTATTTTGAAAGTGTACTGTACGTGTTTCTAATAAAAACACAGCACTCTAAAACTCTGTCGCCGTAAACCTCTTATTGTGAATGGAGGAGGATGGAGAGGCGGAATACTAAACACTCAGATCACCCTCCTGTATGTGATTAACTTACCAGAACAACTCACACTACCTGAAACCCTTCAACACCTCACGCTGGTCCTGAAGGATCAAGTCCCCACGGGCAGGTGAGCAGGGCTGCTTTATGAGGGTGTAACCAGGTGCATCAGGGGAGGAGGAAAACCTCGTCAGGCCCGGGACAGAGACACGTCTGCTGGACATGGAGCAGCGGTATTTGAGGGAGGGGTCACGGAGGCCATAATGAGAGAACCATCACCAGACGAGGGGGACTCAGGCTCCAGCTCCAACTGGGACAAAGCCGTCCAGAGGTTTGGGTCCAGGCCACGCCCACCGTGTCCATATCTGGTGGGTGTGGTCACCTCGGACAACAAGTAAGTCCAGTTGTTTTGTTTTAATCAACTACCTGGATGACTCAGAAAATACATTGCTTTAGTATAAATCATGGAAACCAGTTAAAACACAGTTAATGAAGTCAATGAACTCGTGATGATCCTGATCGTGATGAGTTATACAAACATGAAAACCCAGCTTTGTGTAAACTCACAGGGTTAATGTCTCTGTAACTGGATCTATCCACACGAAACAAAAACTGTCCCAAAGCCCAGAGTCTTCTGTCTCAGGTCACATGACCGTCTCATAAAGGCGTCTGAACATAGAGACGATATTAGTTTAGTTTAATTAATTTATTTATTTGAGCAGTTAACCTGCTCAGAGGGAGTGGGCCGAAGCCAAAGGCTCGTGGGACACATGCTTTTTAAAGATGTTCTGGAGTTTTGTTTATTGAAGCTCATCTTATCTCTCAGGTTGTATTTGACTTCTCGTTTGCAGAACATATTTTGTAAACTTTCAGGAAGTGACTTTTGTGAGTCTTGATTTGAGCATCTTAAACTCAGTAAGGTCCTCACATTTCATTGTTTTTGATTCAAAGAATAATGGATTAGTGTGATCACGGTATCCAGCTAAATGGATTATTCTTATTGCCTTTTTCTGAACTTTAAACAATGGGTCAAGATTACTTTTATACACATTTCCCCAGATCTCTACACAATATGTTAAATGTGGAAGGATAAGTGAACAGTATATAGTATATAGAGCTTTGTTATCAATGATATATTTACATTTATTCATTATGGCTGAAATCTTTGCAACTTTAGTTTTAGTTTTTATGATGTGAGTTTTCCAGCTGGTTTTATGATCGAGTGTTACACCAACAAATGTGTGTTCATATTCAGCATGAGAGGAATGTGCAGGTTTGTGGATCAGGGAAAACCTTTGGACATTTTCTTCCCAAAACTGTGTCTCTCCAGCTCACATTATTACGTCATCAAAAGAACTGCGGTTCCGGACACGGCCAGCAGAGGGCGCACACTGCATGAACAAGACGCTTCTGTTTTAAACTCAGATTAAAGTCAATGTTTTCACAGAAGCGTAAATGTTTGAGTCAGATTCAAGGCTTTATCAGGACACCTCCACAGCGCAGAAAATAACCTACAATAAGTAACAGTTTAACCTCTTAACCCCCGCCTGAACCGAGCACATTTTCTCCAGTTTGGCTTTACCCAAATCTAAAAACGTCTCGGGAAAGTGTCAACATAGCGACAAAACGAGGATGAAAACACAAGAAAAACAACAATAACAAAATGTGGCAAAAACGTGATGAACACACGACGAATAAGTGACATCATAAGAAAATAACAACAAAAACCTGACAAAATGTAACAAAAAAAGTTAGCATCAGCTCTGTAAGCCTTAGCTTTCAAATGAGGCATTACACTGTTGCTCTGCAGTTTGATTTGAGAGTATTTAGATACAGTTACTTTCCAAATATTACATTTCAGCTTCATATTACACAACATTATTATTAAAGAACTTTTATAAGGAGCTGTTTTTCCTCCTAAAATAAAAATAAAGATTTAAACGCTTTATTCCACAGCTCATAAACACACGTGTCACATGACGCTGGATCTGCTGCTCCATTGGCCGAGAGTTAAAGAGTTCCTCATGAGTTTATACCAATCATATTCTTTATTTATGTAATGATGCGCCATGTTTATACTTAAATAAACTGGTCTAAACTTATAAAGTACTTTTCTACCTCCATTTGGCCCAAAGTGCTTTACCTCGAGGATCCGCTCACACATTCACACAGACACTGAAGTGTGTTGCCCAAGGACACAATGACTGTGCACCTCCAGGAGCCGGGATATGACCCGCTCTACCGCCTGCACCACCGCCCCCTTAATGACGGTCAAGTATTCAGAGTACAGTACTCTGATCACACAAAGTATTTAAGGCAAGTATTCAGTAACTAAGTACAAAGTATTCTCCCCGACACTGCAGGTGAGAAGCTTTTAGATTTAGGTAAAGTTTGGGTAAAGCTTTAGCCCGGGGGCATCAGGGGCAGCAGGGTAACTCCCCTCCCTCCCACTGAGCCCCGCCCCCTCCCTCCCTCTCCGCGCGCGGGGCAGGACGGGACAGGACTCCGCTGGATCCGCCGCTTCTGCCTCACGAAGCTCCTCCAGAGACGGATCCACTGCCTCCCCCTCTGCGGTAAGTCTCTCCTCGCGCTCCCCCCGCGCTCCCCTCCCCCGCTCCCCTTTGCCCCGCGACCCGCGCGCGCCGCGGCGTCACTTTCTCCCACTTTCCCCGGGTTCCTCCGCTTCTGTGGGGTTTGGCGCAGCTTTGTTGGAAAACTCTAGTGAGGCTGGTTCCGCGTGCGTGGTGGGTGTGTCGCCGTTCTATTGTGTCGCCGTTTTTTTTGCATGCGCGTGCGTCCTGTCCACACCTGTCCGCGCGGGAGCGGCGGTTGATCAGGACGGGTCGGCGCGTAAAAACTCTTCCTGTGATGCGTCAAGAAATAATGAGGCCGTTTTTGTTTAACCAGTTCCTTCATCAGCCTGAGCGCTGAGCTTGTGACACGTGTGAGAAACTGCACGGTCTTAGCTTTCAAATGAGCTGTAGGGAGAGCACCCATTATACTGTGACAAATACATGTCGGCACATTTTTACTTCAGCTCATTTTACTTCATTATAAAAGTGTCTTAACCTCTTACCCCCCGCCTTAACTGAGCCAAATCTAAAAGCTTCTGGAGCTCACAGCCTATAGGTCAGAGTAACGTCTCATTTGAAAGCTAAGACCAGCAAAACTCATCTCCTTGTTATGATTGATGTTTTGGTCACATGTGAGGCTTTATCACAGTTACATTACCCTAAAAAAAAGGCAACACAAACCAGGAAGAAGCTTAGATCAGTTTTGCAGGTCTTAGCTTTCAAATGAGACGTTACTCTGACCTATAGGCTGTGAGCTCCAGAAGCTTTTAGATTTGGGTAAAGCTGAACTGGAGAAAATGCCCTGGGTTTTCTTTAGTTTGACCATTTTTGTGATGTTTATGTTTTCACTTCCTTATTGGACACCGACAGGAAGTGACATCGAAGAAGGTAAACATTTTTAAACGGTTGCCGTGCAACCATGTTAAGTCAATGGGAAATGAATGAGTCAAACTGCTATGGAATGTTTCTTTCTTTTATGTCACTTCCTGTCAGCAGCTTAAAATTCAAATAAAAATAACTTTTCTGCCCAACATTTCTTCATTAAAATTGCTGCTTCACTGAAATACAATGATAATTATGCAACTGATGTAATCCATCTAAATAAGTCATATTTTCAAGAGCATTAAATCTGTCATATGCACTTTAATGAGTACCTAAACCTGGAGGCTGTGGACACGTCTCCAGCCAATCACGAAATTCTAATTTAGTAGCAGAGTTTACCCTGAAGGGGGCGCAACCCATTCGTTTTCAGGCCAAAGTTAGGATTTAACACATGTTTGTGCTATAATGTCAGCATAATGTCAGCGACCAGTGGACAACACTATGAGACAGTTTATCAGTAAAAAAAACTTGATTTGGTGTTTAGTTGCTCTTTAAGGGTTTAGGAGGTGACATGTGATTAAATGATGGTTATTGATTGATTGCTCCTTTGACTTCTTTATTTCTGCCTTTACACATGTTTTCATATAAACCGCGTGAGCTTTAGGGTGACCTCGAACAGTCGTGAAGTGGGACGGGTCATGTGACGCAGTGGGACGGGTCATGTGACGCAGTGGGACGGGTCATGAGAAATTCAAACTTATTTTGTACTTTATTTTTGGCCTAAACTCACATAAGCAGAAACGAGTCACTAAATATTTCAATCCGGAAACAGAATGAGCCTCTTACCTTCACCAAGAGCATTTTCTCCGGTTCGGATTTACCCAAATCTAAAGCTCATTTGAAAGCTAAGGCCTACAAAACTCACCTAAACAGATCGTTTTCCTCGCGTTGTGTTTTGTGTTGCATTTTCATCCTCATTTTCGTCTCATTTCTGTCGCTGTTTTGACACTTTTTTCCAACAGAATCACATTTGTGGCTAATTCTCTAATAAAGTATCACAGTCATGAATATTTAAAGCAGTACTAAGTAACTCTTGCCCCTAGAGGCCAAGAGTTACGGCACGGTAGTACAGCGGTTAGCGCTCGTGCTTCACAGCTAGAAGGTCCGGGTTCGATTCCCACCTGGACGGGGCCTTTCTGTGTGGAGTTTGCATGTTCTCCCCGTGTCTGCGTAGGTTTCCTCCGGGTACTCCGGTTTCCCCTACCACTAAAAACATGTACAATAGGTCAGGATGAATGAGAGTGTGTTTGAGAGTGTGCATGGGGGACGACGGATGAAAATTAGCCCAAGGCTACAATCCGGTGTGGCTTGTTCATTAACTTGCACTGTCCCGACCAAATAAACCAAAAAAAAATAAAATAAGCGCAACTGCAGGTGTCGTAGCAAGTTACGATTTTTTAACATATTAAATGTCTTGGAGAGTAAATACTACGCTGACAGAAAAGGTGAAGGGAGAGAGGGGTGTTGTACATCCAGTTACACAATGGGAATAATTTTTTTCACTCAAACTTGGCTGTAAATACTGTTTAAGTGGCGCTAGCCCGCAGTTAGCTTTGCCCGTTAGCCTGTTAGCTTCTTCTCCGTGATTCTATTAGTGTGTATTGGTTGCTCCGCCCCGGTGGCAGTCAAGTTGCAAGCCTGGTTTTCTGGCCATAGACACCAGGGGGCGATGAAAGACCCTCCAATCATCCCATTAACACTTGTATTACCCCCAGAGGGACTACGGAAAGGATTTATTAAGTTAAACACGTTAGTTCTGCTTTAACTCCCGTGCTTCGAACAAAAGAAGATGAAGTAACAAAGGGCTGAAATCGAACAAATGAAACTATCATGATCCGGGTCTGACTCGCGGACGGTTTATTGTTGAGGTGTCGCTGAAACTATTATGTGGTAACTGGAATAAACTGTTATGTGGTAACTGGAATAAACTATTATGTGGTAACTGGAATAAACTGTTATGTGGTAACTGGAATAAACTGTTATGTGGTAACTGGAATAAACTGTTATGTGGTAACTGGAATAAACTGTTATGTGGTAACTGGAATAAACTATTATGTGGTAACTGGATCAATCTGCAGGTTATTTCTGAGGATCATGTATGTAAAGCTAAAGCGCCGCTCGAGGAGGAAACTTAAAGTGAATGTTTAAAAACCTCGTTCAGCTTTACCCAAATCTAAAAGCTTACAGACTGTAGGCCAGTGTAACGCCTCATTTGAAAGCTAAGACCTACAAAACTTGATCTTTTTCCTCCTTCAGTTTTTCATCCTCGTTTTCAACACTGTTTCCAATAACTCTTCAGATTTGGGTCAAGCCGAACTGGAGAGAATGTGCTCGGTTCAGGCGGGAGTTCAGCGGTTAATAAAGCTCCACATGAACACATTTGAAAGCTAAGCACCTCCAGAGTTCCGGTGGTTTGCTCTGGCGCTTCGTGGCGGGACGTAGAACACTGTGAAGGGTCCAAGGTTTGACACTGTGGGCGACGGCGGTTTGGAGCCGGTCTTTGCTGTGGGAGTGTTGCCACGGTAACGCACTTTCGCACACGGGCGGGACTTCTTTGGAATCGCTCTGATGCCGACTTCAACGACCCTTTATCAGCACCGGCGTCGTTCCTTATCTAGATCTGAGGTCAATAAACGCCTGATATGAAGCTCGAGGTTTAGCACGGAGAGGTTTCGATTTCTCCTTAACCGACCCAGCTCTCTTTATCCAGGAAGTGACTCCAACATGGCGGCGACAGGTGTGGAGTCTAAAGTGTAGTCCCTTTGTCTTTAGCCGCTGCTGTCTCCCACAAAGGAAATGACCATATTTGGATTACAGCGTGTTTCGTGCTACACGTGGATACCAAACATGTCAGTATTTGTGAATGAATAACTGTGGGAAAGACACAGACATGTTGGAGTCTCTTCCTGGATAAATCTCAGAGAATAAACATCGTAAACAGAGAGTTTGGTCTGTTTTTACTTTAAAGGGATATTTCAGGATTTTTGACATTGGGACTCATTTCCTAGTTTTTTTTTTTTTTTTTTTTAGTGGCGCTAGGCTAGGGCAAGGCTAAAGCATTTCTATGGTATCAGTTAGCCTGCATTAAAAACAGTGTGACCCACTCCACAGTGCACCTGAGGTAAATCACTTATAACACCAGACTAACCATATAAATGTCTGTGTTAATAGAATAATGTTTGAAATATAACTGACCTTGTATCACATGAATTACCGCATTTTGAGGGACTATTTTCTCGCAGATCACTCCGCCGCTGCGTTAGTTTACAGCCACGAAGCTGATGCTGCTCAAATATAAGTTATTTTAAATGATTCTATTAACACAGACATTTATATGGTTAGTCTGGTGTTATAAGGACTTTTTGCTGGCATTTGTTTGTGTTGTATTTTGTTTTTCTGCATCTTTATATTTTTATTTTTCAATTTAAATAGTGTGTTTTATATATATGTATTTTTGTGTACAGCACTTTGGGCAGCAATGTTGTTTTAAATGTGCTTTATAAATAAACTTGACCTTGACCTTGACCTATAAGTGATTTACCTCAGGTGCACTGTGGAGTGGCTCAGACTGTTTTTAATGCAGGCTAACTGATACCATAGACATGCACTAGCCTTGCCCTAGCCTAGCACCACTAGACTCTTCAAATATAAGAACTGCATGAATTTAAGAACAAAATATCTCCAGACATCAACAACACTCTGGATAACTAGGAAATGAGGCCCAATGTCAAAAATCCTGAAATATCCCTTTAAACTAGACACAGATCTCGACACTGACCGCTGCAGCGTCTCCATTTAAAACGGCTTATTTTTATTATTATAAACTACAGAAAACGTATGTTAATTTTTCTTCATGTATGTTAAATGCCCTCAGCCTGTCGTCGCCATGGAGACCCCGAGCGTGAAGCGCGTGAATCGCGCGGCGTCGCCCGCGCGCATCACGCGGCTGCAGGAGAAGGAGGACCTGTGTAACCTGAACGACCGCCTGGCCGTCTACATCGACAAGGTGCGAGCGCTGGAGGCGGAGAACAGCGGCCTGCGGCTCCGCGTGACCGAGTCCGAGTCCAGCGTGACCCGGGACCTGTCCGGCATCAAGGCGGCGTACGAGAGCGAGCTCGCCGACGCCCGGCAGACGCTCGACCAGGTCGCCAAGGAGCGAGCCAGACTGCAGCTGGAGCTCGGCAAACTGCGGCAGGAGCACCAGGAGCTGAGGGCCAGGTGAGACACGAGGGGGACACGAGGGGGACACGAGGGGACACGAGGGGGCGCTGTGGAGACACGAGGGGGCGCTGTGGAGACAGGAGGGGACGCTGTGGAGACATGAGGGGGCGCTGTGGAGACACGAGGGGGACACGAGGGGGACACGAGGGGGCGCTGTGGAGACACGAGGGGCGCTGTGGAGACAGGAGGGGCGCTGTGGAACAGGAGGGGGCGCTGTGGAGACGGAGGGGGCGCTGTGGAGACGGAGGGGGCGCTGTGGAGACAGGAGGGGGCGCTGTGGAGACAGGAGGGGGCGCTGTGGAGACAGGAGGGGGCGCTGTGGAGACAGGAGGGGGCGCTGTGGAGACAGGAGGGGGCGCTGTGGAGACAGGAGGGGCGCTGTGGAGACATGAGGGGGCGCTGTGGAGACAGGAGGGGCGGTGCTGCACGGTTAACCTTTGTCGCATGGAAATTGAGTTACGGTTACGTAATCGTAAAAGGCAGAGTTTTTTTTCCTTTCGCGGCCACTGTTTGAGTGACAGGCATGTTCTCTGGTCCTCCTGATCGAGGCCGATGGAGGACCATGATCGTGTCTGTAGTCGTTATAAATGTGCGTTGGGCAAACTGAAACTATCCAGCGTGGAGCCTGAGTGGTTCGCGCTCTTGCCAGCTAGAAGGTCCTGGGTTCGATCCCCGGCCGGAGCCTTTCTGTGTGGAGGAGTTTGCATGTTCTCCTCGTGTCTGTGTAGGTTTCCTGCGGGTGCTCCGGTTTCCCCTACCACTAAAAACATGTCGGTTAACATTTTTGTTAAACTAGTTAGCCATTTTACGCAATTTTGTTGAATAATGACATTAAAGATCTCCTCTATTCTCAGGAACAGACGGCGAGTGTCTCGTTCCATAGACAGAACATACAATGGTCCCGTGTTTTTGTGTGACAATAACATGGCGAACATAGGCTCCTCCTACAGAGCATGTTCTTTAAAAGGTCAAAAAGGCGGGAAGCCCCGCCCTTTTTTATTCTACTGAACAAAAACCAGCGAGGTTAAAAATATGAGCCAGGCCCGTGTGGTCACATGGGTCACAGTGATGTTTATTTTATAAAAATATAAACTTGTTGGGCCTTTAAGCAGAGCTATGGAGGTGTTTCTGCTGAAACTCTGTGTTGTAATAAGTTTAGCCCAGAGTCAGAGGCGGCTCCTTGTTTCCTCGGAGATGATCAAAGTGCAGATGTTTTTGCCTCTGGGCCTGTCCCGGCACGAGACGCTGAGATGGAGGCGAGGCCCGTTTCCCGCGCTGTACCTGCTCTGTTCCCGCTCTGTTCCCGCTCTGTTCCTGCTCTGTCGGGACGATGACTCAGACAAACCCCGATCAAACCAAACACGACTCCAGACACGTTTCATCAGGAACTTCGTAATACACAATGTTCTCTGCATCACTGACGGTTTGTGACCGACCTCGAGCCCTGAGCAGGACGGGCCTGGCCGGCAGAGGATGGAGAGGCCTGGGGGAATGTAGTGAGTGAGTGAAGCCTCATGTCCGTCAGTCTACCCCAGGGCAGCTGTGGCTACAATAGTAGTTTACCAGTGAATATGGAGTGAATGAATAATGCCAAGTAAATCTTTGAGTGTCCAGAAAAGCGTTTATATAAAAACCAACCGACTGCCGACCCTCCGGTCACAGGGCGACCCTCCTGACCCTCTGGTCACGTGCATGTTCTCCTCGTGTCTGCGTAGGTTTCCTCCAGTTTCCACCTCCCCTAAAAACATGTACAATAGGCCAGGATGAGTGAGAGTGTTAGATGCCCAGTCCCATGTGCTTACACCAACAGTTCCCTCTTACCGAGCGCATATACTCCAGTTCAGTTTGACTCAAATCTAAAAGCTTCTAAATAGCGACAAAGACGAGACTTAAATGATGAAAACAAAACAAAAATATGACAAAAAGTTACAAAAATGAGATGAAAATGAACACTTTTTAAAAGTCATGGGAACAACGAGGAAAAAGATCCATTTAGATCAGTTTTGTAGGTTTTAACTTTTCAAACGAGGCGTTACACTGGCCTTTAGGCTCCAGTCCAGAAGCTTTTATATTTGGGTAAAGCTGAACTGGAGAAAATACGCTTGGTTAAGGCGGGGGTTAAGAGGTTAAGGAGGATTAATTAAACACAAACATATTAAAGTGCATATGACAGGTTTTAATGCTCTTGAAAATATGACTTATTTAGATGGATTACACCAGTTGCATAGTTATCATTTTTTTCAGTGAAGCAGCAATTTTAATGAAGAAATGTTGGGCAGAAAGTTATTTTTATTTGTTTACCTTCTTCTATGTCACTTCCTGTCGGTGTCCAATAAGGAAGTGAAAACATAAACATCACAAAAATGGTCAAACTAAAGAAAACTGGGAATAATCTTTAGCTAAATCTTAAATATAATCGTGTTAATGTGTCAGATGCACTTTAAACACATATCACTACAGTATTTCGGGAGATAAAGTTCTTTCCCTCAGTGTCTCATTTACTTTCTTAACCAAATGTGCCCAAAATAAAACGCAGCCTTCACAGAGCCAGAACAAATCAGGATTTATACGTTGACATTTCTTAAACAAAGCGACGTTTGTTGGACAGAAAAACTGAAATCCGTCCTGCACTTCTCCAAAGCCCATGTTTATATTTGACTCATTTATCAGTAACAGAGTTTGAAACGTCGTTTAGCCGAGAGCGGGCCGTCCCGTCTCACTCTGCGCGCCTCGTGGGACAGATGTGGCGTGTTTGTGTGTGGTTGCCGTGGCGACGCATGTCTGAGGCGGGTCACGTGAGCGGCTGGTGACTCAGGCCGTCGGTATGAGGCGCGAGGAGCCGCCGCAGCAGGAAGTGGCTGTGGAGCTGGTACAAAGGCACATGTGCTGCAGCCCTAACCCCTGAGGCTCCAGGTGCTTTCACAGGAGCTCAGAGCTCAAAGAAACGTTTAAACTGGTTCATTTCCTGGTTGGTTTGTTCTGTAAGAGTCCGTCAGTTCAAAGACTAAACCACACAGAACTGTTTCCTCCAGAACGTCTTAGTTTGACTCTGTCAGAGTAAAAAAAAAAAACAGACCAAACTCTCTCTTTACTATGTTTATTCTCTGAGGTTTAAACAGGAAGTGACTCCAACATGTCTGTGTGGCTCCCTGGTCTTTTCCACACTCATTCATTCACTAATACTGACATGTTTGGTATCCACGTGTAGCAGGAAAGGCTGTAGTCCAAATATGGTCATTTCCTTTGAGGGAGATTTTGAATTTGTGGGGAAATCTTTTGAAAAGTAAAAAAAAAACAACGTTTTGGAATATTAGGATTATTATTATTTTTTTTTAATTCATGGACATTTTGGAAAAGTTTTGAAAATTTGTGATTTTTTTTAAATTTATTTTTTGATTTTAGAATTGTTTAAATTTTAGACATTTTTTGGAAAAGTTTTAAAACGTTTTTGAATTTGTGGGGAAATTTGGTAGTATTGAAAATGTTTGAATTTTCATTTTAGATCATTATTATTATTCTATTTTTGAAAAGTAAACATTTTTTTTTGGAATATTTGGAAAAGTTTTGAAAATGTGTGATTTTTTTGTTTTGTTTTTGTATTTATTTTTTGATTTTGGAATTGTTTGAATTACTTTTTTTTAGTTTTGAAAAGTTTGAAAAGTTTTGTCTAATAACCAGAGGCGGGTCATACTCAGTGGCATTTACTCAAATACATGTCACTTTATGAATTAATTGTACTCTTGCAAATAGTTTTTTTTTCTGTCCAGTACTTTTTACACGCAGAGAGTAGAGCAGGTCGAATCCCGCAGGTGCACACTGTCATTGTGTCCTTGGGCAAGACACTTCCCCCTCCGTACCTCCAGTGTGTGCGTACACTGGTGTGTGAATGAGAGTGAATGGGTGAGCGGTTCCTTATTGGAACGCTGCAAAAAAGCAAAGAAAACGTGACACAAACGTGATATCAAAGACAAAGAAGAAACTTAGAGGAGTTTTGTAGGTCTCAGCTTTCTAATGAGACGTTACTCTGGCCTATAAGCTGTAAACTCTCTAGTTGAGTTTATTTTCGGGTAAAACTGACCTTATTTTTATATGAAAACGACAGCAAACTTGTAACTAGGGGTGTCCATGGTTAACCGCTTAACTGTTAAAAATAGCGTAGCCGAGTAAAAGCATTTTGCTCGGTTAACTGGCGTGTATAATTTGCCGTGCCATTGGAAATACTTGTAATACATTTTTTCACCACCAGAGACCGCCAGAGCGCTCCCGTCATGGCTAACTAGTTTAACTTTTCAATATGAAGCGGGCCATAAACAGCACAGCATGGGAGAATGACGGATCAAAATGCAAGTATTCCATTGCAGTGCTTAGATATACTTCAACTTCAACAGCCGACACCCGGGCATCACTTAACTCCCTGAGTTAAGTGATGTCACTTAACTCCCTGATTGGCTCCCACGCACGTGGGAGCCAATCAGGGAGTTCGCGACAGCTGCACCTGCCGCTGACGTGCACCTGCCGCACAAGGTGACTCCGCGGCAAGTGCAGCAGAACGCAAGTGCCGTGATTGGTTGATCCTTTCGCAAACAAGGAAACACACAACAAACTCCTTCAGTCTCCCTCTTTGAAGTAATTTTTCATGAATATATTGTTCCTATGATTTAGTGCTTTTCTGTTTTCACTTTTTATGCAATTAAAAAAAATATTTAAAATATACATCACAACGTGAAGGCAGAGGAGGTACGCGGAAGTTCGAACGATTCTGGCTTGCGTGAAGCAGACGGGGCTGCGGTGGGCGGGACCGGACGCTCGACTATAAATCAGCCTTTAGGAGGTAGCTAGGTAAGCTAAAGGCACAAAACTCGCCTTTCTCGTTATTGTTAAAACGTGGTGGAGAGATAAGTGTTGTTGTATGCATGAATGACTGTTTCTTTGCACAATGTTTCAAAAAAAGCGGCTAAATGACTGCAGGTAAAATAAATAAAATACTGTAGGGCCACGTGAACACAAGTCAGTGACCTACTCTGACTGCTCTATCATTACCACTGCGTTTTATTTATATAAATTAATTTAGTTTTAAATGTGTTCCAGCCATTTAATAAAGGTGTTAACAATGAAAACCCCTTTCACGTCTGTCAGTATAACGTAACGGAGGGGGGGGGGTTGGTTAGTGCGCACACTAATGGTTAACCGAGTATTAACGCTAAGGACCTCGGTTAACGGTTAATGAAAAAACTTAAAACGTGCAGCCCTAGTTGTAACACACTTCTTCCTCCTGTTTATGTCAGTCTCTACAGCAGAGGTTTCGTGCTGATATCTATATATTTAATGTTCCTCTGCAGCGTCTCTCCTTAAAGCCTGTGTTTGTGATTAAGGCCTGTTGAATGAACTGTTGGGCCACACCTGCAGCTCGGGGCGGGTCTGTGCGGCGCTCACAGGTACGACTGCAGGCAACGAACCTGTAGATTACATGAAACCTCGATGTACAGTAAACCTTGCCGACGCCAACAGACAATAACGAGTCAGCACGAGGCGGAGGGGGATTTGAATGGGGATTTCCATAGAAGTGACTGTTTCATTAAAATGAGCACAAAGTCATGACTGACACAAAGAGGCTCAAAGACAAAATGGCGATTGTCCAAAAGTGTGGGGTCGGGTGTGGCTGCGGCAGGAGAAAGAAATCAGCCACAAACAAAACAGAAAGAGGAGGAGCCTGAGGCGCCTGGGGCTGGAAATAGGAAACGATAAACCATTCAGAGTCTTTACACCTTATAGCAGAGGTGCCCAAACCTTTTGTCTCCGAGGGCCAAACTGAAATGTGCATGTACAGTAGGTGGCGGGCCACGGCAATGTCAAGCGTGAGACACATATAACTGCAAATAATAATAGTTACTTTATTTTATTTTTTGGTATACATTTGCATTTGATTCTATATGCAGATATCATGCTGCATTAAAACAAATGTTAACTATGGCAAAAGCCTAGTTTTTGTGGAACAAAATCAACAATTGCGGCAATATAGTGCAAAATGTACACAACAAAAACACCGCAATCATTTGGTAACTCAAAGAAAATGCCACATTAGATCATTTTTAAAGTGTCAGTTCAGCATTAATTCTTTTATACGTACATTTTTAACACGTACGAGTTGATGTCAACAACCTTTGCAATAAAAGTTGGAAAACTGTGAAAGTTGATGCTACAACGCTCTGATAAACACCAAGACACCACAACTGTGTTTCCTTAACTTTGCAAAAGGAGTGAAACAGCGCCCCCAATTTGACGCTGCTGGCCAAAAAGTGTACTGCATCCATATTTACTATTGAGAATGAATTGGAGAGAGTTAGTATGAACCAGATGCGGCGCAGAAGTAGATCACTCTCTGGCGGGCCAACGTAATTGTTCCACTATGGGCACCCCTGCCTTAAAGTTTGTTCCTGTTCAGAATAAAACGGTTCCGAGTTTCCAACAGAGTTAAGAGATTTGTAACAAAACATCGGGACACGACATAATCATGAAAAGGAATTATGTGTGGAGTAAACATTAAAGTGAATATGGGTTTAATGCTTTTGAAAATCTGACTTATTTAGTTTAGTTTTATTTGAGCAATTGTCTCTAACTTTAAATCATAACAACGCCACAAAAGAAGTGACTTCCTGTTTCGATCCAGCACGCCAAAATAAAGCACCATCTTATTCATTAGTTCAATTTAACTATTAACAGACAAAACACTTAAATGTGTGTATTTAATGATATTCTTGTAATTGGTAGGTTGCAAGTACCTGCTGAACTAATCAATGAGACGAGCTGTGTGCTTTTATTTTGGCGTGCTGGATTGAAACAGGAAGTCACTTCTTGGGCAGCGCTGTTATGATTTGAAGTTATGCACAGAGTCAATTTTACATTCACTTTGCCTCACAAAATTCATATAGATACAGACACAGAAGGGGGCGTGGCCTCGCTGAGGGGAAAATAGAATGTTTTGGGAAACACCATTTTTCACTGTTTTTAGCCGTTTTCTGGCGAAATATAAACTTATTTATCACATAAATAAAGTCAAGTATGGATGTTTATTCACAGCAGATTGTTCAGTAGAAGCGAAAAAACGGCAGTCGTAACTAGCGCTAACTAGCGTTAACATTAGCACGGTGCTAACATGAAGCATCATGTTAGAATTCTCCGTTATTTATGTATTTATGGGCTGTTGAACCACTTTGCTCCTCCTCATGTCTTTGTATCTTTATTTAGCAGAAAACTATATTCATAATTCAGCATTTGTTAAAGCAGTTTTTGAATAATTAGAGAAAGTTTTGATTTTTCTCCAAATTGTTTTCCCCCTTAAAGTGCATATGACAGATTAGACACAACTGTTGTTAAAACTCAGTTAACACGATTATTTCAGATTCTGCTAAAGATTATTCCCAGTTTTCTTTAGTTTGACCATTTTTGTGATGTTTATGTTTTCACTTCCTTATTGGACACCGACAGGAAGTGACATCGAAGAAGGTAAACAATTTTAAACTGTTGCCGTGCAACCATGTTAAGTCAATGGGAAATGAATGAGTCAAACTGCTATGGAATGTTTCCTTCTTTTATGTCACTTCCTGTCAGCAGCTTAAAAATTCAAATAAAATTAACTTTTCTGCCCAACATTTCTTCATTAAAATTGCTGCTTCACTGAAAACTATGCAACTGATGTAATCCATCTAAATAAGTCATATTTAAGAGCATTAAAATCTGTCATATGCACTTTTAACGGTTTTCAAACATGACCATATATGGGCGATTCCAGAGAAGCCGTCTGTAACATTCTGGGTTTAGCTGGAGGCGGGAAGCTAGATTCCTATCTATGTCCATTGTAGCTGTTGTCATAGTAACGATAAACAAATGTCTAACAGAGTTGTTGGAAATATCAGATAAACCTTATTTTATCGTCTCAAATGTTACTCAACTTGTTCTTGCTCCTTAAGCCACAACAGGACCACATGTTTTAGTTGTAGTTTTACACTTCTCTTATTTCTCTTGATCACTTCCTGCCTCCAGCTGATGTCACTGATGATGTCACTGATGATGTCAGCAGCGAAAGGGTCTATACAGTTGTGGATGCTCAAATAGTCGGCTGAAGCAATAAAGCTTATATGTGCCGAGCCCATATTCAATTCAATATACATTTACGTAATATAATACATAAGGTCTAGATCACATGACTTTAGATACAAACAAGTCCTTCCTGAGCTGAACAGATACAGATTATTTCAAAGGATAACATCTGTAAGTCATAATTATCGTTTTATTTCCGTGAAGCAGCAGTTTCAATGAAGAAAAGTTATTTTTATTTGAATGTTTAAGCAGCTGACAGGAAGTGGCATCAAGTAAAGTTCAGCGCAGTTTGACTCATTTCCCATAGACTTAACATGGTCGGCACGGCAACAGTTTGAAATAGTTTGCCTCTATCTATGTCACTTCCTGTCAGTGTCCAATAAGGAAGTGAAACTATAAACATCACAAAAATGTTCAAACTAAAGAAAGTTGGAAGATTTTTTTTTTTTTTTACTAATCGAGTCATTCCCAAAGTCCGGGACGTGGTGGAAACTTTATTATCCAGAAATCTCTCTCTCCCTCAATAATAAAACTCTATGGAGGGATTTTATTTTTTGGAGCAGACGTAAAACATGCACGACTGTTCTGTGGAGCAGCTTTGGGACTCAGTGGATTATTCACTGCTCGGTGCTCCTGCATGTTCTCCTCGTGTCTGTGTAGGTTTCCTCTACCACTAAAACATGTACAATAGGCCAGACCGAATGTAGTGAGTGGTTGGTGGTGGGTAGGGGTGGGACCTCTGGGTACCTCACGATACGATACGCGATACATGGCTCACGATAACGATAATCTCACGATACGCCGATACTGCGATAATCGATATATTGCACAAAAATAACCTACGATACATCACGATAAAAAAAAGCTACTTTTAACCTTTATTTGAACATACTACATATTATTCATCATTTACATTTCTTTTCATGTGCTTTGTACCACTTTTATAAATGATCCCTGACTTACTCACTGAAAATGGGTCATAGATCTGTCAGTGACTTCATTTACATTTAAATAAACAAGAAACCACAGTCCTGTTTAAAAAGGAATAATAAACCCCAAATTAATCTTCTTTATAATTATAAAACTATCATTAAAAGTAATTTATTTGTGAGACAGTGTTTGGTCCAAGTGATTAAAACTGTAGTGCTGCCCCCTGCTGGTCTGACTGAATTCTTGATCATTGTTGGCCTCTATTGACTGTGAAAACAGTGGCGCACTGCTGCCTCATTAGTATGCATGACGTTGCTCATTAATATGCATGACGTCATCAAAAGTATCAATATCGGAATAAAAAGTATCGGTATCGTCCCGCAAAATATCGTGATATATCGGAAAATCGATATATTGTCACACTCCTGGTGGTGGGAGGGGCCGATGGCACAGACTGGCAGCCTCGCTTCTGTCAGTGCAGCGCTTTGAGAATCTTGGTACCACAGGCTTGTAAAGCGCAATAGTCATTATTATTATTAGTAATTGCTCTGGTTTTCTGGACTTGAAAATGTCGTTTTTTTGATGAAAATGACTTTATTTGTAAAGAGTGTTTTGTTATAAAGTGTTTCAGGACGACGATCAACAACAGGAAGCAGAATCAGCTCCTCTTTTATTGTTTCTTTGTTCCTAATTTTTGGGAAAATGACTCTGACTTCCTCAGCCCACGGCCAGTCGAGTTCCACTGGATGATGTTGCAGAACTATCGTGTTTGTTTGTAACATCCATAATCAAACGCCTGTAAAGTTATGCAATAAACGTTTAAACTAGCACTGGGAGCTTTCAGTGTCTCCTGTCTCTGATAAAGTCAGGGCCAGTGCAGCCTCCAGGAGGTTCTTAGCTTTCAAATGTTCACACAAACCTGTGCGAGTTTCATGGGCAGTTTTGAGCAAAACCAAGTTCAGCTGCTTTTTAAAGCAAACGTCCTCGAAACCGGAGCCCAGAGATGAATCGTGAGAATAATCTGCAGATTCATCAGTTTTCCAAAAGAACGATTGCAGCCCTAACCTTTGATTGATTAATACGAACTATCAATCAATCAATCAATCAATGGTTTTGTATCGCTCAATATCAGGCTGAGGGTTGGAGCGTTAAAGTGCATCAGACACATTAGACACAATTTTGCTAAAACACAGTTAACACGATTATATTTCAGATTTTACTAAAGATTATTCCCAGTTTTCTTTAGTTTGACCATTTTTGTGATGTTTATGTTTTCACTTCCTTATTGGACACCGACAGGAAGTGACATCGAAGAAGTTAAACCATTTTAAACTGTTGCCGTGCAACCATGTTAAGTCAATGGGAAATGAGTGAGTCAAACTGCTATGGAATGTTTCCTTCTTTTATGTCACTTCCTGTCAGCAGCTTAAACATTCAAATAAAAATAACTTTTCTGCCAAACATTTCTTCATTAAAATTGCTGCTTCACTGAAATACAATGATAACTATGCAACTGATGTGATCCATCTAAATGAGTCATATTTTTAAGAGCATTACAATCTGTCAAACACACTTTAAAGGAATGAAATGACTGAATAAACTACTACTACTATTCATTCATTCATTCGTTGGTGTGTTAAAGCACACGGACAGCACACGGACAGCACACGCCTCGTTCCCCTGTCAGGACGCTGATGTTTGAGTGAGATGGATCGCACATGTTTCTCCTTTGTCTTCAGTTGTAAAAGCGCGGTTCTCCTCAGGGCGGAGACTTTCCACAGCCTCTGCCAGCTCCGATGAGTCAGCGCTGTAAGATGGCGGGCCCCTGGCAGACTCCGTGTGTGTTGTGTGTGCTGTGTGTGCCGTGTGTGCCGTGTGTGCTGCGTGTGTGGAGTTACGCAACAGCTGCTGGAGGCCACACAAAAGAAACCTGGCATGGCCGACACACACATGCGTTACATTAGCGTTTGCATAAAGCTGCTCTGTGTTTGTGGAGTAAACCCAGTCCAGTCGCCATTTTCCTGAACCAAGAGTTTACAGTTTCCTCCTTAACGTCAACAACGACAAACTCTCTCTTTACGATGTTTATTCTCTCACGTTTTCTCGCTTTGAGCCAGAGATGTGTCCAGGAAATACCTCCAACAGTTTGCAACAGTTTTTCAAAATTTAGAAAAAATAAATAAAAGTTTTGAACAGTTTGGGAAAAGTTTGGAAAAAGTTTGCAACTGCTTTGAAATTTTGAAAAAGACTGAAACATTTGGGAAACGTTTTGAATGTTTTATTTTTATGTAAAGGTTTTGAAAGTTGTATAAGTTTTGAACATTTTGAAGAAAATGTTGGAAAAGTCTGGCAAAGTTTTTGTAAATGTCCTCCAACATGTCTGTGTGTCTCCCTGGTCTTTCCCACGCTTCTTCATTCACAAACACTGACCTGTTTGGTATCCACGTGTAGCAGGAAAGGCTGTGATCCAAATATGGTCATTTCCTTTGTGCGAGACAGTTTGGAAAATGTTTGAAAAGTTTTTATAAGTTTTTGAATTTTGGGGGGAAATGTTTCTATTTTTGAAAAGTTTTGAAAAGTACAAAAAAAAATGTATTGGAACATTTGGATTTTTTGTTTTTTTTAAATTTGTGGACATTTTGGAAAAGTTTAGAAAATTTGTGATTTTTTTTTCCAATTTATTTTTGATTTTAGAATTGTTTGAATTACTTTTTGTTTTGCTTTGTAAAAGTGTCCCACGCTTATTCATTCACAAATACTGACATGTTTGGTATCCACGTGTAGCACGAAAGCCTGTAGTCCAAATATGGTCATTTCCTTTGTGCGAGACAGTTCGGAAAAGTCTGGAAGAGTTTTAAAAAATTAGATTATTTCTTTTCTTTTTTCTTTTTGTGTGGAAAATGTGGGATCTTTTTTATTTTTGTATGTTTTTGGAGAAAATGTTTAAAAATGTTGGATTTTGGAAAATTGACATTTTTGGGAAAATGTTTGAATTTCTTTTTTTGAACATTTTGGAAAAGAAATTTACTGACCTTTGAACCCCAAAACAAGGAGACATTTTGGATTTTACAGCGAGCTTATTCCAAACCTAATCAACGTCCTCAATCCCTCTGAGCAAATTCTTTCATTTAAACCTGGCTCTAAACATTATTTATTATTAAGATTTTGTCACAGAAAAACATCTGAAATTGTGGCCATGTTTAAGCATAAAACACTTTATTTTTTTAATTAAAACATAAAGTAACAGCAACATGTACGTCAGTCTCTGCAGCAGAAGTTTCTCTCCTTATTCTCCTGCAGCGTCTCGCCTTCAAAGTCACAAACTGCAGAATCCTAAGAGCTGCTTGTGTTTCGATGTTTCCTCGTCCTCCATAATTAAAACCATCATTTGATTTACGGCGAGGCGGGGCGGCGGGTTATCCCAGGCGAGCGCTGAGGGCGGGGCTGACAGTGTTTCGCCAGCGTCGTACGGAGGTATTTTCACGAGCCGCTCCAGCCGGGCCCGCGTGAATACCAGCCTCATTACCTCGTCTGATTCTGACTCTTACAGGTTTTCTAAGCTCGTTCACCGACTTTAAGAACAGCTTATGAAATGTGTGGGATTCTTCTTTCAGTTTAAAGTTATATTTCAGTCTGAGCTTAAGCTGAAACGAACACTGAGCTGAATCTAAATCTGTCCTTGTTTTTATGGTTCAAAGCTCAATAAATCCGCCAGGAATAAAAAAATCCTTGTGTGTAAAAACTTTCCAACTGTAATCTCGCTGTTGGCCTGTAAAGTGTGGAGTCTTATGGAGCGACTAAAGGTCAGATGTTGTTAAAGAGTGGAATGAAAACAAAGGAAATGACCATATTTGGATTACAGTGTCAGCTCGGTCACAGCCTTTCCTGCTACACGTGGATACCAAACATGTCAGTATTTGTGAATGAATAAGTGTGGGACACTTTACAATTCAAAACGTAGTCATTCAAAAATAGTAATTGAAACAATTCTAAAATCTAAATAAATAAATAAATCACATTTTCAAAACTTTTCCAAAATTTCCCAAATTTCAAAAAAATTCCAAATATTCCCAAACTTTTTTTTTACTTTACAAAAATTTTCAAAAATAGAAAAAGAATAATAATCTAACATTTCCTAAAAATTCAACAATTTTCAAACTGCCAATTTCTCCCAAAATTCAAAACTTTTTAAAACGTTTCAAAAAATGTCATTTCCAAACTGTCTCCAACAAAGGAAATGACCATATTTGGATTACAGCGTCATCTCGGTCACAGCCTTTCCTGCTACACGTGGATACCAAACATGTCAGTATTTGGGAATGAATAAGCGTGGGACACTTTTACAAAACCTTTCAAAACGTAGTAATTCAAAACTAGTAATTCAAACAATTCTAACCCCCCCAAAAAAAAAAAAAAAAAATAAATCACAAATTTAAAAAAAAAATCTAATTATTCCGAAACTTTTTTTTTTTACTTTTCAAAACTTTTCAAAAAATAGAAAATAATAATAATCTAACATTTCCCCCAAAATATCCAAAAATTTTAAAACTTTTCCAAAACTTTTCAAAAAATGTCCAAACATTTTCCAAACTGTCTCCCACAAAGGAAATGACCATATTTGGATTAAAGCGTCATCTCGGTCACAGCCTTTCCTGCTACACGTGGATACCAAACATGTCAGTATTTGTGAATGAATAAGCGTGGGACACTTTTACACAACTTTTCAAAATGTAGTAATTCAAAAATAGTTATTCAAACAATTCTAAAATCTAAAAAAATGAAGAAAAAAAATAAATCACACATTTTCAGCTTTTCCAAAAATTCCCAAAATTAAAAAAAAATCAAATATTCCAAAACTTTTTTTTTTTACTTTACAAAACTTTTCAAATATAGAAAAATAATAATCTAAAATGTTCTCAAAAAAATGCAACAATTTTCAAAACCAAATTTCTCTCAACAATCCAAAAATCCAAAAACTTTTAAAAACTTTTCAAAAAATGTCCAAACATTTTCCAAACTGTCATCTCGGTCACAGTCTTTCGTGCTACACGTGGATACCAAACATGTCAGTATTTGGGAATGAATGACCGTGGGAAAGACTAGGGAGCCACACAGGGAGGTAAAACTAAGATACAGTATTTCAACATCTCTTCATAAAAACGTCCCTGAACGTGTGAAATGTTGAAATAGTGATTATGGAGGAGGTTTATGAGGGAGGAATGCGGCTCATTTTTCTCGTCGACACTCGCCTCTGTGTGTTCACCTGAGCCGTGTTTAAACAGCGAGGGGCGGAGCTACGGCGATGACAGACGCACAAAAAGCGCCAATATCTACTGTATTTGTTTTGTTCTTATTGTACTACTGCTCCTTTTGCCTCTTTTGTTTAGGCAAATCAAACAAATCTACTCTTGTACTGCACTTCACAGTATTTTATCAGGCGCTGGTTATTGTTAGATTTGGCTCTGAGGTGGAGGATGACGAAGGCGCTGACGATGGGGGACATTTTTGTTTTGATACCTGTACTTTAACGTAGGGCTGGGCGATTTAGGAAAAAAAAAATAACCAAGATTATTTTCCCCATATTGATCGATCTCGATTTTTGCTTTGATTTGATTTTTTCATAAGAAATTAAATACATCTTGCTGATTCATAAAATCTGATCTAAAGATAGGGGAGACCGGGTCTGGTTGTAACACTTTCTGCTTCAGCACCTGTAACTCACTGAATTTTTGAGCTAGAGTTCTTCAAACTTTTATACAAAGTACCCACATTTGTGAACTACAAATGGCACCATTTCAAACCTCTGCAAGAAAATCACAGACCTTGTGAGTTGATGTCAAATACATGGTGGTCCTTTGTTACAACCGACCCCACTACTGGGGTAGGTTGTAACAGTTAAACAAAAGAAGCAAAAACAGAGGCCACGTCATATGTTAAGCTTCAAATAGAGGTTTATTTAAATAAAAGAACAATCCAGAACAATGTCTCTCTCTCTCTAACCTGTCATATGCTTAACCTCACATGGAGTCAGTCCATAATACAGGTCTGCTGTCTGAGTCAAATAATCAGCCAACACTTCCTCCTGCACCTCAGAGGAAACTCTGTAGATGCTTCAGTGTGACCTGCACTGGGATGATCACTGGACTCTGGTCTCTCAGCTTCTGCTGTGTTTACAGTATCTGCTCAGTTTTACATGGCAGATCACATGTGCCTTTGCAACTGATCTGACTTGCCCTTCTTTCTGACGACATCAGATGCTTTTTTTTTTTAAACATTAGCTGGCACAAATCGGTCAGTCTTTCTTTTCCACTGTTTAGGCATTCTGTAAAAGTATTAAAATCAAGTAAGTGTTATTAACTGTATATAGGGGATGATTGTGTTACAACCATCCCCACCCCTGTCAGCCATTGTTTAGCTCTATCAGCAGAATGGTTTGAAATTAGCAGGGGAAATGAGCATCACATTTTGCCTGAGAAACTACAATTTAATCTAATGTAAGTCATATGGTTTTATGTGCAATAGTATAAGCACTAAACAAAATATAGTCTTGGTCAAACATTTACTTTCTTACCTTAAAATCATTTTTTTCTCTCTAGAATCTGCATGAACCTGTTTATAACCTTGACAATCTCCATGTGGGATCAGGGAGGAAGTGGGTAAACACTGATATGATCATGTGACTCCTATCTTATCCCTGAATGGTGGAATTGGTGGTGTTACAACTCTCCCCATGTTACAACCATACCCGGTCTCCCCTATATATATTTTTTGTACCTGTTTTTGAATGTATGTGGGTGATTGACATGACGTGCATATTTTTGTGTCCGAGTTTCTTTTTTAAATAATTTGATCTTTTCATTACATGTATCACTTTATTCTACAAACCTATTTAGTTTAAACACATTTTCATCACATTTCAATAATAAATATGTTTTATGTTTTCACACCTCAAACCCCTAAAATGTCAGGTGGTGCAACCGTCCGAGCAAATGATTAGACTAATGAAGCTTCTGAAAATTGTATTTTCAGAGTAACAATTAACAAATAAAACATCATGGCATAATTGTATATTAAATATCTTTCAAATAAGCCTCATTTGTGAATATTAATAGTTTTAAAGCTTTTGAGTCACTAAAAACTTTTGTCCGGCAATTTGTAATCTTAAAATATCAGGGTGGCACAACCGTAAGAACAGGGCTGTTATTTTGAGATAAAGAATAGTATCATCAAACAGGATATGACATCAGCCAGAAGAACAAGTCGTCTTTATGGCTGAGTGAAAAGGTTTGAAAATCTCTTTCAAGAATTGAGAAAAAAATGCTTTTTTCCGACTCATAGTTAAACTGTCACAGTTTTGGTGTCAGGTGGTACAACCGATGTAAATATTGGAAAATATTATTTTATTATAAAAGTCTCAATTTGTTTTAAAAGTAAATGTTTACCCATGCTAACAAATGCTAAAGCTAATGTAAGAGTCCAAATAAAAGACAATTTAATTTGAAATTAGTTGCTAATGTCAGGTGGTGCAACCAGACAGTCAAGTGGTGCAACTGCAAACAATGTCAAATTACCATCTAAAAACTATAGGGATGCACTGATCCAATACTGGTATAAGTTATCAGAGTCAATACTAGAAAAAGTTATTGGTTTCAAATATCAGATACTGAACCGATAACTGTTTTGGGCTGACACCGAGCACTCCGTCCATGGTCCTCCTGTTTTATTGCTGATTACAGCATCAGTCAGTTACAGATTACAGATGAAATGTTCAGAGGAGAAAGACTGTCTAAGATAACTTGGCAAAGATTTGACTTTGTACAATTTTTTGGAAACTATTTAAATTTTAGAAAAAACTTCTGTTGCGCCACCTGACACTTTTTTATACAGAGAAGCTACAAATACATCAAAAAATACATTTAAATACTTTTAAATGTTATTTAACAAACATAACTTGTTTAAACACAAAATTATCGACTCAAAAATATGCATGCCATCAGTTTTGAAAAAACTTTTTGAAAATATGTTTTTTGACCCCTTATACGTCATTGACCCATGTACAGAATCATGACTGTTATCGGGATGTTTTGTGTGATGTTTTGTGTGATGTTTTGTGTGATGTTTTGTGTGATGTTTTGTGTGTGGATCCTGAGCAGAGCCAGGAGATGATGTGGAAGTGATTATCGTCTGTGAACGGAAATGTCTTGATTGTGTTAAGGTCCATCTCACCAGAGAGAGAGTTAGAATAGAATAGAACATTATGGTCTGTTCCAAAGAGCAGAAATTTGTCTTTCAGCTCGGCTCAAATCAATCAGTAAAAACACACACACATCATTACAAAATATGACATGAAAAAAAGATCGAATACAGTACAGTGCCACCAGGGTTTATTTAGTGCAGCGACTGCAGATGGAATGAATGATTTCTTGTAGCTATTTCTATGGGCCAATGGGGTTCTGTATCTCTGCCTGATGGCAGCAGGAGGAGGATGCATGTGGCCAGGATGAATCGCTGTACGTCACAGGTGAGTCTGAGGGGTTTGAGTGATCTTACTGGCCTGGTTTACTATTCTATTGAGTTTTGTTTTGTGTTTGACGGTGAGAAAGTTGAACCAGGAAAAGATGTTTTTTTTTTTTCTTAGTTTGTTTATTTGAGCAGCAAACACTCTGCTCAAAAGGAGTGGGCCGAAGCAAGAGCTTATAAGCTCCACCCCCAAATCAACACAGTTAAATTTCACAAGAACATAGTGGAACAAAAAAGGAACAAAAAGCAACAAGGAAACAACAGCAAAACAAATAGACCCTACACACCCGCAGCATCCGACCATACCCCAAAACAGAACAATACTGATTACGTAACAACTAATTACAAAACAACTATGATAATGCTACATACTTACAAACTATTACAAAGAACTATAACTTACAAAACACTGTTTGAAGTGTTCGTACATCAACAGAAAAGAAGCACAATTACAACAACGTCTAGTTTCATGTACGAAGTCTAGTACAAAGCAAGTAACAAAAGGAGATCATTACATTTCTGTCAGATGTTGTATGTAAGGATGGATTCAATGAGTGAAGTGTAAACCAAAGATAAAATGTCTTTGTTAATATTAAAATATCTCAACTTTCTGAGGAGGTGGAGGCGCTGGTGTGCCTTTTTAAAAACGGTCTGCATGATGCCCAAAGGACAGTTTTCTGTCTATTTCTATCCCCAGATATTTAAAACAGTCCACCTGCTCCACCTGCTGGCCATGAATGAGAAGGGGCTGGAAAAAATCCACTGAGCCTTCCTTCCTGTGGCTCCACAGCAAACCTCCTTTGTTTGGAGATACTGAGCTCCAGTGAGCTCTGCTTAAATCCACAGACCAAAGTGTGGACTCCCTGCTGGTATTGTGCCAGGGTCTGTGCCACCAAAGCCATGTCGTCCACGTACTTTAGGAGAGTCATTCCTCCTGTGTGGCAGCAGATGTTAGTGTACACAGAGAAGAACGGGTGACAGCACACAGCCCTGGGGAAGTCCAGTCTTCAAAACAATTTGGCAGGACTTAACACCGTTGTTACGGAGACGTGGTGTTGAAATATGGAATAATCTAGATCAAAACATCAAACTTTGCAATAATCTGGTACATTTTAAATAAATTAACAAAGAGTTTATATTTCTTAGATATGAGTTGTAGCACATTCTTTTGTTGTTGTTTCTTTACTTTGCTGTTTTTTTTAATTTATTGTTCTTCATTATTTGTTGTTACTTTGTTTATGATTTGCTGCCCTGCAAATGTTAAATATAATGTTATTGTTTTTATTTTGGGGTGGGGCTTATAAGCCTTTGGCTTCGGCCCACTCCCTTTGAGCAGGTCAACTGCTCAAACAAATAAATAAACTAAACTAAACTAACTAAGAGCACATGTTACGGAGACGTCGCATCACAACATCTCTGTAACTTAGACTGATGGCCAATCTCACCGGCCTGGAGACTAGTTAGAGACTAGAGTTGCCGCTGGTCACAGAGATGTCTCCAGACGTCCCCTTGAGATAAGACGGGTCTCCAGGTGGTCTTGATGAAAACCAACAGGTTTGATTTCATGGTCTCCGAGGTCTCAAACAGTTGTGTCGCGAACACTATTTGTTGTCCTTGACCTGTGAGACGTTTCAGTGACGTCCCTGTAATGTCTCCGAGACCTGTCGGAGACCAGGGAGATCTCAGAGAGTCGTATGGAGTCTCTTTGAACTCTCCTTGTTTTATTTATTGGTTTATTTGGTCGGGACAGTGTTTGTTCATGAACAAGCCACACCAGATTGTAGCCTTGGGCGAATTTCCATCCGTCGTCCCCATGTGCACTCTCAAACACACTCCCATTCATCCTGGCCTATTGTACATGTTTTTAGTGGTAGTGGAAACCTACGCAGACACGTGGAGAACATGCAAACTCCAAACAGAAAGGCCCCGTCCAGGTGGGAATCAAACCTGGGACCTTCTGGCTGTGAAGGTTAACTGCTGCTGGTTGACGTTTTGGCGAAGTCTTTACACTGTTTCCTTGACGTTTCCTTGACGTTTCCGCCCCGCCTGTTGTGTCCGCAGGAACAGTAAGAAGGAGTCGGACCTGGAGGCGGCTCTGGCTCGTCTGAAGGAGCTGGAGGCGCTGCTGAACTCCAAAGACGCGTCGCTGAACACGGCGATGAGCGAGCGGCGAACGCTGGAGGCCGAGGTCAAGGAGCTCAAGGCCCACATCGCCAAGGTCCAGCCCCGGCTCCTCCCTCTGACCCTCAGTATTAAGATGAAATAAGATAAACCTGAATATTCTGTCGTCCCCGTAGTTGGACGGAGTTCTGGCCGACACGAAGCGGCAGCTGCAGGAGGAGATGCTGAACCGAGTGGACGCGGAGAACCGTCTGCAGACGCTGAAGGAGGAGATGCAGTTCCAGAAGAACATCTACAACGAGGTTCAGTTTCTCTTTTTGTTTTGTTTAGTTTAGTTAGTTTTTTTTGTTTTTTTGTTTATTTGAGTAGCAAACACTCTGCTCTAAAGGAGTGGGCCGAAGCAGAGCTTATAAGCCCCACCCCAAAATCAATACAATTAAAATCATCATTTCACAAGAACATAGTGGAACAACAAAGGAACAAAACAGCAACAAGGAAACAACAGCAAAACAAAATAGACCCTACACACCCGCAGCATCTGACCATTCCCCATAAACTATGATAATGCCACACACTTACAAACTATTTACAAAGAACTATAACTTACAAAACACTGTTTGAAGTGTTCGTACATCAACAGAAAAGAAGCACAATTACAACAACGGTCTAGTTTCATGTACGAAGTCTAGTACAAAGCAGTACAAAAGGAGATCATTACATTTCTTTCAGATGGTTACCATGGTAACATTGTTAGCATTACCAAAAGTCACTAGTTTTATGTTAACAGATTAATATACATATTATACTCCGTGAATATTATTATGTACATTTATTATGTAAGCCCTACACAGTGTAGTGCGTTACAAAGCCAGGTGTAGAGCGGGCCAGTTGTAGAGGGCAGTAGCTCCTCATCAACAAACCCCTACCAGCTGCCCTAACAGCTGATTTTGTAGATGATGTTCCTATGCTGTGAGGTGCGTTAAAAGACGAGGATTACGAGGATCCCTCTCAACAGATCCATAGCTCGCCTACCCTAATTCTCTCTTTGTAATTTTGAGCAATATAATGACAACTGTTGAGAGCAACAACATTCTTCCTTAATTAATAAAAAGCTATTTGATCCTATGGCGCCCCCTCATTTACTCTTTTATCCACCAGCTTCACTTCACAACTACACAGTATATTCATCGCTTATTTGTTAATGAGTCGTTTCAGAAACACGTTTGGACAGATGTGAAATAAGGCGCTGCACTTGAACTCTTTAGCGTGTTCCTCAACAAGGTCTAAACGTGAGTGTGTTTGTGCAGGAGCAGCGTGAGTTCCGGTCGCGCCACGAGAGTCGGCTGGTGGAGGCGGACGTCGGCCAACAGCAGGAGTTCGAGAGCAAACTCCAGGCGGCGCTGTTCGAGATGAGAGCCCAACAGGAGGAGCAAGTGCGGATCTACAAGGAGGACGTGGACAGGACCTACACCGCCAAGGTACTCCCCGACAACGCCACCGCAGAGCTACTCACTGGAACCAGAGCAAAACACAACACGCACAGTTATTAAAATAGTGTGACAATGTGCCCGAACAGAAAGTGCCACTGAGTGCGTTTACATGCGTTTCCCAGTTATTGATCATATCCTGGTTATGACAATATTCTGGATGTTTATCCCTGATCACATGAGACACTGTTTAGGCTGAATTGATGTAACAGATTTTTTTAAAACACGTGAACCATAAAAAAAAAATATATATATATATATATTATTATTATTATTATTATTATTATTATTATTATTATTAAAAAGAAAACTCTTTGAAAATGAGAACTGGTGTTTTAAAGTTCAGTGTAAAAAAAAACAAACTGCTTCTAGTTGTAGAGACCTGCACGGGAATGGATTTCAATCCCGTTCCCGCCCGCTCCCGACGCCCCCCTGCCCGCTCCCGAGTCTCCCGGCGGGAGTGTCCACCTCTGTCCGCCCGGGGAAATCTCCCCGGTCCCGGCAAGTCCCGAGTTTTTCTTAAAGGCCAGCGCCGAGTACGCACTAGGACGCAGAGCCCATGTGCCAAATGCCAACACACTGGAGCGCGCTGCGTAACGGCAGTTCAAAGGCTTTACTCAAACCGTGCAGCGTTTTCAACACATGATCAAACACATTATCAAACATTAAATGCAAAGCGTAGGTCAGTGTTGTAACAGAGAGAGCAAACGTGGCTCTTTTTTGCAGGTTAACAGCGAGTTGGCGACGGAACACTTACCTTCCCAGAGTTCTGACGATGGTTTGTCTTTTTCCGCTGCGTCTCTCGTAACTCCCAACAAAGTTTAGAGCCGTCTGTTTGTCACAGTCCATAGAGACGTCTGTGTTGCTGCAGAAGAGTAAAACCTGTGTTTTCCTCGACGGAGCATCACTTCTCTATAGAAACGTGATGAAACTGCGTTTCAAAGCGTCTCGATGCGCGTTGGCTTTAATCAAATCAAATCAAATCAAACTTTATTTATAAAGCGCTTTTCATACAAAATGTAACACAAAGTGCTTTACAGTGCTTAAAAAATCATTAAAATAGTCCCCACCAGCAAATATACATAAATAACAACAACCCCCACCTCCCCCTACCCCACCCGCACACACAGACACACAGACACATATACATACAGACAGCCCAGTTGTTAAAAGTCTTAAGTAAAAATGGACATAAAGTGGGGACATAAGGCTGAGTACAGATGAACCGAAAGAGGAAACACCATCCAAGGAGCCGTCTGCACCAGGAGCAGCCCATCGGCCACAGCCAACCAGCACTCCCGGGGCAGAGGGCTCCCTCAGAGGCTTATCCAAAGCACAGCGCACGGACAGAGAGAGGTTTTGACTAGTAGATAACGGCGGGTAGTGAGTGTAGTTCAGCTGTAAATCCAGTTGGTCAGTGTGGAGCAAAAGCAGCCAGTGAAGGTGCTGTAGCGTGGGGATCTCTGCATCATCCCGGTGTTCACTGGCGGTGATGCATAAAAAGGCTGCGCTCATGTCCACGTGTGTCTAACACCCTGTTGTTTTCTTATACGGGACATGTCGGGACCCGACGTGTTTTGGTCTGACCGCCCACTCCCGCCCGGGGCAGTTTGAATCCCACCTGCTCCCGCGAGATTTGTGTCGGGTCCTGCAAGTCCCGTGGGATTTCCCGTCCCGTGCAGGTCTCTACTTCAAACCTTTGATCTGAAATATTGATTGATTGCTTGGGTTTATTTGAGTGATTATTTACATTAATATTATTACAGTGCAAAACATAAATAAAGTAACAAAAAAAAACTCAAAAGGAGTTTGAAGCCGAAGCAAGAAAGCTTATAAGTGCTACCCCCATATTCAAGATGAATTTACATTCCGGATACAGTGATACAACATCTCATGTTTACATACAATATAACACTTTACAAATTCCTAAATTGTACAATTACAATTGTCCGCGTTAACTTTATATATAACATTGTTAGAGAAAAGCATTTCATGTTTTACAAGAAGAAAATCACAGGATGTTTACAAGACTTCCAAAGTAAGAAAGACATAACATGGAGATAGAAATGTATGCTGATTACCTATATATATATATATATATATATATATATATATATATATATATATATATATATATATTATATAACATTTTATTTTTTATTTTATTTACAATTTGTACTTTTTCTTTTCTTATTTCTCCTTCCCATTCACTTAATAACCATAGCCAGTCATTACTTATAAACACCAGTCACCATTCTATTATTGACTATTGATCTAGTTATAGTAAGTAATACACGACCCATTATTATTGACATTCCCATTTCCACAAATACTAATCGAGTTTATTATTTTTGACACAATTTATCATTTTTACACTAAATTTTAAAACTTTTTCATATAATAATTCAGTTCACATGTTTCTGATGCAAAAAAAACTTCAGTTACATAAATTCAGTGTATGAGAAACGGTTTGAATAAAAACACAAATGGACTTCATACTGGACACTTGATGTAACTTTTACACATTTATATTCTGTTCATTGTTTGTTTTTGGCTGAGTTTGCAAAGACATGAGTGGATCTCAGTTAGATGGAGACATTACTGAGTTTCTCGTGATACAGATATTATCTTATCTTATTGCATCACCTAATATCACAATACCATATTTATTGCGATATATTGTGCAGCTTTAGCTAAAAGGCCCAGTCAAATGTATAACTATGGCCGTGTCCGAGCTAGAGTTTTATTAACCTCTTAACCCAGTGCATCAGAGTAACGCCTCATTTGAAAGCTGAGACCCACAAAACTAAACTAAGCTTCTCCCTCGTTATGATTGTTTTTTTCATCATGTTTTGTCATTGTTTTTTGTGGCTTGATCACAGTTACAAAAACGCAAGTAAACATGATAAAAATGTGGCTTAAATGCGACAACAAAGCAACAAAAACGACCAAAACATGACAACAAAAAACAAGGAAGAAGCGTAGATGAGTTTTGTAGGTCTTAGCTTTCAAATGAGGTGTTACACTGGCCAATGGGCTGTAAGCGCCAGTCCAGAAGCTTTTAGATTTGGGTAAAACTGTAGAAAATGTGCTCAGTTAAAGGGTTAAAGATCTTTCCCATGTTCCCCTCGTCCTGCAAAGCTCGATATCGCCGCCCAGAGGTCACGAGCTCAAACTGCGCTCAGGAGGACGAGCCTCAGCCGGAAACGTTTTATTTTAACCTCTTACCCCCCGCCTTTACCGAGCATGTGTCCTCCAGGTGGGCTTTACCCAAATCTAAAAGCTTCTAGAAAAAAGTGTCAAAATGAGACGGGAACAAAGGAGGAGCGACGAAAAAGTGACAAAGATCCATTTAGATGAGTTTTGTAGGTCTTATATGGCGTCAAATTAGGGTCTGCTTTTTGTAAACGTAGGTCGTCAGTATTGTAATCGTAAAGACAAAACTGTAAATGTAACTCTTTGTGACCCTTTTTTTAATGGGGGCGGGCTCAACGCTCATTGGCTGGAGGGACAGGATGTGACGTCATCACTATAAGCTGAAATCAAAGGCACACTACAGAGGCTGTGTCTGAATGTCCACCCTCGTCCCTAACACCTCATTCACTACAAAGGCCCTATATAGGCACTATATAGTAGACTGTATACTATATAGTGTGTCGGAACTCCAAACCCCCAATAGAATGAGTGACTGCTTCTACTATAAGTTCACTAAAATTGGGAATAATGTATTTCTGCGATAAAGAGCGACTAAACTCAAAGGACAGTGGAACATTTATGGATAAATATGACTCAGATACGTTTTATTAAACATGGATTTCACATGAATGAACAAAACTCCCGGGATTATTGCCTTTTGTCTGAGAGAGTCTGTAGTGTGCGTTTGATTTCAGTTTATAGTGATGATGTCACATCCTGTCACTCCAGCCAATGAGCGTTGAGCCCGCCCCCATTAAAAAAAGGGTCAGAAATAAATGTATCGTAACCGTAACTTGTGAAGTGAAGCATGAAAAGAAGAAGCGTAAATGAAAGTTTTATGTTTACAATTTTTTTTTCTCCATTTATGATGCTTTTTTCTTTTATGGAGTTTAGAGTTACATTTACAGTTTTCTCTTTACGATTACAATACTGACAACCTACGTTTACAAAACCTCTTTTACGTTTACGTTAAAGCAGACCCTCATTTGACGCCATAGTCTTAGCTTTCAAATGAGGCGTTACGCTGGCCCATAGTCTGTGAACTTTTAGATTTGGGTAAAGCTGAACTGGAGAAGATGGCGTGGGTAAAGCGGTTAAAGTTATTTTAAAGAGGGGTATTCTGCTTTTTTCAATCACATAGCACCAGTCTATAGCATACTACAATGATGACGTAACCTTCTGTTGGTCTGTATATGCAGTAAATTAAAATAACTGCCTTGAATAAAATTGCTCTCTCAAAATGGCTGTACTGAACGTCTTGAATAGGCCTCTGTCTCTTTAAGAAGCTTTCCGACACGCCCCCTTCAGCACACTGCTGTGGCATCTAAACAACACTACTGTGCGGGAGGGGGCTCTGCTGAGCTGAGGAGCAGTGGTTGGTGGCTTGGCTGGTGACGAAAGGTCCAGAGGCGTCTCCAGGAGGTGGGGGCGTTCCTAGGAGGACTGAGGCATAGCTACACCTAAAATGGCTGCCGTCTAAGTTTTTACTGATTACTCAAAAATATGTGAATGAGCCAAGGCAACACTCCAGGCATGTGTTTAATGAGGGAATGACATAATAACATGATATAAGCTTGAAAAAGTCCATTTTACATAATACCCCCCTTTAAAATTATTATGAAAAGAAAATTCTCTCACACTGACCGGACGCTTGTACTGATGAGTTTCCCCGTGTTTGTCCCGTGTTTGTCCCGTGTGCAGCTGGAGAACGCGCGTGTCTCGGCCGACAGGAACGGTCTCCTGGTCAGCACGGCGCATGAGGAGCTGCAGCAGACGCGTGTGCGGCTGGAGGGCATGTCGGGGCAGCTCAGTCAGCTGCAGAAACAGGTGAGAACACGCCCGAGAACACGCCTGAGAACACGCCTGAGAACATGCCTGAGGTGAGTCCACGAGGAGCTAAACCCCTGTGTCCCCTCGCAGCTGTCCCAGAGCGAGGCCAGAGCGCGTGAGCTGGAGGAGGCCATGGCGAGGGAGCGGGACATGTCGCGGCGCCGCCTGGAGGACAAGGAGCGCGAGATGGCGGAGATACGAGCCCGGATGCTGCAGCAGCTGGAGGAGTATCAGGAGCTGCTGGACGTCAAGCTGGCCCTGGACATGGAGATCAACGCCTACCGGAAACTGCTGGAGGGCGAGGAGGAGCGGTGAGGACACATGTCACACACACACGCTACAAACACACGCTACAAACACACACCAACAACGCCACCGCTAAACCCGCACACCAACACTAAACTAACAAACACACACCAACACCACCGCACACTGCAGGAGGGCGAGGAGGAGCGGTGAGGACACATGTCACAAACACACGCTAGTGCCTCATGGTACATTGCTGCCTCTCTGGGTGAAATCGGACACGCAATAATATTAATATTACATCCACAACAGCCCGGTAGCTACGAGAAAGTCCAGGAGCTCCTAATGGTTTTCTATAGCGCTTTTCTGGACACTCAAAGACACTTTACATCACATTATTCATGATGTAAGCTGCTATTGTAGCCACAGCTGCCCTGGGGTCGACTGATGGAAGCGAGGCTGCCAGTTATCGGCCCCTCCCACCACCACCACTCACTACATCCACTCAGACTTCCTGCTGTTTCCAAACGGTCTCCCATCTAAGCACTGACCAGGCCCTTCCTGCTGAGCTTCAGGTCTGACGGGATCAGGCGGAGCAAAGCGGGACGGCCTTATAGCGGAAACCTGGCCCTGGGAAGAACTTCGTAACACAAGACGAAGGCGCTACAGCTGCAAACAGCTGCAAACGGCTGCAAACAGCTGCGCAAACAGCTGCAAACAGCTGTGCTCGTTGAGTTCTATATGCTGGACAATCAGCGTGTTTGACAGTTTATCTTGTTTGCAGTGTTGACGCCATCAGGGTGTTTCCCGACCTGAGCCTGGTCAGAAACACAGCTGACCAGGATGGATTTATAGAATAATAATGGCAAAAACAAGACTTAAAGTAAACCTGTCACTGCGCCCCCTTGTGTCCACAGCCTGCGTCTGTCTCCGAGCCCGACCTCTAAAGTCACCGTGAGCAGGTCGTCCGGGTCAGGACACGCCCGCGTGCTTTACACCGCCGCCACCAGCAGCCGCACGTCCTCCGGGACCAAGAGGAAACGGGTCAACGACGGCGAGGCCGAGAGTCGCAGCGCCCGCGGGGAGGCACTGGCCGGCGGCCTGAGTATGGGCGGCGGCCTGAGTGCGGGCGGCGGCCTGGGTGTGGGCGGCGGCCTGGGTGCAGGCGGCGGCCTGAGTGTGGGCGGCGGCCTGAGCTCCAGCGTGACCTCCACCCTGAGCTCCAGCCACACTGCGGTAAGAGTCGGACAGACAGAGTTTGTGATGTAGATGATACGATACCGATACTTGTTACGCTTGTCACGATAACTGATTCTAAAGGTCGATATATTTAAGGCCTGAAACGCCACAGAAACAACTCTGAAGCTTAAAGTGCATATGACAGATTTTAATGCTCTTAACTATGACTTATTTAGATGGATCACATCAGTTGCATAATTATCATTTTTTTCAGTGAAGCAGCAATTTTAATGAAGAAATGTTGGGCATTTGAATGTTTAAGCTGCTGACAGGAAGTGACATAAAAGAAGGAAACATTCCATAGCAGTTTGACTCATTCATTTCCCATTGACTTAACATGGTTGCACGGCAACAGTTTAAAATTGTTTACCTTCTTCGATGTCACTTCCTGTCGGTGTCCAATAAGGAAGTGAAAACATAAACATCACAAAAATGGTCAAACTAAAGAAAACTGGGAATAATCTTTAGTAAAATCTGAAATATAATCGTGTTAACTGTGTTTTAGCAAAAATTGGTCTCTTTGGTCTGTATGAAGTGTTTGCAAACTTGAGAAATGAGACGTCCGACCCTGCGTTTGTGGCATTAAAATGAAGCATTTGGGCTTTAAAAAGCAGCCTGTATAAAACATTGTGCTTCATTTAGTTTGGCACAAAGGCAGTGTAACATAAGGATAATGGTTAGTTTGAGCCCAGTCTGTCGTGTGTCGTGTATCATGTGTCGTGTGTCGTGTATCATGTGTCGTGTGTCGTGTATCATGTGCCGTGTTGAATCGTGACCTGACCAGAGGTTTCCTGCAGGGGGCGAGCTCGGGCGTGGCGGGGCGAGCCCGGGCGCTGGTGGAGACCGACATCACCAGCGTCACTAAGGCTCGAGTGAAGCAGCACTCGTCAGCGAGCGGCAGAGTCACCGTGGACGAGGTCGACCTGGACGGGAAGTTCATCCGCCTCAACAACGCCTCCGACGCGGTACGACGAGTGTGGGCCGGTTTGATTCTTTTACTTAAAGAAACAGATGCTCGGTCTAGATTTGTCTCACACTCTTTTCCTCAATGAGACTGACTTGTGAGTAAACTCTGGTCTCGTGTTTAGGACCAGCCTATGGGAAACTGGCAGCTGCAGAATCAGGCCAACGCCAAACCTCCCCTGGTTTACAAGTTCTCAAACAAGTTTGTCCTGAAAGCTGGATCCTCCGTCACGGTACGTCCTCCTCCTTAACCTCTTAGTTTGAACTCAGAGTCAGAGCCCCAAACTCTCTCTTTATGACGTTTATCCTCTGATGTTTTTCAATACCTTTTTCCTCATATTTATGTCGGTAATCCACAGCAGGAGTTTCACGTCGATATCTCTGCTACCTTTACTCCTTACGTTCATCTGAAAGTGGATATAGTTTGACACTTTTCCTTCTCTCCTGACCGCTGTGTCCCGTGTTCTCTCCTGTGTCCCGTGTTCTCTCCTGTGTCGCTGTCCCGTGTGGCCCGGCGCTCTGACCCTCTGACATGTGACCCTCAGATCTGGGCGTCCGGCGGCGGCGGCTCCAACAGCCCGCCCTCTGACCTGCTGTGGAAGAGCCAGGACCTGTGGGGAACCGGGGACCTGCTGGAGACACGTCTGATCAACGCCGGCGGAGAGGTCCGTCACACACACATACACACACACACACACACATATACACACACACACACACACACACACACACACACACACACACACCACACACACACACACACACACACACACACACACACACACACACAACCACACGCAGACCTCGCTAACGGTCACATGATCTGGTTTACAGGAGATGGCGGCGAGGAAAATCACCACCACCTTTCTAAACGAAGGTGAAGAGGAGGATGACGAGGAGGTAAGTCATTGTGGGAAAAGAGCAGAGGTTACAGGTTATTCTTCATCTGAATATGAGAATTTACTACAGTGTCTCCCCCTGGTGGCCACACGAGGGCAGTGCTTTGTGAAATCACTCTTTAGTGCAGTCATGGCCGTGTCCACCATCGAGGTCAATGATTCAGTTTATTTGTTTGAAATAAATACTTAGCAGTTGTTTTCATGGTTTAATACATTTATCGGGGCCATAGTTTGGGACTGAGGGGAAACACAAAACCTTTAACCTCTTAACCCCCGCCTGGAGGCTCATAATATTAAATATTAGCCTGTTTTTATTTTGCTTTTTTATCACTGAGTAATAAGACTTAGATTCTTCTCAGGTTCTTCTCATCCAAGTACAATTCATTGCTTTGTTGACTGTGTGTTGGCCTCATATGACAAATAACTCTAAAAATCTAAACTATTAAAGTGAAAGATGTTCAGGGGTCCCTCAAGGGTCTGTTCTGGGGTCGTTGCTCTTCAGTTTGTACATTAATGACCTCCTTCCATCTGCCATGACGTGGAGGTCTTGATCTACGTTTTCTTCACTCATGGCTCCGATGCTAATTCTGTAGCAGCTAAACTCTCTGTGGCGATGAACAAAGTCCAGCCCAGTGTTCTCCCAAATATCTATGTGGATAGTTTTATGAAATGTTGACGTCAAATACTTGGTGTGATCCTGGATCCTACGCTTGATTTTAAAAACTGTTAAAAATGTTTACCATGTTCTGAAATTGAACAACTTCAACACATCAGGAGCTCTTTGTCATTGGAAGCAGAAAAATCTCAATGCAATGATTATATCACATATCCTGTACTGTATGTCATCATGGTCTCAAGCCAAACAAACGTTTTAAACCCCCTTAGATCATTACATAACCAGGCCTTGAAAATCCTCCATATAAAGCCTCAGCGGTACCACTACTGCAATATACTTGAAAAATACAGTATACTAAGCTTCGACAACCGATATCCGCTTGGTACATAAAATACATTCTTGAACCACACAAACTCATTATTTTTAAAATCAAAGATCATGAAGTTTTGTGACATTGTTGAGTTCCAAACTGTACAGATGTTATACAAGGCAAGGTACAAACCGTTACAAAGAAGGTTCAAGAACGTACTGGTCGTTATGAATTACTTGATGAACTAAACTTTAGGATTCAGAAACATGGCTCAACTTTGAAAAGTTTTAGCCCAACAGTTAATGGGGTACAATTGTGGAATAAATTGGGGATGGAGATGAAACAAACATCAACCTGTTTAAATATAAATACAAACAAAAGACTAATGAAAAGTACAGAAGAAACGCGTTGCCACTAGGGGGAGCAGTAGGATTAATTTGCATTGTATTAAATAAGGAAGAGTGTTGTTGCTCTCAACGGTCATTCTATTGCAGTAAATACAGAAAAGAGAATTAGGGCAGGCGAGCTATGCCTCTGTTGAGAGCGACCCTCCCAACAGGCGCATAATCCTCGTCTTTTAATGCACCACACAGCATAGGAACATCAGCTACTAAATCAGCTGTTAGGGCAGCTGGGTGGGGGTTTGTTGATGAGGAGCTACTGCTCTCTACAACTGACCCGCTCTACACCCTGACTTTTAACGCACTACACTATGTATCTTGTTTACATGTACAGCAGCAATAGGGTAGCTGTGTGATTTTACTACACTGTATTATGTGTTTTATGTGTTTAATGGAATTTGGAAAAACACTGTTGCACTTTATGATGACATAGCGCACACATTTTGCACTTTGTATTTGTAAATTGCCTTTTCTTATGTAATTTAAATGTGTAGGACTAAATTACAGATGGAAATTAGCATAGCGCTAAATCTGGTGCAGCCATTTTTTTAATGCAACTGCCCACTGTCCGTCAACAAACAGAATAAATAGAAAACGTTTAAAAGACACCAGATTGCACTAAATTGCATCTGTTCATTTACAACTGTCCCACACCGTGTGCAATACGTCATGTGTGTCGTGTGTAAAACGTCACGTGTTCTCTCTCGTGTGCCAGGGCGCCCACGACTACAACCTGCGCAGCCGCAAGGTGATCTGCGACGCCTGCGGGCAGCCGTCCGAGCGCGGCGGGGGGTGTGGCCTGGGGGAGGGGCTTGGCGGACACTCCCTCCTGGGACACGAGCGGCTCCGACAGGTACGACCCGTGTTTTAACACATGTTTAGCCACGTGTTTCACCTTCGCCTTTAACGCCGTCTGCCTCTTCCAGAGCCGCCTGAACCCCGAGAGCTGCGCCGTCATGTAGCGCGACGCCATCTTTACTTTCTTTTTGTAATGGCCGCAGTTTGGGGGCTGCTTCGCTGACGGGTGTGGGACAGTGTTCATTTAGTCAAACAGTAGATTTACAGCCTGAAACTAAACTTTACTTTTGTAGTAAAACATTTGTCGTCTAGAACCAGAAAACAGAAGAATATTCATCTGCAATGTCAAGAAATGTGTGAAGAATGGGGAAAAATTGGGAAACGATGAGAAATAAAAATGGGGGGAAAAAATATTTTATTTGAGCTGAAACAACCAAATCACTTCCTTTGATGCTGTTCCTGGACCAACAGCATCAACACTTGGATCTAAAGATGTTTTTCTTTCTTTCTCGGTCCACAGAAAAGGGCAGAGAGTAGAATCCAGTTCTGTTCGTGCAAATTCATTCACCTGCCGGCCACTAGGCGTCGCCACCAACTCTCAGTACACAATGATAAACCTTTGCAGTGACAGGTCAGGTTTGGGGAGCTCGACAAAAGGGCAGAAAAAAACACTTTACACATTTTTCACTTGTTTTCTCTAAATGATCCTTAAGTTTCCCAGTGTTTTCTCCAAGCTTTTACCCATTTTTTCTAGATTTCCCCCCAAAAAAAAATATTTTCCCAAATTTTTCTCTATATTATCCTTATTATTCCCCCATATTTTTCCAGATATTCCCAATAAATTTTTGTCTCCCATATTCTGACCCCCCCCCCCCCCCCCTTCCCCCACATATTCGCTTTTTTTTTTTTTTTTTTTTTTACATACATTTGCAGATCTTCCCATAGCGTTTCAAGATGAATTCTTTCACTAAATATGAACTCAAAGGTGTAAACTGATCTACAGTTGTCCAAATGAACACTGATGTTTGCTTTTGTTTGTGCTGCAGTTTTGGCTTCTGTTCAACGCTCGACCGACTGAGCCACGTGTTTTTAGCCTTTACTTTACTTTATGTGAAAAGTGCAGTTCCTGAGCTTTACAGTACTTTAAAGTACTTTAGTGCAGCTTTACGCCTCGACGATCGTCTGAGTGCCTGAAGACGTCTGTGATACTTTGTTTTAGTTTCTCCTTGGCTTCTGTAAAGCGTTGGTAAATGACTCTGAAATGTTTATAAAGAGTTCCTCATCATTTAGAATCACAAAAACGCTTCTGTGACGACGACTAAAAGGCGATCATTTAACGATTTCCACAGTTGGTGCTAAAGTCGCTCAGTTCATGAGTGTTTTTCTAAAGCTCTTCTCTTTGGTCCTCATGGAGCTGATACTGCTGTAATACCGCCCCCTGGTGGAAACCGGATTCTAATGTTTCTTTACACCTCCTGAGCGCGGCTTAAGGCCAGAGAGTTTTCCTTTTTCTAAAATCACTGACCCATGTGACACGCTGGGCTCGGCCTCATATTTGTACTCAATCAGCACTAAAAGGCTGAAGCCTGAGTCTATGATTGATGGGTGGAGCTCTGTGGAGGCTCCGCCTTCATTATTATGACGGGGATGGATTCATAACCGTCGATTTCTTACATCTGTGATAATAACTGTTCATGAGTAAAACTGTTTTATAAACGGGGATTTACCAGGGCTTTGCTTTTCTTTTTTTTGTATTTGCTTAAAGGGATATTTCAGGATGTTTGACATTGGGCCTCATTTCCTAGTTATCCAGAGTGTTGTTGATGTCTGGAGATATTTTTTTTCTTAAATTCATGCAGTTCTTATATTTGAAGAGTCTAGTGGCGCTAGGCTAAAGCTAGGCTAGTGCATGTCTATGGTATCAGTTAGCCTGCATTAAAAACAGTGTGACCCACTCCACAGTGCACCTGAGGTAAATCACTTATAACACCAGACTAACCATATAAATGTCTGTGTTAATAGAATCATTTAAAATAACTTATATTTGAGCAGCATCAGCTTCGTGGCTGTAAGCTAACGCAGCGGCGGAGTGATCTGCGAGAAAATAGTCCCTCAAAATGCGGTAATTCATGTGATACAAGGTCAGTTATATTTCAAACATTATTCTATTAACACAGACATTTATAATATCTCCAGACATCAACAACACTCTGGATAACTAGGAAATGAGGCCCAATGTCAAAAATCCTGAAATATCCCTTTAAGAGGAGACGCTGCAGGAGGAACTTATTTTTTATTTTCAGATTTTGGTTTAAAGATTCTGACGGTTTTCTCAGAAAGACTTTTTTTTTTTACTGTGTGATTTATTTCCTGAGTTTTGTTGAGTTTTGAGGGAAAAACAATGGAATTATTATAATTTTGAATATTTTCTTTAATTTCTTAAATACAATTTAATTTTTCAGTTAAAAAAACATTCTGGAACAATCCTGTGTAACCACTGACCGTGTCACTGTGTCTAACATGTCAATCAAACATAAAGTTTAGGCTGTGTTTCTATTATTCAGACTGTGTCACAAATCTGGACATTTCTGGTCATTTTTTCCAAATATAAAATGTCTTATTTCTGTGGAAGAAAACAGCATTGTCCCTTTATGTTCATGATACAGTTTCAAAGCGATGCCTCTAAGTGTATTTGTTCCCTGTTTTCATGCAGCGTCTCACCTTAAACTAAACTCGTTATTTCTCTAAATAAATAAACAAAACCAAAGACAAAAAGGGCGGAGTCTAAATGATCATGTGATGGAAATGACGTGTTTCTTTTTCTTTTGATACCAATAAAAAAAACTCTGAATCTGCAGTTTTTGTCGTGTTTTATTTCCGCTGCAGAAACATTATTTACATATTTACACATCGAGCTTCATCTTTACAAAATCACCCAAACAGATTCTGTACAAAAACTAATCCTTTATTTACATTTATCGGACTGAACAAGTGTTATTTATGTTTTAATGCCCTTTATAAAACAACCAAATACTGTCTCTAAAAGCAGCCGAGCCTGTTCTTTAGAGACGGACAAACATGACCTGAAATGTTTAACTTTAACTTTCATATTTCAGGCTCTAAAGATCGTGGAAAAGAAAACTACGACGGCGTATTAGGGACACTTAGTGATGGGAAAAAACACCAGAAAAAAACCCTGAATTTTGCAAGTTTTTTGTGCATATTGTTTTTGAATACATTTTATATTATTTGCCTGTTTAGAATCTCACAAATTAGTGTATTTCTTCTAATACATTTTCATGTTTAAACTTGTTGGTCCTGATTCACTGTTGTAGCCGCACGCTGTAACATTTCACTCAGACGCAGCAGTGATGATACAGCTCTGAAATAGTTTCTCTGTGTTGGTCGGATACATTGTGTAGGCGCCATCTGGTGGTGAGAAAGCGTCGCAGCAGTGAGCTTTAACAGCTGAGAGCGATCAGTTAAACAAGAAACGAATGAGAAGCATCAGTGATATAAACATCTCAAAATGATAAATAATAATCCTGCCCTGGAGACGAGCTGGTTTTAGGTATTTTTCTACAATTAAAGCTTCTGTAATGAAATAAATGCTTGTATTTGATCATTGAGTGAAATGTTACACTGTGTGGCTTTAAGATAAGATGTATATTGTTTCCGCGGTAACTGAACCTTTTCATTTGTCTCATCGTGTTCCTATGAGGAAGTCGATATCTTATATATATATCATACCACGGGGACAGAGTCGTCCTCCCGACATTTCAGTGAAACAAAATCACAATCTAATATTTTCCAAATCGTTTCCACAAAGATGAAGCCGATTGATCAGTCGACCTTTTGGTTTATTGTAATTAAAGTGATTATTTACATCGTTCCAAACAGCAGAGCGTTCTCTTTTTTCTCTTTTACAGCACGGACCGGACTTTCCTAACACTCAAAGTCCTTTTCTGGGGGGGCTGCTATGACACTTATCCCTGGGGCTGATGCAGAAGATACTGACAAAAAATAACAACAGTCAGCTTTCCCCAAATCTGTGTTTGGAGCTCCAATAACGAAATGACTGTGATGTGTAAAGTTTTATAACAGTGTCCAATAGTAAACACAGCACATACGGCGTTAGCATTTAGCCTCTCTCCTCTCCTCTATAGCTCCAACGAGGTGAAGATAGAAGCTACCAAACTCTTCCACGTTTTCCCTATTTAAATATGGTTACATGAAGTGTTACACTATAAAGTATAATTACACAAATTAAACAATGTGGATTTTCTAAGCGGATAAAAAGGGGAACTATATTGTAAGGCGTAATAATACCAGGAGTAATTCGGCATCCGCGCAGTAAGTGAAGATATCACTGCGCGGACGCTGAATTAAAGGCTAAATGCTAACGCCGTCTGTGCTGTGTTTACGTTATGGAAGGCACACAAATGAACTTAAGAACATATCTCAGTATGTAAAAACGGTGGCCTGTTCCTTTAATACCGGACAAAAATAAGCTTCAAATGAATCCCTCCTGCGCAGAGCTCCGGGATCAGCAGAGGGAACGCGAACTCGTGAGCAGACATACCGTGGAAAACAGGAGACACTGAGCTCTATAAAAGCCTTATGCTGTAAGACGACAGAATGGGCGTGGCTGAATGTAATGAATGTTACAGTGGTGATGAGCAAATTCATCACCCGACCCAACCCGCAGGCCGGGGAACCTCAACCCACACTGATGGACACAGGGCACGGGCCAGTCGGTGTGAGGGGCACCCCGGGCCCCTGCAGCCCACCCCCCTCGTTCCTTCGTTATTGCACTTCTATTATCCATATTCAGGGCCGGCTCTAGCCGAGCTGGCGCCCTGGGCAAGATTGAACTTCTCTAGTTTCCAACACAAAAGAAAAGTCTCGATCATTTTCTGTCCGAAAATCGGCGATGTTGTAAATGGCCGCCTGGGTTGCCTATGCCTATGCCCCGTCCATATTCCACATTATTACTAACGTTAATAACTCATTAATAACAGCGTTAGCGAGTGGAAACACTCGTTACCGCGTCGTTATCAGGGAATTTACATCAAAGCTGTCGATGCGTTTGTGCCGTTACTGATTTAGAGACGTTAATGTTTCTTTTATTGGTCAGATCTGAGGCTACAACGTTTGTAAAGACTTCCATTTCTCCTGGGGGGCGTGGTCAGTACGGCGGTCTCCTGGATGAGGGCGTGGTCAGTACAGCGGTCTCCTGGACGAGGGCGTGGTCAGTACGGCGGTCTCCTTGAGGGCGTGGTCAGTACGGCGGTCTCCGTGGCGATGGCGGTCTCCTCAGGGGGGGCAGGTCGTAGTGTCCCGGGATGTGGCTGTTGACGGGTAGGTCGTAGTGACTCAGGTCGTCCTGAGGGAAGTATCCGGGTTCTGTCAAAGTACAAAGTACAAAGTATACAGAGTCAGTAATGAAGTACTTTTACTACAGTGCATTATCTCCAGTTTAGCTTTACCCAAATCTAAAGCTTCTTACAGATTATAAGCCAGTGCCCCATTTGAAAGCTAAGACCTCCAAACTTTTTCCTCACATTGTTGCCATGTTGTCGAAAATCTGCATACCTGTGAGGGGTGGAGACGGGGGCGGGGCATACCTGTGGGGGCGAGGCATACCTCCAGGGGGTGGGACATACCTCTGGGGCGGGGCATACCTCTGGGGACGGGGTCGTGGGCGGGGCATATCTCTGGGTGTGGGGCATGCCTCTGGCGGTTGGGGCATATCTCGGGGGGGCGGGGCATACCTCTGGGGGACGGGGTCGTGGGCGGGGCATATCTCTGGGGGCGGGGCATACCTCTGGGGGTGGGGTCGTGGGCGGCGGCCGGCTGATCTCGGTGTAGGAGCGGTTCCGTGGTACAGCACACTTCATCTCCATGTAGCTGCTCTCAGGGGCCCGCAGGGGGGCTCCGGGGGGCCGCTGAAGGGGGGCCCCGGCAAGTCCTTGATGGTGGCGTACGGGTTCTCACTGTTGACCGAGCTGCTGCTCACCGCCAGGCTCTCCTTCAGCTCTGCACAGATCACAGGTCAGATATCTTTACATTTCACCCTGTCACTCTGGTATCAGCGGCGTTACCTTTGTGGTAGTATTTCCCAGCGCCGGCGGTGTAGCTGTAACTGCGATCGATCCCAAACGCTCCTGCACAGAAACATTTAGGAGGATTACAGTTGGATCACTAATTACAGATGGATCACTCATTACAGGTGATCACTCATTACAGGTGGATCACTCATTACAGGTGGATCACTCATTACAGGTGGATCACTCATTACAAGTGGATCACTCATTACAGGTGATCACTCATTACACATGGATCACTCATTACATGTGGATCACTCATTACAGGTGATCACTCATTACACGTGGATCACTCATTACACGTGGATCACTCATTACACATGGATCACTCATTACACATGGATCACTCATTACACATGGATCACTCATTACATGTGGATCACTCATTACACATGGATCACTCATTACAGATGGATCACTCATTACAGGTGGATCACTCATTACAGGTGGATCTCTCATTACAGATGGATCACTCATTACACGTGGATCACTCATTACAGGTGGATCTCTCATTACAGGTGGATCTCTCATTACAGATGGATCACTCATTACAGTTCACTCATTAAGGTGGATCACTCATTACAGTGGATCTCTCATTACAGGTGGATCACTCATTACAGATGGATCACTCATTACACATGGATCACTCATTACAGGTGGATCACTCATTACAGGTGGATCACTCATTACACATGCATCACTCATTACAGGTGGATCACTCATTACAGATGGATCACTCATTACAGTTGGATCACTCATTACAGATGGATCACTCATTACAGCTGGATTCACTGGATCCTCATTACAGATGGATCACTCATTACAGTGGATCACTCATTACAGTGGATCACTCATTACACATGGATCACTCATTACACGTGGATCACTCATTACAGTTGGATCACTCATTACACGTGGATCACTCATTACAGTTCACTCATTACAGGTGGATCACTCATTACAGGTGGATCTCTCATTACAGGTGGATCACTCATTACAGGTGGATCACTCATTACACATGGATCACTCATTACACGTGGATCACTCATTACAGTTGATCACTCATTACACGTGGATCACTCATTCACACATGGATCACTCATTACACGTGGATCACTCATTACATCAGGTGGATCACTCATTACAGGTGATCACTCATTACAGGTGGATCACTCATTACAGGTGGATCACTCATTACAGTGATCACTCATTACAGGTGATCACTCATTACAGGTGGATCACTCATTACAGGTGATCACTCATTACAGGTGGATCACTCATTACAGGTGGATCACTCATTACAGGTGGATCACTCATTACAGGTGATCACTCATTACAGTGGATCACTCATTACAGGTGGATCACTCATTACAGTGGATCACTCATTACAGGTGATCACTCATTACATGGATCACTCATTACAGTGGATCACTCATTACAGGTGATCACTCATTACACTGGATCTCATTACAGGATCACTCATTACAGGTGGATCACTCATTACAGTTGGATCACTCATTACAGGTGGATCACTCATTACAGGTGGATCACTCATTACAGTGGATCACTCATTACAGGTGATCACTCATTACACATGGATCACTCATTACAGTTGGATCACTCATTACATGTGGATCACTCATTACAGGTGATCACTCATTACAGATGGATCACTCATTACAGGTGGATCACTCATTACAGGTGATCACTCATTACAGATGGATCACTCATTACAGGTGATCACTCATTACAGTTGGATCACTCATTACAGGTGGATCACTCATTACAGGTGGATCACTCATTACACATGGATCACTCATTACAGTTGGATCACTCATTACATGTGGATCACTCATTACAGGTGATCACTCATTACAGATGGATCACTCATTACAGGTGGATCACTCATTACAGGTGATCACTCATTACAGATGGATCACTCATTACAGGTGATCACTCATTACAGATGGATCACTCATTACAGGTGGATCACTCATTACACGTGGATCACTCATTACAGGTGGATCACTCATTACAAGTGGATCACTCATTACAGGTGATCACTCATTACACATGGATCACTCATTACACGTGGATCACTCATTACAGGCGGATCACTCATTACAGGTGATCACTCATTACAGTTGATTTGATTTTGATTTGAATATTTTATTTCGAGCTAAAGAACAGGTGGTTCTCACTCATTACTTCATTACAGGTGATCACTCATTACAGATGGATCACTCATTACAGGTGGATCACTCATTACAGGTGGATCACTCATTACAGGTGGATCACTCATTACAAGTGGATCACTCATTACAGGTGATCACTCATTACACATGGATCACTCATTACATGTGGATCACTCATTACAGGTGATCACTCATTACACGTGGATCACTCATTACACATGGATCACTCATTACATGTGGATCACTCATTACACATGGATCACTCATTACAGATGGATCACTCATTACAGGTGGATCACTCATTACAGGTGGATCTCTCATTACAGATGGATCACTCATTACACGTGGATCACTCATTACAGGTGGATCTCTCATTACAGGTGGATCTCTCATTACAGATGGATCACTCATTACAGGTGGATCACTCATTACAGGTGGATCTCTCATTACAGGTGGATCTCTCATTACAGGTGGATCTCTCATTACAGATGGATCACTCATTACAGGTGGATCACTCATTAGAGATTTATCTCAGTTTGATCATTTACGTCTCGGCTTCTCTTTAGTTCAGCACTATTTCCATCGTGTGATTCTCTCGGAAGGCGTTAACTGAATGAACTCGGATTATGGAGGAAATACAAATGTGTTTTAAATTCTTCAAAGTTGCCGCCCTTTATTATGTCGCAAATATGAAACATTTAAGAAATAGTTTCACAAGGGAAAGAGAGGAAGGAAGATAAAGGAAAACAATATTAATATTTTTTGCACAAAAAAAATGGACGCATATTATTTTTTTGGAAAGTTTTCAACGCAGCCGGAGATTGTTTGTTTGTTTGTTTGTTTGTATGCTTTATTGTCCCCATAGGGAAATGTGTCCTCTGCATTTGACCCATCCTTCGATGCCACTGGGTTAGCCTGTTAGGAGCAGTGGGCGACGTGTTAGAGCCACATGAACCGTCTCAGAGTCTGTCCCAGAGTCAGGACTAAACACGCTGAGCTGAAGCTCATGAGGATGTGAGTCAGGCCTCAGACTCTTTTACCCGTGAATATGACTCTGAAAGGATTTGATCTGCTCTTTGCTTTTTACTGTAATTAATTCATATTTATGTTAATGTTTTATGGATTGATTTGATTTGCTTCTTGTAATTTTATAAAACTGTGAAAGACTTTGAATGGCCTTGAACTGTGCTCTACAAATAAACTTACCTTAATCCCATTATAGTGATGACATCATCAAGCACAAATGAACTACAGCCAAATTATTTATTTTGTCTCAAAAGGTGTTCAATATTTAAAAACAAGTCACTGCCTGACCGTGAAAAATGTCACGAGCGCTAACTAGGGACGGACATTGCAAATTAGCAGAGGTGGGAGTAAGTCACTAAATGCAAGTCTCGAGTCAAGTCCAAGTCGTTAAGGTCCAAGTCCCAAGCAAGTCCGAGTCAATTGGTCATGGGGTCAAGTCAAGTCAAGTCAAGTCTTTCTTTAGCCGGCAAGTCACCTCAAGTCAGCGTCGCAAACGTCAGTGTTAAGCCTAATTCTTCTTTTCAAAATGTGTTTAATCTACTTGAAAATATAAAGTGCTTTCTCAAGATTTAGCAATTTTGAAAATGTAGGCTAAAATCACACTTTTTAAATATAATGGATTTGGATTTAAAGTCTAATTAATATTTAAATCGCCACAAAATGTAAAATATATATTTATTTTAAATGCTCCAGTCTATGTACAAAATTACTGGGACAGCATTTTAAGGAAGGGGGCCCGGGGGACCTACTTAAAAAAAATTGAAACAGAGTCTTTTAAATATGAGCTGCTTTTCCTGCAGTCTGAAGATAATTATAACATTATATTTATTTTTTGTTAGTTTCTGGCAGTTTTTCTGTCAGGGGTTCCCCTGTAATGCCCCAGTCCCTGTATACTCGGATTCGCCCCTGCTTAAAGTCGATTCCGCGCAGCCTTGAGTCCCGCTGTCACTGGGCTCTGTGTGGCTGCGGAAAATAGCCTCTAAATGCTGTAACTTTCATGAGAACGCCTTAAAACACCGAAAAGCTCCAAGATTTCTGTCATTAATCCAACTGTTACCATCGTCGTTCTGGAGGCCGCCTGTATACGCACCGTAGCTTCTGTCATTGTTTCGAACGTTTTCCTGTCCTTAATAAATGTCTATGAATCTTCATCTTTTCACTCACTGTAGAAAACTTTTAATACATCCAAGAAACACGTCGAATGTCCTCCTGCCTTTTCGCGCTGTATTGATTAGACGCTCCGTCGGAAGCAGAAAAAACATGTGGCTAATTACCATATGTAAACATAGATGCGCCGCTTTTACACAATGAATCCTGATCTTTCAACAGTTTCACTCAAATAGATAATAACTATAAAGTCACAGCAAGTCATTCAGAGTCACTGGCCTCAAGTCCAAGTTAAGTCTCAAGTCACAAACAGGCAAGTCTAAGTCAAGTCAAGTCTTTTAGGAGCTTTGGTCAAGTAAGTCTCAAGTCCCGAAAATTGCGACTCGAGTCTCCCACCTCTGCAAATTAGCCCTGGCTATAAATGTTGTAGTGTGGTACATGTTTATTGTTCACACGTGTCCCTATCAAATAAATGAATAAATAAATAAACATTTGGTTAAATAATCTGTAAACATTTGAATAAATCCATCAGAATCAGATCTGTAAATTCCTTGTGTAAAACCTTCCAAATGTAGTCCTGCTGTCTCCCACAAAGGAAATGACCATATTTGGATTACAGCCTTTCGTGCTACACGTGGATACCGAACATGGACAGACCTGAGTGGTTGCAGGGGTGGTGAGGTTTCCAGTCCGCTGACAGCGTGTTGCTCCCGTCCAGGCCGTACAGCGCCCTCCTCTGGCGGTCGCTGTTCTTCAGACTCCCCAGCACCAGGTTATTGGTGTTCTGCACAAACACAAACACAAACACAAACAAACACAAACAGGAAAGATCAGCCAACACTTCAGCTACAAAATCAGCTCAGAATAAAAGCAGCAAAAACAGAAAGTGACAAAGGTTTTATCTTTAGAGTTGTCTGTCTGTGTCCTCTCCACACAGGACATCACAGCCTCCTTATCCATCTGAACATTTTATCACTAAAATAGAAATGAGCAATGAGTGAAAGCTAAAAACTGTTTTAAAAGTGGTAGATTTGAGCAGATGTTTATACATGTCCTTTCAAATCTATTGTGTTCAATGTATTTGTTTTATAGACAAGTTTTGACCCCACTTTGGGAGCCACTGGCCTTTGGCATTTCATCCATAAAAGGCTGGTCTCGTCTCGTAAGTTTTCACTTAATCATTCCTTTAAAGTGACGCAATTTTTGCTAAAACATCGTTAACACAACTATATTTAAGACTTTGCTAAAACTGTAGCTTTCTTTAGATTGACAGAAATGGCACAGAATGAACGAGCCCAGGTCAGAGAGGGTGTTTGTTTCCCTCACCTTGAGCGCCCTCTTGTGGTTGTTGGGCAGGTGTGTGTGTGTGTGTTTGTTTCCCTCACCTTGAGCGCCCTCTCGTGGTTGTTGGGCAAGTGTGTGTAAGTGTTTGTTTCCCTCACCTTGAGCGCCCTCTCGTGGTTGTTGGGCAGGTGCGTGTGTGTTTGTTTCCCTCACCTTGAGCGCCCTCTCGTGGTTGTTGGGCAGGTGTGTGTGTGTGTTTGTTTCCCTCACCTTGAGCGCCCTCTGGTTGTTGGCAGGTTGTGTGTTTGTTTCTCTCACCTTGAGCGCCCTCTCGTGGTTGTTGGGCAGGTGTGTGTGTGTGTTTGTTTCTCTCACCTTGAGCGCCCTCTCGTGGTTGTTGGGCAGGTGCGTGTGTGTTTGTTTCCCTCACCTTGAGCGCCCTCTCGTGGTTGTTGGGCAGGTGTGTGTGTGTTTGTTTCCCTCACCTTGAGCGCCCTCTCATGGTTGTTGGGCAGGTGTGTGTGTGTTTGTTTCCCTCACCTTGAGCGCCCTCTTGTGGTTGTTGGGCAGGTGCGTGTGTTTGTTTCCCTCACCTTGAGCGCCCTCTCGTGGTTGTTGGGCAGGTGCGTGTGTGTGTGTTTGTTTCCCTCACCTTGAGCGCCCTCTCGTGGTTGTTGGGCAGGTGTGTGTGTGTGTTTGTTTCTCTCACCTTGAGCGCCCTCTCATGGTTGTTGGGCAGGTGTGTGTGTGTTTGTTTCCCTCACCTTGAGCGCCCTCTCATGGTTGTTGGGCAGGTGTGTGTGTGTTTGTTTCCCTCACCTTGAGCGCCCTCTCGTGGTTGTTGGGCAGGTGTGTGTGTGTTTGTTTCCCTCACCTTGAGAAGCCTCTCGTAGTTGTTGGGCAGGTGCGTGTGTGTGTGTGTGTTTGTTTCCCTCACCTTCAGCGCCCTCTCGTGGTTGTTGGGCAGGTGTGGCAGTGTGGAGCGGTTCTCCCTCAGCGTGTGGTAGCTGGGGTTGGAGTAATACTGATGGTAACTGTGCGGGACGTCTGTGGACACAAACACAAACACATTACAACTTAAACCGTTTCATATCGACGCTAACTCTCTAAATCCTGAATCCTAAAGGGCGGGGCTTACCGGGCACGGTGTACTCGGTGCGGGCGGAGCGTCCGGCGGAGAAAGACACGGCGGGCGCGGCGTTGTGCTTCTGTTTCTGGCGGCGGCGGTAGAGCAGCAGCAGAGCGAGCAGCAGCACCACCAGAAGCACCAGCACCATGATGCCCACAATGGCCCCCCAAGACTCCCTCTCCCCGGGGGGAAGAGGCACCATCACGCTGCCCGTCGGCGCCGTGGGCTCTGGGCAAAGGGAGGCGGAGTCAGAGGGGACAGGGAGGCGGAGTGATAGCATCTTGCCCCCACCAGGTATGGAGTGAATGAATAATGTGATGTAAAGCGTCCAGAAAAAACCCATAGGCCTTTGCCGGGCTGCTCGGGCCTAATAACTAAACTAAAGTGTCAGGTGGCTCCTCACCGGGCGGACAGTCTCCCGCGCCGCACACACACTGCCCACTGACGCGGTCACACACCAGGGGGCGCTGACAGGAGCAGGTCTGAGAACAGGACGAGCCGAAGCGCCCGGACTCACAGGCTGCAGACACAACACAGTCACATCACAGGTATGCACATTATGTCACAGGGTTCAGTCTGAGCGACGTGTTTAAAGGCTCTGGACCCGTTTTTCTACCAGTAAATAAAGGAGTTTTGTAAAAGTGTTTTATCCAGAACTTGCAGCTGGTTGTTTTCATGCCTCTAATGAAAGTTTAAAGGGATATTTCAGGATTTTTGACATTGAGCCTCATTTCCTAGTTATCCAGAGTGTTGTTGATGTCTGGAGATATTTTTTTCTTAAATTCATGCAGTTCTTATATTTGAATAGCTTAGTGGCGCTAGGCTAGGGCAAGGCTAAAGCATTTCTATGGTATCAGTTAGCCTGCATTAAAAACAGTCTGACCCACTCCACAGTGCACCTGAGGTAAATCACTTATAACACCAGACTAACCATATAAATGTCTGTGTTAATAGAATCATTTAAAATAACTTATATTTGAGCAGCATCAGCTTCGTGGCTGTAAGCTACGCAGCGGCGGAGTGATCTGCGAGAAAATAGTCCCTCAAATGCGGTAATTCATGTGATACAAGGTCAGTTATATTTCAAACATTCTATTAACACAGACATTTATATGGTTAGTCTGGTGTTATAAGTGATTTACCTCAGGTGCACTGTGGAGTGGGTCACACTGTTTTTAATGCAGGCTAACTGATACCATAGAAATGCTTTAGCCTTGCCCTAGCCTAGCGCCACTAGACTCTTCAAATATAAGAACTGCATGAATTTAAGAAAAAAATATCTCCAGACATCAACAACACTCTGGATAACTAGGAAATGAGGCCCGATGTCAATAATCCTGAAATATCCCTTTGTAAAGTCATTGATTCTGACTCTGACTGTGATGGATATGGATCTCTCTAAAGGTTCCTCTCCCTAACCCTCCAGTGAGTGTAAATGTGTGAGAGGACAGACTGACGTGTGGAGCAGTCCGGTCCGGTCCATCCTGAGAGGCACACGCAGCGCCCGTCCCGCGGATCACAGGAGCTGTTCCCACACGGCCCACACATCTGCGCACAGCCCGGCCCGAAGAGGCCCGCGGGGCAAACTGAAACCACAGAGAGGGTTAAGGTCCAGAGGCGGAACACGAGCAGTAACTGACCGTCGGCCTCTCTCACCTCGCTCACAGCTGTGCCCCGTGTACCCGGGCGGGCACTCGCACTGTCCGGACACGTGATGGCACAGGTACGTCCCGCCGCAGGACGGACAGGGCAGAGCGCAGCCCTCGCCAAACGCCCCCGCTCTGCATTCTGAACAACAGCAGCCTGGGTTAGTTTCACAATAATCACATCATGACATTCACTTCTTCAGAAAGGATTAAGTCATGAAATGCTATAAAGGTCATATAAAGTATTACATTTAAATCTACATTGCTCGACTTTTATCCATCCATAAGCAGGGCTGGACTGGCCATCGGGAGCACCGGGAGTTTTCCCAGTGGGCCGACGTACTTTAGGGCCGGTCGGGCCAGTCAGATCGAGAGATAAGCCCCGTAATACATTACACCGGCCCACAATAAGCGCCAAGAGCTATTGGGATCCCCGTCATTATATAGATGCCACTACACAATTGTTCCACTAGAGGGATGTGACGCATTTTATACCCTTCTGGTGTCAGGCTTTCTTGAGTTATGGTTCCCAGATAATCTCGTATAATGAGCAATGGGCCTCTCGGACGTAACACTCCTGCCCCTCACATCATATTTGCCAATATAAGAGGAAATAGTTTATTGTAACTCCCTCCAGGACCCACAGAACTTCGGTTCTTTATTTCTTATACATTTTAGACAAATGTTTGCAAAGAAGTGCATGTTGGGAGTTGTCAGGTGACTCGCCCTCCTGCCCAGCTCGTCGTCAGTGCAGTTTGGAAATAGCTTCTAGTTTCCATTGAAAGGATTACAATGTTTTGGCCTTTTTGGGATTTCTATTTTCACTACACACCTCTCTAACTCCACGGTGAGTTTGACCATTTCATTGCCTAAATCTACAGTGGGATCATTTGGTTGGGTTTGAGAAGCTTATTTGTGTTGCAGTCACGAGAGGAACCTCATTAAAACAGCTCTTTTACCCGTGCATATGAAAACTGAAAGTATTTTATCTGCACTCTTGCCTTTTACTGTAATTGATTAACTTTGTGTTGTTGTTTTATTGATTGATTTTAACTGTTTTCTTGTAATTTTTTCTGCAACTGTGAAGCACTTTGAATTGCCTCGTGTATGAATTGTGCTCTACAAATAAACTTGCCTTGCCTTGCCTTGCCTTGCCTTGCCATTAACGGAACGCACATTTTAAGATTGTTTAGTAATTTTACAAAAGTTCCATCAATTGTAAATGACTAGATTAAAGTGTTGAGTGCTATGAGCTTGAATTCGGCAGAAACAACATGCAGCTATTGTCCTCGATTCGTAGCTTACACTGTTTTAGTTCTAGCCAAGGGCTTATTGTTTTGCTCTTCACCTCGACTATTGCATTGAATATGAGGGCCGGTCTTGACCCAAAAGACCTGGGCTGATTTGTTTCTGCCAGTCCAGCCCTGTCCATAAGATTCACTGAAAAGGCACAAATTCTATCAAGTCTTTCAGTGTTACAAATGTTTAGTTGTCCCTTGTCACCATTTGACACATTTACCGTTGTTTCTCTCTTTAGACGCAATAAATAATTTTTAGGCATTAAATATGACCTAAAAGTGTGGTCTTAAAAACGTTATGACGGCAGACAAACCACACTCAATATTTTGTGATATGTGACGTGGCAGGATACCCTCTGATCCCAGCTCTGTTTTAAAAGTGATCGCCGTCAAAAGATTCATCCCCAAAGCTTCATTCCCAGCAGATCTTTCCCCTTTTACGTTTGAGGCGAGATGCTGCAGATGAAACAGACATTTTGGAAATAGGGACATCAATGTGAAGCTTTGGCTGTAGATTAAGTTTTCTATCAAATAAAAATGCTCAAATTGCTTAAAGTTTTGGTAACAAATCAGAATAATGACAGAGCCAGGTTTAAACTGATGCTTTTATTTGGGACATATTAGTAAAAAATTCACAAAGGGATTTTGTATCTTGTTTAGTTCCAAAATAAGTTGTTCATATGGTTTTTTGGGTTAAAATCTTAATAAATCCATGAGGAATTAGAAATGTAAAAATCTGGCCCAAAACCTGAACATTGATTAATTGAGTTTTGCAGCAGCGTCTTTGCCTTGAAATGTTGAATATTTGAAAACTTAGTTCCCCAGACGAACGGTCCACACTGCGTCCGGATAATTCACATTAAAGACTCTCTGTGTGACATCATCCTCATACTCACTGTTGCTGCAGCTGGGGCCCCAGAATCCCGGGCGACACACGCACGCTCCGCTGTCCCGCAGGCAGGTGGCGCTGTTGGGGCAGTGCTGCACACAGCTGTGGTTACAGCCCGGACCCCACAGTCCGTCTGCACAGGGTTCACTGCAGCGAGGGCCTGGGACAGAGAGGGACATTACTACTACTACTACTACTACTACTACTACTACTACTACTACTACTACTACTACTACTACTACTACTACTACTACTACTACTACTACTACTACTACTACTAATACTAATACTACTATACTACTACTATACTATTATACTACATACTACTACTACAGTCTGTCTGCACAGGGCTCACTGCAGCAAGGGCCTGGGACACAGACGGGGCATGAGGCTTATGTTACTGAAATTACACTACTAATACTGCTCCTATACTACAATAAATATATACTGCTACTGCTACTGCTACTGATTTGATCATTTGTTCGGGACAGTGCGCGTTAACACCGTGTTTTCCAAAGTGGAAGCAAGATGATTTTGAGACAATATTTTTTTACTTTTCTGACTTTGAAATTCATTGATTTTTGATTTTTGAAATGATGCCAAATATCAAAAATACAGAATCAAAACTAACGTCATTAAAGCAGATTTTGGATATTTTACACCTTAAATCCTTATAAATGCTAATAACACTTTACAGTTGTTTGTTGAGGGATTTTTTTGGGTCATGCCCGAAAAGGTTAATGGTGTTAATGAACACACCAGGTTGTAGCCATGGGATCATTTCCATCCATCGTCCTGCACTCGCTCTCACAAACACACTTATCCTGGTCTATTGTACATGTTTTTTGTGGTATAGGGGAAACGCAGACACGGGAGAACTGACCTGTCCATCCGGGCAGACAGTGGCACTGCCCGCTGGAGCCGTGGCAACCGTCGGCCTGGAAACAGTCGCAGCGTTTCTCACAGCCAGGTCCGAACCGCCCCGTCTGAGGACACACCCACACTGTCATTATTCCAAAAGGAAAACGCACATTCATGACGTTCAGGAGGAAACTAGACACACTCTGGAACACTCACCGGACAGGGCTGGTCACACAGCGCCCCCTGCCAGCCGGAGGCGCAGGTGCAGGTGCCGTCGGCCGGGTGGCACTTGGCCCCGTTGGCACAGGCGCAGGTCCTGTTACACCCGGGGCCCCACGTCCCCTCTGCGCAGGGGGCCGAGCACTGGGGGCCCCTCCAGCCTGTACACACACACACACACACACACGAGTTACACTTTATGATGATGAGGGATAATAATCTAGAGAGAGGCCCCCTTTGGTTCTGTTAATTCTATTTCCTCTGCATTCTCTGCATGAAGCTTTACCATAATTATGTGAGAACAGATACTTCTCTCTGGGTCCATTTCAGGTCATTGTAATTCCCGCTGCTCGACGGTGAAACTCTGACCGACTCACCGTCTTTGCAGTAGCAGGCGCCGTCCACCGGAGAGCAGTCTATGAAGTGCTCACAGTCGCACTCCTGGGAGCAGTTGAGTCCAAAGGTGCCGCTCTTACAGACGATCTCACAGTGTGGCCCCTGGAGCAGAGACACGGTCAGAGAATGAACACTGCGTCGACACTTCACAGACACTCCCCCGACACTTCACAGACACTCCCCCGACACTTCCTGTCACCCCAGACTCACCGTGAAGCCCGGGGTGCAGCGGCACCGCCCCGTGGCACCCTCGCACACTCCCCCGTTGACGCAGAGGCAGGGATCCTGACAGGCCGGCCGTAGAAACCTACAGCGCACGTCTCGTTACAGTACAGCCCCGCCCATCCCGGTTGACAGGTGCACTCGCCCTTCATCGGGTGGCAGCTGAGGACACAAGACACTTTCAGACTCACACGTCCTTCTAACCTGTTCTTTTAGAGACGTTTTGAAATAAAGCGAGTGTAACTGTTCCTTGAATCATTCACACTGTCCTAAAGTTCTCCTGTAACGACTGATTTACACATTAAAGGAATATTTCAGGATTTTTGACATTGGGCCTCATTTCCTAGTTATCCAGAGTGTTGTTGATGTCTTGAGATATTTTTTTCTTAAATTCATGCAGTTCTTATATTTGAAGAGCTTAGTGGCGCTAGGCTAATGCTACGCTAGTGCATTTCTACGGTATCAGTTAGCCTGCATTAAAAACAGTGTGACCCACTCCACAGTACACCTGAGGTAAATCACTTATAACACCAGACTAACCATATAAATGTCTGTGTTAATAGAATCATTTAAAATAACTTATATTTGAGCAGCATCAGCTTCATGGCTGTAAGCTAACGCAGCGGCGGAGTGATCTGCGAGAAAATAGTCCCTCAAAATGCGGTAATTCATGTGATACAAGGTCAGTTATATTTCAAACATGATTCTATTAACACAGACATTTATATGGTTAGTCTGGTGTTATAAGTGATTTACCTCAGGTGCACTGTGGAGTGGGTCACACTGTTTTTAATGCAGGCTAACTGATACCATAGACATGCTTTAGCCTTGCCCTAGCCTAGCGCCACTAGACTCTTCAATATAAGAACTGCATGAATTTAAGAAAAAAAATATCTCCAGACATCAACAACACTCTGGATAACTAGGAAATGAGGCCCAATGTCAAACATCCTGAAATATCACTTTAAGTCGAGAGGTCACAGTCTAGATTTGTGTTTCCACTTTAACATCTTAACTCCCGCCTGACCCGAGCACATTTTCTCCAGTTTGGCTTTACCCAAATATACAGTACAAGCTTGAAGAAAAAGCATCAAAATCGTGATGAAAACGCAGCAAAAAGTTTAATGGTTTATTGAAAATATATTCTATTCTATCTGCACTCTTGCCTTTTACTGTAACTGATTAACTTTATGTTGATGTTTAACTGATTGATTTATCTGTTTTCTTGTAATTTTCTGCAACTGTGAAGCACTTTGAATTGCCTTGTGTATGAATTGTGCTCTACAAATAAACTTGCCTTGCCTATTTGGTCGGAACAATGCAGGTTAATGAACAAGCCACACTGGATTCCATCCGTCGTCCCCCATGCGCACTCTCAAACACACGCTCATTCATCCTGGCCTATTGTACATGTTTTTAGTGGTAAGGGAAATCGGAGGAAACCTACGCAGACACGGAGAGAACATGCAAACTCCACACAGAAAGGCCCCGTTCAGGTGGGAATCAAAGTGATGAAAACACGACGGAAAAACAACAAAGACAAATAATCACTTTTGTAGGTCGTAGCTTTCAAATGAGGCCTTACACTGTTGCTCTCCATTTCAGGAGCTTAGATTTGGGTAAAGCTGAACTGCAGAACATGCGGGAGGTAAGAGGTAAGGTCTTAGTTTTGAGTAAGACACTTTGTTACTTTGTTTATTCTCTGATATTTTTACGCTTTGAGCCTCAGATTTATCCAGGAAGTGACTCCAACATGTCTGTGTGGCTCCCTGGCCTTTCCCACGCTTATTCATTCACAAATACTGACATGTTTGGTATCCATGTGTAGCACGAAAGACTGTGACCGAGATGACGCTGTAATCCAAATATGGTCATTTCCTTTGTGGGAGACAGCAGTGGCTAAAGACGGGAGGATATACACAGGGTGCAGACAAAGGGACTAAACTTTAGGGTCGTTTTCATTCCACTCTTTAACAACAGCTGCACTTTAGTCGCTCCATAAGACTCCACACTTTACAGGCTCCACACAACCACATTTGGAAGGTTTTTACACACAAGGATTTTTACAGATCTAAGTTTCAAAGTTATCTCCCCTATTCCCCTGCAGCGTCCCGTCTGCAGAGGTAGAAAACATTTGCTTAAAATGATTTATACAGAACGGTTTGGGGGCAGGAAATGTCACATATATTTCTGTTACTGTTGTAGTGGTGTGTTAAGGGTTGGTGCCCCACGTCTCCCCCCGTCTGTCCCCACTGTCTCCCCCCCGTCTGTCCCGCAGAGCCTCGTTCCCACACTCATTAAACAGTGGAAAGTCTGAGTGCATCAGAGCAGTTCCTCCCGTGTCCTGCAGGGGGAGACAGCGCCGCCGGAGTCTGTTAACCTCATCATCAGCGCCAGTCTGGCTTTGTTTCACTCACATCTGTTATTTCAAAGACTCGTGTTTAGATTCAGAAGAAGCCGTTCGGAATAACTCTATTACCTGAGGAATAACGGAGGATTAAAGGCTTTTACCTTTAGAGCCAGGGCAGAGCGAGGAACACAACAATGTCATTATTACCTTTTCATGAGTCTAGCGTAATCCTTCCACGTTGCTGCCTGCGGTAAAGGACTATAAAAGGCCGCACTAAACAGTTTTCACCCCTGTGTAATCAAAGCACTGAGCTCTGAATGACGATGAGCTTTTTATTCTTTTTCTCGATCGCGAGTGTTTGACTTGAAGCCACTGTGCAGCTGCTTGTTAATTTCTTCCGTTTGTTCTGATTCTGATTATTATTTAAACTGGTAAAAACAGATGCAGTGCTTTGAGAGAGTTTGGATCTTAACAAGGTTCAAACAGAACTTCAATCTGCAACAAGAAGAACAGGGAGTGAGACAAAAATATTGCAGTATATTTTTTATAAAAGGAGAGGAGCTACAGATTGTGGACACATTTAAATATCTTGGTGTTATCTTAGACTCAACATTATCTTTTAAAAATCATGTTAAACATATTGTACATTTTAATCTTCGTAATTTTAGACAAATCCGAACATCACTGCCAGAAAATGCAGCTAAAATGTTTCTTCATTGTATGATCTTTTCACATATTGAATATTGCATTACTAACTGGTCACTGACAAGTCTGACTACTTTAAAACCAATTGAGTCTCTATATAAAAAGCTTTAAAAATATTTGATAAAAAAACATATTCATTTCATCATTGCTTAATACTTGAAAAATATAATATTCTAAACTTTGAAAATTTTAGAACATTTAAAATGGCTTGTTCAGTTTCTAAGATTCTGCATGGACTCTCTCACCATCCTTGAATGAATTCATTAAGTTTATATCCAGTACAAGTGGTAGAGTGACCAGAGCCAGAGGCGACTGTGTGGTTCCTTATAGACACAGCGTTTAGTCACAGGTGGTCTCAGTGAAAGGGACCACGGTTTGGAACAGCATCCCAGCAGATATTAGAGACTGTACCACATTCATAGTATTTCAAACTAAACTTAAAGGTTGCTGAAGGGGAATCAGACATGTGACCACTGACCATTATCTTTATGTTTTATGTCTCAAGTTTAATTGTGTGGATGATCTGTGTGATGATCTTTTGTCTTTAAAGGTCCTATATCATGCAAAATCGACTTTTTGGAGCTTTTAGCCATGTTGTTATGTTATTTCCTTCTCAAAAACACCCCAGAGCGGTTTTTGGCTTCATTCACGCAGTTCTCAGTAATCCTCCTGAATCCTGCTCTCTGAGCAGCTGCTCCACCCTCTCCTGGTAAACGACTGAGCTGTTCAGTTGTGTCGTCACAGCGGAACGGAAGTGCTCTACGTCTGTAATGTAATGCCTTACGGCCTGATTTTTTTTTTCTTACTGAACGATAATGCCACGGATGCGCGTTTGGCTACGAGAGGAACAGGACTATTCAACCTTCCTAAAGAAGAGTGCACTCGCCAGAAGTTGGAATTTCTTTCTGGATTAAGCGACTTTATCAACCAACCTGATGGATGCTTGGTAAACCTTGGCCAGAATCAAAGTGGATTAACTTTATAACCAACGCGATCTCATGGGAGGCCAGACTGAGCGGTGAGTCAATCAAACGCTTGTTAGCGTGTGTGTTAGCGTGTGTGTTAGCGTGTGTGTTAGCCATTTATGAAACTGTTGCACATGTCAACTCCTTATACCTGCATTATGTGAAGTAACTTCACTTTTTGCAGCAATATTTATATTTATAATACTGCAAATGTGGAATGAGCTGAGAGAGGGGCGGAGTTAACTGAATCGAAGCGTCTGTCTTCCGGGTAGGGAAAATACCCCCCAAAAATACTTATATTTCTCTCAAAAATGAGTACTCCATAGTGATAGAGGTACAATATATCATATATATGCCTATACTTACTTTGGAATGGCTAAAATAGCAGGATACAGATCCTTTAATGTTGTATACTGGTCTTTGTATTTTCTTGATCTGCAGGGACTACAGATGGAAAGTAGCCATTGGCTAATTCTGGCATATTTACATTTATATGTTCATTAATATGCATTTGTTGTTTTCAAAAATTTAAAACAACAAATAAACTAGAATAATCTGTTTTTGCACCTGATCCAAAGTTTAGGACCACATGACTTTAAAAGGTCCTTTTCTGTCTTGACTTTGTCCTGATGCAAAGTCTAGATGGTGTTTGTGTTGTTGAGCTGCAGAAGCAGAGCCTCTCGTCATCTCTGCTGAGAGACGCAGTAACACAGTCAGATCCTGAGGTTATGGAACTGAAGGATCTGATCGTCTGGAGCAGGAGTCTCAGACATGCGGCCCGGGGCCAAATGCGGCCCGTGAGAAAAATGTTTGCGGCCCGCGAGATGATTTCTTATTTATATTACATGCGGCCCGCCTGTAAATTGCATTAAACACGTTAGAACTACATTTCCCATGAGGCACCGCGCGGCGGTAGCGCCAATCCCGCTGTGGACGTGGGGATGACCACAACATCAGACAGGGGAAGAGAGATGCGGCGCTTTTGCAGATGATTATCAACGGTTTTCAACACAGAAACGGACTAACAGCAGCGGACTTTGAGAGGAGCTTCTGAAACAGGTGGAGACTGTCAGAACCGAGGGAGAAACTTTAGTTGTTCAGCTAAACATTTGCTGGAAAAGTTACAGCACTGCAGCATGATAAAAAGCACCTTTACCATCGTTACCTTTATGACTTTGCAAAGCGAACACATCGTAATTGGTGTTTAAAAGCGTCACAACAGTAAAGTGAGGAGCCTTTTCTCTCCATCTCTCTCAGAGCAACATTATCATGTCAATTCATTTAATCTTTATTTGGGACACGTGTGAACACATGATACATATTTACATTAAAAATGAGAATATGGAAATGTATAAAAATACTGCAAATAATTACAGCAACATTGATGGTAAAAATATAAGCCTCATCCATTCTCTAACTGTAGTCACAAAAAGGCCTGAGGCCAATGACTCCACATTATTTACATGAGGTGAAGCTTATTGCTAGTGCTCATTATCAGCTCCAGTCCCTGGTTGGGCCCTTCTACATTTGAATGACATTTGAATTACATTTTGCATTTCTTTCTAAATAGGCAAACAGACAGAAACTGGACCTGACTCCTGAAAGATCATTCACTGATGCCCTGAACCAATTTACCTGAAGCAAAATGAGATTAATTACAAAAACATTAATTGTCTAAGTCTGTAATTTCTAATTTAGAAGTCAGCAAATGTTTGGCCGATTGGAAACCTGTGTAAGCTTAAAAATGTGCAGATAGTTAATGTACAGTCTATTTTAAGGTTTATTATAGCAAACAATAAAAAGTTGCTAAATCTAATTGACTTAATAAAAAAGGCTTTGTCTGTTGCGGCCCCTGACCAACACTGGGTTTGCATTTGTGGCCCCCAGTCCAAATGAGTTCGAGACCCCTGGTCTGGAGGATCTTCTGTTCACAATAACCATCAGAGGTTTATCATCTGAAGCTTCAGAAACAAAGAGCTACAGAACAGAGGCCACACATGGGCACTAAAGGTGAAGAAAGTTTGATTCTGATGATAAACATGTGACCTTGATGGTCCTGATGGTTCCATGGTTACACAATCCACCTGAAATGTGCTCTTTGCCCCACAGAGAGGGGGCGCCAATGAGCTTCAGTGGAACAATGGAGCTTCAGGTGGAGCTTCAAGGAATAGGACACCGTTTTTACATACTGAGATATGTTCTTACCTGAGCTTAGACGAGTTCATTTGTAACTGTCTGGTCTTCACGTGTGCCTTCAGTCACGTAAACACAGCACAGACGCGTTAGCATTTAGCCTCTCTCTTCTCCTCTATAGCTCCAACACAAAATGAAGCAATGTGGATTTTCTAAGTGAATAAAAAGGGAACTATATTTGTAAGCGTAATAATACCAGGAATACTTCGGCGTCCGCACAGTAAAGTGAAGATATCACTGCGCGGATGTTGAATTACTCCTGGATTATTACGCCTTACAATTAGTTCCCCTTTTTATCCGCTTAGAAAATCCACATTGCTTCATTTTGTGTTGGAGCTATAGAGGAGAGAGAGAGGCTAAATGCTAACGCCGTCTGTGCTGTGTTTACGTGACTGAAGGCACACGTGAAGACCAGACAGGTACAGATGAACTCGTCTAAGCTCAGGTAAGAACAGATCTCAGTATGGAAAAACGGTGGCCTATTCCTTTCAGGTGGAGCTTCACATGGAGCTTCAGGTGGAGTTTCAGGTGGAGCTTCAGGTGGAGCTTCAGGTGGAGCTTCAGGTGGAGCAGGGCTAAAGTCAAACGGCCGCTGCTCTGTGCAGATGTTACAGAGACCAATCAGATCCTCCACTTGACTTTTTGTTCCATAACCCTCAGGACTGTTCACTGCGTCCCTCAGCAGCGCGAGGCTCTGCTTGTGCAGCTCAACAAACCTGACCACCATCTCAACCTTTGCATCAGGACAAAGTCAGGACCTAGCGTGTTCTCGTCTCTCACCTAAGCGTGTTCTCGTCTCACCTAAGCGTGTTCTCGTCTCACCTGACCGTGTTCTCGTCTCACCTGAGCGTGTTCTCGTCTCACCTGAGCGTGTTCTCGTCTCACCTAAGCATGTTCTCGTCTCACCTGAGCGTGTTTCGTCTCACCTAAGCATGTCTCGTCTCACCTGAGCGTGTTCTCGTCTCACCTGACCGTGTTCTCGTCTCTCACCTAAGCGTTCTCGTCTCACCTAAGCGTGTTCTCGTCTCACCTAAGCGTGTTCTCGTCTCACCTAAGCGTGTTCTCGTCTCACCTAAGCGTGTTCTCGTCTCACCTGAGCGTGTTCTCGTCTCTCACCCAAGCGTGTTCTTGTCTCACCTAAGCGTGTTCTTGTCCTCGCACAGGCACGAGCGCTCGCAGTGCAGACCGAAGGCTCCGTGCCCACACATCCTCTGCGTGCACTGGGGCCCCTGAAGCCCGGCTCGCACAGACAGCCTCCGTGGATGTTGTAGCAGCGGGCGCCGTTGGCACAGTCGCACACGCCGCCGCAGTCCTGTCCGAACGAGCCCACGGGGCACTCCTCGCTGCAGCTGCAACAGGAACCACGAGAGTTACTGCTTTACTCCAGTATTTCTTACTTTTACTCTGCTACATTTGAAAGATAAAAATAATCTACAGAATAATAATCTATAAAGGCTCCAAAGTTAACGCCCGGCTCACATTAAATCCGGTTAAGGTCTGGTACGGCGGTCCACCATCTTAGAAGTCATTAAAACCAATGTTGCTCACTCTCACTGCTCCGTGAAGTCCGGGTCCGAGGCCGTTCGGCGGCAACGCAAAGAATCCGCAAGAAGTCTATTTCCGTTAATGGATCAAGCTGACGGAAAAACACGAGCCAAACAGGAAGTCAGGTCTCGTGAGAAAAGAAGATCCGGTGTATTTCAAATAAAATCTGTCCGCTCACTCCTTATTTGGTCTCGTTTACCGCCTGTACACGCGTGTAACGTCGTAAATGTAAACATTTGTCCATCACCAGTGACACAGGGCACTAGTGTGTTTAAAGCATCCACTTCACTGGGGAGAGTCGTTGTTCTGGCAAATACGGCTTTTGTTTACAAAACTACCTTTACACGGGGCGACTTATCACGTGAACTCAAGAGCTGAACTCACGTGCACTTCTGTTCTCGCCAGGGCCGTTTCTGTTTCTGGAGCAGCATCTGGAGCCACAGTGTCAGCCGGATCACTGTGAGTGGTTGTTTGGGGCAAACCCGGACCGGATCAGGACTAGGAGTGTTACAATATATCGATTTTCTGATATATCGCCGATATTTTTGGGACGATACGATACCGATAATTTTTATTCCGATATTGATACTTTTGATGACGTCATACATATTAATGATCAACCTCATGCATATTAATGAGCAACGTTTTTTCACAGTCAATAGAGGCCAACAATGATCAAGAATTCAGTCAGACCAGCAGGGGGCAGCACTACAGTTTTAAGCACTTGGACCAAACACTGTCACACAAATACATTATACTTTCAATGATAGTTTTTATAATTATAAAGAAGATTAATTTGGGGTTGATTTATTCCTTTTTAAACAGGACTGTGGTTTCTTGTTTATTTAAATGTAATGAAGTCACTGACAGATCTATGACCCATTTTCAGTGAGTAAGTCAGGGATCATTATAAAGTGTACAAAGCACATGAAAAGAAATGTAAATGATGAATAATATTAGTATGTTAAAATAAAGGTTAAAAGTAGCATGTTCTTTATCGTGATGTATCGTAGTTATTTTTGTTGCAATATATCGATTATCGCCAGTATCGGTGTATCGTGAGATAATCGTCATCGTGAGCCATGTATCGCGTATCGTATCGAATCGTGAGGCACCCAGAGGTTCCCACGCCCTAATCAGACCGAACCCGCGACCGTAGTTAATGTAGCCTGGTAAATCCATTTGTTCCGAAGCCTAACATACACACTCTTGAACATCAGGTTTCAAACCATGCTCCTTGTGTTTGTCCAGAAGAATTGGATCGTACCGAGCTATTAAATCTTGGACTGACAGCGAGTCTGTGTTCCCCTGTCAGTGTGAGATGGTTCAGAGCGTTGTTCAGATCGTGTGGTTCATAGCGTTGGTCAATTGGGTCAAGCGTGCGGTTCAGAGCGTGTTTGGTGGGTTCAAGGGCAGCGTCGGTGAGTTGACCGCGGCCCCGTGAAGCCCTCTGCGCAGCGGCACTGCCCGCTCTCCGCGTGGCACTGGCCCCCGTTGTGGCAAACGCACTCGGACGAACAGTTGGGGCCGAAGAAGGCCGGCGGACAGCGCTCTGTGCACACGGAGCCCTGTGGAAACCAGGAACAAGGGTTTAGTCCAGACGCCAGGGTTTGGTGATCTTTGTCACATTGGGCAAATAAATAGCCCTGCATTAAAGTGATGGTCTGTAAGTCTGCAAAGTGAGGAGAGCAGGAACAAGCTCCTCCCCCTCCCTGCTGATTGGACCTGACAGGCTGGTTCACAGGAAAAGCTCGTCTCATTGGTCGACACGGGAGGACCAACGAATTTAACATATATAAAACATATTTTAGTTATTTCACTCTTATTTGTTATACTTTAATGTCGTCACTTTACATTCAAATGGAAGATCAGTGGTTGATTTTGCACATTTTATAAACAGACTTCCAGACTATCACTTTAAGACCTAAAAATTAAATCCCTAAATTTTAACACAAAAGGTGAATTAATGAGACGACAGATATAGAGCCCAAAACTGTATTATCTGTTTTTTATTTGGCGATAAGTGGATGCAGATTATGATGACTCTACGTACCGTCCATCCCGGGGGGGCAGGTGCACACCCCTTTGCCGCGGCAGATTCCTCCGTTCTGCAGGGCAGCGGGCGGGGGCAGCGTCTGCCCGGACACGCCTTCTCACAGCTGTGATCGACACAGGGTTTATTATATATGTGTATGTATATACATATATATAAATATATAAAATAACGGGGTCAGACATCTGTACTCACTACGTCCCGGTGAAGCCGCTGTAGCACTGGCACTCGCCCGTGGCCCTGTGGCAGAACTGCTGTCGCCGCACCTGCACCTCTGCAGGCAGGACGTCCCGTAGGTGCCGGGGGGACAGGGCTCCTCACAGCGCCGCCGGTGAAGCCCGCGGGGCACTGGCACCGCCCCGACAGAGGGTCACAGCTCGCCCCGTTCTCACAGAGACACGAGTGGGAGCGGAGGGGCCCCAGTGCCCAGAGTCACACGCTAAAGAGGAACATGTAACAAACATATGATACTGTCACACGCTAAAGAGAACAAACATACTATAACAAACATATGATACTGTCACACGCTAAAGAGAAACATGTAACAAACATATGATACTGTCACACGCTAAGAGAACAAAACATACTATAACAAACATATGATACTGTCACACGCTAAAGAACAAAATACTAAACAAACATATGATACGTCACACGCTAAAGAGGAAACATGTAACAAACATATGATATGTCACACGCTAAAGAGGAACATGTAACAAACATATGATACTGTCACACGCTAAGAAACACATGTAATGAACATGTGATACCCTCAGCTTCAGGGACAGAGGAAACATACACTGTAAACTAATTTAACAATGTGATATTTTTGCAAATTATCAGAACTGTGTAAAATGTGACACAACATCTAAATTGTCCAGAGCAGGACAGAAAGAACACTTTACCTACTTTTTCTACATTTTTCCCCAATTTTTTTTCCTGCACCAATTTTTTCCCACTTCTCCCCCAATTTTTACTCAATATTTCTTACAATTTCTTCACATTTGTTTTCCATCTTTTCACAATTTTTCCCAAATTTTCCCTCAATATTTCTCCATATTTCCCTATTTTCTTTCAATCTCTTTCCCGATTCCCCCCCACCACCACCACCACCATTTATTCCCACTGTCCCCACATGTCTCGTCATTGGAGATAAACTCATATCTTCAAACAGCAGTTTCGATATGTTCGATATGATCTTGTAGTCGATATATCGGCGCCTCCAGGTGTACGTCATGCGCATGTGTGCGGGCTGACTGACTCCTCTGCCATCGTCAGAGCGACTCAGGCTGTTTTAAACCCGGTGACGTATATCTGAGCTGTTTCCGTGGTGTAGCACATTTCTGCACTTTGCTCCGCCTCTTTGGGGAATATAAACGTGACACGTCCGTGACCTCCTGCTCTCTCCCACAGACCCGGCATCGCGGAGCATTCTCTGCATTTTATTCACACACAAAAACTAAACATGAGAGTTCATCACGTGTTAAAGACACGTTAACGTCGGCAAAACCTAAAGATAGAAGGAAATTAATCTTATTTATGAATGAACGGCTCCTTTAGAGGAAACTCTCTGAACATCGACTCCTGTGAGCTTTGATTTGAGGAGAAACACCTGGAGAAGGATGTTCAGTGTTAATTAATTAACCGAGGGCATTTTCACCAGTTCAGCTTTACCCAAATCTAAAAGCTTCTTGACTGGAGCTTACAGCCTATAGGCCAGTGTATTGGAAAGATCAGACGACATAGTTACCGCCTTATCACTTTTTGTTGTATTTTGTCACATTTTTGTCACGTTTTTGCCATGCTGTGTTGTGTTTTTGTAAAAAAAAAAAAAAAAAAAAAATGTTGGTTTTGTCTGGCTTTTTTGGTCACATTTTGTCTTTTTTTTGTTATTTGTGCGTTTCATCCCTGTTTACGTCTCGTTTTAATCATTATTTTTGGCTCTTACTTTCAAGACACTTTTAGAAGAAACCAACCTGGAGAAAATGTGCTCAGTTCAGGTGGGAGTTAAGAGGTTAACGACATAAAACAAGAGGACTTGTGTTGATTTGTCGCCCTCTCAGTCTAAAGGGCTTGTCTCACTGGCCTGGAGACTAGTTAGAGACTAGTTGGGGACTTGAGTTGCCCTGTCACAGAGATGTCTTGCGAGACGTCCCCTGAGATAAGGCGAGTCTCAGGTCGTCTCTGGAAAACAGCGGAGTCTCCATGTGGACTTAGTCTCAGCAGCTGTGTCGAGAACACTATTTGTTGTCCTCAACCTGTGAGACGTTTCTATGACGTCCCTGCATGTCTCACTTGTCGGGCACTAAGGAGATCTCAGAGAGTGGCACAGTGGTTCAAAGCAGAAGGTCCGGTTCGATTCCCACCTGGACGGGCCTTTCTGTGTGGAGTTTGCATGTTCTCCCGTGTCTGCGTAGGTTTACTCCGGTTTCCCCTACCACTGAAAACATGTACAATAGTGAATCCTCCGGCCAGGTTTTTTGATAATCAGCTTGGCTCCACATCGCCCTGCTGTTACCCCGCTCCTGAAGGATGGGTTACACATTGTTATATAATGACAAATAAAGCACCTAAACCATAATACGACTCTTTGAGGTCTCCTGGTCTCTGACAGGTCTTTGAGACATTGCAGGGACGTCACAGAAACATCTCATAGGTTGAGGACAACAATATGTTTATGGCACAACTGCTTGAGACTATGGAGACCTCTTGGAGACCAGCCTGTGCTGTAAGTTTTCACCCTATGTGAGCGGATAATCAATCAGAGTTGCTCCTCCGGATAGGCCTTGAATCATGTCTAAATGTGTGTCTAGTTTCAGCTTAAAGTACTGAACATAAAGGAAGAGCTACAGAAGCAGAGCCGTGATATTTCAGGATGACTAATATGTGACCTCGCAGTTTCCGTCGTTTGTATAGTGATGATGAATGATGATGGTGCTGTGGGACTCACCGCTGGACCAGTCGGGGCCCTCCATCCGCCCTCACACTGGCAGCGCTCGGGGCCACACAGCGCCCGGACACACTCCTGCGTGCAGCGAGCTGGAAACAGACTCACAACATGAGACCTTTCACTGACCCTACAGCAGCTTCCTGTGGACTCACTCCCCCCTTCAGACTCACCACTCACTCCCCCTTCAGACTCACCCACTCACTCCCCCCCTTCAGACTCACCACCACTCCCCCTTCAGACTCACCCACTCACTCCCCTCAACCACCCCACTCACTCCCCCTCAGACTCCCCACTCACTCCCCCTTCAGACTCACCCACTCACCCCCCTTCAGACTCACCCACTCACTCCCCACTTCCAGACCACCCACTCACTCCCCTCAGACTCAACCATCATCCCCCTCAGAACTCACCCACTCACTCTCCTCAGACTCAACACTCCCCCTTCAGACTCACCACACTCACCCCTTCAGAACTCACCCACTTCACTCCCCTCTCAGACTCACCCACTTCATCCCCCTCAGACCACCCACTCTACTCCACTTCAGACTCACAACCTCTCCCCTCAGACTCCCCACCCACTCCCTTCAGACTCACCCACTCACTCCCTCAGATCACCCACACTGTCCCCCCTCAGACCACCCACTCACTCCCCTCAGACTCAACCCACTCACTCCCCCTTCAGACTCACCCACTCACTCCCCTCAGACTCCCCACCCACTCCCTTCAGACTCACCCACTCACTCCCTCAGATCACCCACACTGTCCCCCCTCAGACCACCCACTCACTCCCCTCAGACCACCCACTCACTCCCCCCTCAGACTCACCCACTCACTCCCCCCTCAGACTCCCCACTCACATCCCTCCTTCAGACTCACCCACTCATCCCCCCCTTCAGACCTCCACTCACTCCTCCTTCAGACTCCCACACTCACTCCCCATTCAGACTCCCAACTCAGTCCCCTTCAGACTCACCCACTCAACATCCCACTTCCAAACCACCCACACACCTCCCCTCCAGACTCACCACTCACCCCCTTCGACTCACCCTCACTCCCTCCTTCGACTCACCCTACCACTCCCCTTTCAGACTCACCGCACTCACTCCCCCTTCAGACCTCACAACACTCAATCCCCCTTCAACTCACCACTCACTCCCCCCTCAGACTCACCCACTACCCCACTCAGACTCCACCCACATCACTCCCCTCAGACAACTCCCCCACTCAACTCCCACTTCAAGACTCACCCACTCACTCCCCCCTTCAGACTCACCACTCAACTCCCCTTCAGCACTCACCACTCACCTCCCGCCTTCAGACTCCCACTCACTCCCCTTCAGACTCACCACACTCACTCCCCCTTCAGACTCACCCCACACCCCCTTCAGACTCACATCACTCCCCCCTTCAGACTCCACACCACTCCCCTTCAGACTCACCCACTCACTTCCCCCCTCAGACTCACCCACTCACTCCCCCCTCAGACTCCCCACTCACTCCCCCTCAGACTCACCCACATCACTCCCCCACGGGGGCAGACTCACACTCACCCCTTTCAGAACTCACCACACCACTCCCCCTTCAGACCACTCACTCACTCCCCCTTCAGACCACTCCCCTTCAGACTCACCCACTCACTCCCCTCAGACCACCCAACTCATCCCCTCAGACTCCCCCACTCACTCCCCCTTCAGACTCCCACACTCACTCCCCTTCAACTCCCACACTCACTCCCCCCCTTCAGAAACACCACTCACTCCCTTTCAGACTCACCCACTCACTCCCCTTCAGACTCACCCACTTCACTCCCCCTTCAGACTCACCCACTGCACTCCCTCCCATTCAACTCACCCCACGATCACGTCCCTCAGACTCACCCACGTCACGCCCACTTCAGACTCACCCACTCACTCCCTCCTTCGACTCACCCTACCACTCCCCTTTCAGACTCACCGCACTCACTCCCCCTTCAGACTCCCCACTCACTCCCCCTTCAGACTCACCCACTCACTCCCGTTCCTTCGACTCCCCACTCACTCCCCTTCAGACTCACCCACTCACTCCCCCTTCAGACTCACCCACTCCTCCCCTTGTCAGATCCCCCTCACTCCCTTCAGAACTCAACCCATCTCCCCTTCAAGACTCACCTCACTCTCTTCAACTCACCACCACTCCCCTTCAGACTCACCCCAACTCATCCCCCCCTTCAGAACTCCCACACTCATCCCCTTCAGACTCCTCACATCCCCTTCAGACTCCCCCACCACTCCCCTTCAGACTCACCACTCACTCCCTTCAGACTCACCCACCACTCCCCCTTCAGACTCACCCTCACTCCCCTTCAGACCACCCACTCACTCACCCCTCTGAACTCAGCCACTACACTCCCTCTGACTCACCCCCACTGACTCCCTCAGAACTCACACTCACTCCCCTTCAGCACTCACCACTCACTCCCCTTCAACTCACCCACTCACTCCCCTTCAGACTCACCCACTCCCTCCTTCTCAGACTCACCCACTCAACTCCCCCTTTCAGACTCACCCATCACTCCACCTTTCAGACTCAACCCACTCAGTCCCCCTTCAACTCACCCCTCACTCCCCCTGTGCAGATCACGGCACTTCCTCCCCTTCAGACTCACCCACTCACCCCCCTTCAGACCACCCCTCACTCCCCCTTCAGACTCACCACTCACTCCCCCTTCAGACTCACCCACATCACTCCCTTCAGACTCCTCACTCATCCCCTTCAAGACCTCACCCACATCACTTCCCCCTTCAGACCACTCCACTCACTCCCCCCTTCAGAACTCACCACTCACTCCCTTCGACTCAACCCACTCCTCCCCCCTTCAGACTCACCCACTCACTCCCCTTCAGACTCACCCCTCCCCATCAGACCACTCACTCACTCCCCTTCAGACACCCCTCACTCCCCTTCAGACTCACCCACCATCCCCTTCAGTACTCACCACACACTCCCCCCCTCAGAACTCACCCACTCACCCCCCTTCAACTCAACCCACCACTCCCCCCAGACTCACCACCACCCCTTCAGACTCACCACCACTTCCCCCCTTAGCTCACCCACTCCATCCCTTCAGAACTCACCCACATCACCCTCCCGTCTCTTCAGACTCACCCACTCACTCCCCTTTCAGAACCAACCCACCCCTTCAACCCCCTTCAGACTCACCCACTCACTCCCCCTTCAGACTCACCCACTCACTCCCCCTTAACGACTCACCCCATCACTCCCCCCTCAGGACTCACCCACTCACTCCCCCTCAGACCCCACTCACTCCCCTCCAGACTCACCACTCACCCGCCTTCAGACTCACCCACCCCCTCCCCCCCTTTTCAGACACCCACTGTCACTCCCCCTTCAGACTCACTCAATCCTCCTTCAGAACTACCCACTCACTCCCTCAGACTCACCCACCACTCCCTCAGACTCACAGCACTCCTCCCCCTCGACTCACCCACTCACCCCCCTTCAACCTCACCCACTCACTCCCCTTCAGACTCACCCACTTACACTCTCCCTTCAGACTCACCCACTCAAATCCTCCTTCAGACTCAACCACTCACGTCCCTTCAGACTCACCCACTCACTCCTCCCTTCAGACTCACCCACCTCACTCCCCTTCAGACTCCCGTCACTCACTCCTGCCTTCAGACTCCCTCACTCACTCCTCCCTCATGACCACCCACTCCACTCCCCTTCAGATCACCCCTCACTCCCTTACAGACCACCATCACTCCCCCTCAGACTCACCCATCCTCCCCCCCTCAGACTCACCCACTCACTCCCTCAACTCACACCCTCACTCCCCTTCAGACCACCACTCCTCCCCTTCAGACTCACTCCACTCAACTCCCACTTTCAGAACTCACCCCCTCACATCCCCCCCCCTCAGACTCACCACATCACTCCCCTTCAGACTCACCCACTCATCCCCCTCAGACTCCACCCCTCCACTCCGCCTTCAGACTCACACCACTCACCCCCTTTCAGACTCACCACTCACTCCCCTTTCAGACTGCCCACTCATCCCCTTTCAGACTCCCCCACTCACTCCCCCCCTTCAGACTCACATCACTCGCCCCCTTACAGACTCACCCACTCACTCCCCCCTCTAGATCACCCCCACTCACTCCCCCCCCCTTCAGACTACCCACTCCCTCCCCTTCAGACCTCACCCACTCAGTCCCCCTTTCAGGGAGCTCACCCACTGCACTCCCCTTTCAGACTCACACCACTCACTCCCCTTACAGACTCACCCACTCACTCCCCCCTCAGATCACCCACTCAACTCCCCCTTCAGACTCACCCCTCACTCCCCCTAGACTCACCCACTCACTCCTTCAGACTCACTCCACGTCATCCGCCTTCAAACCCCTCCCTCACTCCTCCTTCAGACTCCTCATCACGTCCCTTCAAGACTCCACCCATTCACTCCCCTTCAGACTCACCCACTCACTCCCCCCTCAGACTCACCCACTCACTCCCCTCTTCAGACTCACCCACTCACATCCGCCTTCAGACTCCCCCACTCACTCCCCTTTCAGACTCACCCATCACTCCCCCCTTCACGCTCCCACCACTCACTCCCCTTCATACTCACCCACTCACCCCTTCTAGACTCACCCACTCACTCCCCTTCAGACTCACCCACTCACTCCCCCTTCAGACTCACCCACTCACTCCCCCTTCAGACTCACCCACTCACTCCCCCCTCAGACTCACCCACTCACCTCCCCCCCTCAGAACTCACCCACTCACCCCCCTTCAACTCAACCCCACTCACTCCCCCTTTCAGACGTCACGGCCACCACACTCCCCCTTCAGACTCACCCACACACTCCCCCTTCAGACTCACCCACTCACTCCCCCTCAGACTCACCCAACTCACTCCCCTTTAGATCACCCACCCTCACTCCTTAGACTCACCCACTCACTCCCCCTTCAACTCACCCACCACTCCCTTCGATCACTCCCCCTTCAGACTCACCCATCATCCCCCTTCAGACTCACCCATCACTCCCCTCAGACTCACCCACTCACTCCCCCTTCAGACTCACTCCCCCTTCAGACCAGCCCACTCCTGCCCCTTCAGACTCACCCACACACTCGGCTCCCCTTCAGACTCACTCCACTCACTCCCCCTTCAGAACTCACCTCACTCCCTCCCCTCAGACTCCCCACTCACTCCCCTTCAATCACACCCTCCACTCCCTTCAGACTGCACCCACGTCACATCCCCCCTTTCAGGACTCACCATCACTCCCCTTTCAGACTCTACCTCACTCTACTCCCCCTTCAGACTCACTCCCCCTCAACTCACCCACCTCATCCCCTTCAGACTCACCCACTCACTCCCCCTTCCAGACTACCCCACTCACTCCCCTTCAGACTCACCCACTTCACTTCCTCTCAGACGACCCACATCATTCCCACTTCAGACTCACCCACTACTCCCCCTTCAGGACTCACCCACTCACTCCCCTTTCAAGACTCACACTCACTCCCTCAGACTCACCCCTCACTCCCCCTTCAGACTCACCCACACACTCCCCTTCAGACTCACCACTCACTCCCCTTCAACTCCACTCACATCCCCTTCAGACCCTCACTAACTCCCCCTTCAGACTCCCCCACTCACTCCCCTTCAGACTCACCCACTCATCCCCTCAGACTCACCACACACTCCCCCCTTCAGACTCACCCACTCACCCCCTTCAGACTCACCCACTCACTCCCCCTTCAGACTCACCCACACACTCGGCTCCCCTTCAGACTCACTCCACTCACTCTCCCCTTCAGACTCACCCACTCACTCCCCCCCTCAGACTCACCACTCACTCCCCTTCAGACTCACCCACTCACCTCCCCCTTCAGACCTCACCCAACTCACTCCCCCTCAGACTCACCCACTCCTCCCCCTTCAGATCACCTCACTCACTCCCTCTTCAGACTCCACCCACTTCACGTCCCCCTTCAGACTCACACCACTCACTCCCTCAACTCACCCATCACTCCCCCTTCAGACTCACCCACACACTTGTCTTTGCTCAGTAAACCCGGGGCAGCACTGGTATCTGCGGCGGTAAATCAAGTCTTTCACCGCCCTACCTGTAGGCGTGCGATACACACACTGAAACACAAACAGTCTTCATCTGCAACACAACAGTCTTCCTCGTGTGGGCCGCTTCCTCGGAGCAGGGGCACAGTCTCAGCAGAGGTGACATAAAATATATATAATAATATAACTAATAATAACACAACAATAATAATAAATAAAGGCCCGCTCGCGGCGATACAAGGCCCTCGCCCCAATGGCCGCAGTCCCCCTTGCCCGCTCTCGCCCAAGCCGCTCTCGCCCCGCTCTCACACCCAACCTGTCTTTTTGGCGCCTGTAACTCTTGCCCCGGCCCACTCGCCTGACGCTTCGTCAACACCCCGACCTCTACCTTGCCCGCAGGTAAGCTCTTGTGCCGGCCCACCTTGCCGCCAGTAGCTCCGGTGGCCGGCCCACTCTTGTCCCCCAGGTAGCTCTGGTGCACGGCCACTCTTGCATCAGCCTCAAAGGCTCCAGCCTCAACGCTCGCTGCAGCGGTGCTTTTCACTCGCTGTATAGTTGAAATCCTTCTAAGGCCAGTGACAGCAATACTAGGGAGAAGAAGCCACCAGGCAAAACAGCCCTGGGACAGAGGTCCAAATCAACAGAAGTCCTTTCCCGCATGACTTTATTTGTAGTATACGGCACCGACCCGTGGGTGCTGCATGGTTGGAACACCACTAAATCTGTGGCACGAACAGCGATTTGCCGTTGATAAAAATGATTCAATAAATATCCCAAACCTGAGTAAAAACAGTCTGTATTCATGCATATTTTACATTGGACTACTGGGAAGACAGCGTATGTATCCTGGCAACGATGCCAACTATGAGATTGTGTATTTTGCTTAATATGTGCACGGCCATGGGAATAAAGAAAAACATTTGGAAAGTGTCTAAGCAAGTGTTGAACTGGCAAGCCCTGCTCCAAAGACCACACACATCACGAGCTATATACTCCCATATCGTATAAGCCTGACGCTGGGCCCTTTGGTCTAATTATCGGGCTGAAATTAACATGGGGCCCCCCGAGGTCCCAGCGCGCCACTGGAGGAAAGAGGTCAATTCAGGTCATGTTTCCCCCTCTATTTTCTCGATTTGTTTGTGATATGTCCTCCAGTTTTGCCTCATATTCTGCCCTCACTGTTGGACTCTGACACAGCTATGCAGATAGATAAACTCCTCGACAATTGACAGGTGTATTGTCCATTTATTGACGTTTCCTTCGATTACTGACAGAGTGAAACTACAAAAGAAACAAATAAACAGCATTTAGACTGTATTCTTATATATAGGTCACATGTACATGCAAAATCTGGCATTAATCAAAACTGAAAAACGATGAAATATAATCTTTTTTAGCATAAATGTTCACAAATAATAACAAATATTGTCTTCAAGACTCATATGCAACATAAAATACTTCACAAGCAATGCTTTCTGTAAAACAACAAGAAGGATGGACAAAGATCACTTTAGAAGTGGATTCTGCTGTCAGCCATATTTCAACATGTGCTGTATGCTCACTCTAATGCTGATAACAGTAAACATAACACGCAAAACAACTACAATGCCTCCTGCTGGTGGGAGAGAAAACTACTCCAGCACACCTCAATTGTTTCCCTACTGTCCCCCATGTCTTTCTGTGTAGTTGCGCATATTTCTAAACTGTTCTTTCTTCGTTTTAATGAGGTTGGGACCATAGGCGCCGATTTATGTTCTTCACAGTAGATGCCGAGTCAAACCAAAAAAAAAAAAAAGAGACATGGTTGAGATTGATCCGGCAACCTCATGATTGGGAGCTCAGTGTTCTACCTATGGAGCTAGACAGGGAGCTATAGCTGAACTGAACTTAGATCAATTTTATGAAACGCCCCGCACTCATGTATGAGCAGAAAACAGAGAGACGGCTTCACAATTCAGCCCAGTTATTAATTGAATCATTTATAATTAGGGAATAATTAGGGAATGTGCACGTGCGCGGATTGGGTCTGTTCCAATCCAACAAGTCTGTGAAAGATATGAGACTTTGAATTTTGTTGAAAATGGCCTCTGAGTTGCGGGCTTGTCATGACCACGCCCAATAATATTTAAAAAATTGAAACGATGATTTTGAAAGCCTGGGGTCTGGGACATTTTGGGCAAAAATCGAGGCTTTCGATTGAAAACTCTGGGATCAGGGGTCAGAAGTTCAAGAGGTACGATTTTGAAGGTTGCGGCAAGATGGCCGCCTTCCTGTGGCGTTTAGGGCAGGGCCATAATATATATTTTACATGTCCTGACGTGTTCTATGTCCCTGGCCAGTGTCACCTTTGTACGATGACTTTTTTTGCGACGGGGTCTCATTGACTCAATGTTAAACTGCCTGTTTGAGGGGCGCCACTGAGCCATCTTTTATTATTTCTCTCGCAGACCCCACTCAAAATTCGAGCTCCCGGAGCACTAATTTCTGATCCCTGTTACTTGCATATCGGTTCACGTTTGCTATGTGGATTCTTGGCGTTTTCTGTTTCCGTTATTGATTTTAATTAGTCCCTCGCGGGTCTGTTGCTCGGCCTAATAATAATATAATAATGCATTAGTTTTATATAGCGCTTTTCTGGACACTCAAAGACGCTTTACATTGCTATTCATTCACTCCATACTGGTGTGGTAAGCTACTATAGTAGCCACAGCTGCCCTGGGGTAGCCTGACGGAAGCGAGGCAACCAGTCTGCGCCATCGGCCCTCCGACCACCACCAACCTCTCACTCACTCCATTTGCCCAGGCTTCCTGGTGTTACTAAACGGTCTCCCATCCAAATACTGACCAGGCCCTTCCTGCTGAGCTTCAGGTCTGACGGGATCAGGCAGAGCAAAGACGGACGGCCACGTGTCATCACGTGAGAGGAACTTTCTCCATAACTAAACTTTTGTTATATGCAAATATGCTTTGTAGCTACAAAGATAATTCTGAACAGGGGAACAGAAATAGCACTTTCCAGATGTTTCCTCCATTTGGCCTTGCCTGTCCAGACAGATGTTCCTCCTTTCTGTTCAAAACAAGAATCATCTGGACAGCAGCTCGCAGCCAATCATTTCCGATTTTTCCACAATCGGACCAATCACGCAACGAGAGGCGGAAGCTGTCACCGCCTCTTCCTAAACATTAAAGACGGCAGCGCGGTTTGAAATCATTTGGAACATTTAAATCCTAAAACCAAAGCAAGAAACAGCGTTGGAAGAGTTCCTCGTGAAATAGGATGTTTTTGAAAAAGACTTCCTGTCACCTGTTCCTACATCATATCCTGCGTTTCTCTGATTGGTTGATCCGTCTGTCAATCACGCCCACCAGGAAATGGCTGAGATTTTTTTATTTTAATTTTTTTTATTATTATTATAATTTAACAACGATTTAGGAAATGGCTTTTTTTTTTTTTTTTTTACCAATTATTTATTTATTTATTTACCAAATTTTCCCCCAATTTTCCCCCCCATATTTTCCTGGATTTCGATCTGATCTTGAAGACGATAAATCGCCTGCCTGCAGCACGTGGGCGGGGCTGATCGACTCCGCCCACTGTTCTTCTCCTCCCTCCTCCTCCTCTTCACTGAAGCACTGACCTGTGGCGCACGCATCGGTGGCGGTCCTGCCGCTCGCACAGGCCTGCTCCGTCAGGTGCTCGAAGGGCTGCGAGTACGACTCCTTCACCGACGTGGTGAAGCTGCGGGAACAGAGACGAGGTTCTTTAGACGAGGTTCAAACGTCGGACACAGAGCGAGAGGAAGAGTGGCGCCTCACGTCTCCACAGGCTGCACACGTTGGGGTCTCGCGGGTCCAAGGCGGCGAGGAGCGGGCAGCAGCAGCAGGAGGGGCGCAGAGACGGGCATCGTCCTGAGGGGGGCGCTGTTCGCTTCACATCGAGTCCAGCCTCGGCGCCGCGGTCGATCCGAGCGCTGCATCTCCTCACGCGTCTGTGGGACAAACGGGAGAGTTTATTTAGGACGTTTTGTCTGAAATCATCACATGGGACGACTCTGGGCACCACCTGCAGGGGCGCCGAAAAGTGATCCATACTCCTGCAAAACTACGCCATCGCCCACTTTCAGACACGAGTCCCTAACCCCTCATTCACTACATAGCCCGCACTATAGACCCTTTAATGGTTGTAAACACTCCGGGCTTAGCTGGAGGCGGGAAGCTCGATTCCTATCTATTTCCATTGTAGCTGTTGTCATAGTAACAATAACAAATGTCTAACTGTTTTTGGAAATATCAGATAAACCTTATTTTATCGTGTCAAATGTCATTCCTCTTGTTCTGGCTCCTTAAGCCACACAGGACCACATGTTTCAGTTTTACACTTAAATCACTAGTTTTAGTTTAATCTTATTCTCTTGATCACTTCCTGCCTCCAGCTGATGTCACTGATGATGTCACTGATGATGTCAGCAGTTAAAGGTCTATAGTCGACTATATAGTCACTGGTTCTGTTGGCGAGTCGGACAGAAGCCACTACTTCCTCCGAGCTGCGTGACGTCAGGCGCTGCGGTGTGCAGAATTTTGACTTATTTTATTTTTTTCTGAATTTATTTATTGTTACAAACGTTTTATGAAACAGAACGACAGTTTTGGCACTTTTACAGGGCGTTTTATTGACATTAAAATTAACAACTACTGACGTCCCAGCAGAATGAGTGACTACATCTGCTAAAAGTCGCTAAACTGGGAATTAATGTAATTTGTGGCGATAAAGTAACCTCGTCGTGTTGTTTAGTTCAAAGACCTGTCGCTGTCCGGACGTCTTCTTCGACCTCGCAATGCATTGTGGGTCTACACTGACCCGTGTCAGTGATCAACCGTGCTCATACTTTTCAGAAATGCATTGGTGGATAATGTTTAGTCACTACTTTTTTTCTCTCTGACATCGGGCACCCAACAAAATGGCGTGACCACTATATAGTCACTGTATAGTTACTAGTGCAGACATTCTATTTATTTATTGGTTTATTTGGTCGGGACAGTGCATGTTAATGAACATACATGGGTCTCATGCATGTAAACAAGTCACACCGGATTGTAGCCTTGGGCTAATTTCCATCCGTCGTCCCCCACTCGCACTCTCAAACACACTCACATTCATCCTGGCCTATTGTACATGTTTTTAGTGGTAGGGGAAACCCAAGTACCCGGAGGAAAACCTACGCAGACACGGGGAGAACATGCAAACTCCACACAGAAAGCCCCGTCCCTGGTGGGAATCGAACCCTGACCTTCTAGCTGTGAAGCACGAGCGCTAACCGCTGTGCTACCGTGCCGCCCTTCTGACACAGCCTGTCTCATCTCAGGCACTAAAGGTCGGTTTCACAAATACTTCACTAGTGATGTTTGGTGATAATAATGAATAAAGGCTCTTCTTGCAAAGATGTATTAACCTCTTAACCCCCACCTGAGCCGAGGACATTTTCTCCAGTTCAGCTTTACTCAAATCTAAAAGCTTCTTGAGAAAATAAGTCAAAGCGTTGACAAAGCGACAGAAAGTAATGAAAAAAAACCTCTTCAACACAAGGAAAAAAGTCTGTTTAGTGAGTTGGTGGGCGGTATTACAAATGAGGTTTAAAGGCTGTAAGCTCCAGCTGAGAAACTTTTAGATTGGGTAAAACCAAACCGGACAGAAGGTGGGGATAAGATGCATGCGGCGTATTTTGTAAACGGTCAAGTTCGTGGTTTAACGAGCGTCGGCCGAAGAACCAGTGCTAATTTTAATTTAGTTTAGTCTTTTGATGAAAATGTCATTTCATTTTTGTCAGATAAAATTGAATGTAAAATTAGACGATTGTCTTAAACTTGATGACCTTGTTATCACAATATTCAAGGTCAAATGTATTTATAAAACAACCATCACAAGTTAATATACATAATTAAATGACAAACAATAGTAATAACAACAACCACCAAAGAATACTGAAGTGACAAAACTTTTTATAATATTTTAGTGTTTTTGTCACATTTTCATCATTTTTCTGATGGGTTTTTGTGGCTTTTTCACCCTCATCTCATATTTTTTTCATTTTAGATTTGGGTAAAGCCAAACTGGAGAAACTAAATTGATAGGGTTTAACCATTAAACGGCTCTTTGGAAGGAAATGCGCAATATTGAGATTTTCTGCAATGTCTTTTTTTTTTATTGCTCAAAATTACAATAAAGGAATTAGGGTAGGCGAGCTATGGATCTGTTGAGAGGGACCCTCCCAATAAACCTCTTCTTTATGCACCACACAGCATAGGGACATCATCTACTAAATCAGCTGTAGGGGAGCTGGGTGGGGCTTTGTTAATGAGGCGCTACTGCCCTCTACAACTGGCCCGCTCTACACCCTGGCTTTTTAACGCACTAACTCAGGCTTTTTCACCCTCGTCTCATATTTTCTCTATTTTGACAGGTCATTTGACATTTTAGATTTGGGTAAAGCCAAACTGGAGAAACTGTGCTCGGTTTTTTGCTGCAGCGTCTCTTAAACATGGCTGTCAATGAAGCACTAAAGAGAAAGTGCAGGTTTTCTGGTTAAAATAAAAGCAGTGGATGTTTTTCCTGCAGATTTTGCAGAGCCGTATGAATATCACACGTTACTTTAACATGGTTCTTCCTCGTGTCGAGCTGAATTAGTGATGCAAAAGCAGCCGCACAAAGAGGGTAAGGTCATAGAAGTTCATATAGAAACAGATATTAATGGTATATAGAAACAGGAGCCTGGAGTTGTGTTATTTGTGACCGTTTAGCTCGACTCTCCTCGTTTCTTCTCCTGACGAGCCTCTCGGGCCGTTTTCGTTCTCCTGCAGAATGCTTCTGGGTTTGCAAACCTCTGACAGAAACGTCACGCGTTTCCTTTGGATTTTAAGCCTTAAATAAAAGCTTTGGAGGCGAACGGACTCAGGTTTCGCTGCAGTGGCGCTGGAGGAGCCGGCGTCGCAGCAAACGCCACTCACAAACACACACACACACACACACACACACACACCACACACACACACACACACACACACACACACACACACACTCTCACACTCGCCAGCGCGGTCACACTTTCCATTCTCCGCTCGCTGTTCACGGAAAGTTCAGCGTTGGGCTCCATCAGACTTTTACAAACACAGATCCTGACGCTGCACTGGAGCTGCTTTTATATTAAACTTTCTCTGTAGTGCTTCATTGACAGCCATGTTTAAGAGACGCTGCAGCAAAAACCGAGCAGTTTCTCCTGTTTGGCTTTACCCAAATCTAAAATGTCAAATGACCTGTCAAAATAGAGATAAATATGAGACGAAAACCAGGGTGAAAAAGCCACAAAAACGCAGCAGAAAAATGATGAAAATGTGACAAAATATATATATATATATATTTTACAGTTTTTGCCCGTTGCTCGAACACTATAGACCCGTGCTTAGACTAAAGTAACACAGCTTGAAGCTTTTGTTCCCATACTTTAAACACATGTACCCATACCTTAACACATGTACCATACCTCAAACACATGACCATATTCAAACACATGTACCCATACCTTCAAACACATGTACCCATACCTCAAACACATGAACCCATACCTCACACACATGTACCCATACCTCACACACATGTACCCATACCTCAGACACATGTACCCATACCTCAGACACATGTACCCATACCTCAAACACATGTACCCATACCTCAAACACATGTACCCATACCTCAAACACATATACCCATACCTTAAACACATGTACCCATACCTCAAACACATGTACCCATACCTTAAACACATGTACCCATACTCAGACACATGTACCCATACCTCAAACACATATACCCATACCTTAAACACATGTACCCATACCTCAAACACATGTACCCATACCTCAAACACATATACCCATACCTTAAACACATGTACCCATACCTCAAACACATAACCACCTAACACATTACCCATACTCAACACATGAACCCATACCTTAAACACATTACCCATACCTCAACACATGTACCATACCTCAAACACATTACCTCAACACATGTACCCATACCTCAAACACATGTACCCATACCTCAAACACATGTACCCATACCTCAAACACATGTACCCATACCTCAAACACATGTACCCATACCTCAAACACATGTACCCATACCTCAAACACATGATACCCAATACCTCAAACACATGTACCCATACCTCAAACACATGTACCCATACCTCAAACACATGTACCCATACCTCAAACACATGTACCCATACCTTAAACACATGTACCCATACCTCAAACACATGTACCCATACCTCAAACACATGTACCCATACCTCCAAAACATTACCTCAAACACATGTACCCATACCTTAAACACATGTACCCATTACCTCAAACACATGTACCCATACCTTAAACACATGTACCCATACCTCAAACACATGTACCCATACCTCAAACACATGTACCCATACCTTAAACACATGTACCCACACCTCAAACACATGTACCCACACCTCAAACACATGTACCCATACCTTAAACACATGTACCCATACCTTAAACACATGTACCCATACCTCAACACATGTACCCACACCTCAAACACATGTACCCTACCTCAAACACATGTACCCATACCTTAAACACATGTACCCATACCTTAAACACATGTACCCATACCTCAAACACATGTACCCATACCTCAGACACATGTACCCACACCTCAAACACATGTACCCATACCTTAAACACATGTACCCATACCCATTAAACAACACATGTACCCATACCTTAAACACATGTACCCATACCCTCAAACACATGTACCCATACCTCAAACCACATGTACCCAACCTCAAAACACATGTACCCACACCTCAAACACATGTACCCACACCTCAAACACATGTACCCATACCTCAACACATTACCACATGACTCACACATGTACCCATACCTCAAACACATGTACCCATACCTCAAACATGTACCCATACCTCAAACACATGTACCATACTCAAACACATGTACCCATACCTCAAACACATGTACCCATACCTCAAACACATGTACCCATACCTCACACACATGTACCCATACCTCAAACACATGTACCCATACCTTAAACACATGTACCCATACCTCAAACACATGTACCCATACCTCAAACACATGTACCCATACCTCAAACACATGTACCCATACCTCAAACACATGTACCCATACCTCAAACACATGTACCCATACCTTAAAACACATGTACCCATACCTCAAACACATGTACCCATACCTCAACACATTACCCACATCAAACACATGTACCCATACCTTAACACATGTACCATACTTAAACACATGTACCCATAACCTTAAACACATGTACCCATACCTCAAAACAATGTACCCACACCTCAACACATGTACCAGGAGCCATTTAGAAAACACATGTATCCAAAACACAAAACACATCGGTTAATTGCAACCACTCAAATACACACCTGAAGCACGGACTTACAAAACTGAACACCAATCAGCTACAAAAAGCCTCAGTTTAGCCATTTCAACAGCTTTGGAAGGATGGATGGAGGGAGAGCGAGAGGCTACGGAGCTCTATTAGTGACATCAGACAAAAACATTTTGAGGGGTGAAAAAAAAAAAGTTTGGATGAAATATAAAAATGTTTTTTTTTTTTCTTCTTTCTTTTTTTTTTTTTTACCACATATTATCTCTGGGGAACAAGATGCCGGGGAAAGAAATATAAAAATGTAAAAAGATTTGTTTCTTTTATATACCACAAATTATCTCATTCCCCGTAGTAATATCTCATTCCCGGAGATATGTGGTAAGAAAGAAAAACAAAAAGAAAGAAAAAAAAAGTATTTTGTTATATTTCATCCCATTTTATTTTTTTTCACTCCTCCAATTTTTTTGTCTGATGTCACTTCCAGGGCCAAATTCATTTTTCTCTCACTTTTCTCTCACTTTAGTCGCTCCTACAGACTGAGACTTTACAGCCTTGGACTGAACAACATTGAGACGTTTATTCAGAGGGATTTTTTAACATCGAACCTGATTTATTGGGTTTTGAATTTCAAAAAAACAAGGAGGAATTTAAATATTTAAAGATTTTTCCACCTTGTTTTTAAAAACTCTCTTAGATTTGGGTCAAGTCAAACTGGAGATAGAGGGCGGGGGTTAAGAGGTTTAAACTAAATAAGATCCAAAATTCCTTTAGATTTTGTTGCCGAAAAATATGGGGAATTGTGTGCATTTTTAAAACGCCTTATTTAATATGAAAACATCCAATGACAGAAAACACATGTTTCTGTCAGGAATGTGAGCAGAAGTTTCACACTGACGTCTCTGCGTCCAGGAGCATCAACATCTGACTCAGACTGAAAACAGCTCGTGCAGTGACTAACAGGATTGATGATCCTGAAGGAGCTGAACTGCGGCTGGAAAAAGTGAAATACTGTGGACTTTGTAAACCAGGGTTTCTGTTCAAGCAGCAAAACAAGTCACAGAGAGAGCTGGAGGATAATCGTTTATAAGATCAAATCCAAACGGCTTTTTGGAAGGAAATGCGCAATATCGAGATTTTCTGCAATGTCTTTTTTTTTTTTATTGCTCAAAATTACAATAAAGAGAATTAGGGTAGGCGAGCTATGGATCTGTTGAGCGGGACCCTCCCAATAAACCTCGTCTTTTAATGCACCACACAGCAAAGGAACATCATCTACAAATCAGCTGTAGTCAACTGGCCCGCTCTACACCCTGTTTTTTAACGCACTACACTTTGTAGGGCTACTACATTGTACATAAAAAGAAGAAGGAAAATTGTACACAAATTAATACTATAATGAGGATGGTAATGATAACTGGGAAGCAGCAAGATCACGGATAATATGTATATTAATGTTCCTTTATCACATAAACTAGTGACTTTCGGTAATCTGAAAGAAATATTGACTTGCTCTGTATTACACTTCTTAAATGAAACGAGAGCGTTGTTGTCGTTGTGCTTTGTTTCTGTTAATTATATGAACATTTCAACAATGCTTTGTAAGTTTGGTCTGTGTTAAAAAGTGTAACTGTTTCTCTTTGCCAAGAGGAAAATCAAAATATGATGCTGCTAATTATATGATTGATAAAGTAATTACAATAGGAAAAAGTGAAATCATAAACTGGTATGTTGTGTGTACTTTGTGACATGTTCCTTTGTACTATTGTGTATGAACATTTTTATTTTAATGATTTCAGGGGTGAGTGTTAACTGCTCAAATAAACAAATAAACTAACAACAAATGTGGAGGTAAAATGTGGTGGAAACAGGGGGAAATTAGGACAAAATTGAGAAAAATTCTGGAAAATATAGTCATAAATTGTGGGGAAAAATTCAGAATCAAATGGGGAAATAATGGGGGAAAATGTGAATGAAATATAGGAAATATTGGAGAAAACATTTTGTAAATGGGGAAAATTAGAATAAATAGGGGAAATAATGAGGAAACATTGGGGGAAAACTGAAACATTTAGAATAAATAGGGGGGAAAATATATTGAAATAGAGGAATAATGGAAACAAAATGTGGAAAAAATAAGAACAAATGGGAAAAATTGGGTCGGAAAAAAACAAAATGTTGGGTCAAAAATGTTAAGAAATAAAAATGTGAGAAAAAAAGGGAAAGTGTTTTTCTGCCCTTTTTGTCGTCTGTTCGGACAATGACAAAGTAAATCCAGATGTTGATGTTTGGATATTTTTCATATTTCTGATGTTTGCATACATATCTCTTCATCATTGTGAAATCTCTCTGAGCAGATCTTTGTATCTGTCACAGAGTCAAACGTTAAGCAGCTCGTGCCCACGCTGAGACTGAGCCGTTGCAGATGTTGCAGATGTTGCAGATGTTGCAGAGGCTGTTGTTGTTTACCAGAGTCTAATGAAGCCCCTCACAGCTGGAGCCCATTACGGCCCAGACCATAAACGTCTCCATTACTGCACTTCATTACAACAGAGAGGCGGAGCAGACCAATAAAGACCATACCTGAGAGTCCACTTTAGCTCCAGCGTCAAGACACACGGGGACAAAAATATATGGGCTTAAAATGAGGGGGGAATGGGGCGGGGGTGTAATATGGAGAGAAAAAAATGGGGGGAAATGGCAAAATTTGGAGTAAAAATTGAGGGGAAATTAGGTGCAAACTGGGGGAAAAAATGTTTTAAAAAATTTAACATTTGGAGAAAATTTTGTATTGGGGGAAATAAACAAGCAGACACATTGGGGAAATCTAGGGAAAAAAAAGGAACATTTTGGGGAATAAATGGTTAAAAAAAAAAAAAGAAAAAACTTGGAAAGTGTTTTCTGCCCTTTGTCGTTAGGAAGTTTCTGGTTGTTTTCACTTCAAACAAAAGGAATCGATGAACATTATGAATCTGTTTAATGGAACTTCTATATATGCAAAATATCGTTAGTTGGTATCGAAAAAAACCTGCTTAGTCCTGATGGTTCCTTCTTTAACCTCTTAACCCCCCGCTTATTATGCCTAAATGGCCAAAAGCATTTTCTCCAGTTCAGTTTACCAAATCTTTTACCCAATAGGCCCTCCATGTGTTTTCACCTCCCATGTGTTATGTGTTCATGTGTTCACCTCCATGTGTTACCTCCAGGTGTTCACCTCATGGTGTTCACGTGTTCACCTCCATGGAACACATGGAGGTTGAACACGGACACTGAACACATGGAGGTGAACACATTGAGTGACAACATGAACACATGGGGTGCCATGCACGATGGAGGTGACACTGAACACATGGAGGTGAAACAAATGAACCTGGAGGTGAACACGTGAACCACATGGGTGCCGTGACACATGGAGGTGAACACGTGAAACACAATGGAGGTGAACACGTGAACACATGGAGTGAACACGTGAAACACATGGGAGGTGAACACATGAACACATGGAGGTGACAACGTGAACACATGAAACACATGGAGGTGAACACATGGAGGTGAACACATAACACATGGAGGTGAAAAGGGGGTGGGAAAAAAAAAAAAAAACCACCCATGGGGTGAAACACGTGAACACATGGAGGTGAACACATGAACACATGGAGGTGAACACGTGCACTGAACACATGGAGGTGACAACGTGAACACATGAAACACATGGAGGTGAACACATGGAGGTGAACACATAACACATGGAGGTGAACCACGTGAACAGCATGAAGGTGAACACATGAACACATGGAAGGTGAAACACATGACACATGGAGGTGAACACGTGAACCTGCCATGGAGGTGAACACATGGAGGTGAACACATGAACACATGGAGGTGAACACGTGACCTGGAGGTGAACCGTACACTGGAGGTGAACACATAACACATGGAGGTGAACCACGTGAACACGGAGGTTGAAACACGTGAAACACATGGAGGTGAACCGTGAACACATGGAGGTGAACACGTGAACACAATGGAGGGTGAACACGTGAAACACATGGGAGGTGAACACATGAACACATGGAGGTGACAACGTGAACACATGAAACACATGGAGGTGAACACATGGAGGTGAACACATAACACATGGAGGTGAACCACGTGAACAGCATGAACACATGGAGGTGAACACATGGAGGTGAACACATAACACATGAGGTGAACACGTGAACACATGGAAGGTTGAACACGTGGAACACATGGAGGTGAACACATGAACACATGGAGGTGAAACACTGAACACATGGAGGTGACACATGAACACTGGAGGAAACACGTGGAACACATGGAGGTGAACACGTGAAAACACATGGAGGGTGAACAACGTGAACACATGGAAGGTTGAACACGTGGAACACATGGAGGTGAACACATGAACACATGGAGGTGAACACATGGAGGTGAACACATGAACAATCATGGAGCGTGAACACTGGAGGTGAACACATGGAGGTGAACACATGAACACATGGAGGTGAACACATGAACACATGGAGGTGAACACATGAACACATGGAGGTGAACACATGAACACATGGAGGTGAACACGTGAACACATGGAGGTGAACACATGAACACATGGAGGTGAACACGTGAACACATGGAGGTTGAACACGTGAACACATGGAGGTGAACACTATGAACACATGGAGGTGAACACATGGAGGTGAACACATGAACACATGGAGGTGAACACGTGAGACACATGGAGGTGAACACATGAGTGAACACATGGAGGTGAACACATGAACACATGGAGGTGAACACATGAACACATGGAGGTGAACACATGAACACATGGAGGTGAACACGTGAACACATGGAGGTGAACACGTGAACACATGGAGGTGAACACGTGAACACATGAACACATTGAACACATGTTTCTGCTGCTGCTGCACAAACGGAGGAATGTTTCAGTAAAAGTGACAAAGTTAAATCTCTGGTCTGAGGCTGAAGTGTCGGCGAGAGGCGGAGTCTGGCAGAAAACTCAGCGCTGCTCGGAAAAAATAATGTTATTAACGTTAGCCGCAGCGAGGGGGCGGGCCAGAGCGCACAAACATGGAGGACGTTTAAAGAGACGTCTTTGAACAAACCACAGAGACACAGATCCAAGACTTTAACGGCTTTACGCCGGAGTAAAGAGCGCGGGGATTAAACAGACGCCACACGGACTGAACCAGGACTAAACCAGGACTAAACCAGGGCTTAACCAGGGCTTAACCAGGACTAAACCAGGACTAAACCAGGGCTTAACCAGGACTAAACCAGGGCTTAACCAGGACTAAACCAGGACTAAACCAGGACTAAACCAGGGCTTAAACCAGGACTAAACCAGGACTAAACCAGGGCTTAACCAGGACTAAACCAGGACTAAACCAGGGCTTAACCAGGACTAAACCAGGACTAAACCAGGACTAAACCAGGACTAAACCAGGACTAAACCAGGGCTTAACCAGGACTAAACCAGGACTAAACCAGGACTAAACCAGGACTAAACCAGGACTAAACCAGGGCTTAACCAGGACTAAACCAGGACTAAACCAGGACTAAACCAGGGCTAAACCAGGACTAAACCAGGTCTCTCAGCCTGTTATTTAAGTGCCTAAATCATTTTAGGTTTTGAGTTTCCATGTGGCAGAACCATGAGCACCCATGGGTGTCAGCCTCTTGTCCTCTCGCAGACGCAGCAGAGCACCCATGGGTGTCTCCGCAGCCTCTGACCAGCGCTAACGGAGGCTAACCCGTGCTAACCGACGCTAACATGGTGGCTAACCCCTAATGACAGGCCTGAGGGCTTTAGGGCGAGCGCGGCCGGAGCAGCCTGTCATTACTGCGCCGCTGTCAAAGTGCAGTACACTGAAGTACATTTTACTGCACTTTATATGTGACATTATAACCACGTGTTGCCATGGTAACGTCATCATTACAAAAGCATTAAAACCTGTCAATTATACCCCATCTTTTCCCAAATGTTTCCCCATTTTTCACACATTTCTTGACATTAAAGGGATATTTCAGGATTTTTGACATTGGGCCTCATTTCCTAGTTATCCAGAGTGTTGTTGATGTCTGGAGATATTTGTTTCTTAAATTCATGCAGTTCTTATATTTGAAGAGTCTAGTGGCGCTAGGCTAGGGCAAGGCTAAAGCATTTCTATGGTATCAGTTAGCCTGCATTAAAACAGTCTGACCCACTCCACAGTGCACCTGAGGCAAATCACTTATAACACCAGACTAACCATATAAATGTCTGTGTTAATAGAATCATTTAAAATAACTTATATTTGAGCAGCATCAGCTTCGTGGCTGTAAGCTAACGCAGCGGCGGAGTGATCTGCGAGAAAATAGTCCCTCAAAATGCGGTAATTCATGTGATACAAGGTCAGTTATATTTTCAAACATTATTCTATTAACACAGACATTTATATGGTTAGTCTGGTGTTATAAGTGATTTACCTCAGGTGCACTGTGGAGTGAGACAGACTGTTTTTAATGCAGGCTAACTGATACCAGAGAAATGCTTTAGCCTTGCCCTAGCCTAGCGCCACTAGACTCTTCAAATATAAGAACTGCATGAATTAAGAAAAAAATATCTCCAGACATCAACAACACTCTGGATAACTAGGAAATGAGGCACGATGTCAAAAATCCTGAAATATCCCTTTAAAATTGAACCTGATATTGTAAATGTGCAGATCTTCCTCACATTGTTGTTCTGTTTTCTGGTTCTGGATGACACATATTTTAGTATCGGTATCGTAATCCAAGTATCACTAAAGTACTGGAATATTGGCCCTAAAGCGTTACATAACGGTGCAGCCCAGCAGGAAGTTGATGAAAGTGAAGCAAAAGGCTTTATAATGAGATGCAGTGTTTTTTCCCACAAATGTCTGACTTTACGACAAAACAAACTCTGTTTCTATTATTAGAGTCAGTGCCTTGAATAGAACTGGTGCTCTGAGTTGAAACGCTTTAGTAAATGATCTCACTTAGTTTCCTTTTCTTTCTCTAAACTCGGGAAAAACAAATCTGTGAGTTCAGCCTCTGTTTGTGCAGAGCTCTGTCAAACCCACAGGCCGCAGGGGGAGGGGCGAGGGGGGAGGAGGGGGAGAGAGGAGGGGGGGGGGCTAATGCTCTGCAGATGTCGTCCTGGGCAGAGGGTCTGCGGATGACGTCACCCTCTGCTGCGCTCAGAGACACGCTCCAGAGTTTACTCCGAGGTGAGAGTCGGCCTGAAGGAAAAATAAACACGAACGGAGATCTGATCCGTCAGAAAGCAGGAGGACGTGTGCAGATAATACGTGTCGTTAGTACTGAGCCGTGAGTACTGCAGTAATAAATACTTCAACATCCTTATCAGGCAGTACAGTGTGAGCCAAACTCCACGGCTTAACCTCTTCACCCCCGCCCGAACAGAGCACATTTCCTCCAGTTCGACTTTAACCAAATCTAAAAGAGTCAAATAAACGACGAATAAGAGGAAAAAACATCACAAAAAGAGACAGGAAAGTGACACATGTGGGACAAAAATGCAAAACAAAAAACAAGGAACCAAAATGTCAGAAAAGTGACGACAACGCGCCGACAATGCGAGGCATGGCCGGATATATGCAGGGGCTTACAGGGGCTAAGCCCAGGGGCCGGTTCAAGGGCCCATGGCCATAAGGAGAAAAATGCTTGCTCAGCGCGGGTTGTCAAACTAGTTCCCTCTCTCTTTGCCGACTCCCTCACATGTAAGGCTTTACCAGATGACTTTGTACCTGAAACTAAACCAGGTCTAACAAGGTCTGAGCCATTTTCATTGACTTGGACACTGGGAAAAATATGTACCTATTAGTCTGTTAAAATGCCTGAGAATGCACCAAATTGCTCCATAAAATAAAATAAAAAAACTCAGGGGGTGGACCCCCAGATGCCCCTTTTAAATGTGTCCCCCACCAGTCTGGCAGTAGTAAAGGTTCTTCCATGAAGGCCACGGACCTCAAATTGGGGTCATTATGTTAAACTTTCACAAATTTGTTGTTTCTTAAACTAGTACTGTTTAAGAAGTTACTTCTGCATGTTCAAATAAAAAAAAAAAAAAATTTATCCTTTCATTGTAGAGAGAGAGAAATCCGACAGACAGACCCCGGGGCCAATTTTACTTAAATCCGGCCCTGATGCGAGGACAAAGGTTATGTAGGTCTTTGCTTTCAAATGTGGCGTGACACTGGCCTATAGGCTGTAACCTTTTAGATTTGAGTAAAGCTGAACTGGAGAAATGCTCTTGGTTATTGCAGGGAGTAAGAGGTTAACACATGATGAGGAAATGAGTGTTTGCAAACGCTTTAATTGTGTTACTGAACATTTCCACAGAGAAGAGCGGCTCTGTCTGTGTCGGGATGAAGGAGAATTGTTTCTCATTTGGCCGGTTAAACAGATAAAGGTTCAAAACAAAACATAGGAATAATATACGGCATTTAAATAATGGACTATGTCGGCTGATGAAGAGGAAAAGTGCTTTAGAAGAAAGAGTTAATCATGAAAGAAGAGCTTTAACCTCTTAACTCCCACCTTTACCCAAATCTACAAAACTCATCTCTAAACAGATCATTTATCTCGTGTTGCTGCTGTATTGTCTGCACTTGTTTCACTTTTTTGTTTCATTGCTTTTTTAATGCATTTTCATCACGTTTTTGCCACATTTTCATCACTTTTTGAATTTGTTCTATTGCAGTTTCATCACTTTTTTGCGTTTTTGTGACTTTTTGTCACACATTTTTGTCACTTTTGCATCACTATTTTGTGGATTTTTGTCACTAATTTTACTCACTTTCCTATTGCTCTATTGTGGCTTTTTTGTTGCGTTTTTGTCACTTTTTTGTCACATTTTTTATGCTTTTTTCGCTTTTTTCAAGACATAAGTACCTTTGATACTCAAACCGAGCCTGTGTGTCAGAATACTCTCTGATCGGTACAAGTACCTTTGAGTACTCCAAACCTGAGCCTGAGTGTCAGGAATACTCTCTGATACGAGTACAAGTACCTTTGAGTACTCCAAACCTGAGCCTGTGTGTCAGGAATACTCTCTGATACAAGTACAAGTACCTTTGAGTACTCCAACCTGAGCCTGAGTGTCAGATACTCTCTGATACGAGTACAAGTACCTTTGAGTACTCCAAACCTGAGCCTGAGTGTCAGGAATACTCTCTGATACGAGTACAAGTACCTTTGAGTACTCCAAACCTGAGCCTGAGTGTCAGGAATACTCTCTGATACAGTACAAGTACCTTTGAGTACTCCAAACCTGAGCCTGAGTGTCAGGAATACTCTCTGATACGAGTACAAATACCTTTGAGTACCAAACCTGAGCCTGTGTGTCAGGAATACTCTCTGATACAGTACAATACCTTTGAGTACTCAAACCTGCCTGAGTGTCAGGAATACTCTTGATACAGTACAAGTACCTTTGAGTACTCCAAACCTGAGCCTGAGTGTCAGGAATACTCTCTGAAAAAAGACATACAACTATTTCAAATACTCTGATACGAGTACAAATACCTTTGAGTACTCCAAACCTGAGCCTGAGTGTCAGGAATACTCTCTGATACAAGTACAAGTACCTTTGAGTACTCCAAACCTGAGCCTGAGTGTCAGGAATACTCTCTGATACGAGTACAAGTACCTTTGAGTACTCCAAACCTGAGCCTGTGTGTCAGGAATACTCTCTGATACAAGTACAAGTACCTTGAGTACTCCAAACCTGAGCCTGAGTGTCAGGAATACTCTCTGATACGAGTACAAGTACCTTTGAGTACTCCAAACCTGAGCCTGTGTGTCAGGAATACTCTCTGATACGAGTACAAGTACCTTTGAGTACTCCAAACCTGAGCCTGAGTGTCAGGAATACTCTCTGATACGAGTACAAGTACCTTTGAGTACTCCAAACCTGAGCCTGTGTGTCAGGAATACTCTCTGATACAAGTACAAGTACCTTTGAGTACTCCAAACCTGAGCCTGAGTGTCAGGAATACTCTCTGATACGAGTACAAGTACCTTTGAGTACTCCAAACCTGAGCCTGAGTGTCAGGAATACTCTCTGATACGAGTACAAGTACCTTTGAGTACTCCAAACCTGAGCCTGAGTGTCAGGAATACTCTCTGATACAGTACAAGTACCTTTGAGTACTCCAAACTGAGCCTGAGGTCAGGAATACTCTCTGATACGAGTACAAGTACCTTTGAGTACTCCAAACCTGAGCCTGATGTGTCAGGAATACTCTCTGATACGAGTACAAATACCTTTGAGTACTCCAAACCTGAGCCTGGTGTCAGGAATACTCTCTGATACGAGTACAAGTACCTTTGAGTACTCCAAACCTGAGCCTGAGTGTCAGGAATACTCTCTGATACAGTACAAGTACCTTTGAGTACTCCAACCTGAGCCTGAGTGTCAGGAATACTCTCTGATACGAGTACAAGTACCTTTGAGTACGCCAACCTGAGCCTGGTGTCAGGAATACTCTCTGATACAGTACAAATACCTTTGAGTACTCCAAACCTGAGCCTGGTGTCAGGAATACTCTCTGATACAAGTACAAGTACCTTTGAGTACTCCAAACCTGAGCCTGAGTGTCAGGAATACTCTCTGATACGAGTACAAGTACCTTTGAGTACTCCAAACCTGAGCCTGTGTGTCAGGAATACTCTCTGATACGAGTACAAGTACCTTTGAGTACTCCAAACCTGAGCCTGAGTGTCAGGAATACTCTCTGATACGAGTACAAGTACCTTTGAGTACTCCAAACCTGAGCCTTGTGTCAGGAAATACCTCTGATACAAGTACAAAGTACCTTTGAGTACTCCAAACCTGAGCCTGAGTGTCAGGAATACTCTCTGATACGAGTACAAGTACCTTTGAGTACTCCAAACCTGAGCCTGTGTGTCAGGAATACTCTCTGATACGAGTACAAGTACCTTTGAGTACTCCAAACCTGAGCCTGAGTGTCAGGAATACTCTCTGATACGAGTACAAGTACCTTTGAGTACTCCAAACCTGAGCCTGTGTGTCAGGAATACTCTCTGATCAGTACAAGTCTTTGAGTACTCCAAACTGAGCCTGAGTGTCAGGAATACTCTCTGATACGAGTACAAGTACCTTTGAGTACTCCAAACCTGAGCCTGAGTGTCAGGAATACTCTCTGATACGAGTACAAGTACCTTTGAGTACTCCAAACCTGAGCCTGAGTGTCAGGAATACTCTCTGATACAGAGTACAAGTACCTTTGAGTACTCCAAACCTGAGCCTGAGTGTCAGGAATACTCTTGATACAAGTACAATACCTTTGAGTACTCCAAACCTGAGCCTGAGTGTCAGGAATACTCTCTGATACGAGTACAAATACCTTTGAGTACTCCAAACCTGAGCCTGTGTGTCAGGAATACTCTCTGATACGAGTACAAATACCTTTGAGTACTCCAAACCTGAGCCTGAGTGTCAGAATACTCTCTGATACAGTACAAGTACCTTTGAGTACTCCAAACCTGAGCCTGAGTGTCAGGAATACTCTCTGATACGAGTACAAGTACCTTTGAGTACGCCAAACCTGAGCCTGTGTGTCAGGAATACTCTCTGATACGAGTACAAATACCTTTGAGTACTCCAAACCTGAGCCTGAGTGTCAGGAATACTCTCTGATACAAGTACAAGTACCTTTGAGTACTCCAAACCTGAGCCTGAGTGTCAGGAATACTCTCTGATACGAGTACAAGTACCTTTGAGTACTCCAAACCTGAGCCTGTGTGTCAGGAATACTCTCTGATACGAGTACAAATACCTTTGATACTCCAACCTGAGCCTGTGTGTCAGGAATACTCTCTGATACGAGTACAAGTACCTTTGAGTACTCCAAACCTGAGCCTGTGTGTCAGGAATACTCTCTGATACGAGTACAAGTACCTTTGAGTACTCCAAACCTGAGCCTGTGTGTCAGGAATACTCTCTGATACAAGTACAAGTACCTTTGAGTACTCCAAACCTGAGCCTGTGTGTCAGGAATACTCTCTGATACGAGTACAAGTACCTTTGAGTACTCCAAACCTGAGCCTGTGTGTCAGGAATACTCACTGATACGAATACAAGTACCTTAGAGTACTCCAAACGTTTTTAGATTTGGGTAAAGCTGGAGTGAATGTGCTCAGGTGGGGGTTAAGAGGTTAATACGGCATTTAAATAATAGACTCTTCAGTTTCCTGTCGGCTGATGAAGAGGAAAAGTGCTTTAGAAGAAAGAGTTGATCATGAAAGATGAAATGTATTTAAGTGACTCTCAGTGAGCTGTGACGTTGAGAGCGTTCTCACTTCACTGACGCTCATACAGACGACTGGACTCAAATATAATGAGCTTTGTCCAAGTCTCCGACCTCCAGTGTGTTTTATTCTCATTCACATCATGGCACAATAATACAATACACAAACTCCAAACTGTGTGATGAGTTTACATTCACTTCAGAAATCTGATCATCCAGAAAGAGAGCGACTGAACTCTCTCCCCTCCCTCCAATCAGACCCGCCTGCAGACCCAGGTGACTTCAGGGTCAGTAAGTTTTAAACCCAGACACTAAAGTTCATCAAAGTTTATTATTTTCTTCAGTCATCGCCACATAAATAACAAACTCTGCTTTAACTTCGATTAAAAATGTGCAGGTGAAGAGAAGGAGAGACAATGCAGGCAATAATCAGAGCTGGGACTCGGACTCACAATGTTCTGCATATGTGCAGCGCCTTAACCACTCCACCGTCAGCAGCAACTCTTTGTGACTTTAGTTTATTTTCCTGTTTTCTGCTCATGTGTTTAAGTCACTTCATAATCTCAGAAAGATCTGATGTAAACGCAGGCCCTGTAGTTCTTCTATGAACCACCTCTCTGCTGTTTAACCTCTTAACCCCCGCCTTCACTGAACACATTCTCCATGTTCAGCTTTACCCAAATCCAAAAGCTTTTCCACTGGAGAGTTCACAGCGTTTTTGTCGTGTTTTTGATGCAGTTTTCCGCCTCATTTATGTCTCGTTTTCTTTGCTATTTGGCAAAGCTTTTAGAAGAAGCCAAACTGGAGTTCAGAGGTTCACTTTATTATTTGATAAAAATGTATTTTCCTTCGTTCATCAGTGTTTTGTAATAATTACAAATCTTTAGGAGGTAAAAAGCATCAATAATATTATTTAGGACTTTGTAATCCTTGTATAAACCCAGTTAAAGCTCCGTGACCTGAATATTAATAACATGCTTTATAAATGTAACGACCAAAGCCTTTATGATGATCAGACCCCAGAGATTCGGCTCCCGGTAAAAGAGCCGTGAATCCCAGCGTCTGCAGGGAGAGAACATCACTCACACGCCCCCCTGAGCGGGCCCCTCTGCAGCATCTGGAAGTCCGTCTGAAGCCTCCGCCACGTGGCCCGAGCGCTGGAGGAAACCTGAGCCTGAGTGTCAGGAATACTCTCTGATACGAGTACAAGTACCTTTGAGTACTCCAAACCTGAGCCTGAGTGTCAGGAATACTCTCTGATACGAGTACAAGTACTTTGTGTACTCCAAACTAGCCTGATGTCAGAATATCTCTGATAAAGTACAAGTACCTTTGAGTACTCCAAACCTGAGCCTGAGTGTCAGGAATACTCTCTGATACGAGTACAAGTACCTTTGAGTACGCCAAACCTGAGCCTGTGTGTCAGGAATACTCTCTGATACGAGTACAAATACCTTTGAGTACTCCAAACCTGAGCCTGAGTGTCAGGAATACTCTCTGATACAAGTACAAGTACCTTTGAGTACTCCAAACCTGAGCCTGAGTGTCAGGAATACTCTCTGATACGAGTACAAGTACCTTTGAGTACTCCAAACCTGAGCCTGAGTGTCAGGAACAAGACCCTCAAATACTCTCTGTGAGCCGATATCAAATATTGATACGAGTACTTCCTTTGAGTACTCCATTCAACTCCATCACAGACTCAGGATCCAAAGAGACAGAATCAAACTAACAACAACAACGATATAAAACAAAGAGTTTCTAAAGAGCAGCAGAAATATCACAATGACAAAATACTTCAAAATCACAGCCTTACGCCTACAGGGAAGGTTCATTCAAATATATTCTCTTCTTTTTTTGCGCTAATTTCTTCGAATATGATCTACTGAAACCATTTGCATCCTTGAGTTTATGGGACGTTTAAGGCCCCGTGTCCAGGGTTTGTGCTGCTCTGATGGAGCTGAGCGGAACATTCGCTTCAGTCCAAATCAGCTGCACTGCACATGCAAATGATATAAAACAGAATGACCCACTATACTGTCAATCACAGCCAATCACAACCTGCTTTAAAACAGGAGGGGGCGCTCTGGGCCGTTTATTCTGTCCCGCATTGTTCTGTCCACTGGACTGTCCCGACACCTCACTCTGCTTCAGCACCAGGGCTGGTCCCGGGACCGTTAGGTAATACCGCTACTTTAACGATACTTGGTTTTCGATACCGATACTGAAATATTTGTCGTCTAGAACCATAAAACAGATTAATAATGTTAATTTATTCCTTTTCTGTCCATGTAATTTACTTTTACATGTGTGTCATTTGTTTGAGCTGAAACAACCAAGAAACTTCCTTTAACGACAAAAGGGCCGAAAAAACACTTTTTTCCCCATTTTTAATAAAACATTTTTCCCCCAAAGTTTATCCCAATTTTCCCCCTTTGTCCCCAAAAATTTCCAAAATGTTCTAATGTTCCATATTTTTCCCATTTTTCCTCCAAAATGTTCAATTTCCCCATTTTTCTCAATTATTTTTCTCAGCTGAAAGGTTCCAATTTTTCCTCCCATTTTCCCAATTTAAAAAACAAGTTTTTTCACTTGTTTTTCCCAATTTTCCCCCTTTTTATTTAATTTTTTCAAATTGTGCTTCCCTTTTTTCCCCTTGTAAATGTTGATGACCAACAGCATAAAACGTTTGTGCCGAATGTTAATGTGTGTGAGATCATACTAATGAATTGTTTTATCATTTTATAGGTTCATAATGATTGTTGTTATTGTTGTGTATTGTTGGCAATAGGGACTACAGTTGAAAATTAGCTTTGGAGCTAAAACTGGCACATTTACAGTTATGTTAATTAATGTGCATTGTCCTTGTTCAAATAAACTAATAAAATACAATAAAATAAATGACCCAGCATGCCTTTGGTGAGAGCTGAGTGGTAACAGGGTGTGGTATGGAGTCCCGTCTCTGTCTCAGAGGTTTCAAAGTGTCTCCTCCTAAATGACTTTAAATCTCCTTTACCGTAAAGATACTGAGGTTCAGTGAGTCAGTCTCCACAGGCACAACCTCTGAGTCAGTGCAATAACCGTCAGACGGGTTTAAGGACGTCCCACAGAGGAGCGGGCCGAGATACAGACTCTAATAAAAAAGATATCATATTTATTTACACTTAACCTCTTCAAAAATGACAAAATGGGATCAAAAACCAGACAAAAACGCAGCAATGAAAAAAGTAAAAAAGTGACGACAACGCGGCAGCAACATGAGGAGAATGATCTGTTACACTGGCCTATAGCGGGGTGGGCAACACCAGGCCCGGGGGCCAGATCCGGCCCTGCAGCACAAAACCTCAGGCCCTCGAGATGATTCTGAGAAACATTATTACACAAATCAGAAAGTACTTTAACATTGTGAGGGTTAAATGGGAGAAAATGGGAGAAATACTGTCAATGCTCCAATGAGGTCATATATTATGTCATTATGAAATGCACTGGAAAAACAAGAATCATTTTAAGGAAGAAATGACATAAATCTACTTGAATTAAGATATTTAATCTAAAGTTTGAGTTTTATTCTGAGTTTAGATAAGTTAAAACCTCTTATTGCCAACGGAACAAGTTTTCTTAATCGGTGGCGTTCACGTTCTAGAATGTGATGATGTCATAATGTCAGATGGAGGGCGGGGCCGATACAACTCTATGGGAGAAATACAGTTTTTGTAAGAAATCTCCAAAACGAAAATTGTCAAATGTTTTTGCTCATCAGTATTTGACAGTGACTGGATTCATAAAGTCCTTTCTACTGACCAACATCACGCTCATGCTTTTGAATATTGTCTCCACTTTTAGACGCCGTTATGAGAAAATAATTGGATATTAGTTCACATGAGCAGACAGAGGAGACAGTGAACTTTGTGACAGTTTTTGTTTCACGTGGATTCTCCCAGTAACGACTGAGATATTAACCCAAAACTAAGGCTGTGTCTGAATGTCCCTATTTGTACTTTTTTTTTCTGAATTTATTTATTGTTACAAATGTTTATTTTATGAAACAGAACGACAGTTTTGGCAGTTTTACAGGCGTTTTATTTAACATTTAAATTAAAATCAAAACTCACATACATTTTTTTTTTAAATGACTCCAGCGTTAGCTCAAAGGCAGAAAGTACTGTAGGTCAGAGCCCGGAGTCTGAAGCGCCAGCAGAATGAGTGACTACATCTGCTAAAAGTCGCTAAACTCTGGGAAAAATGTATTTGTGCGATAAAGACCAAACTCATGAGACAGGGGAATAATTATGGATAAATACGAGTCAGATACGTTTATTTCACATGGATTTTACATGAATGGCTTGGATTATTCGAGAGGAAGCTATTGGTCATTTAACAGCTCGAGCTAAAGGTTAGCAGCTAACGTTAGCATCTTTCACCATAGCCGTTTATATTTAAGTCATTTATTCATGATAAATACACAACACACGATTAAAACAGCTGATTTAACTCAGTCATGTTGTTTAGTTCAAAGACCTGTCGCTGTCGGCCGTTCTTCTCCGACTCTCGCAATGCATTGTGGTCTATATTGACCCGTGTAGTGATCACCGCTGCTCACTACTTTTCAGAATGCATTGGTGGAAATTTTGAGTGCACTACTTTTTCTCTCTGGACATTCGGACGCCCCTACAACATGGCGTGACCACTACAGTCACTATATATGGAGTAATGTGGACATTCGGACACAGCCTAAGACAAAAAAATCTTAAATTGGCCAGTTACCATAGTTACCATAGTTGCCATTATGGAATTTTCAGTTTCCCTCCACCTCAGTTTTAATCTATGGGCTCTTTAGAATGTGGTGATGTCCCGTGAACGGAGCCTATTCAGATTCATTTGTATCATTTTAAGTGAAAAATAAATATATTTTTTTAAAGTCTTAGTTCATAATTCAAGTGGGATTGACGCTTGTTGCATTGGCGTTAGCGTTTGTATCTTATCTTAGATGAGTTCAAGCGATTTGAAGTCATTTATCTATTTAAGAATAGGAATAGAATCACACATTTCCACATGAACAAAGTGTTTCTGACTTTAACCATCCTTAAATAAAACAAACCGAGGCTTTTCAGCGAGTTTAAACCTGAGCCTGTTTACTGTGGAGCCCAGAGGGAAAAAGAATCTAAACCACAGGGACTGAGAGAGAGGGGTCTGTGGGGCGGGGCTCTGTGGGGGCCGTTACATAAACAGAGCCTTATGGAGGAGGAGCTTTGGGTGGATGATCGAGAGCCGTGTCCCGTCACCTCAAACTGACATGACCCAAAAAGGACAGAAACACGACGAGGGCCTCAGGCTGAAACAATAACAACTTCAGAGAAACGTGAAAATATAACGGCCGGACCACATGAAGCAAACACTGTCCCGAACCCACAGTCTTCTCTCAGGTCACATGACTGTCCTGAAGGTCAAAGTGGAGACGAGATTCAGAACGCACAAACATTACCTGATCCCGTCAGACCTGAAGCTCAGCAGGAAGGGCCCGGTCGGTGCTTGGATGGGAGACCGTTTAGTAACACCAGGAAGCCCGGGGGTGAATGTAGTGAGAGAGAGAGTGAGTGGTTGGTGGGAGGGGCCGATGGCGCAGACTGGTTGCCTCGCTTCCGTCAGTCTACCCCAGGGCAGCTGTGGCTACAACAGTAGTTTACCACCACCAAGTATGGAGTGAATGAATAATGCAATGTAAAGTGTCTTTGAGTGTCCAGAAAAGCGCTGTATAAAACTAATACGTTATTATTATTATTATTATTTCTTCCAATTTTTGTCAATAATCTTCCCACCGTTTTTTTCATGGTTTTCCCTAAATTTTGTCCAATTTTTTCTCTCCATTTTGAAACAGTCAAAACACTGAACTGCTGACTCGGCTTATGGATCATGTCTGTTTAACGGCAGGACCTATCGACATATCCACATTTATTTCCAATGTATTTATTTTTTGCATTCTTTCAATGCAAAAACGGGAAGTCTATCACTTATATCGGCCAATAGCTGATACTGTTAAATACCCAAATATTGGGTATACAGTATCTGTCGGGCCCTAATTTATACATAACTATTATGCAAATCCTTGTGGAAATATTCAAAGTATCTCTCCGTCTGTAAAGAAGCCTCAGTTCTGTTTATTCCTGAATGATCAGGGAAAATATTTGGACGTTTCTTTCCAAAACTGCGTCTCTCATTCAGAGGAAAAGGCTCCGACTCAGACATGAAGATACAGAGGCGTCTGCAGGGGGCGCTCACACTGAGGCGTCTCCAGGGGGCGCTCACACACACAGAGCCGTCTCCAGGGGGCGCTCACACACACTGAGCCGTTTCCAGCGTTTCCAGGGGGCGCTCACACACACAGGAGTCTCCAGGGCGCTCACACACACAGAGCCGTCTCCAGGGGGCGCTCACACACACAGAGGAGTCTCCAGGGGGCGCTCACACACACAGGAGTCTCCAGGGGGCGCTCACACACACAGAGGAGTCTCCAGGGGCGCTCACACACACAGGAGTCTCCGGCCCCCCCCCCCCCACACCCCCCCCACCACACAGGAGTCTCCAGGGGGCGCTCACACACACAGGAGTCTCCAGGGGGCGCTCACACACACAGGAGTCTCCAGGGGGCGCTCACACACACAGGAGTCTCCAGGGGCGCTCACACACACAGAGGAGTCTCCAGGGGCGCTCACACACACAGGAGTCTCCAGGGGGCGCTCACACACACAGAGGAGTCTCCAGGGGGCGCTCACACACAACCCAGGGGCCCACCCCGGGTCTCCAGGGGCGCTCACACACACAGAGGAGTCTCCAGGGGGCGCTCACACACACAGAGGAGTCTCCAGGGGGCGCTCACACACACAGAGGAGTCTCCAGGGGCGCTCACACACACAGGGTCTCCAGGGGCGCTCACACACACAGGAGTCTCCAGGGGCGCTCACACACACAGGAGTCTCCAGGGGGCGCTCACACACACAGAGAGTCTCCAGGGGCGCTCACACACACAGAGGAGTCTCCAGGGGCGCTCACACACACAGAGGAGTCTCCAGGGGGCGCTCACACACACAGAGGAGTCTCCAGGGGGCGCTCACACACACAGAGGAGTCTCCAGGGGGCGCTCACACACACAGAGGAGTCTCCAGGGGGCGCTCACACACACAGAGGAGTCTCCAGGGGGCGCTCACACACACAGAGGAGTCTCCAGGGGGCGCTCACACACACAGAGGAGTCTCCAGGGGGCTCACACACAGGAGTCTCCAGGGGGCGCTCACACACACAGAGGAGTCTCCAGGGGGCGCTCACACACACAGAGGCGTCTCCAGGGGCGCTCACACACACAGAGGAGTCTCCAGGGGCGCTCACACACACAGAGGAGTCTCCAGGGGGCGCTCACACACACAGGAGTCTCCAGGGGGCGCTCACACACACAGAGGAGTCTCCAGGGGGCGCTCTCAGTGCGTTGCTGCTGCAGGTCAGAGTGAACTGTGATGTTATTCTTATGAATCGTGACCAAATACGGACAGACTGAGAGTCAGACCTCGCTCTCCGAGAGCAGAGACTCTTTGTGTCTTTGTTTCTACAAATTCATCCATGACTTTACATGAAACTCCTGAAGATTCAAACTTAGATCTGCATTTCTTTGGAATAATGTCACAGAATCTTTATTTACTTCAAGTTCAATGAAAATACAAAAATCCTCGGCTCAAGTCATGTTTAACAGGAGTCACATTTCTGCTCCATTTATTTTCATTCATTCACTTTTTCCATAATTAAACATGTATCCGAATGAATTACAAGTGTTTTATTGTAAATTATTGTGTAGGGAATAGGAAATACATTTGAATAAACCCTAAACCAATCTTCAACCAAAACATATCTTTTCATAAACCTCCAAACAAACTGAATAAACTGAACATGTTCACTATCACACAGATCCTGAGCCTTTTTTAGTCGCTTTTCCAGCACATTTTTGTCGTGTTTTTGCAGCATAGTCATCTTTTTTGTCGCTTCTTTGTTTACAGCCTGTAGGGGGCAGTGTCTCATTTGAAAGTGAAGACCTTGTAGTTTGTGTGAGTAAAACAGAAAACTCAGGTGGAATAGAAGGCGAACAGGCCAGTGTTTTTCCACACTGGGATCTGTTCTTACCTGAGCTTAGACGAGTTGATGTGCACCTGTCTGGTCTTTACGCGTGCGCTCAGTCAAAGATGTTGTTAGCGTTTAGCCTCTCCCAGCTCCAAACAGGGGTGAAGTTAGAAGCGACCGAGCTGTTCCACATTTCCCCTTTTTAAATACAGTTACGTAAGCCTTTACACAAAATAAAAAGGTGGAACTATATTGTGAGGCGTAATAACACGTTAGGAGCACTTCGTCGTCCGCACAGTAATATGATATAAGCATTAAAGGGATATTTCAGGATGTTTGTCATTGAGCCTCATTTCCTAGTTATCCAGAGTGTTGTTGATGTCTGGAGATATTTTTTTCTTAAATTCATGCAGTTCTTATATTTGAAGAGTCTAGTGGCGCTAGGCTAGGGCAAGGCTAAAGCATTTCTATGGTATCAGTTAGCCTGCATTAAAAACAGTGTGACCCACTCCACAGTGCACCTGAGGTAAATCACTTATAACACCAGACTAACCATATAAATGTCTGTGTTAATAGAATCATTTAAAATAACTTATATTTGAGCAGCATCAGCTTCGTGGCTGTAAGCTAACGCAGCGGCGGAGTGATCTGCGAGAAAATAGTCCCTCAAAATGCGGTAATTCATGTGAACAAGGTCAGTTATATTTCAAACATGATTCTATTAACACAGACATTTATATGGTTAGTCTGGTGTTATAAGTGATTTACCTCAGGTGCACTGTGGAGTGGGTCACACTGTTTTTAATGCAGGCTAACTGATACCATAGACATGCACTAGCCTAGCATTAGCCTAGCGCCACTAGACTCTTCAAATATAAGAACTGCATGAATTTAAGAAAAAAATATCTCCAGACATCAACAACACTCTGGATAACTAGGAAATGAGGCCCAATGTCAAAAATCCTGAAATATCCCTTTAAGTTATATTGAAGTTTTCTAGAATGTAAATAACTTGTGCACACTTTTGACCGAAAAGTAAAAAGGCCCGAACCTACGAACCTCATTTTGAAAAGTTTGCTCCCTCAGTCAGTTTGTTGTCTCAGGACAATACTCCGATCAGAACCAGAACCTGTTTGGAAATAAAGGTCCCTGATAAAGCCCCAGTCAGAGCCAAAGCGAAGTCTGGGGGTTCTTAGCTTTCAAAAGTGTTCATGCGCAGCTTTGAGCAAACCAAGTTCAGCTGGAGAGAAACTAACATTCACTTTAAGTGTCCTCCATCGACTCGTCCGTTATAGAGTTAAAGAACTATTTCATCATCTCATGATTCACACTTATTCAATCACAAATACTGACAGGTTTGGTATCCACGTGTAGCAGGAAAGGCTGTGAGGCTGCTTTACACTATGTTAGGGTTAGTTTGTTTAACACTTTTCATCGTTCATCTGCACTTCAGTCGCTCCATCAGACTCAACCACATCTGACTCTGATGAACCAAAGACAAGGACACATTTGGATTTTCTGATTTTTTTCAATAATAACTCGTTTAGTCAAAATCTAAACACGACCTTGTGTCCACAGGGGAGACATTAAACTTTACGTCCGTTTTGTTTCTGTAAATCCTGCTCTCAACTCTCAGACCGACTCTGTAGATCACTGACAACAATATGACAGAAAATGACTCATACGTTTTTCTCCTTGGGTTCAATAAATCCTTCAGGAATCAGAGAAAACCTTCCACATGTTGCTGAGTCCGAGATCCCCAAACAAACCCGCAGAGAAACGTTTCTGACGCGCCTCGCTGTAAAGTTTAAGACCTCTGTTTGTTTGAAAGGAGTTTAAACACAGAAGGAGCGAAAAATGTCCCAGAAAGTTCGTCAAAGACTGAGTTTTTTTTTTTTTTTTTGGCCGCAGCTTCTCGGCTTTAAAAACTGATGCGCCCCGAGAGACGCCACGTAACCTCCGCGCTCTGTCATTTTCTCATCTTCTCATCATCTGTCCCAAACTCTGCGCGAGCCAAAACAAAACAAACACCCTCCACAGAGAGAACAGTCTGCGGGTCTGCCTCACGAGCTCCACGAACTCCAACAACTCCAAACTCCACAAAGTCCACAAAGTCCAGCTCCGGGACAAACGCATCTCCTCAGAGTCAGACTCAAAGCAGCATCACATCGCGCACGTGCCATGCATTTAGCGAAGCGCGTGCAGCTCGGCTCTTCTTACCTTTGGCGAAGTTTGGAGAAAACCTTTGGAAAGCTTCGGGGAAACTGTGGAGAGGGTCCCGTTATGTCGCTGCGCTCCGAGAAGAAAACGATCTTCAGGAGGAGGGAGGGGGGAGGGGAGGGGAGGGGGAGGAGGGGAGGAGTCCGGGCACGAGCGAGGACCGAGGAGAGGAAACGAGGAAAGGAGACGACTCTTCCATGCGTCCTACACGGCACGGACTAAAGCGGCTTAACCTCTTAACCCCCACCTTAACCGAGCTCAGCTTTACCCAAATCTAAAAGGTTACAGTCTATAGGCATAAATACATGTACTCATACTCATTTAGAGTAACTGTATTCTGGTAAAGTTACTCTTTAGATACAGTTACTTTCCAAACATCCCAGTGTCAGTCATTACATGTTAGCTTCATGTTGCACATTATTAAGAAAATAAAGATTTAAACTCCTTTATTCCACAGCTCACAGAAACACGTGTCACATTTGCCAATATTGCACCTTGTAACTTTTACGTTGTATTGTATTGCACTTGTAGTTTAGCCTGGCTAACGCCAGACTAAAATCACAAGTGATATTTAGTCTGGGGACCACCAATTCATTTTCTCGTAGGAGAGGTGTGGTTTACGATTGTCCATAGCCGTTATTGTGCTGAATGTCTCTCATGCGTCTGCACGTAGCCATAGCCAATCGTATCATGGTATCAGATGACGTATGACGTACCTGCTGTAAACTTTTGAGCTAAACTATTTAGAACACGTTCGAAAGATGGCATCGCGTCTGCTGCTGTCATGTTGGATCCGTAAATATTTTTTATTTTTTTATCCCTAAACAAACTACAAGCTTCCGTATGTCAAATAGCGCGTCATCGTCTTACCGTCCCTCCTCGTCCTGTGATTGGTCCCAAATCCATGGAAAAATGTCGGCCATGGTCCCCAGGCTGTTGTGAAGTTCGAAAAGATTCGAGCGCACACAGCAGTCTGGCGTTAGCCAGGCTACTTGTATTGTTGATTGTCTTTTGTTTTGTAATTTTAATTATGCAGGACACATATGTAAATTAGCATAATGCTAAATCTGGTGCTTTTAATGTAACTGCGCTGTCCTGATATAAATAAAGTAAAACATGATCCAACAGAGTTAAAGAGTTCATCATTAATGGTGAGTGACTTTATAACAATCAAAGTCTTCACGTCTGTAATTATACACATATATTTATTCATAAATATAATGACAATGTGAAAGTATCAAAGTATTCAGAATAAAGTAACGGAATATGTTATAAAATACATTATAAGGCAATTATTGAGTATTCAGTAACTAAATACGATTTCAAAGTATCCTCCCCAACATCAGAGTAACACCTCATTTGGAAAGCTAAGGCCTACAAAACTGATCAAAACGGATCTTATTGTTGCCGCATTAATGTTTTTTTCTACATGTTTCTTTTTTTCTCTTTTGTTGCTTTTCATCTTCGTTTTCGTCTCATTTTCGTCTTTGTTCAAGAAGCTTTAGATTTGGGTAAATCCGAACTGTAGAAACTGTGCTCGACTCAGGTTAAGGGTAATCCCGGGTAAATGAACAGCAACAAGTGAAAATGAGTAACTGACTCAAGTCCATGTACTTGAGTAAATGTAACTGAGTACTACCCGCCTCTGGAATAGAGTTTTTGTTTTTCTGAATTATTAATATGGATACAGACGGATTGTGCAGTATCAAATGTAAATGTTTATCATATTGATTACGGGGTAGGCGTTAGCCTGGTGAGACCAGAATGATTCCCTCTGTATTTTTTATCCAGCGGGGATCAGTCTGGTCACCCCGCCCTCGTTCGCGGCTTCCGCAAAATCAATCCGTCACGTGCAATCAGATTCGTTTATTTGCCGTGACGTGTTGTTAGCGAGCAGCGTCACTCACGGGACGCGGAAGTCCCTCAATAACAATCTACGAACGACGCACGAAAGAGAGAAAGCGTGTCTCCAATCGGCGGTAAATGACCAAAAACACATCGACAGTAGGTGAGTTTCGTGATTCATAATCCTGCGCAAATATTAACGCAAAACCGCTAATAACACCACATCAATGGCAGACGCCCGCCCTTCACTGATTGGTTTACTCCGCTTCCTGTTTGCTTGCGTATCTACCTCTGTGGGAAATGAATTTGACGCAACGGTGACCAGACTCACTCGCTGGTACAGCGAGTGAGTCTGGATTTTTCCAGGCTAGGTAGGCGTATAAGCTTTTGAGCTCCTGTAACAGAATAATGTGAATGTTGTAAAATGTAAAATGTAAACTGCTAAAAAATAAATAAATAAACTAAACTTAAGAGAAAAACACATTGAGCTTTTTTCTTTTGCTGTGATTTATAAATATTTCTTGGTAAAATGTTCAACTAAAGGTGAATTCATTGATCAAAGAAAGCTGTGATAGTGCGCCCTCTGCTGGAACAGCGGATCCACCACAGTATTAACGTATTTTTATTCAGGGGTGGGCCTCGTTTCGTGAAACACATATAACTGCAAATAAGAATAGTTAGTTTATTTACTTTGGTATCTGCAAATGTTCACTCTGGCAAAAGCCGAGTTTTAGTCAAACAGAATCAACTAATGCAGCCACAACATTGCAGCAATTCAGTGCAGAATGTAAACTTCTTTAATAATACATGTGTACCTTACAGGCAGCATAAAAAACACACATTCTAAATACAGTACAAGACCCAGAAGGTCTGACCATAACATTACAGGAGAAGTTTAACTGAGGACTATGTGGATGAACAGATCTTTAGTGCAGAATGTGCTGATGGAGTCTACTGTGTAACACATATATGTATTCATAAATATTATGACAATGTGAAAGTATCAGAGTAAACAGATCTTCTTTCCTCTTCTTGTTGCCGCGTTGATGTCACTTTTTACATTTTCTATACTCTTTGCTGCTTTTCATCCTTGTTTCGTCCCATTTTGTCACTTTTTAAAGAAGCTTTAGATTGGGTAAATCCAAACTGTAGAAACTGCTCGCTCAGGACGGGGTGAATGTTACGTATGTAGACACAAACTCTCACCTGGAAACAAACAAATCCTCTGCACCTCTGTCAGTAAAGTCTGCTGTAATGTAGGACGTGTCCAGCAGAGGGAGACACACTCAAACTAAACGCTATTAGCTGCTCTGACTCTTTCTTTCTTTCTCACACAGAAAACCTTCAAATAAATGTGTCAAACTGTTTTATATATACTTCCACGGTAACACTGTCATCTTGATGTCTCCTCTGGACCAGACCCTGACCCTGGTCTGCTGATGGGCAGATGTTCCTGCAGATTTTCCAGGTCAGATGTTCCTTTAGCAGTGACTTAAATAACACAAGGCGTGTGTCGCTGCAGTTTGGTTCTTTTTACTTTTTATCTGTTTTTAGGACCAAAACATCTGCAGATTTGAGCCACAGTCTCATTACAACTTCTACTTAAGGATGCAATAATTGTGTGTTTTAAATAGTTTTTATCTTTCTGTGAAGCACTTTGGTCTTCCTGGTGTTGTTGTGAAATGCTACAGAAATAAACTGATTGATTGAAGGAGAAAACTGGCTCTAAATCTTGACCCTTCAGGATAAACTGATGCAGATGAACAGTTTATTCACTAATATGTCACAAAATAAAACACATTTAAACCTGGCTCTGTCTGTTATTTAGATTTCGTGGATCTCCTTCCGTGTGTTTCAAATCAGAAATATTTACAAAGACAAACAAACGACCGTTCCAGTCACTTTATTACAGTTATTACACGTAAACAACATAAAGAATGTGCAGCTGTTCCTAAAGTTATTCAGAGAGAAGCATGATTACAGAGAAAACAGAAAGGAAACTTCTGTAAACATTATACATTAAAAAGAGACTTGAAATAAACAGTTTCTGCTTTAGTTTAAGTTTACTTACTCAAAAGGTTGTGTTGACGCCATTAGAGAAAGTCATGTGATCATGCGTGTTGGAGCACAGGCCGATACAAATCAGTTTTGGAAAGAAAAGTCCAGATGTTTGACCTGATCTTTATTTGGAAGTGACTGGATCACAAACTCACACATTCATCTTATTCATCACTCTGTCATGTGACCTTAGTTCATCTGTGCTGAGATCTGTTATCTTAATGATGAACAAAACCTAACATTCTACAGAAGTTTGCTGTATTCGCACTAAGCCAGGCAGGACCGTGCAATACTAACTCTCTTTTCAGGCCAAAAGAAAATGTGCAATAGAAACGTAATTGTAGCCGAGACCTGTGCAATATTACTGCACTTTAGCCTTTTGGAAATGCCATCTTTTACCTGTCCTGTTAATTATGTATAACCTCCTGTTGTGTGCAGTCTTGGCTTTTTTAACGCTATGTAATTGTGGATGTAAAATGTAATTCTGATGATATCTGGAAACAATGAACCTTATCTTATCCAATCTGTTTTCCCTGATGCTTACTGGTATGTTAACATGAACACAATCCTATTGCAATGCACATATTCCATAGCTATAGAAAATCAAGTTGTTATAGACAGATATCAATCATAAAACTGCCCCTAAACCTTGAGCGATACTGATTATGGTAAATCCCAGCAAGCCCCCTTCAGCAGAGTGCACCACACACACGACATCTTCCCATGCTTTCCCATACACGTCTCGGCTGAAGTTGGACTCCATGCAGCCCTGTCTTGATGTGATCACGCGCAGTCTCCGGGCAGCTCCTTGAAGACAAGCTCCGCCGGCCTCCGCCACCGCTTCTTCGCCCGACAACAAAGCTCTCACACGGCCCGGTCCACGGGCGTCGGCGACAGCTTAGGACACCACCACGTGCAGATGCTCGTCCGACAGGCACCAGGAAGTGTTCTTCCCCTTCAGCAGGTGGAACTCTTTATCGATGCATGCAGCCGGAGCAGCCATGGTTCCAGCGCATCCATTGCCAGCAAGGTGGAAGACTTGAAGACGCGAACGGACCAGAACACCCATTCATACCTGAAATATAACAATTAAAAACAACACCACCTGACCAACACCCATCAACCTGAAATATAACGTGATTAAAAACAACCCACCTGGACAAAACCCATCTAACCTGGAAATATAACGTTATTAAAAACAACCCCACCGGACCAGACAACCCATCAACCTGGAAATTTTATAACTTATTAAAAAACATCACACCTGGACAGAACACCCAGTCAACTGGAAGTATACTTATTAAAAACACACCACCTGACAGAACACCCATCAACTGAAATATACATTATTAAAAAACACACCAGGACCAGAACACCCAGTCATACTGGAAATTAACATTAATTAAAAACAACACCACCGACCAGAACACTCCATTCATACCTGGAAATATAACGTTATTAAAACCACCCCACTGACAGAACACCCAGTCATACTGGAAATATAACGTATTAAAAACTCACCAACCTGGACCAAGAACACCCAGTCATAACCTGAAATATAACTTATTAAAACAACACCACCTGGACCAGAACACCAGTCTACTGGAAAATATAACATTATTAAAACATCACACCTGACCAACACCCATCATACTGAAATATAACGTATTAAAAACAACACCACCTGGACCAAACACCATATACCTGAGAAATATAACGATAAAAAACAAACCACTGACCGAACACCCATCATACCTGAAATATACGTTTATTAAAAACAAACCACGGACCAGAACCTCCATCATACCTGGAAAATATAACGTTATTAAAACAAACAACACCTGCGACCAGAACACCCGTAATACCTGAGAAATATAACGTTATTTAAAAAACAACAACAACCTGGACCAGACCACCAGTAAAACTCTACTGGAATAAACGTTATTAAAAAACAAACCACCTGGACCAGAACACCCAGTCATACCTGAGAAATATAACGTTATTAAAACAACCCCACCTGGACCAGAACACCCATCATACCTGGAAAATAACGTTATAAAAAACAACACCTGGACCAAGACACCCATATACCCTGAAATATAATTTTATTAAAAACAAACCACCTGAACCAGAAACACCCAGTCACCTGGAAATATAACGTATTTAAAAACAAAACCACGGACCAGAACCCAGTCATACCTGAGAAATACAAGTTTATTAAAAAACAACGCCACCTACCAGAACAACCGCAGTTATACCTGAGAAATATAACATTATTAAAACAACAACACCGACCAGAACACCCAGTCATACCTGGAATAAACGTTATTAAAAACAACGCCACCTGACCAGAAAACCCAGTCATACCGAAAATATTAAACTTATTAAAACATCACCACCGGACCAGAACACCCAGTCATACCTGAAATATAACGTTATTAAAAAAACAACCCACTGACCAGAACACCCAGTTCATAATGAAATATAACTTATTTAAAACACAACACCGGACCAGAACACCCAGTCATTACCTGAAAAGTATTAACATATTAAAAACAACCCACCTGGAACCAGAAACAACCCAGTTACCTGAAATATAACTTTATTTAAAACAAAACCCACTGGACACAGAACACCCAGTCATACTGAGAAATATAAACATTATTAAAACAACACACCTGGACCAGACACCCATCATACTTTGAGAAACTATAACGTATTAAAAACAACACCCACCTGGACCAAACACCCAGTCATACATGGAAATATAACGTATTAAAAACAACCAACACCTGGACAGAATCACCCATCATACCTGAGAATTAAAACGTTATAAAACAACACACCTGACCAGAACACCCATCATTACCTGGAAATTAACTTATAAAAACAACCACTGGACCAGAACACCATCACCTGGAAATTATATAACGTTATAAAAACAAACACCTGACCAGAACACCCATCAACCTCGAAATATTAACGTTATGAAAAACAACAACACCTGACCAGAACACCCATAATACCTGAGAAATATACGTTATTAAAACAAACAACACCCTGGACCAGAACACCCAGCCCATACCTGAAATATAACATTATTAAAAACAACACACACGACCCAGGGACACCCATCAACCTGAAAGATAACGTTATTAAAAACAACACCACCTGGGACCAGGAACACCCATCATTACCTAGAAAATAATACACGTTATTAAAAACAACACCACCTGACCAAACCACCCATATACCTGGGAAAAATTAACTCTATTAAAAAACAACAACACCTGGACCAGACACCCAGTCTACCTGGAACATATACTTATTAAAAACAACAACACCTGGACCAGAACACCCAGTCATACCTGGAAATTATAACGTATTAAAAACAAAACTCCACACAGACCAACCCTGGAATATAACGTTATTAAAACAACACACCTGACCAGAACACCAGTCATACCTGAAAATATATGTTATTAAAAACAACACCACCTGACCAGAACACCCAGCATACCTGAAAATCATAACTGTATTAAAAACAAACCACCTGCAGAAAAACCCATCATCCTGGAAAATATAACGTTATTAAAAACAACAAACACTCTGACCAGAACACCCAGTCGATACCTGAGAAATATAACTATTAAAACAAACCACCTGGGACCAGAACCACCATCATACCTAAATTAACGTTATTAAAACCAACCCGGGGGGCCACGACCAACCCCAGTCATACCTGAATATAACGTTATTAAAAACAACACACCTGGACCAGAACACCCAGTCAACTGAGAATTATAACTGTTATTAAAACAACAACACCGGACCAGAAACACCCAGTCATACCTGAAATATAACTTATTAAAAAACCAACAAACTGACCAGAACACCCAGTCATACGAAAATATAAACTTAATTAAAAACAACGCCACCTGGACCAAACACCCAGTCATACCCTGAAATATAACTTATATAAAATAACATCACCACCCGGACCAGAACAACCCAGTCATACCTGAAATATAACGTTATTAAAACAACACCACCTGACCAGACACACCCAGTCCATACCTGAGAAATATAACGTTATTAAAAACAACACACCTGTCCATTACAACCCAGTCATACCTGGCATAGAACGTTATTAAAAACAACAACACCTGGCCAGAACACCCAGTCATACCTGAAAATATACGTTTATTAAAAACAACCCACCTGGGACCAGAACACCCAGTCAACCTGGAAATATACTTATTAAAAACAACCAACCTGGACCAAACACCAGTCATTACCTGAAGAAATATAATTTATAAAAACACACCACCTAGACCAGAACACCCAGTCTCCTGGAAAGTATAACGTTATTAAAAACAAACCAACTGGCCAGAACCACCCATCATACCTAAAATACAACTTATAAAAACAACCCACCTGGACCAGAACACCATTATACCTGAGAAAATATAACGTTATTAAAACAACCACACCCGGACCAGAACACCATCATACCTGAAAATATAACTTATTAAAACAAGCACCTGACCAAACACCCCAGTCAATACTGATATAACGTTATTTTTAAAAACATCACCACCCGGACCAGACACCCAGCATACCTGGAATATACTTATTAAAAACACACACTGGACCAGAACACCCAGTCAACATGAAATATAACGTTATTAAAAACAACAACCTGGACCAGAACACCCAGCATACCTGAGAAATATAACGTATTAAAAAACAACACCACTGACCAAACAACCCCATTCTACCTGGAGATATAACTTATAAAACAAAACACCTGGACCAGAACACATCATACCTGAAAATATAACATTATTAAAAAACAAACCACCTGGACCAGAAACACCATCATACCTGGAAATATAACGGTATTAAAACAATCACCACCTGACCAGAACACCCATCAACATGGAAATTATAACGTTATTAAAAAACAACAACACCTGACCAGAGAGAGATCAGTCATACTGAGAAATATAACGTATTAAAAACACACACCTGGACAGAACCCCAGTCATACCTGGAAATATAACGTTATTAAAACAAACCTGGACCAGAAACACCAGTCATACCTGGAAATATAAACGTTATTAAAACAAACCACCTGGACCAGAAACCGCAGTCATAGCCTGGAAATAAACGTTATTAAAAACAACAACACCTGGACAGCAAACAACCCAAGTATCCTGAGAAATATAAACGTTATTAAAAACAACAACACCTTGGACCAGAAACCCAGTCATACTGGAATATAACATTATTTAAAAACAACACCAGCACGGACCAGGAAACCCAGTCATACTGGAAAATATAACGGTTAATTAAAAACAACAACCACCTGGACCAGAACACCCCGTCAACCTGAGAAAATATAAACGTTATTAAAACAACCCACCTGGACCAGAACACAGTCATACTGGAAATTACGTTATTAAACAAAAAACTGGACGCAGAACCCAGCATACCTGGACATTACGTTATTAAAAACACAACACCTGGAGCCAGAACAACCCAGTATATACCTGGAATATAACGTTTTAAAACAATCCAACAGACACAGAACACCTGGATATATAACGTTATTAAAACAACAACACCTGGACCAGAACCCCAGTCATACCAGAGAAATATAATGTTATTAAAAAACCACCTGGACGCAGAACACCCAGTCTACCTGGAATAAACGTTATTAAAAACAAACCAACCTGGACCAGAACACCGTCATACCTGGAAAATATAACGTTATTAAAAACAACAACACCTGGACAGAACACCCAGTCATACCGAGAATATAACGTTATTAAAACAACACCACCTGGACCAGAACACCAGTCATCCTGGAAATATAACGTTATTAAAAACAACGCACCTGGACCAGAAACCAGTATACCTGGAATATCACGTTAATTAAAACAACACCACCTGGACAGAACACCAGTCATACTAGAAAATTAAGTTATAAACAACACACCTGGCCAGAACACCCCAGTATACCTGGAAATATAACGTTATTAAAAACAACAACACTGGACCAAACACCCATCATACCTGGAATATAACGTTATTAAAAACAACGCCACCTGGACCAGAACACCAGTCATACCTGGAAATAAACTTATTAAAAACATCACACCCGGACCAGAACACCCAGTCATACCTGGAAATATAACGTTATTAAACAAACCACCTGGACCAGAACAACCAGTCATACCTGAGAAATATAACGTTATTAAAACAACACCCTGGTCCAGTACCCCAGTCCATCTGGAAATATAACGTATTAAAACAACAACACCTGGACCCAGCAACACCCAGTCATACTGGAAATATAACGTTATTAAAACACCCCACCTGACCAGAACACCAGTCATACCTAGAAATATAACGTATTAAACAACACCACCTGGACGAGACACCAGTTATTACTGAGAAATATAACGTTATTAAAACACCAACACCGGACCAGAAAACCCAGTCATACCTGGAAAATATAACGTATTAAAAACAAACGCCACTCGACAGAACACAGTCATACCTGGAAATATAAATTATTCATAAACACCTGACCAGAACACCAGTCATACCTTTGAGAAATATAAGTTATTAAAAACACACCACCTGGACCAGAACACCCAGTCATACCTGGAAATATAAACGTTTTAAAACATCAACCACCCGACCAGAACACCCAGTCATCCTGGAATATAAGTTATTAAACAACACATGACCAGAACAAACCCAGTCATACTGAGAAATATAACGTTATTAAAACAAACACCACCTGGACCAGACCCCAGTTATACCTGAGAAATATACGTTATTAAAAACAACAACACCCGGACCAGAAACAACAGTTCCATACCTGGAAATATAACGTTATTAAAACACACCACTGGACCAGAACACCGTCATACCTGAGAAATATAACGTTATTAAAAACAACACCACCTGGACAGAACCAGGTCATACTGAGAAATATAACGTTATTAAAAACAACGCCACCTGGACGCAGACACCCAGTCATACCTGGAAATAATAACGTTATTAAAACAACGCCACTGGACCAGAACCACCAGTCATCCTGAATATAACGTTATTAAAAACAACACCACCAGGACCAGAACACCCAGTCATACCTGGAAATATAACGTTATTAAAAACATCAACCACCTGCGGACCAGACACCCAGTCATACTGGAAATATAACGTTATTAAAAAACAACACCAACCTGGACGCAGAACACCCAGTCATACCTGAGAAATATAAAGTTATAAAAACAACACACTGGTCCAGTACACAGTCATACCTGGAAATATAGTTTTAAACAACAACACCTGGACGCAGAACCCCAGTCAACCTGAAGATATAAGTTATTAAAACACAACCTGGACAGAACACCCAGTCATACCTGGAAATATAACGTTATTAAAATAACACCACACGGACAGACACCCAGTCCATACCTGGAAATATAACGTTATTAAAACAACACCACCTGGACCATGAAACACTCAGTCATACCTGAGAAATATACGTTATTAAAAACAACACTACCTGGTCCAGTACCCCAGTCTACCTGGAAATATAACGTTAATTAAAAACAACACACTGGACGCAGACCACAGTCATACCTGAGAAATATAAACGTTATTAAAAACAACAACACCTGGACCAGAAACCCCAGTCATACCTGGAAATATAACGTTATTAAAAAACACCACCTGGACCAGAACACCCAGTCATACCTGGAAATAAACGTTATTAAAAACTAACACCACACGGACCAGAACACCCAGCATACCTGGAAATATAACGTTATTAAAAACAACACCACCTGGACCAGAACACCCAGTCATACCTGGAAATATAACGTTATTAAAAACAACACCAACCTGACCAGAACACCCAGTCATACCTGGAAATATAACGTTATTAAAACCAACACACACCTGGCGACCAGAAACACCCAGTCATACCTGGAAATATAACGTTATTAAAAACAACAACACCTGGACCAGAACACCCAGTCATACCTGGAAATACTAACCGTTATATGAAAATAACCAACAACACCTGGACCAGAACACCCATCATACCTGGAAATATAACGTTATTAAAAAACAACACCCACACTGGACCAGAACACCCAGTCATACCTGGAAATATAACGTTATTAAAAACAACACCACCTGACCAGAACACCCAGTCATACCTGGAAATATAACGTTATTAAAAACAACACCACCTGACCAGAACACCCAGTCATACCTGAAATATAACGTTATTAAAAAACAACACCTGGACCAGAACACCCAGTCATACCTGGAAATATAACGTTATTAAAAACAACACCACCTGGACCAGAACACCCAGTCATACCTGGAAATATAACGTTATTAAAAACAACACCACCTGGACCAGAACACCCAGTCATACCTGGAAATATAACGTTATTAAAAACAACCCACTGACAGAACACCCAGTCATACTGAAATATAACGTTATTAAAACAACACATGGACCAGAACACCCAGTCATACCTGGAAATCTTATTAAACAACACCTGGACCAGAACACCCAGTCATACCTGGAAATATAACGTTATTAAAAAACAACACCACCTGGACCAGAACACCCAGTCATACCTGGAAATATAACGTTATTAAAAACAACACCACCTGGACAGAACACCCAGTCATACCTGGAGAATATAACGTTATATAAAAAACAACACCACCTGGACCAGAACACCCAGTCATACCTGGAAATATAACGTTATTAAAAACAACAACCACCTGGACCAGAACACCCAGTCATACCTGGAAATATAACGTTATTAAAAACAACACCCCTGGACCAAGAACACCCAGTCATACCTGGAAATATAACAGTTATTAACACCCACCTGGACCAGAACACCCAGTCATACCTGGAAATATAACGTATAAAAAAAACACCTGACCAGAACACATCATACCTGGAAATATAACTTATTAAAACAACACCACCTGGACCAGAACACCCAGTCATACCTGGAAATATAACGTTATTAAAAACAACACCACCTGGATCAGAACACCCCAGTCATACCTGGAAAATATAACGTTATAAAAAACACCACCTGGACCAGAACACCCAGTTCATACCTGGAAATATAACCGTTATTAAAACAACACCACCTGGACCAGAACACCCAGTCATACCTGGAAATATAACGTATTAAAAACAACCACCACCTGGTATCCAGAACACCCAGTCATACCTGAAAATAACGTTATAAAACAACACCAGCACCGAAAACACCCAGTCATACCTGAGAAATATAACGTTATTAAAAAACAACCACCACCTGCGACCAGAACACCCAGTCATACCTGGAAATATAACGTTATTAAAACAACACCACCTGGACCAGAACACCCAGTCATACCTGGAAATATAACATTATTAAAAACAACACCACCTGGACCAGAACACCCAGTCATACCTGAGAAATATAACGTTATTAAAACAACACCACCTGGACCAGAACACCCAGTCATACCTGGAAATATAACGTTATTAAAAACAACACCACCTGGACCAGAACACCCAGTCATACCTGAGAAATATAACGTTATTAAAAACAACACCACCTGGACCAGAACACCCAGTCATACCTGGAAATATAACGTTATTAAAAACAACACCACCTGGACCAGAACACCCAGTCATACCTGGAAATATAACGTTATTAAAAAACAACCACCTGGACCAGAACACCCAGTCATACCTGAGAAATATAACGTTATTAAAACAACCCACCTGGACCAGAACACCCAGTCATACCTGAGAAATATAACTTATTAAAAACAACAACACCTGGACCAGAACACCCAGTCATACTGAAATATAACATAAAAAACAACACCACCTGGACAGAACACAGTATACCTAAATATAACATTATTAAAACAACACCACCTGGACCAGAACACCCATCATACCTGGAAATATAACTTATTAAAAACAACCCCACCTGGACCAGACACCAGTCATACCTGAGAAATATAACGTTATTAAAAACAACCCACCTGGACCAGAACACCCAGTCATACCTGAAATATAACGTTATAAAACAACAACACCTGGACCAGAACACCCAGTCATACTGGAAATATAACGTTATTAAAAACAACACCACTGGACCAGAACACCCAGTCATACCTGGAAATAAACGTATTAAAAACAACACCCCGGACCAGAACACCCAGTCATACCTGGAAATATAACGTTATTAAAAACAACACCACCTGGACCAGAACACCCAGTCATACCTGGAAATGCAGTCAGGTTTCATAAATGTTTGGACATCGACTAAATTCTTCAGTTTTTGCTTTTGGCTCTATAAACCACCACAATCAAACAATAAAGATGTACTTAAACTGCAGACTTTCAGCTTTAATTTGAGATTATTTACATCCAAATCAGATGAACGGTGTAGGAATTACATGTGAGCCTCACACTTTTTAAGGGACCAAAAGTGTTACAATTACAAGCAGTACAAGTGGTTGCTCAGCTGTTCCATGGCCAGGTGTCTACTATTCCCTCATTATACTTTACTTTACTTTATTTGTCTACACATCAAGACACCACAAAAACATTATCCTATTCGTAAGGAACAGATGAGACGTCCAGAGTTCATTTCAAGTGTGATATTTGCATTTTGGCTACTGTTGGGGTTAATTATCAATATGAGATCCAAAGAGCTGTCACTATCAATGAACAAGCCATTATTAGGCTGAGAAATCAAAACAAACCCATTAGAGAGACAGCAAATATGTAAGCGTGACTAAATCAAGAGTTTGGAACATTATTAAAAAGAAAGAACACACCGATGAGCTGAACAACACCAAAAGACCTGGATGACCAATGTGGTGGATGAGCAAAGAGTTCTTTCCCTGGTGAAGAAAACACCTTCACAACAACAGGTCAGATCAAAAACCTTCTCCAGGAGGTGGTGTATGTGTTTCAAAGTCAACAATCAAAAGAAGACGATTAACCACAAAGTGTAAACCACAGGTGAGCCTCAAAAACAGGAGGCAAAACACATCTAAAAGGCCATTTCAGTTCTGAAACAACATCCTAGGACAGATGAGACAAAGATCAACGTGTACCAGAGTGATGGAAGAGAAGAGTCTGGAGAAAGAAAGGAAACATCCACCTCCCCAGTGAAACATGGTGGTGCAGCATCATGGCATGGGCTTGTCTGGGCCAATGGAACAGGTTTCCTTGTATTTATAAGCCCAATGCCCATCTCGACTGCACATGCGTGAGTCAATCAGGCTCCTAATTTCGGCTACCAAACAAACCACTCCGCCATTGAAATGTGTGAGTTCAGGTAGCGGAGCGTGAACACTGAAGTATATTGAGCCATAACTGTGAACTATAAGGCTTACGGGCATTGGTTTACAGACTATAAGTGACATTTCTTGCAAATATTTAGGTTGTGAATATCTTCAAAGCGAGGGAAAAGTCAGGGCGGCTCCGTAGGCAGGAGCGGACCATTGCGGACAGGGGAACGACAGGACCTGGGATCAGCCCGACACAGACACCCTCACTTTTTAAACCATTTGAATTCGTCTTGTAATCACAGGGAAAGTTCCAAAACAGTGTTGATGTTAAATATAGTGGGTACATTTCCATCTGTCAGATTAGCGACCAATTAGCTCTGTTGTTCCATCAGATCCCTCGTAACAAAATAAAAATAAAGTACATTTAGATGCAGAGCCTATGTGTGTATGTGGATCTCTCTGCTCACAATTAAGAAAAAGATTTCGTCTACTGTCCACCTCCTTATTGACAAAAAAAGAGATTCTATGTTTTTATTTCTCATTTCAGTTTAAATGTTGTGAATATCGGCGACATGAGCCACAGTTTCAGACCCTGGACATTGTCCAACAGTCGCCTTCAAGGGTCACAAATGTTTTTCTCACATAGTTATTCCATAGTTATTCCAACTATATGAACAAGGACTGGTCGTCACTTTTGAAGCATCTCTTCGTATGAATGGCAGTTTGGTTTCTGTCTATCTCCGTACGCAGCCCTGGTGTAAAATAGACTTTAAGCTAATATTGTAACAGGCTCCATGGCCACGACAAAAACGCTTTAAATCATCAACTTTCCAGCCGTTAAAACGCTACAAATCAGAGCTTTCTTCATTGCTTTACGCTAACTATCATTATTGTTTGGCCAAAAGACATTCCATTACCCATAATGCACCGGGCGAGCCGAGATGGGCATTGGGCTTATTGTTGATGTGCCTGTTGATAAAAGCAGCAGGATGAATTCTGAAGTGTCTTGGGCGATATGATGAGCTCATATTAAGCCAAATGCTTCACAGTGCAGATGGACAATGACCCAAAGCACCAAAGAGCTTTTTAAGGCAAAGGAGTGGAATCTTATTCAGTGGCCAAGTCAATCACCTGACATGAATCCAGCTGAGAAGCATTTCACTTGCTGAAGACCAAACTGAAGGGAAAATGCTCCAAGAACAAGCAGGAACTGAAGACATTAGAGGCCTGGCAGAGCATCACCAGGGATGAAACCCAGAGTCTGGTGAAGTCTATGCCTTCAACACGTCAGGCTGTAACTGACTGCAAAGATTTATAATTGTTACTTTGTCCCATTACTTTTGGTCCCTTAAAAAGTGGGAGGCTCACATACAAACGCTTGTAATTCCTGCACCGTTCATCCGATTTGGAAGAAAATACTCTCAAATTAAAGCTGAAAGTCTGAAGAATTGAGTGGATGTCCCAATATTTATGGACCTGACTGTACAAAGGTATTAAGGCGAGGCGCTGCAGGTGAATATGGAACAAAATAAAAGTAGAGATATCGAGTGAAAGTTTTGCTGTAGATTACTGACATACAGTAAATATGGGGAAAAATGCATTACAAGTTTTAGGCTGTTGTTTGCTCTCACCGAGTTCAAACTAAGAGATTAGTATCATACTTGCACTTGAGCTTCTGGAGCACGGCCTGTGCCAGCGGCTCGACTCCGAGCCCGGGATTATCCTTCACCACTTGTTTCGCGTCCTCCACCGCCTGTTCGGGGAAGCTGTTGATGCACTCCTGGATCACGGCGTTCATACTCTTCTGCACCTCGGCCATCTTGTCGCCCCACTCCTTCAGCAGCCGCTCCTCGTCTCCGCAGTCATTCAGCGCGGTGTAGCCCAGCAGCGCGATCAGCCCCACGCAGAACAGCTTCTTCAGCCTCGCGCAGAACTCCTCCACTGCCCGACGGTCCTTCTCCACGTAGCCCATGGTGATCTTCAGGACCGACTCACGTCTGAATTCCCCCTTGACTGCAGAGAACAGCGTGTGCAGGTTCTGGTCTCCTGCAGTTGCATCGAAGTGATCGAGGAACTCCTCCTTATAGGCCTCCCTGAACTTGGGCTTGGCGTTGAGGATGTCCACGTACTTCCTGAACTGGTTGGTGATGTTCTCCTCCTCCTCGAAGTAGGTGACGTCCATTAAGCTCTTCTTGATCTGTTTGTTGATGTGCTGCATCTGCTCGGACGCCTCGCCCAGCCGCTCGTGCACCTGAAGAGAAGAATAAACTTTGATGTCTCCTGAGGAAAGTTGTCTGTGTAGGCTCTCAGTTGCACAGGAGTTTTCCATCTTCAATGAAGGGTCTTGAGTCGTTTCCCTCAGGAGAAATCTGTAAACAAATCTCCTGAGGGAAACTGAGATTCCACCACATCCTTATCCTGACGACAGTTCACTTTCTACAACATTACATCAGACTGAAGGTGCTCTGAGCCTCAGGCTAAAGGGATTTGGGATTCATTCATTTCATTTAAACCTCAAACTCATTTGGACTGGGGGCCAAAAATGCAAACCCAGTGTTGGTCCGGGGCCGCATCAGACACAGCTTTTTATTAAGTCAATTATGATATAGCAACTTTTTATTGTTTGCTGTAATATACCTTAAAATAGACTGTACATTAACCATCTGCACATTTTAAGCTTCCAGAGGTTTCCAATCGGCCAAACATTTGCTGAGCTTCTAAATTAGAAATTACAGACTTAGACAATTAGTGTTTTTGTAATTAATCTCTTTTTGGTTCAGGTAAATTGGTTCAGGACATCAGTGAATGATCTTTCAGGAGTCAGGTCCAGTTTCTGTATGTTGGCCTATTTAGAAAGAAATGTAAAATGTAATTCAAATGTCATTTTAATGTAGTGTAGAAAGGCCCAACCAGGGACTGGAGCTGATAATGAGCAGTGAGATTCACCTCATGTAAATAATGTGGAATCAGTGCCTCAGGCCTTTTTCTGACCTACAGTTAGAGGATTGATGGGGCTTATATTGTTTACTGTCAATATTGCTGTAATTATTTGCAGTATTTTTTATACATTTCCATATTCTCTATTTTTAATTTAACTATGGATCATGTGGTCGCACATGTGTTCTTAAAGCAGTACTAATCAATCAATCAATCAAACTTTATTTATAAAGCGCTTTTCATACCGAAAGGTATCACAAAGTGCTTTACAGATAACATTTAAAACAATACGCCCCACATCACACACACACACACACACACACACACAGACACACACACACACACACACACACACACACACACACACACACACACACACACACACACACACACACACACACACAATATATCATTAGGACTAAATTAATAAATGTCAGTTAAAAGCTAAGCTAAAAAGGTGGGTCTTGAGCCTGCTCTTAAAGACATGAACGTTCTCTGCGGTCCTGAGCTCCTCCGGCAGGTCGTTCCAGAGGCGAGGGCCATAATATTGGAAAGACGCCTCGCCGTGAGTCTTTCTGTTGACTTTAGGAACAACTAGGAGACCCCTGCCAGAGGAGCGCAGGGACCGCGAAGGTTCATAAGGTAAATGTATTTCTGAAAGATAAGAAGGACCAAGCCATTAAGACATTTAAAAACCATTAAAAGAACTTTAAAATCGATCCTGAAACACACGGGGAGCCAATGCAGCGACTCTAAAACCGGTGTAATGTGGTCCCGCCTCCTGGTCTTTGTCAGGACACGAGCTGCTGAATTTTGTAAAAGTTGTAAACCTGAGATACTCTTTTGGGAAGACCAGAGAGCAGGGCATTGCAGTAGTCGATACGACTGGTGATAAAAGCATGCATTAGCGTCTCCGTGTTGGCCCGAGAGAGAATGGGGCGGACTCTGGCTATGTTCTTTAGATGGTAAAAACCTATTTTTGTGATATTCTTAATGTGTGGAATTAAAGTCAGCTCAGAGTCAAAAATCACACCCAGGTTCTTCACCTGTGAGGAAGGATTAAAAGACAGTGACTGTAGTTTGGGTAAAAGTTTCTCTCTCTGGGCCTCAGGACCGATGACTAAAACTTCAGTTTTGTCCTGGTTAAGCTGGAGAAAGTTTTCTGCCATCCAGGATTTGATCTAAAATGCAGTTAAAAAGTGCATCCATTGGCCTGGTGTCATCAGGAGACATGGAGATGTACAACTGTGTATCATCAGCATAACTATGAAAGTTGACTCCATGTCTCCTGATGACATCACCAAGAGGGAGCATATACAGGTTAAATAGCACTGGGCCTAAAATCGAACCCTGGGGCACACCACATGTAATTGTATGGACCTTAGAGGAGCAGGTATCCACACTTACCATGAATGTCCTGTCCTGTCTAAGTAACGTGTTTACCTTAATAAATCCTTTCCGTAGTCCCTCTGGGGCTAATACAAGTGTTAATGGGATGATTGGAGGGTCTTTCATCGCCCCCTGGTGTCTCTGGCCAGAAAACCATGCTTGCAACTTGACTGCCACTGGGGCGGAGCAACCAATACACACTATAGAATTACGAAGAAGAAGCTAACAGGCTAACGGGCAAAGGGGTGCGTACCGATGTTCCCCGGGTCCGATGTTCCCCGGGTCCGATGTTCCCCCACTTCTATTGGCGGGGGAACATCGGACCCGGGGATCATCGGTACCTCGCATATTAAAAGGTCCCGATGTTCCCCGGGTCCGATGTTCCCCCGCCAATAGAAGTGGGGGAACATCGGACCCGGGGAACATCGGGACTTCAACAATGAGACAAGTTCCGCTGTTCCCCGCGTGTGCCCTTTGATGTTCGCATTTCTTCATCCACGAAAGACGGGATATGATCCGTGCCAACTTTTGTGAATACCTATAGAGAGGAAATACCAACTAGCCTATTTACTTTCCTTTTTCCCTCTCTCTGTGTGTTATATTTCAGCTGATCGCAGCTTGTGTCAATGGCTAACTTTGGGCACGTTATCCAGCTCTCCCCTCGCTCTCCCCCAGGCATCTGCTATTTGACATCTCTGACTGAATAAAATGAAGACGATTGAAACTATTGCTGCATAGTTTTTCAAACACGCGATTTTGCTTAGAGCATCATGCTTTTACGCATAATGGAGCCCTGTGGGAGGAGCGCGGGTCCGGTAAGGTGCGCTCGCTTTGCGCAGCTGAGAATGAGAAGCTACAACGGTGAGCCTGACTCTGGTCAGCTCATCACAGGTAGAGCATCCTCTCCAAAATAGTAAACTTCGTTTGTTTAAACGACCTCCGATTTGAAAGTCCTTGGATGTTTTGCGTGAGAACTTTCTCCAACAAGTTACAAAGTTACAAGTCTTCGTCGTATTTCCAACGCCTCAGCATTTCATAAAAGAAGCATTTAAATCCACGTTTGAAAGGCGATAAAAAGCCAAAAGGATCAACGATTGGCGCAGTCTCTTGCCTCGTTTAGTGTTTTTGGTTTCTTGCAATAGCTCCATCAGATCACTCAGGTCAAACGTGAATACATTATTTTTCGTTTGCCAATTTAGTCCCAGTATTTTTAGTCCAGTGCCTTTTACTTCAGCATTTTCGTTTCCTGAGATGTGCATTGTTCCTTTGTAAAACACACATTAGGTTTGAACCTTTTTATCAGTTGGTCAAGACGCCTTTTTGCAACATCATATTTTGAAGATAATTCATTATTTTCGTTCCAATTTTCTTTTGATTCGTTTTAGTTAGTACTCCATTTGCACTGACTCAGTCCAGCAGAGTCCAAAATATTGGACGGACGCATGGACCGGAGAAGGTGCCGTGGTTCGTTCTTTGTTTTTTTTATTTCTTTGTTTGTCATTTCAAAATAATAATCGAAAATCAATAACAATTTTTATTTTGTTTTCAATTTGAAAACAAAATTACTAAATTGAAAAAACAGAAGGCCTTTCTATAAATGTGGAGCGCAGCCCTTTGATCGCAGCGCGCTACAGCGGGACCGCGGCACATTCTCTCCTCTCTCTTTCTCTCTTCTGTACACTTAACAGTGGGACAAATGCAACTCTCTGTCTTGTGAAAGCGTATTAAAATTGGGTGGGCTAAGGACAAAAGTGGGTGTTCACAGGTCCACCCGCGGTGCTGCGTAATTGCCCCGCTCACTGGCCATGTTAGCAGTTTTCCTTTTCTCCTCTTCCTCATCGTTTCTCATTTAATATCTATGGATCGCTTTTTTGTCAGCTGCATTAATAAAACAGCAGCGCAAATACTGTTCAACGTCATTCAATCACAGAGGCCTCAGTGGTGCCTCTCGGAGCATCTGATGGCCGAAGCACAGTGCGTAATGAGCGCATGACAGGTGGCGGCACTGGGAGAGAAGTGAGGACGCAATGCATGTGTTGCCCCATTCGTAAAAAGATCCCTAATTTAATGTGCATAAGGCTGGAGTGCAGACATCAGATAAAACTTAAGCTTAGAGCTTAGAGTTAGGAGCGGTATGGCACGAGCCGCTGCACTTGGCTCTCCGCACACCGCGTGATGGAGTATGCTGGGGCTGCACGGAGAAAAACATGGATTACGATCGAGCTACAACAACGAACCAGTCAAACAAACGGAGGGAAATCTGTGGGTGTGGGTGAGTTTGCTGTAGCTAATTTTACTTTTCTTGTCTGGACTGCGACACGTTCTTATTCTGAGGTTGTACAAACATGCTGCAGGCTATTACAATGCGAGATCTACAAGGCTTATAATATGTTATAAAGTTATCAGTAAGCGAGTTATGAGCGAAATCAAGCCGCTTGTTGCTCCATTATCCTCACGTACCGGGCCGTGCTGTGCCAGGCGGTGAAGAGAGAAGAAAGAGCGGTGAGAGGTGAGCGTTTACTGCCTATAGGCCTATCGGTTAGAAGAGTTTACAGCAGGACTTTAATTGTCAGGCGCATGATGTCTATGAGCAAGACCCGCAGCCGGGGAACACCGGGCCCTCCGGCGTTCGGAGGGTCCGATGTTCCCCGGGTCCGATGTGCCTCGACCTGGGGAACATCGGACCTGGGGAACATAGGTACGGGGGAACATCGGACCCGGGGAACATCGGACCCGGGGAACATCGGGCTGACCCCACAGAAAACAAACTCTCCTGAGCTCTTCCACTGTCTGTCTGAAGATCATCATCTGCATCACTGGACACCAGTCCCAGTAAGTGCAGTATATTTTTTACAAAATATAACATGACCCTTTATAGTTTTAGACCAAACACAAATGTAATGTTTCTCTTCCAGTGGAATCTTCAGCTCAGTGGAAGTGTCCGCCTGCCTCTGAGACGATGCCTCTGTTACTTTACCAAGGTAAGGTCTTACATTATACTGTCACTGTCTTATGGGAAGGTTGGTGTCCCTGGTGGAGTAATGGTTACCAGGTATTGGATTTCATCTGTGACAATGTCTCTCTTTATTTCCACAGTGGTGTCTGCTGCTGTAGACTGCACTGTCCCCAGCCCTGTCTCCTGCTTCAGACTGAACTTTTCCCAGCCCTGTCCCTGCTGTGACTGAACTGTCCACAGCCCTGTCTCTGATTCTGAAAAAGGACCACTTCACCAAAATACAGCAAGTACAATATGGACAATGGGGGACTTTCCTTAGGCTTGTTAACAACCAAATTAATTATTTGCTGCTGATGATGTTGTGTTAAACAATTATGTTCTGCTTTTGTAAGAAATAAAGTTTCTAAAACAGCACTGGGGTGATCATTACGAATTAACCCAATCATTGGGTAAAATTAAGAATAAACAACCCAACGGTGGGTTAAAAATAATAATCCAACAGTTGGGTCAAAATAACCCAATGCTGGGTCGGACCAACTTTGACCCAACATTGGGTTAAAAGTTGGGTTACTTTTAACCCAGCATTTTTTAGTGTGTAATTGCGTAAAGTATTGGTATTTTACTCTTCTAATAATGTATTCTTCTGTTTACGGTTTCCTCTGCTTCTCTCTCTCCGGTCAGACTTTTGCTCCGACTCTCAGTTTTGCAGTCTCTCTGCAGCTCTCTCTCGTTTGTGCTCCTTGACTTTTTGTTTGCAGTTCTGGCACAATCCTCTCAGGCGGGCGGGCTTTTTCAGGAGATCGTCCCCATTGGCTAGTTAGTTTTTGATTGACACAGCTCATCAGTGCAGTGCCCCGGAAGTTGTGTATAGATGGATTTCCGGGTGACGTCACAGACAAGCTGCGCACACATCCGGGGAGCAAAAGCTACACAGACAGCGGCATTCCGAACGATAAAATGAGGAGTTGTGCTGTTAACTGCACTAACAGAAGTGAGAATGGTTGGCGTATGTTCAACATCCCAAGAGGACGTCACCCATTTGCCAAAAACAGGAGAAGATTGTGGCTTCGGGCAATTAAAAGAGCGGATTGGGGTTCGGGTTGTCCTACAACTGGGGTGAGCCTCTGTAGCGCTCACTTCATATCAGGTAAGTATTTGTATCCTACAGTAATTAAAAAGTATTTAAGTATCTCGCCGGACAAATTCTTACTTTTTTGTGGCGTATGCGGGTGGGTGTGCGGCTCCAGCATGCTCCTCTAACAATCAACGGTGCTGCAGTGGAGAAGGTGACCAGCACTAAGTTCCTGGGTGTGCACATCACAGAGAACTTCTACTTGACCATGCACACTACATCACTGGTCAAGAAAAGAAATCAGCGTCTCTACTTTCTCCGCAAGTTATGAAGAGCCAGAGTCCCAGCCTCCATTATGTGCAACTTCTACAGAGGGACTATAGAGAGCATCCTGACCAGCTCCATCACTGTGTGGTTCTCCTGACCAGCTCCATCACTGTGTGGTTCTTCTACAGAGGGACTGTAGAGAGCATCCTGACCAGCTCCATCACTGTGTGGTTCTCCTGACCAGCTCCATCACTGTGTGGTTCTTCTACAGAGGGACTGTAGAGAGCATCCTGACCAGCTCCATCACTGTGTGGTTCTTCTACAGAGGGACTGTAGAGAGCATCCTGACCAGCTCCATCACTGTGTGGTTCTTCTACAGAGGGACTGTAGAGAGCATCCTGACCAGCTCCATCACTGTGTGGTTCTTCTACAGAGGGACTATAGAGAGCATCCTGACCAGCTCCATCACTGTATTGCTCTTCTACAGAGGGACTATAGCAGCGGAGAGGATCTGCGGAGCCCCTCTCCCCACCATTAAGGACATGTACTCCACCCGTCTCACCCGCAAAGCCGTCAGAATCACCAGGGACCCTACGAACCCATCACACAGTCTCTTCAAGGTAATGCCTTCAGGGAGGAGACTGCGGAATCTACGGCCCAGGTCCAGTCGACTGAAGAACAGTTTTATACACAAGGCCATCGGGAAGCTTAACTCCCTTTTACATTTCTTTACATTGGATATACAGATAGTAATTTGTGTAGAGGCTTTTTAAACTTTATATTTTATTTTATATTTCAAATGTATATTTTATATTGATCATGTCCGAACATAAGCAAGAACTGTTATAAATTGCATTTATACTATATTATGCATATTAGACGATGAAGACATGTGGCCACTTCACACCTGCATCCATAGCAGAGTCTCTTCAGGCTGAAGCATCAGACGTCAAAACTGTGGAGCCTAAAATATTCCTGTTTCCATCCCATTGTTTTATCTTTATTTTACTCATGTTAAGAAACATTCGTCACATAAAAATGCATTAAGTCTGTTAATCCAGATAATATTATTCATTTCAATAATATATATTGTTTCATGGACAGATTGTAAGGAAAAAAACATAATACTAATAACTTAATAAAACATACTAGTAAATAAATAATTCACTAAATAAGACTAATATTAATATTTTACAATACAAAAATAGATTGACACAGCCGGAGTACAGGTTTACGTGTTCTGACCGCCTTCTTAGTGATGTCACAATTTTGAACGCGTGTCATTGGTTGACGTCGTGGTTGATGTCGATCAAAACAGCTGGTCATTACGCGCCTCTGTCAAAATGATGATCAATAAATGCTTGTTTTTAACCTGAAATGGCTGAGCGAGGCAAACCTAAGGACATTTATATCATCGTGGACGCTTGGCATCACTTTCACCCAAAGGACTATTACAGAAGAAGCGGGACGAGCCTCCACGGGACTCCAGCGGGCTGTGGCGCTAAGCTAGCCTGAAGAGGAGGCACTTTCCCCCGCTACAAGCTCCACAAAGACCCGGCAGGAGTTTATCGGATCATGCACTCAAACAAGAGCATGGCAGAGCAGGAGCTGCACATTTGTGGGACGTGAAATGGAGAACTCGCCCCACGAAGACAGCGAAAGGTAAAAACAAAGCTTTAGTAAAAGTATTTTTGCAGAGAAACGTTGTCGGAGATTTCGGAGGACTTTGGAAAACACTTTGTAAGCTCCGTAGGCTTCAGCGTGAACGCGCTATGTGTTATAGAATGAATTTGTAAAACGTAAATAACGTAATTTTGAAAAAATACGTATTACTGGTACGTAATTCCATATTGTAAAAGCGTACCTGGGGTACGTTTTTCTGAAGAGACTGGGTTGTCTCAGGTGCAGACTTACAGCAAATGGTGATCGAGATTACAGAAGAAATGGATACATTGAAAGATTGGTTCTGTGTAAACAAATTGTCTCTAAACATTACGAAACCAAAGCAATGTTCTTTGGAAATCGTGTAAATAATGTACAATTTAAAATTGGCAACGAAACCATTGAAAGAGTCTATGAACATACATTTCTTGGTGTAACACTCGATCATAAAATGAATAAATCTAAATATATTATTAACAACAAAGCTATATATACTATATACTGTTCACTTATCCTTCCACATTTAACATATTGTGTAGAGATCTGGGGAAATGTGTATAAAAGTAATCTTGACCCATTGTTTAAAGTTCAGAAAAAGGCAATAAGAATAATCCATTTAGCTGGATACCGTGATCACACTAATCCATTATTCTTTAAATCAAAAACAATGAAATGTGAGGACCTTACTGAATTTAAGATGCTCAAATCATGTTCAAAGCCTCACAGAAGTCGCTTCCTGAAAGTTTACAAAATATGTTCTGCAAACGAGAAGTCAAATACAACTCGAGAAGTAAAATTAGTTTCGATAAACAAAACTCCAGAATGACTTTAAAAAGCATGTGTCCCACATGTAGAAATTTGGGAAAATCTAGATCAAAACATCAAACTCTGTAAAAAAAGATTGTTTAAAAAAAGATGTTTAAAAAGATCTACAAAGAATCCATATTCCTCAAATATGAACAGACATTGTGAGTGTTGTTGTATATTCTTTTGCAGTTGTTTTTTTTATTTTTTATTAATGTTCTTTATTATTTGCTGTTACCTTGCCATATGTTTCCCTTGTTTATGATGTGTTAAATGAAATGTTATTGTTTTTACTTTTGGGGTGGGCGCTTATAAGCCTTTGGCTTCGGCTCACTCCTTTTGAGCAGATAAACTGCTCAAATTAATAAATAAAAATAAAAAATATAAAAAAATGACCTTTTGCTTACAGCAGGGGGAGGGGACCCCAGATGATTTCACAATGAAAGAAAAGAAAAATGCAACTGTTTTAGGATATTTCCAAGTGTAAAACAGCATGTCATTTGTGAAATCCATTCAAATATTGAAAATAAACTGTTTAAATAATTGAATATAGCGATCATTGATCAGCTGCCATTTTTGATTGGAAGGTCAAAAGTCGGTAAAATCATAAATCTGACTTCAAAAATGTGTTTCTCAATCCAAAAAGATGCAGAATTCACAAACTGTATGTCATTATAGGTGAAACCATGGTAAAGATCATTTTTAGAAGTGTTGCTGGCGACCATTTAGTATTTTGAGCTCTCAGACTTTTTGCCCACATCTTTGAGAGGGGCCTGGGGTACATTTTTATTTACCCTCCATAGATGACAAGCCCACTGAGAAGTGAACCTTTGCTCTCCACGGTCACGGCCTCGATGACCCAACTACAGAGACCATGTAGGGCTGAGTGATATGGCCAAAAAATAAAATCTCAATTTTTGTTTTCTTTGTTTTTCATTTTGGACAATTACGATTTCAAGCAATTTGATTTGAAATAAACTTAAGTAAAATATAATACTTCCCGCACACTGCCAACATTGCAAACATGGTTTATTATTAGGTCAACGTTTCGGTCCTGAGGCCTTCATCAGGCAAATTGGAAATAAACTTAAGATCTCCTGATCTTTCATATGACAAAAAAACCTGCCCAGAGTTCTGCTCATTAATATTAAGATTTCAATTATATCCCACAATTTGGCCCATTAAAAATGGTTATTTCTGTTTTAAATATTCCTTGTCTGCTCTCAAAAGTAAAACTTCCTCATGAGCTCTGCTGTGATTGACATTCGTCTCCATGGAGACTCAAGGGGAAAGGGGCGGAGCTACATGGCGCTGCTGCTGCTGTGTCTCCGCCATGTCTCTGCTCTGAGTGGGAGAAGGGCAGAGGATCAGACCAAGGGGAAACTTTGTTTTAGCGAAGAAAACTCCATCGCGCACGACGAAAAGGCGGACATGGAGCGGCGGACACGATTTTTCACATCGTCTGTTTTTAAAAGCATGAATGAATCTAATTAATTTGATTTATTGCATAGCCCTAAGTCCTTGTATCTGATTATTTCTACATTTTTGAGTTTGTCACCTTCTTGAACTGCTCCTTCATGAAGTCCTCGACATCCTTGTTGTCCAGTTTGCTCAGGAACAGTTTGAGGATGGACGCGGCGCAGGAGATCACTGGGAAGATGTCTAAGAGCGCCACCTGATCCGCTCCCTCCTCCAACACGTCTATGGCTTTTGTAAACATGGCCTTATCGGTCATCCACTTCTCCAGAAACTCCATGTTTTACTGCCACAGAGAAGAGAGCAACGGTTATTCATCACTTCAAACAAACAACTCCACCTTCTGCAGAAGCTCCGCCATCTTTTCCATAAGAAATGTGCTGCCAGTTTTCTGTTATTTTATGTTTTCATATAGAATAAGACGAGCCAGGTTTAAAGTGCATCTGATGCTAAAACATAGTTGACAGCAAAATCTTACATATCATTTTGTTTTCTTCAGACCATTTTTTGTGATGTTTATATTTCCTTATTGGACACAGGAAGTGACACAGATAGAGGCGAACCATTTTAAACTGTTGTCGTGACGACCGTGTTATGTTAGTAGAACTCAACAGTCCCCGCCCACCGCTGGTCATGTGTCTGGATGCGAAGTAAGATGTCCCATTTAATTGTAGCATAACTTTATCGAAAAGTTCTAATATTAAGAGCTTCAAAAATGAAATATTTCAACTAGACTTTTAGGCCCGAGTGCCATCAGGGCTGGCGAAGGGGCTCTTGTAATCGTATAGAGTGCGCAGAGCGAAGCGGAGCGCACTCCCCCAAAGTGCGCGGAGCCTCCTCTCAAACATACACTAACGCACTCCTCTCCTCGTGCACGTTCCGTGCACGTGCACATCTATCAGAAAACGAACATTGTAATTGGACGGTGCACGGAGCGAAGCGGAGCGCACTCCCCCAAAGTGCGAACAAAACGCACAAAACGAGCGCGAAGCGCTCCCCTCCTCTCAAACACTCACTAACACACTCCTCTTGTCGTGCACGTCCCGTGCACATACATATATAATGCAAAAATCAACATTGTAATTGTACAGAGCCCATAAAAGTCAATGGGCGACTGAGAGCCCTGGGTCACTGACGGGCACGAAGTGCCCGTCAGTGACCCAGGACCTCTACCATGAGGTAGGAATGCGTGAGCGCTTTCCGAAAATATATAGTTTATGGTACCCGCATAAGCGGGAACATTGTTTTCGTATGGAATATTTAGGCCCGAGCGGCCTGCCGTCGCAAGGGCCTATTGTAATCGCAACGCAGAGCGCACTGTACCTAGGTGCGCGGAGCGCACGAAAACAGCGCGAAGCGCTGTCCCCATGTCAACCGTAAACTCACCGTGTAAAACAGTGACTGCCCACAACTCTGGTGTGGGCCCTGTATACTTATAATTGCATGAAAATGAATGGGGGTATATGGCCAACTGTCATACGGAGGTTGATGACGAGCGCGATAGCGCCCCCTATAGGAATTATATGGAGAGTACAAATTTTAGTTTTACGAAAATTAAAATAATTTGGCACAAAATTCTATTTGGTCGTTCCGATCAGAAAAGTCAATCACACCCATGCCATGTTTTTCATGGTGTTGCCGTAGCGATGACCAGAACATCCCATTTTATTCTGATGGAAAAATGTTAAACTCCATAATTCAGCGAGAAGTGAGGAACCAAAGGTTATCCAAAGTACTTGGACAACCTTTGTGGATTTTCTGCGGCGCAGCCACAGCCCTAAGTAAATGTAAAAATATGCTTCAGTTTGCAGATATAGTGTGATACAAATTCATACTAATTTTTCTCTGTATAATGTCAAAATTGAGTGCGGAGTGCGCGTTAGCACATTCCAAAAATCCTAAAACTAAGACCCTTGGGAAAAAAGTTAAAAACAAACATAAAAGCAGTAGCAATACCATAATTTTAAATTGAGGGAGACAAAAGGGCGGTCGGCGAGGGCTGATAATTGCCGCTTGCGGCTATATTTGTTTTGATTTGATGTTGTATCAAATAAGACATTTCAACTGTCATCAGTTTGGTCTTTGAGACTGAGTTGCTTTGCCTAAAATAATTTTGCCATATTTTTTTGATTATTTTCTTTCTTGTAAAATACTAGTGAGATGGTCAGTAGTTAGCACTTGGCTGATTTGCCGTTCTAGCAAAAAAAAAGGAACTTTAGCCCTATTCAATGGGATGTTGTCAATAGAATGTCAATAGAATTTTAAAAATTATTAATATTTGCTAAATGCAGGGAAGAATGAGCGACCATCCCAGTGGGCTCATAAAACTCTTTTAATGCACCACACAGCATATGAACATCATCTACAAAATCAGCTGTTAGGGCAGCTGGGTGGGGGTTTGTTGATGGGGATTATTGTGCCTTTTGACTTTACACTAGTGATTTTAGTAATGTACTAAAGTTTGGCATCGGCAACATTTTGAAAGAAATATATTATTGATCACCATTTGTTAATTGCTCTGTTCTAGACATTGCACAAGAAATGAAACAGCTGTTGTTGTGTTTTGTATCTACTCGTTTCTGTTTATGACTGGATGAGTTAAAATAGTGCCTTGTAAGTTTGGTCTGTGTTAAAATGGCCGATTTGCTGTGATGTTTTGTAATTGACTGGATATAGATATTGTGAGTGTTGTAGTCCATTCTGTTGCTGTTGTTTCTTCATTATTGTCCTTAATTACTTTTTGTTACTTTGCTCTACGTTCCTTTGATTTGTTTCTGATTTGTTTCCTTGCACTATGTTCCTTTCTTTGATTGTTAAATGAAAATGTTATTGTTTGTATTTTGGGGGTGGAGCTTATAAGCCTTTTGCTTCGGCCCACTTCTTTTGAGCAGACTAACTGCTCAAATAAACAAATAAACTAAACTACCAGCTGCTAATGTGTGTTTTAAAACCAAGAGAATCATTATTTAGGCCTAATACTGAACATGTTTGAGTATTTACAGATTAAAGACGTTACACAGTGCATCATTCACAAAGGCCACCAGGGGGAGCTGTTTCCTCAGTAATGAGCCCTGACAGATGCACTCGATAAACTCGCTCATAAGTTTCCACAAAAATAAAAAATCTTCCAGTCGTCTCCTGACAGTGAGTTGACGAGTCCGTGATCAAGACATTGTTCTGAAGTTCTGACACTGGTTTGGAATATTTTATCCCCAGAACGGGAAATGATCATGTTTCCAAAAACACTCTAATGCATTTTTTAACTCTTGATTCCTCCAAAAGGGAGCGCTGTTCAGCAAAAGTTCCTGGATGTTGTTCCCATCTATTGCACAGCAGAGACGCGAGACGCTGGACTGGGACTACACAAGCCCTTTCCCACCAACTGCCATTGCCCCAAGGATCATTTTAGGCCCCCCACTATTTTTCATAAGGACTATTGGTAACGCTTTATAATAAGGGTACATGAATTCATGCATGAATTCATCATAATTAGAGCGGGTCGTCTCATGATCGGAAGGTCGTGGGTTCGAATCCCGCCTCCTGACAGTGCACATTGTCGTTGTGTCCTTGGGCAAGGCACTTCACCCACATTGCCTCCAGTGTCTGCCTACACTGGTAGCCCCCCTAGGAGAGACCAACAGGCCCGGTTTGAACCGTGAGGCCGTCCTTCCGTGGACCCACCACCTGCAGAAGGAGCCATGGGGGGCTGGTGCAATGTGATTTGGGCAGCTCGGCGGCTGCCCCCACGACCCGGCAACGGACAAGTGGAAGAAAATGGATGGATGGAATTCATCATGAATTCATCATGACTTCATTAATCAATTCATTATGAATTCATGTGAGGTCATGATGATTCATGATGAAATAGTCATGAATTCACACCGTTAATTCAGGCAATGAACTCACTAATGATAATGATGAATTCATCATGATCATGATGAATTGTTTGCTTGTGAAGAAACCAACCCAACAAGGACCAAACTTTGTATAAACTGACTACTGAAAATTATCTCATGGTTAGTTCCTCATGACTTCATCATGAGTTCACTATGAATGTGCCCCTTAAAATGAAGCGTTGCAGCTTTGATAACTTAATAGATACAGAACTTGTTTTAGGAGAGCAATTACACACAGAAGAGAGCTTAAATCAACATTCAAGACTTTATTATTCATTTATGATTACACAATGCAACAATGTAACAATGGCAGTATGCTTGCAGAGGCTCTCAGTCGCCCAGTAAGTATTAATTTAGTGAAGCTCTAAATCGTTGACTGGCCTGAGTTGGTTGATTTGAGGTTTTGCTTCTATTTAAGGACGGGCCTGAGTGTTATTGGAGCCATGTCTAGTTTGGCTTTACTTGTTACATTTTCTGACCACAAGAGCTAAGAAGCTTCTGCGAATACAACGAAAAATCATCAATTCAACAAACTGTTCAGTCGACGATTAAAAGCTTTGGGTGTTTAGGGCAGCAACAATTATCTCAACAGAATTGAAGTTGCAGTTTTAACAATTACAATGTCACAAAGCCTGCAATTAATATTTCCTTACACAATTGTTTGTTTACATAGGAAATCCCCTAATTTCAGTATTTTTGTTTTGTTTGTTCATCGTCTGAAGTTGTACGCAGCTCATATTTGACACTTGTTTCGAATATAGGATCCAGGAAGTGCTCAAAATGTCCAAACTCAAATTAATTACAAACATTCCAATTACATCAGTGTTGGTCATTAAAGTAATAACCATAATCAAGCATTTCATGAGTTACAGATCCAACTCCATGTTCATATCAACAATATCAAGAACAGTTAAACAGTGTGTACTGCCTGGTATCCTTAAAAAAACATCTCTGTGTTGGTCAGGTCATAAGCAATATTATTTGAGCAAATTATATGGTTAAAATCATAAAATAGGACCTCAAAGAAGTATAGTGCAGAAAACACCATTTCTGAACATGCGATTGAAACAAATACTTAATGGCAATAACCAAAATAATTTCTATCTTTTAATATTTGTGGTAGCCACAGTTTTCTGGTTTGGGTGTGTGGCCTGACTAAAGCATGCACAGGAGGGGCTTTAAGGTGTAGAACCACTGCTGTGCTGTCCTCACAACACGAGTCAGTGCTGCTACAGCTAGCGAACCAAAACTCCGGACACAAGGCTTGCTTTTCTTGTTTTAGTGAAGCTTTCAGTGTGTGATGTGATAACTGTAACATACAGAAAAAAGGGGTCAATTACGAACCATATATTTTACACTTAACATGCTAAACACAATCATGAGCTAGTCAATGCACATGTAACACAACAGTAACTCCAAAACTCTAGTGACAAACTTATCAAAAGTATATTACAGAGACATTGTTGACTTCTAAACAGGTGCTATGGACACACTAATACTTACAACGACGAACATTTCCCAAGGCTCAAACATTTAGAGCAACACAGCGTGTTCATAAGTCATTTACAGGCCTCGTTTCTGCGTGATAGCTTACTTTCACACCGAGAGAAAAACGACAAAGATTGTCCATGCGCGAGAGGAGCACTCACTTTGCAGCAACAAAAACGATCCTTTCTAGAGAAGATGTCTCACTCGGGTGCATGCAAGGTATGTTATATTTCAAGGCTGATTTAATTTGTGCTAGCCATCATTTTCAACGTTTACTATTCTACAGTGGAAGGCTTGGTGAAAAAACGAAAACAAAGCGAGGCATCTTCTCTAGAAAGGATCGTTTTTGTTGCTGCAAAGTGAGTGCTCCTCTCGCACATGGACAATCTTTGTCGTTAGTCTCTCGGTGAAAGTAAGCTAGCGCAATGGTGTAACCCAGTAGAGAAAATTCATTTTGTTCTATTTATATTATGCACTTTTATTTTGAAAAACATTTATTTTGAAAAGAGGAAGTGTGATCCCCGCGCTCAAACTTTATTTTCCTGTTTTCACGGTCACGTTGGGTGATAATGACCTTTTGATTTGTTATAATTGTATTAGTCCCGCCTCCCAAGCTGCGGACTGGAGCACTCACTGGTTTCAGCCTTTTGCACTCTGTGCGAGACAGGCTGTTGACGGTCCGAGCAAAAACCTTTTGGGTCGTCTGGTGAGTTTTATTTTAAAAAGAATGATGTAAACAAATATTTACATTGTCTTTTCGTTGATTTGGAATATTTGTTGTTTAAGTGGAAGGAGCACGAGCTGGAGAGGCTGTGTTGTTGTGCCCTTTGCTGTGTTCCTCACTATACCTCATCTTGGTAAGTCCATGCCATGTGAGAATTAGAAAACATGCTAGCGCGATGCTAATATTAGCACGATGCTAACGCTAATCGCGAGTGCCATTTTTTGTTTGAAAGCAATGTAAACGCTATTTTTGGTGAAGACATGGTTTCTACCAAATTCTATTTTAGTTCATAACAATACTGAGAAGCACTTTTGGTTATTTTTGTACTATTTCTGGTCCAATGTAATTATTATTTTGAAGTTGATTGTACATTTTGATGGTTTATTATGAAAGTGTACAGTAATTCTTCTTATAGAAATTTGATTTGAAGGAGAATATCTGAATTCATTAGTGTAATTCATTTCATGAGTTACAAAAGTTAATTCATTTAAAAATTAATATGCAAATTGGTTAAATATTTAATCATAATGTTATGGTTGAATAATTAAACAAAGATAAATTCATTTGTTGTTTTACATGGATTACAAACTATGTCATGTATTAAAAGAATATTTGAGTTAAAACATGCATGTAAAATATTACTGTATATTTGTAATATGGTTATAAGAGAAAAGCTATAGCAATTGAGAAGAGATAGGATAACAGACCTTTTATTTAGCTGTAAACAATAATACCATAATTGTTGTGCAGGCTAGTATTACATGGTTAAGAAAACCCTGGATGGATTTCCTGGATACTCTCCGGATGGAGATGGCGAGCCTGTGCCCAGAACTGGATTGAACTTCGAAGGACCACCTTCTGTCCTACAGTGCTGAGTGGTAACGCCTTAAACACCACTTAAAGGAAGAAGAACTGAACAATAAAGACAATTGACTTGACACACGACAAAAAAGAAAAAGAAAAACTGAGCTCAATGGGACTGGGGATATTTTGTTTGTTGCATATGCCGGCTATGCTTATTGTTAATATTGTTTATCTTGAACAGTTTATTTTTATTTGGTTTACTAAATAATACTTTTCTTACTTACTCTTTGCCTCCAGCCATTTCAGTACACACTCACCTTAGTTCCTATTGTAATCCTGCTTAACCTAGCAACTGGTCTATACTTTTAATTTCGCCTTACCTACTTAACGTGAGTCAGGTGTTACACGCGCACGGCAGAAACAGGCCTGTAAATGACTTATGAACACACTGTGTTGCTCTAAATGTTTGAGCCTTGGAAATGTTCGTCGTTGTAAGTATTAGTGTGTCCATAGCACCTGTTTAGAAGTCACCAATTTGTCTCTGTAATGTTACTTTTGATAAGTTTGTCACTAGAGTTTTGGAGTTACTGCTGTCTTACTTGTGCATTGACTAGCTCATGATTGTGTTTAGCATGTTAAGTGTAAATATATGGTTCGTAATTGACCCCTTTTTTCTGTATGTTACAGTTACCACATCACACACTGAAAGCTTCTGCATGCTGTAGTCAGGCCACACACCCAAACCAGAAAACCGTGGCTACCACAAATATTAAAGATAGAAGTTATAATATTATTGCCATTAAGTATTTGTTTCAAACGCATGTTCAGAAATGGGTGTTTTCTGCACTATACTTCTTTTGAGGTCCTATTTTATGATTTTTAACCATATAATTTGAGTTTGGACATTTTGAGCACTTCCTGGAAACAAGTGTCAAATATGAGCTGCGTACAACTTCAGACGATGAACAAACAAAAAACTGAAACTGATTTCCTATGTAAACAAACAATTGTATAAGGAAATATTAATTGCAGGCTTGTGACATTGTAATTGTTAAACTTGCAACTTCAATTCTGTTGAGATAATTGTTGCTGCCCTAAACACCCAAAGCTTTTAATCGACGACTGAACAGTTTGTTGAATTGATGATTTTTCGTTGTATTCGCAGAAGCTTCTTAGCTCTTGTGGTCAGAAAATGTAACAAGTAAAGCCAAACTAGACATGGCTCCAATAACACTCAGGCCCGTCCTTAAATAGAAGCAAAACCTCAAATCAACCAAGTCAGGCCAGTCAACGATTTAGAGCTTCACTAAATTATACTTACTGGCGACTGAGAGCCTCTGCAAGCTACTGCCATTGTTACATTTTTGCATTGTGTAATCATAAATGAATAATAAAGTCTTGAATGTTGATTTAAGCTCTCTTCTGTGTGTAACTGCTCTCCTAAAACAAGTTCTGTATCTATTAAGTTATCAAAGCTGCAACGCTTCATTTTAAGGGGCACATTCATAGTGAACTCATGATGAAGTCATGAGGAACTAACCATGAGATAATTTCAGTAGTCAGTTTATACAAAGTTTGGTCCTTGTTGGGTTGGTTTCTTCACAAGCAAACAATTCATCATGATCATGATGAATTCATCATTATCATTAGTGAGTTCATTGCCTGAATTAACGGTGTGAATTCATGACTATTTCATCATGAATCATCATGACCTCACATGAATTCATAATGAATTGATTAATGAAGTCATGATGAATTCATGCATGATTTCATCATGAATTATGATGAATTCATGCATGAATTCATGTACCCTTATTATAAAGCGTTACCGGACTATTTTCATATGATTTTACTGAAATACTATAATAAGCCCGGGCTTCGAACGGCGACGTTTACAGACCTCTCAGCCTCACTGTGGTCTGGTGCTTTCCTCTGGGCCGGTTTCTCTCACAGCAGCGTCTGCAAAGAACAGAGTGCACAGAAATTATAGAAAAATAGGGGAAATATTGGGATAAAATGGGGAATACGTTGGGGAAAATCAGGGAAAATTATGTAAAAGTTGGAAAAAGTTGGGGAACAAAAAAATGGGGATAAGCTGGGGAAAAAAAGATTAACGGAGCTATACCTGAATTTTCTTGTTGTAAGGTAAAGTTATTTTTGCCCATAGAAGTATGTTGTAAAAGTAGTCATTTGTGAAAAATTGGCCTTAAGTGTGATTTTGGGAGCTCTGGGATGAACAGAATTGAAATAAGCGATGAAAAGTCACGATCTGGACATTTCATCCAGTGTTTCGACTCATTTATGCGACAGAATCAACACGAACCGAGGCAGCTGCACAGTGTAACTTTGTCTTGCAATTCTGAGAACTAGTCAAACATTAAAACACATTATACAAAGATAAAACACCACATACATGTTTAATATAAAACTTGTAAGTGCTCCAGATACTAACAGGATGTGCCTAAAGATAGAACAGAAATTTAAGCCACTGCACAGTAACAAAGATAAGAAGCCGTGTCAGGGGCGATTAGATCCCTACTTGCTCATCAAGGAAATGGCAGCGGGAACAAAGCTTTCCTAAAAAGATTCGTTTGGCTTATTGGCATTAAAAACCTACGTCCAGATTGAAACAATCGAAACTCTGAATGCAAAGGATGTGCAGTCTCTTTTAGGAAGCTAAAAGAGACTGACTGGGCTCATCCCAGGCAGATTCAAAGAGCCCTGAGACACAACACCATCCATGAGTTTCATTGACAAACTGATTTTTAAGCCTTTTTGACACTGAAATAATATTTGCATTCATTTGAAATGCAGTGTAAGTTTCTATTTCTCATAAGAATAGTTGCTGCATGTCTCTCCCCTGCTCTGACCACGGCCCGCGTCTCTAAACCACACACTCTGACACATTACAGCGTGGGCACGTACCGACAAACACCTGCTCCACAAACCAGGGACAGAACACAACCAGCACCCAGCAGAGTTTAGCTCAGCCCAAAACTCTTGATGAAAGCTCTACAAGGAGTTTGGTTTAGCCATGGGTAAAAAGTGCTGTGAAAAGGAGCCAAAGAGCGTCGAAACTCAGACTGAAACGTGACCAAACCAGCACTGATGGGTCTAAACGAGGCCTAATAAGATCACAGAGGGATTTAAGGTCTAAACCTGGACTAAATAGGATTAAACTAGACACTAAAAAGGTCTAAACCAGGTCTAAAGCAGGTGATGGGCAAATCAGGAACTGCGCTCACTCACCTTCCACGGGCCCAAGCAGACTAAAGACCTGCACGGGATGGATTTCAATCCCATTCCTGCCCGCTCCTGAGGGAGTGTTTTTCTTTGGGACCCCGGGGGAGTCTCCTGAGTCTCAAGACCAGACAAGTCCTGAGTTTATGAAGGTTTTGTAAATGAGACCGGATATCGTTGTAACACTTTCTCTTCAGCACCTTTAACTCACTGGATTTTTGAGTTTGAGTTCTCAAACTTTTACACAAAGTACCTACATTTGTTTACTACAAATGGCACCAATTCAAACCTCTGCAAGAAAATCACGGACCTCGTGAGTTGATGTCAAATACATAGTGTTCCTTGAATACGGGGTAGGTTGTAACAGTTAAAGAACAGAAGCAAAAACAGAGGCCTCGCCATGTGATATACTTCAAAAAGAGGTTAATTGAAATAAAAGAACAATGTCTCTCTCTAACCTGTCATATGCTTACCTCAGGTCTGCTGCCTGAGTAAAGAAAAACAAAGAAGTCAGCGGTAAATGACAGTGAGACTGAGCGGGGAAGTGCATCGTTATTTAGGCTGCATTTCTTAACCTCGTTAACTTCTACCATTAACAGAGGCAGAGCCAAAACACTGCTACTCCAAGGGGCACGAATGTGTCTGCAAAGCGGTGCAGAGAAGGCCAGAGAAATACACTGTTATGGAAAATGAGCGGCGGGCCGGATTAAATTGCATGATGGGCTGGATCGGGCCCTCAGGCCGGGGTTTGCCCAGGTCTGTGTTAGAGGCTCATTGATGATGAGAAAACCCTTGTGCAGAAATGCTAGCACTGCTGAAAACTGATTAGAGAAGCTCTACAACTGCCTGGGTGACCCCAAACTTTGGAACGCTCTCTCCTGGTGCTTGAGTTTTTTTTTACTTTATCTGCGACCTGCATTTGTGGTTTCTGTTCCACATTGTTTTTCTGGATACTTGTGTACGTCTTTGCCGTGTTTTTCTGGAGGTTTGGATTTGTTTACTTTGAGAGTCTAAAATGGTCCTGAAGAAAGCAGCTTTTTAAAGGTAAACAAAATGCTAGCTTATCAGCTAAACCCATTTGAGACCTACACATGTCTTCTTCTGAGACACTGAAGAGGCACCAAGAGCCCCCCTGCAGCACAGAGGAGGCGTCACAAGAGGAGCTACAGGAACAAGTAAGGGACGAACGAGAGATGGTGAAAGACTGTTGTGAAGCGGAGGGAGGAAGAGGAAGGAGGAGGTGGAGCTGACCAGTGCAGGACACCACGCTCTGAAACAGTGACAAACCCAGAAGGCACAGCACCATTTCAGAGGATCAGAGGAGACAGAGGCAGCCAGGTTTCCTCTGAGTGCTACAGTTTCCCCGACCTCAAAGCTCATGCGGGTCAGGTTGACACAGTGGCAGCGCGGCTCAGCCGCAGCGGCTCAGGACTAACACCTGAACACTATTTCGTTGTACAGTTGTACAATGACAATAAAGCATTTACTTACTTACATATGTATATATCAGTTATAAAGCATTCGCTCTGTACAATGAATCTCTCTCATCATAGAGTTTGTCTTAAAGGGATATTTCAGGATTTTGACATTGGGCCTCATTTCCTCGTTATCCAGAGTGTTGTTGATGTCTGGAGATATTTTTTTTCTTAAAGGTCCTATATCATGCAAATTTTTTTTGAGCTTTTAGCCATGTTGTTATGCTATTTCCTTCTCAAAAACACCCCAGAGCGTTTTTTGGCTTCATTCACGCAGTTCTCAGTAATCCTCCTGAATCCTGCTCTCTGAGCAGCTGCTCCGCCCTCTCCTGGTAAACGACTGAGCTGTTCAGTTGTGTCGTCACAAAGGAACGGAAGTGCTCTACGTCTGTAATGTAATGCCTTACGGCCTGATTTTTATTTATAAAACAGCTTTTAAAAAAAAAAAAAAAGCAACCCTCCGACGCGTCTGTGCTGTCCCACGACGCTAATCAAGCGCACCACGGCCCGAGGATCCATGGATCCGAGCATAAGTGTTGTTTTTGAAGACTGAGCTCTTTCTAACCTACTCTGGACACGCCTGCTCTTTTTTCTTACCGATAATGCCACGGATGCGCGTTTGGCTATGAGAGGAACAGGACTATTCAACCTTCCTAAAGAAGAGTGCACTCGCCAGAAGTTGGAATTTCTTTCCGGGATTAAGCGACTTTATCAACCAACCTGATGGATGCTTGGTGAACCTCGGCCAGAATCAAAGTGGATTCACTTTTATAACTTTTATAACCAACACGATCTCATGGGAGTCCAAACTGAGCGGTGAGTCAATCAAAACGCGTGTTAGCGTGTGTGTTAGCATGTGTGTTAGCGTGTGTGTTAGCCATTTATGAAACTGCTTTGCACATGTCAACTCCTTATAACTGCATTATGTGAAGTAACTTCACTTTTTGCAGCGATATTTATATTTATAATACTGCAAATGTGGAATGAGCGGAGAGAGGGGGCGGAGTTAACTGAATCCAAGCGTCTTATCTTCCGGGTAGGGAAAATACCCCCCAAAAATACTTATTTCTCTCAAAAATGAGTACTCCATAGTGATAGAGGTACAATATATCATATATATGCCTATACTTTACTTTGGAATGGCTAAAATAGCAGGATACAGATCCTTTAAGTAAAGATTAAAGATACATTCAATGTGTTTTCTTTATTCATATGAAACACACAGGATCCAATGCAGTAATTTTTAAACTGGTGCAACGTGGCCCCGCCTCCTGGTCTTTCCAGGACACGAGCTGCTGAATTTAGTCAAAGTTGCAAACCTGAGATCCTCTTTAGGGCCTTACAGTCGTGGATAAGACTGGTGATAAAAGCTGGTGATATGTGGCCTAACCCTGCTTTAGCGAGGGCTGGACCGGCGTGTTTTCTAATAACTGCACTTCCTCCGGATGAAAAGGATTCTGCAGACGACAGTGACTAAAACAATAACGGCTGCTTTCTTAATAAACAGCAGTGACGTGCGACTTCCAAAGAATCCACATGAAAAGTTCACATAGCCTCTGGCCACAGGCGTGTCTGCTCTGAGCCAATCACAGCGCTCTGACACCTTTTCCAGTGAATTCTGAGTTGGCACACAGCTCTGTTGGTTTTGATAACACCTTTTCCTCTTACTTGCAAACAATGGCGTGTGAAAAACAGAATGATTTTATTTCATCTTTGTATCGGCCTAAAGGTCAGCGCTCCTGCAGGTGTGCTCGTTTACCTGAGGAAGGAAACTTGCTCTGAAAATATTGTTTCTTTTTGATGTTACATAAATGATTCTGTTTACCACTGAGGACAAAGAATAAATGAGCCGTTTCAATAGGTCAAAGTTTATAAAGCACATTTAAATACAGTTCACTCGCCGTATTATAAAGGAGCGTTTTTAAAGGGATATTTCAGGATTTCTGACATTAGCCTCATTTCCTAGTTATCCAGAGTGTTGTTGATGTCTGGAGATATTTTTTTCTTAAATTCATGCAGTTCTTATATTTGAAGAGTCTAGTGGCGCTAGGCTAATGCTAGGCTAGTGCATGTCTATGGTATCAGTTAGCCTGCATTAAAACAGTGTGACCCACTCCACAGTGCACCTGAGGTAAATCACTTATAACACCAGACTAACCATATAAATGTCTGTGTTAATAGAATCATTTAAAATAACTTATATTTGAGCAGCATCAGCTTCGTGGCTGTAAGCTAACGCAGCGGCGGAGTGATCTGCGAGAAAATAGTCCCTCAAAATGTGGTAATTCATGTGATACAAGGTCAGTTATATTTCAAACATGATTCTATAACACAGACATTTATATGGTTAGTCTGGTGTTATAAGTGATTTACTCAACTCTGACAATGTTGTCAGAGTTGATTTAATCTGTTTTCTTGTCATTTTATGCAGCTGTGAAGACTTTGAATTGCTTTGTGTATGATACTGCTCTACAAATAAACTTGCCTAAAAGCTTCTTGAAAAGCAACAAAAGAGCAACAAAAAAGCTATGAAAAGAAATGTCCCAAAAGGTTGAGACAAGGCGGGAACAACGTGTGGAAAAAGATCTGTTTAGATCAGTTTTGTAGGTCTTAGCTTTCAAATGAGGCGTTAAAGCTAAACAGGAGATAATGCAGTTGGTTACCTTAGCCTGAACCAACCATGTTGTCTCCAGTTTGGCTTCACCCAAATCTAAAAGCTTCTTGAAAAAAAGGTTAAACCAGAGACAAAAACGAGAAAAAAAAAAATAGACCGACACTCAGCACTGGTTTTCTCTGGAACACACAGGCAAGAGGCAACACATCATATCATTAATTACACCGACACTCAGCAGAAGTTTTCTCTGGAACACACAGGCAAGACACAACACATCATATCATTAATTACACCGACACTCAGCAGAAGTTTTCTCAGGAACACACAGGCAAGACACAACACATCATATCATTAATTACACCGACACTCAGCAGAAGTTTTCTCAGGAACACACAGGCAAGACACAACACATCACATCATTCATTGCATAACATAAACTAGCGTTTAAAGCATTTTAATGCCTATTTCAAGTCTGACATTTATAGCAAGAATCGTGTCCCCAGTGCAGCCCTTGTTCAATGTGGTATCTTTAAGGTCTGCGTTTAGTCGGCTTAATAAAAGAAGAATTTTCCACTACGAATTTAAACATCTGTATATCACAATTAAGATTAAAACAGACCTTTATATTGTTGCTGCAGCCAGTCCAGATGACATTTAAAGTCAAACATTTACACAATAAACAAACCACACACTAATTATACAGGATGTAATTATACAGTAACAACATTACAATAAAAACAAAATGAACTACACGGTCAAACTAAACCACTGACTCTACTGAGCTGAATATAAAAGCAAAGTGACTGAAGTAAGAAGTGACACCAGGCTATTCAATACATTCAAAAGGACCTTCGGTCAGACAGACGGTTACACATGTATTGTGATTTTGCACATTTACAGCCCTCTGGTAGTTCGTAGGGCAGTCCCTGAGCATATCCAGAGAGACATGGAGTCTGCATCGAAGTGCACGAGTGCAGTCATTAAGCCATGGCTCTCCAGCAGCAACGGAGTCAAGAGTCATGTGAGATCTAACAAACTAGTTAGCTCATCGATATGCACATGGTCATCCAAGTTAACACACTGAGTGTTAAGTTTTATTATTTACAAAACTAGACACTCTAATGCACCTCATGTGTGATTTTGGGAGCTCTGTGATGAACAGAACTGAAATAAAGGACGATGAAAATCTTGTGAAAAGCCACAATCTCACTCCTGCTCCTCCATCAGTCTCAGTTCTCTTTTTCTGCTACTGGACCTTATTTAATCTGAGAAGCTGCGTGTGCATTTAGCTTCTTTTCTCTTGTGATGTGCTGCGTTTGAGATGTGCTTCTTTTTCTGTAGTGTCTCTGAGTCTCTGAGTGTCCGCTGTGCCTGCATGTCGGCTCCGCCCACTTTCCCCGCTGGGCGGAGACAGAAGATACAGATCTGTTTAACTGATAAAACTACTATGAGTTCTTGTCAGATTCCCCAAATCCTCTATTGCTGTAAAATGGAAACAAATGTGTACATTTTATGCATCTGATTAGTTTTTCTGAACCCAGCACATTTTCTCCAGTTTGGCTTTGCCCAAATCTAAAAGGAACAAATGGCGCATGTTTCATAAAACACCGATATCTCAGTTTCTGAAGAAAAAAAATCTGTGATTTTGATCAAAACTAGCCTCTGTTTAGCTTTATTCAGATTATGTTTTATCAAAGGTACAAATAACCGAAAAGCTGGACTTATAGTGCACTAACTTTAAAGATTAACGTTATAAACATGTGTTACTACATGCTGACTGCTACAACACTTAATGCGATGAATTATATTATATTATTATATATTATCATAAGGTTTAGGACAAAGATGAGTTCTTTAACAGTTTCCATGTAACTGACCAACTGTACACTAACTACATTAACTGCATACTAACTACATTCAACAAAACGTTTATGACATGTGTAGTTAACATGTTTAATGTAGCCTATTTAATTTACTAATCATGTTTAATATTCTTTAAAAAAATGTTTTACTTACTATAAAAGGGTGCTCGCAATCATCCACAAAAGGCTATGCCTGAGCTCAGATTTTTCCCGCCTCAAAGGCTGTTATAACCCACAATGCACTGGGTTCATACAAAAAAATACAGAACTGTCCGTAAAATAAAATTACGGAACAGTCCTTCAAATAACTACAGCACATAGTTGCTGTATGTATGTATGTATGTATGTATGTATGTATGTATGTATGTATGTATGTATGTATATATATAAACTCTTCCTCACCCTCTCTTTTTCCTCCAAGCTCGGGTCCTCTACCGTCGGCCTGGGAGCTTGAGGGTTCTGCGCAGTATCTTTTCTGGACCGAGATGTCTGATGTATTTCCTGGGATCTGCTGGAGCCACTCCTCCAGTTTGGGGGTCACTGCCCGAGTGCCCCAACGACCACGGGCACCACTGATGCCTTCACTCTCCAGGCCTTCTCTAGCTCTTCTCTGAGCCCCTGGTATTTCTCTAGTTTCTCGTGTTCCTTTTCCTGATGTTGAAGTCGCTTGGTATTGCTATGTCAACCACCACGGCTTTCCTCTGCTCTTTGTCCACCACTACAATGTCCGGTTGGTTCGCCATTACCATTCTGTCCGTCTGTATCTGGAAGTCCCACAGGATCTTGGCTCGGTCATTCTCTACCACCTTTGGTAGACCTGGTGTCATCAGGAGACATGGAGATGTACAACTGTGTATCATCAGCATAACTATGAAAGTTGACTCCATGACTCCTGATGACATCACAAGAGGGAGCATATACAGGTTAAAAAGCACTGGGCCTAAAATCGAACCCTGGGGCACACCACATGTAATTGTATGGACCTTAGAGGAGCAGGTATCCACACTCACCATGAAGGTCCTGTCTGTGAGGAAGGATGTAAACCATTTGTGGACAGCACCAGAGAGGCCGATGTGTTTTAAACGAGTTAAAAGAATAGTGTGGTCGACTGTATCGAAGGCGGCGCTCAGGTCCAGTAGAACCAACACTGTGACCTTCTGTGAGTCATAATTTAATCTAAGATCATTTAAAATCTTTAAAAGTTTCTCAAGGACATTATGTGCATTTATAAATGCATGGATAAAAACAAGTTTTTCTAAAATTTTGCTTAAGAATGGTAAGTTGGATACCGGTCTAAAATTGTTAAAATCATTACAGTCCAAACTGCTCTTCTTCAGTAGAGGCTTCACCACCGCCCCTTTAAAGGCAGCAGGGAAGACCCCAGTCTGAAGAGAGCAATTCATGATGGATAAAAGTTAATCTCTAAAAGATCCATAAAATGTTTTAAAAAACGGTGTTGGGACCGGGTCTAAAAGACATGTGGTGGGCCTCACTGAGGAGAAAACTTTATCAAGCATCTCAGCATTAACCAGGACAAAGCTGTGCAGTGTTTCTCTGGAACAAGTAGACAACCAGATGCATTTAAAACCATATTATTTTGAGTAGATAAAATATTACATCTGATCGTGTCTATCTTCCCCTGAAGTGGTCTGCAAACGCCTCACAAAGGGAGTCACTTGGAGTAAAGTTGGTCTTGTTAAAATCAGGATTGATCAGATGTTCTATTGTAGAGAAGAGTACCTTGGGATTGTTTTTATTATTGTTAATAATTCTTGAGAAGTAATTGTTTCTGGTGTTTCTTACTGTGTTATTGTAATTTGTTTGTTATTCACGGAATATTTGGTAGTTTATGGTAATTTATTTTTTCTCCATTTCTCTCTGCCACCCTGCATTGTCTTTTGAGTCATTTGATTTCCTCATTCCTCCACGGAGGAATTGGTTTTGTGGGGAGTTTCTTGAATTTTAAAAGGAGCGATAGAATCAAGTGCTGACCTGAGTTTGCTGTTAAAATTTCAAATAATAAAATCACAGGGGGCAGGTAGAACAATAGGAGAAGATTTCTCTAAAACATTGATAAAATTTGCAGCCACTTCAGGGGTGAGATGACGTTTCCTCACAGCTCTTACCGAGGTCTCCCGCTGGGTAAAACTGGTGACATTAAAAAACACACAGTAATGGTCAGAGACGGCCAAGTCAACGACAGAAGACACAGCTGTGGACAGGCCATGCATGATGACCATGTCCAGACTGTGTCCTCTGTCGTGAGTCGGCTGCGTGACGTGTTGGGTAAAATCCATATAATTAAGAACATTTAAAAAATCCCTGGGAACAGGGTCTAAAAGATTATCTATGTGTAGATTAAAATCACCAGTTAAAAGAATCAAATTAAAGAGCTATGTAGAAGTGATAAAAACTCGGAAAATTCCTTAACAAAAAGAGGGCATTTTTGGGGGGTCTGTAAATAGTGACACATAAAATGGGGGGATTACTAAAAACAACTGCATGGTGCTCAAAAGTGCAGAATGGGTCAAATAAAATAGGTTTTGTGGCAAGCGTGTTTGTACATATGGAAGCAGTGCCACCTCCTCTTTTTCTATTCCTTATTGAAAAAGCACTGCTAAAATTAGGTGGGGAGGCCTCAGCAAGAACCGCAGTAGCATCTGCACCCAGCCAGGTTTCAGTTAAAAACAAACAATCAAGATTATTATCTAAAATACATGAGCGCCCATCAGCTCCTCACTCTCAAGAGAACCACCATCCACCATCGTTCCTGTCCCAAAAAACCACGGATCACAGGACTTAATGACTACAGGCCGGTGGAGCTGACGTCTGTGGTCATGAAGTCTTTTGAGCACTTGGTCCTGCCCCACCTCAAGGACATCACCGCCCCCGTCCTGGACCCGCTGCAGTTTGCCTACAGAGCCAACAGGTCTGTGGACGACGCAGTCAATCTGGCTCTCCACTTTACCCTGAAGCATCTGGACTCCCCAGGAACCTACGCCAGGATCCTGTTTGTGGACTTCAGCTCTGCCTTCAACACCATCCTCCCTGGACTGCTACGAGACAAGCTCTACCAGCTCATCGTGCCCGACTCCCTCTGCAGGTGGATCACTGACTTCCTGATGGACCGGAGTAAGCACGTGCGGCTGGGGAAGATCGTCTCGGACACTCGGACTACAAACACTGGAACTCCTCAGGGCTGTGTACTTTCCCCCTGGCTCTTCTCCCTGTACACAAACTGCTGCACCTCCAGTCACCAGTCCGTTAAACTGATCAAGTTTGCGGACGACACCACCTCATCGGGCTCATCTCGGACGGTGATGAGTCCGCCTACAGGAGAGAGATGAACCGGCTGGCGTCCTGGTGCAGCCACAACAACCTGGAGCTGGAACGCCAGAAGACAGTGGAGATGATCGTGGACTTCAGGAAAGACACAGCCCCACCGTCCCCCTCGCCTGACAGACTCTCCCACCCCCATCTCCATCGTGGACTCCTTCCGTTTCCTGGGCACCACCATCACCCAGGACCTCAGATGGGAGCCGACCATCTGCTCCCTCATCAAGAAGGCCCAGCAGAGGATGTTCTTCCTGCGGGAGCTGAGGAAACTTAAGCTGCAACCAAGATGCTGGTGCAGTTCTACAGATACGGCCATTCATCCGGAGTCCCATCGTTTCCTCCTCCTCCATCACCGTGTGGTCCATCCTCAACCTCCTCCATCACCGTGTGTCCTCCTCACCTCCATCACCGTGGTCCATCCTCACCCTCCTCCATCACCGTGTGGTCCATCCTCACCCCTCCATCACCGTGTGTCCATCCTCACCTCTCCTTCATCACCGTGTGGTCCATCCTCACCACCTCCATCACCGTGTGGTCATCTACCTCCTCCATCACCGTGTGGTCATCCTCAACCTCCTCCTCCATCACCGTGTGGTCCATCCTCACCACCTCCATCACCGTGTGGTCCCTCACCTCCATCACTGTGTGGTCCATCTCACCTCCTCCCATCACCGTGTGGTCCATCCTCACCTCCTCCATCACCGTGTGGTCCATCTCACCTCCTCCACCGTGTGGTCCATCTCACCTCCTCCATCACCGTGTGCGGTCCATCCTCACCATCCTCCATCACCGTGTGGTCTCCTCACCTCCTCCATCACTGTGGGTCCATCCTCACCCCTCCTCCATCACCGTGTGGTCCATCTCACCTCCTCCATCACCGTGTGGTCCATCCTCACCTCCTCCATCACCGTGCGGTCCATCCTCACCGCACCTCCATCACCGTGTGGTCCATCCTCACCTCCTCCATCACCGTGTGGTCCATCCTCACCCTCCTCCATCACCGTGTGGTCCATCCTCACCCTCCATCACACACCCTCCCCCCCCCCTCCCTCACCCGTGTGTCCATCCTCACCTCCTCCATCACGTGTGGTCCATCCTCACCTCCTCCATCACCGTGTGGTTCCCCCGGCGCTACAGAACGGGACAAGCATCGACTGCAGCGCATTGTGCTGCTGCTGGGAAGGTGATTGGCTGTGAGCTCCCATCTCTCCAGGACCTGTTCACCTCCAGGACCCGGAGGCGTGTGGGTCGGATCACAGCTGACCCTTCTCACCCTGGACATGGACTATTCACCCCTCTCCCCTCGGGCAGGAGGCTACGGTCCATCCAGACCCATACCTCCCGCCACTTGAACAGTTTTTCCCCTCCGCCATCAGACTCATGAACAATAACAAGACCCAATTAAAGCCGCAAGCGGCATTTAGAGGCCCTCGAGGGTCTCGTTTGGCCGGTTGACGCCGGTGGCCGCACGCCGCCCCAATAACCGGGAGGCGCTGCCGCGCCCTACCTGCCACCGTAGGTCGAGTACATAAAGAGCTACGCCAAAGTTGACACCGGGTCGTTGCCATGGCAACATGATGGGAAAGAGGCGTGGCCTGATTGACTTTTTTTATCGGGATCACGTGACGCACGTCTGTGCCAAATTTCTTTTGTCTACAACAAAGTTTGATCTTATTCTTCATTCATTTTTATTTGGTGCTCTGGCAGGGGGCGCTATCGCGCCCATTTGCAAATGTCCTAAATCACAACATCCGGAGTCGACGACTCGACCAACGATTCAAGTTACAGTCAAATCGGCTTCAGTTTGTGCGAGTTATCACTCTTTAACACGGCGGCGAGTGCTGAAAGGGACGCCGAATTCATGGCGTTGCCATGACAACACCGTTATCCATTAGAAAGTTTTTAATAACTTTTGATGTCCCACTTGTGTAGATGATCTGGAGCGAACGGGGAGTCGCTGCGTTCAACGCCCTAGGACGAGTTCGTTCAATGGGGAGAGCATGAAATGGCGCCTTCGGTGCCAGATTACTACATTTTTCCCAAAATGGCCGCCTCCTGTTGGTTGCTAGCAACCATGTAATGTACTTTTTTGTTCGGACTGTCATGAGGCACGCGTGTACCAATTTTGGTTTGGCTGCGCCAAAGTTGACATCGGGTCGTTGCCATGGCAACACGGTTGGGAAAGGGGCGTGGCCTCATGACTTTTTTGTTCGGGTCACGTGACGGATGTCTGTGCCAAATTTCTTTGTCTACGACAAAGTTCAATTTTTTCCCCTATTCATTTTATTTGGTGCTCTGCAGGGGGCGCTATCGCGCCCATTTTCAAATTTCATATATCAAAACATCCGGGGTCGACGACTCGACCAACGATTCAAGTTTCGCTCAAATCGGCCACAGTTTGTGCGAGTTATGACTCTTTGAACGCGGCGGCGAGCGCTGAAAATGGACGCCGAATTCATGGCGTTGCCATGAAACACCGTTAATCCTATTAGAAGTTTTTAATAACTTTTGATGTCCCACTTGTGTAGATGATCTGGAGCGAACGGGAAGTCGCTGCGTTCAACGCCCTAGGAGGAGTTCGTTCAAATGCGAGGGCACGAAATGGCGCCTTTGGCGCCAGATTACTACATTTTTCCCAAATGGCCGCCCTCCTGTTGGTTGTCTAGCAACCATGTAATGTACTTTTTTGTTCGGACTGTCATGATGCACGCGTGTACCAATTTTGGTTTGGCTGCGCCAAAGTTGACATCGGGTCGTTGCCATGGCAACACGGTGAGAAAAGGGGCGTGGCCTCAATGACTTTTTTGTTCGGGGTCACGTGACGGATGTCTGTGCCAAATTTCTTTTGTCTACGACAAACTTAAATTTTTTTCCCTATTAATTTTATTTGGTGCTCTGCAGGGGGCGCTATTGCGCCCATTTTCATATTTCAGATATCAAAACATCCGGGGGTCGACGACTCGACCAACGATTCAAGTTTCGCTCAAATCGGCCACAGTTTGTGCGAGTTATGACTGTTTGAGCGCGGCGGCGAGCGCTAAAAATGGACGCCGAATTCATGGCGTTGCCATGACAACACCGTTAATCCTATTAGAAAGTTTTAATAACTTTGATGTCCCACTTGTGTAGATGATCTGGAGCGAACGGGGAGTCGCTGCGATCAACGGCCTAGGACGAGTTCGTTCAAATGCGAGGGCACGAAATGGCGCCTTCGGCGCCAGATCGCTCTTCTGGCCAATATGGCCGCCTCCTGATGGTTGCCTAGCAACCGCATAATATCTTTTTTTGTTTGGCTTCACGTGACCAATCACTGTGCCGAATTTTGTTCGTCTACGACGAACTAAAATTTTCGGGGATTTCGGGATTTTGAGGGGTTGGCCATAGGGCGCAATGTTAACGTGGTTTTTCCAGGGGGGCTGACGCGCCATTTTTTTGAATTTTTACATTTTGGAGATGTGAAGTTTTTTTTTTTTCACCTAATTGAATTTTGGGCAAAAATTCAGGACTTTTCATCAGTGGGAAGTTGCCGAAACTGGCTTTTTAGGGGGAGAGGAAAAATAATAATAATTAAGCCGCAAGCGGCATTTAGAGGCCCTCGAGGGTCTCGTTTGGCCGGTTGACGCCGGTGGCCGCACGCCGCCCCAATAACCGGGAGGCGCTACCGCGCCCTACCTGGTTATGATGTCGCTGCCACCGGTAGGTCGAGTTTGTAAAAGAGCAAGGCAAGAAATGGCGGCTTCGGCGCCAGATCACTCGATTTTTCCCAAAATGGCCGACCTCCTGTTGGTTGCCTAGCAACCCATGTAATGCACTTTTTTGTTCAGACAGTCGTGACGCACGCGTGTACCAATTTTGGTATGGCTGCGCCAAAGTTGACATCGGGTCGTTGCATGGCAACACGGTGGGAAAGGGGCGTGGCCTCAATGACTTTTTTTGTTCGGGGTCACGTGACGGACGTCTGTGCCAAATTTCTTCTGTCTACGACAAAGTTTGATTTTATTCATTTTTATTTGGTGCTCTGCAGGAGGCGCTATCGCGCCCATTTTCAAATCTCTTATATCACAACATCCGGGGTCGAGGACTTGACAACAATTCAAGTTACGCTTAAATCGGCCACGGTTTGTGCGAGTTATGACTGTTTAAAGGTGACGGCGAGCACCGAAAACGGACGCCGAATTCATGGCGTTGCCATGACAACACCGGTTAATCCTATTAGAAAGTTTTTAATAACTTTTGATGTCCCACTTGTGTAGATGATCTGGAGCGAACGGGGAGTCGCTGCGTTCAACGCCCTAGGACGAGTTCGTTCAAATGCGAGGGCACGAAATGGCGCCTTCGGCGCCAGATGGCTCTTCTGGCCATATGGCCGCCTCCTGATGGATGCCTAGCACCATGCAATGTACTTTTTTGTTCGGACTGTCATAATGCACGCGTGTACCAATTTTGGTTTGCTACGCCAAAGTTGACATCGGGTCGTTGCCATGGCAACACGGTGAGAAAAGGGGCGTGGCCCAATGACTTTTTCGTTCGGGGTCACGTGACGGATGTCTGTGCCAAATTTCTTTTGTCTACGACAAAGGTCAATTTTTTTCCCTATTCATTTTTATTTAGTGCTCTGCAGGGGCGCTATCGCGCCCATTTTCAAATTTAATATATTACAACATCCGGGGTCGACGACTCGACCAACGATTCAAGTTTCGCCCAAATCGGCCACAGTTTGTGCGAGTTATGACTCTTTGAACACGGCGGCGAGCGCTGAAATGGACGCCGAATTCATGGCGTTGCCATGACAACACCGTTAATCCTATTAGAAAGTTTTTAATAACTTTTGATGTCCACTTGTGTAGATGATCTGGAGCGAACGGGGAGTCGCTGCGTTCAACGCCCTAGGACGAGTTCGTTCAAATGCGAGTGCACGAAATGGTGCTTCGGCGACAGATTACTCAATTTTCCCAAAATGGCCGACCTCCTGTTGGTTGCCTAGCAACCATGTAATGTACTTTTTTGTTCAGACAGTCATGACGCACGCGTGTACTAATTTGGTTTGGCTGCGACAAAGTTGACATCGGGTCGTTGCCATGGCAACACGGTGGGAAAAGGGGCGTGGCCTCAATACGTTTTTGTTCGGGGTCACGTGACAGATGTCTGTGCCAAATTTCGTTTGTCTATGACAAAGTTCAATTTTTTTCCTCATTCATTTTTATTTGGTGCTCTGCAGGGGGCGCTATCGGCCCATTTTCAAATTTCATATATCAAAACATCCGGGGTCGACGACTCGACCAACGATTCAAGTTTCGCTGAAATCGGCCACAGTATGTGGGAGTTATGACTGTTTGAACGCGGCGGCGAGCGCTGGAAAATGGACGCCGAATTCATGGCGTTGCCATGACAACACCGTTAATCCTATTAGAAAGTTTTTAATACTTTTGATGTCCCACTTGTGTAGATGATCTGGAGCGAACGGGGAGTCGCTGCGATCAACGGCCTAGGACGAGTTCGTTCAAATGCGAGCGCACGAAATGGCGCCTTCGGCGCCAGATCGCTCTTCTGGCCAATATGGCCGCCCTCCTGATGGTTGCCTAGCAACCGCGTAATATGTTTTTTTGTTTGGCTTTACGTGACCAATGACTGTGCCGAATTTTTTCGTCTACGACGAACTAAAATTTTCGGGGATTTGGGGATTTTGGGGGGTCTAGCCATAGGGTGCAATGTTAACGCTGTTTTCCAGGGGGCGCTGACGCGCCATTTTTTTCATTTTTTCATTTTGGAGATGTGAAGGTTTTTTTTTTCACCTAATTGAATTTTGGGCAAAATTCAGGACTTTTCGTCGGTGGGAAGTTGCCGAAACTGGCTTTTTAGGGGGAGAAGAAAAAAATAATAAATAATAATTAAGCCGCAAGCGGCATTTAGAGGCCCTCGAGGGTCTCGTTTGGCCGGTTGACGCCGGTGGCCGCACCGCCGCCCATAACGGGAGGCGCTGCCGCGCCCTAACTGCCACACTAGGTCGAAGAGCAAGGCAAGAAATGGCGCCTCCGGCGCCAGATCACTTGATTTTTCCCAAATAGCCAACCTCCTGTTGGTTGCCTAGCAACCATGTAATGTACTTTTTTGTTCGGACTGTCATGACGCACGCGTGTACCATTTTGGTTTTGCTGCGCCAAAGTTGACATCGGGTCGTTGCCATGGCAACACGGTGGGAAAGGGGCGTGGCCTCAATGACTTTTTTGTTCGAGGTCATGTGACGTATGTCTGTGCCAAATTTCTTTTGTCTACGACAAAGTTCAAATTTTTTCCTCATTAATTTTTATTTGGGGCTCTGCAGGGGGCGCTATCGCGCCCATTTAAAAATTTCATATATCAAAACATCCGGAGTCGAAGACTCGACCACGATTCAAGTTTCGCTCAAATCGGCCACAGTATGTGCGAGTTACCACTCTTGAACGCGGCGGCGAGCGCTGAAATGGACGCCGAATTCATGGCGTTGGCCATGACAACACCGTTAATCCTATTAGAAAGTTTTTAATAACTTTTGATGTCCCACTTGTGTAGATGATCTGGAGTGAACGGGGAGTCGCTGCGTTCAACGCCCTCCGGAGGAGTTCGTTCATGCGAGGGGCCGAAATGGTGCATTTTCCCCGGGCACCAGTTCGCTCGATCGGGGCAATATAGGGCCGCCTACCTGATGGTTGCCTAGCAACCGGCATAATTTTTTTGTTTAGCTCATATGACCATATGTTGGAATTTTATTCCGTCTACGACGAAGTAAATTTCAGGTGTATTTGGGTCTTGGCCATAGGGAGCAATTGTAACTTTCTTTCCGGGGGCGCTGGCGCGCATCTTTTTTTAAAAAATTTAGATTGGAAATTGTACGATTCGAACCATGAACATTTTAGAACTGTGTGCGCAAAAATTGGGACTTTTTCGTCAGAAGATGTAGGCGTTAGGGTGGGGAGAGGAAAAATAATATATAATAATAATAATTAAACGCGCAAGCGGCATTTAGAGGCTTCGAGGGTTTCGTTTGGCGGTTGACGCGGTGGGGCGCGACGTGCAGTAATGGGAGGCGCTGCGCGCCTACCTGCAGACTAGGTCGAAGTAGGCAAAGGCAAGAAATGGCGCTCGCGCACGAACTACTCGAATTTTCCCAAATAGCCAACCTCCTGTTTGGTTGCCTAGCACATTGTAATGTACTTTTTTGTTGGACAGTCCATGACGCACGCGTGTACCATTTGGTTTGCCTGCTCCAAAGTTGACATCAGTCGTTGCGAAAAGTTTGGATTTTATTCTTCATTATTTTGTTTGGGTGTCATGGCGGGGGCGCTATGCGCCCATTTTCAAATGTCCTAACACAACATCCTGGGGTCGACACCTGCCAACGATTCAAGTTACGTCAAATGGCTTCGTTTGTGAGAGTTTGACTGGTTTAAACACGGTGGCGAGTGCTGAAGAACGACGCGATTCATGGCGTTGCCATGACAAAAACACGTTAATCCTTTAAGAAAGTTTTAATAACTTTGATGCAACACTTGTAACGATGATCTGGAGCGATACGGGAGTCGCTGCGTTCAAGCGCCTAGGACGATTCGTTTCAAATGGGGTGCACGAAAATGACGCTTTTGGCAGATTCTACTTTTTCCAAAATGGGCCTCACGTTTGGTTGCCTAGCCAACCATTGTAATGTACTTTTTTTGTTGGACTGTAGTGACGCACACGTTACCAATTTTGGTTTTGGCTGCGCAAAGTTGAATCGGCTCGTTGCTGGCAACACGTGGGGGAAAGGGGCCGTGGCCTCAAATGACTTTTTTGTTCAGTGGTCACGTGACACGGATGTCTGTGCGAATTTCGTTTGTCTACGACAAAGTTCAAATTTTTTTCTCATTCTTTTTATTTTTATCTTGATGTCCACTTCGTGTAGATGCTCTGGGCGAACGGGGAGTCGCTGATCACGGCCTAGGACAATTCGTTTAATGCGAGGGCAAGAAATGGCGCCTTCGGCGCCAGATCGTCTTCCTGGCAATATGGCGCGCCTCTGGATGGGGTTGCCTAGCAACCGCATAATATCTTTTTTTGTTTGGGCTTCACGTGAAATCACTGTGCAGATTTTGTTTCGTCTATCGACGAAGCTAAATTTTTGGGGATTTGGGATTTTGAGGGGTCTGGCTAGGCGCAATGTTAACGTGGTTTTTTTTCCAGGGGGCGCTACGCGCATTTTTTTGAATTTTTTAATTTTGGAGATGTGAGTTTTTTTTCACCTAATTGAATTTGGGGGCAAAAATTCAGACTTTTCATCAGTGGACAGTTGCCGACTGGCTTTTTAGGGGGCGAGGAAAAATAATAATGAAAGGGCAAGCGCATTTTAGAGGCTCGAGGGTCTCGTTGGCCGGTTTGGACGGGTGGCCAGCACGCCGCCCAATACGGAGGACGTGCCGGCTCACTGCAACTGGTGAGATGTAAAGAGCAAAGGCAAGAAATGGCGCCTTCGGCGCCAGATCAATCGATTTTCCCAAAATGGGCGACCTCCTGTTGGTTGCCTAGCACCATGTATGTATTTTTTTGTTCAAACGTCTGACGCACGCGTGTACAACTTTTGGTGTGGTGGCAAGTTGCCGAGTGTTCGTTGCATGAACACGGTGGGAAAGGGGCGTGGCTCAATGACTTTTTTGTTGGTGGTCACGTGACGGATGTCTGGCCAAATTTCTTTTGTCTACGACAAAGTTCAATTTTTTTCTCATTATTTTGGTTTGGTGATCTGCAGGGGGTGCTGATCGCGGCCATTTTAATTTTTCCTAAATCACAACATACAGGGTCGAGGCTCGACAAAGTTCACGTTTTGCTCAAATGGCACAGTATGGTGCGAGTTACGACTCTTGCACGTGGCGGCGAGTCTGAAAACGGAGCGAATTCATGGCGTTGCCATGAAACGTTAATCCTGATTGAAGTTTTTAATAAACTTTTGATGTCACTTGTGTAGATGACTGGAGGGAGACGGGGATCGCTGCGTTCAACGGCTAAGGACGAGTTGTTTCAAATGGAGAGCATGATGGGCCTTCGGCGCCAGATTTACTAATTTTTCCAAAATGGACGCCTTCCTGTTGGTTTGCTAGAACCAATGTAATGTACTTTTTTTGTTCGGGACTGTCATGAACCACGCGTGTACCAATTTTGGTTTGGCTGCGCCAAAGTTGACATCGGGTCGTTGCATGGAAGCCGGTTGGGAAAGGGCGTGGCTCAATGATTTTTTGTTTCGGTTACGTGACGGATGTCTTGTGCAAAGTTTCTTTTGTTCTATCGACAAGTTATAAATTTCCCATTCGATTTTTTTGGTGTCTGCGGGCGCTATCTGCGCCCATTTCAATTTCTATATCACAACATCCGGGGTGGACTCGACCAACGATTCAGTTTCGCTCAAATCGGCACAGTAATGTGCGAGTTATGAACTGTTGAACGCAGCGGCGAGCGCTAAAAATGGACGCCGAATTCATGGCGTTGCAGACAAACGTTAATCCTTTGAGTTTTTAAATAACTTTTGATGTCCCATTGTGTAGTGATTGAGCGAACGGGGGTCGCTGCGTTAAACCCCTGGACGAGTTCGTTAAAAATGCGAGGGCCGAAATGGCGCCTTCGGCGCCAATGCTCTTCGGCAATATGGCGCCTCCCCTGTGGTTGCTAGCACTCGCATAATATCTTTTTTTGGTTTGGCTTCACGTGACAACTCAGGCAGAATTTTTGTTGTCTAGACGACTAAAATTTTCGGGGATTCTCGGGATTTGAGGGTCTGGCATAGGGCGCAATGTTACGCTGTTTTTCCAGGGGGGGCTGACGCGCAATTTTTTGAATTTTTACTTTTGGAGATGTGAAAGTTTTTTTTTTCACAATGAATTTTGGGCAAAATTCAGGACTTTTCATCGTGGGAGTTGCGAAAACTGGCTTTTAGGGGAGAGAAAAATAAAATATAAGGAAACGTACAATAGAAGATATAGCGCCGCCTTGCGGCGACGCATATTTATATATCGGAAGGTCTCACGTCAGTATCCAACGTGGGGTTTATAATCAAGTACGAGCGAGTTGCGCTCGTCTTTTTACTGTTCTTTTTCAATATTTCCATGGTTTTTTTTTTGGTATTTTTTGTGGCGAGCAGCAAGCAAATATGTCGTTCGGCGGCAGAACTATGTTATCCGGAAGGCTCGATGCCCTGAGTACTCTAGCAGTGTTTTTGAGTGCTGGTGAGTGGCCTGGTCGATGTACGGCGCGTTGCGCTCGTCATCGATGATTTCTTGTCATGTTGCGCTTGCTGTGTTTTCACTTTTTTTCTTCGGCAGCAACAATGTGCGCTTTCGCGGCCCGCTTTATCAGGGACAGGTGGGTGCGGGAGTGTGTTATTATGTTTAATGCATGGGGAGCGCTCGCGCTCTGTTTCTTGAGGCTCCGCGCTCTTTTAAGGAGTGGCGCACGCGCGCAGTCTTTCGTGTGGCTCGGCCTGATTGTAGAATACACAGGCCGGACCCTGGTCAAGGCTCTCGGCTAATTAAAGGAAGGGACATTTAGAGGCCTAACGAGGGTCTACGTTTGGGCCGGTTGACGCCGGGTGGCGTAGGCCCGCAATAACCGGGAGCCTGGCCCGCGCCTAGCTGCACACTAGGTCGAGATTGTAAAAGAGTAAGGCCAAGAAATGGCGCTCGGCGCAGATCACTCGCTTTTTCCAAAATGGGCGACCTCCTGTTGGGTTGCGTAGGCAACATGTAATGTACTTTTTTGTTCAGCACTGTCATGGAGCACGCGTGTTACAAACTTTGGTGTGGTGGCAAGTTGGAATGTCGGTTCGTTCCCATGGAAACACGGTGGGAAAGGGGCGTGGCCCATGACTTTTTGTTGAGGTCAGTGACGGATGTTGTGCCATTTCTTTTGTTACGACAAAGTTAAGTGTTTTTCCTCATTCATTTTTTGTTGGTGGTCTGGGCAGGTGGGCGGCTACGGCGCATTTTCAAAATGTCTAAATCAAACATAACGGGTTGAGGACGACAGATTGCAAGTTTCGCTCAAATCGGCCACAGGTATGTGCGGTTATGATCTTTGAACGGGCGGCGAGCTGAAATGGACGCCGTGAATTATGGGTTGCCATGACAACCGTTATCCTATTAGAAAGTTTTTAATAATTGTTTGTATGTCCCACTTGTTGTAGATGAATTGGAGCGAACGGGAAGTCGCTGGTCAAGCCCTAAGAGATTCGTTCAAATGCGAGGGACGAAATGGCGCCTTTGGCGCAGATTACACATTTTTCCAAAGGCGCCTGCTGTTGTTGTTCTAGAACCATGTAATGTCTTTTTTTGTTTCGCTGTCATGATGCAACGCGTGTAACCAATTTTGGATTGGCGCCAAAGTTGACATCGGGTCGTTGCAAATGGCGACGGTGAGAAAAGGGGCGTGGCCTATGACTTTTTTGTTCGGGGTTAGTGACGGATGTCTGTGCATTTCTTTTGTTACGCAAATTAAATTTTTTTTCCCTATTAAATTTTTATTTGGTGCTCTGCAGGGGCGGCTATTGCGCCTTTTCATTTTAGATATCAAAACATCCGGGGTCGACGACTCGACCAACGATTCAAGTTTCGCTCAAATCGGCCACAGTTTGTGGGTTATGTGTTTTGGCGCGGCGCGAGCGCTAAAATGGACGCCGAATCATGGCGTTGCCATGAACAACACGTTAATCTATTAGAAAGTTTTTAATATTTTTGATGTCCCAATTGTGTTAGATGATCTGGAGCGAAGCGGGGGATCGCTGGCGTTCACGGCCTAGAGAGTTCGTTAATGCGAGGCGAAGAATGGCGCTTGGCGCAGATCGTCTTCTGGCCAATATGGCGCTCCTGATGGTTCTAGCAACGCATAATTCTTTTTTTGTTTTGGCTTAGTGAAAATACTAGTGCCGATTTTGTTCGTCTACGACGACTAAAATTTTGGGGATTTCGGATTTGAGGGGTCTGGCCATAGGCGCAATGTTAACGTGGTTTTTCAGGGGGCGTGCCCATTTTTTGAATTTTTTAACATTTTGGGATGTGAAGTTTTTTTTTTTTCACCTATGATTTTGGGCAAAATTCAGGACTTTTCATCAGTGCGGGAATTGCCTGAAACTGGGCTTTTTGGGGGAGAGGAAATAATAATGATAATAGAAAGACCGTCAATACAATATAGCGCCGGCTTCGGCGGCGCATATTTCAATATATTTCGGAAGGTCTCACGTCCGTAATCCCACGTGGGGTTTATAATCAAGTACCGAGCGCGTTGCGCTCGTCTTTTACTGTTTATTTCAATATTTCCCAATGGGTTTTTTTTTGGATCTTTTGTGCGAGCAGAAGCAAATATGGCGCTTTCCGCGGAAGACTTGTTCATGGATGGCCTCGGAATGCTGGAGTCACTCTAGCAGTGGTGAGTGCTGGTGGGTGGATGGTGATGAAGAGCGCGTTGCGCTCTGCCATCGATGGGCTTTCTTGGTCCTAGTTGCGCATTCCTGTGGTTTTTCAGCTTTTTTATTGAGCAGCAACAATGTGCCGCTTTCGCGCACCGCTTAACACCGCGGTAGTGGTGCGGGAGTGTCGTTTTACGGTGTATGATGGAGCGCTCCCGGCCTCTGTTTTTTTGAGGCTCCGCGCGTCTTTTTTGACGTGCGGTACGCGCACGTTTTCGTCAGTGGCTCGCGGACTGCTGTAATAACAAAGCCGGCCTGTCAGGCTCTCGGGCTATTAAAGCCGCAAGCGGATTTTAGAGGCCCTCGAGGGTTCGTTTGGCCGGTTGACGCGGTGGCGCAACCGCCTTTCCCCACCGTGTTGCATGGCAACGAACGATGCAACTTTGCCGAGCCACACCAAAGTTTGGTTATCGCGTGCGTATGACAGTCTAAAAAAAAGTACATTAGCATGGTTGATA